>BPLQ01001095.1:0-625000 GCA_021605075.1 Caerostris darwini | reverse complement strand
TGAAAAAAAAAAAATTACGCATGCCGAATATATAATCTAATGCAACCATATGTTGAATTTTTGTTACGAGTAGAATTTGCATTAGTGGTTTGGAATCCATGTTAAACTGTAAGTTCCGGTCTAATTATCCAAAAATAAGCAAAAAATCGACCGTAGAATGACAAACTTACAGTCATATTATACAGGGACTACAGTTTAAAGTGGATTCCGAACCACTACAAACATCCATGGCACCGTCGGAACTCGAACACGAAACTTGTGGCACGAGCGCCAGTCACTCAGCCACCAGGCTTCCAAGAGACATAATTACAAATTCAGAGACTTTCAATATGCATTAAAAATGCAATTTCTGATTCAGCATTGCTTCACAATTTTAATGTTTGTTAGTACAGCAATACTCGCTCAGTTATACGAAACACTACTTAAATTTTTCGGGCGTTCCCTGTTGTAGTATATACATGCACCTAGACTCAACGAGAATGTAAATTAGGCATTATATATCGGCTGTTTTTTTTTCCTGTGCAAATTAAGTAGTATATACCAATTGGGTTGAAAAGTTCATAGGCTAGCATATAATTTTTTTAAATTTTTTTTATGGAATTTGATTTTATTATTCAATATAGTTTCCTTCGAGGGCGATACAACGATTATAGCGGTCATACAATTTTTCGATACCATTTTTATAGTACGATTTGTCTTTAGCCTCAAAATAGGCTTCAGTTTCGGCGATTACCTCTTCATCGCCGCGAAATTTCTATCCAGCGAGCATCCTCTTGAGGTCTGAGAACAGGAAAAAAGTCACTGGGGGCCAGATCTGGAGAATACGGTGGATGCGGAAGCAATTCGAAGCCCAATTCATGCAATTTGCCATCGTTTTCATTGATTCGTGACACGATGCATTGTCTTGATGAAATAGCAATTTCTTCAAATGAGGCCGTTTTTCCGCGATTCCGTCTTTCAAATGCTCCAATAACGCTCCGTAATAGTCGCTGTTTATGGTTTTTCCCTTTTTAAGATAGTCAATGTATATTATACCATGCGTATCCTAAAATATTGATGCCATAACCTTGCCAGCCGACATTTGCGTCTTACCACGCTTTGAAGTCGGTTTATACTAATAGTGCAACAGCTGTCAAATTTATACACGTGTCTTTTGAAGGTTAGGGCTAACTAAAAATCATATGGATTTAATATTAGTAGCGCCATCTATGTGTCAGTCTACGAACTTTTCAGTCCACCTGTTACGTATGAATTAGTAAGCAATGGGCATTTGTAAACTTTAATATTGTATTAACTTCTATGATCTACGAGTATGTTATCGACGTGTAAATCTACAGTAGAATTGCTTTGTGATAACTAAATTTTAATCCTATTAATTGCGAATTGCGTAATCAATTGACTGCGAAAAGAAAACGTAAAAAAAGATTCAGTCGCTAAAAAACATAATTAATATAATGTAATGCGATCATATGTTGAATTTTTCTATGTGTATATTATGTTGAAGTTTTCTATGTGCATATTGTATATTGAATTTTACTATGTGCATATTGCATATTGAATTTTGCTATGGGAAATAAATAAAGATTCTTGAAGAAAGTGCATATTTTGCTGAGACATACTGAAAAAAGGAATGGATAAAAAAAACCACGAATACAAATTGAAATTAATGTAATTTGATTTGAATATTGAGCGCAAAACTACATTTCGTCGAACCTTAAACAATGCAATTTATTGTTACAGAGAAAATTTTGAATAATAATAAAAATAAATATTTGCCGACCATGGCATTGCACTTTAAAGGGGAATAAAAAATTATTTTTCTATACATATTTATTTAAATAAAGAAATTTGAATTATTAATCTAGTTTTATTTACTGAAAAACATTGAGACATATTTTGGCACCAATTAATAACTTTCTATTTATTTAATTCCTGATGCAAACAACTATTAATACGAACAGTTTAGTCCTGTTTAATTAAAACTGAATAATATTTTAATTAGTCGAACTGCTGAGAAGTATTAAACAAAAATTAAGAAGAATAGTACAATATGGAAATATAGTTAGAATTTCAATGAATATATAGATCAAGGATGGGAAAATCATAACCCAACTCATCTTATATTAATTTTACTTAAAAATATAATAAATATATTTTTGAAAAATAAATTATGGAGTATGATTCCATTTTAACTTAATTAAAAAAAAATAAACATTCGATGAATATTTTATTCGGTTTCAGCTATTTTATTAAGGATGCTTTTTCAATAAATGTGCTATTATAAACATAAAATTCCTATCTATTGTTTATATTTTTTATTATTTGTGATTTATTTAATAATTTTTTCTAAGTTATAAATCGTGCCACATTTATAAAAAAAAACATTTTTAGACATGATTATAAAAAGTCTTGATGACTAAAAACATTTTGACTAATCAATTTTGTATCTGGTTATTATGAAAATTGAACAAAATTTTAATACTAAAACATTATTGAATAAATGTAATATGATGCATAAAACTCTTAATTTAATTAAATATTTGTGGCACTTTTTCAATTTAGTATAGAGAAATGAAATAAATATATATTAGACAAGATTTAAGATTTGTGTGTGTGGCCCATGGCCAAATTGCAGTGTATTTATGTATGAATGAATAATAATCTAAATTTTATCAAATTACCTCTGAAAAACGTAATTATAATATAAAAATGGTTAGACTTTTAATAACAATATTTTGAAAAAATAATAATTTTGTTGTTGTTGTTAATTGCAGAATTTATAATTAGCGCCACAGTTTGCGATATAATATTTAAAATAATACAAAAATAATTTTTGTGCATTAATAAAAAACTGAAACATATAAGCGAAAAGATTTCACTGAGAATTTAATATAAAAAGTGTGATCTTAATCTAAAAATACATTTTTGTTACCTAATTATTTTGTAAATGTAAAATAATTTAACAAATATTTGTTTGAACTAAATTAATATATTTAATTAGAAAATTTTTTATTTACAAAGTACCAACTAATGTGGTTAAACCAGTAAAAAATGGAACATATTACATTCTTAGTTAGTTTCCATATTTACTGTCATTATAATGACATTAATTTTTGTTTTACTGTTTTATTAAAAAAATTTCAACATAAATTCTTTGAAATCTTCTTCAATGGCGCGACAGCCCCCTGGTGGGCCAAAGCCTTCTGCCTAATGGCAGATTCCGAACATGAGATGTCGTTTACTTTTTCTTTTTAAAGGGTTGTCAGTCCTACGCCCAGTTCTTAAAAATGCATTTCATTAAATCTTTTAAGTGATTCTCTAAATTATGCACATCATGCAAAAGGTGAAAAAAAAGTCAGAATAATGTTTTCAAAAGATCCGGTTTTTCAAATATATACATATAATATATATTAATTATAATTAATTATTATTTTAATTGAAAGTATTTTTTTTCTAATGCAGCTCGCAAACACTTAGAGAGTTTTTCGTTGATACATTAAGGATTAAAGTATAATAATATATATTCTTTTGGAAATAATATTTTAAATGACTTACATATATATATATATATATAAGAGTTATAGCTATTTAAATTAATATAAAAACACATTATAAATAGTTTAACTGTTCAAAATATTTCTATAATACATTTCTTCTGACGATTGGCAGCAGGTTGTTAATAAACGTTTTAAGATACGTCAATCGTTTTCATTAAAATGAATATGATATAATTAGTTTTCAAAATAAATATTTTAACAATTATTTAGAAATTAAAATTTTAAAAATAGATTCCTTACAAGTTCATGTTGGCCCCATGGTGGGGCAAAACCATCTGCCTACTGGCAGATTTTCAAACAGGAGATGTTTTCTTTTTACGCAGTAGGGTTGTCCAACGCCCAACTCTCTACAGTCATATTAGACCGAGACCTACGGTTTAAAGTGGATTCCGAACCACAATAAACATCCATGGTACCGCCGAGATTCGAACCCGAAATCTGTGGCACCAAGCGCCAGAGCGCTAGTTACTCGGCCATTCAGGCCCCATCCTTACTAGTTATTAGTCTAAAATTGATCTTTCAAAAATAAATACAATGCCCCCCGAAGTGTTTCTATACTTTGATTCTACAGATGGCTATAGAAAACGCACTGTAGTCTGGCATTGAATTCTACTTCAAAGTTCAATATTTGTTCATAAAAACTTTATGTGAATATGAATATATCAAAGCAAGGTTTTAAAAAAAATTTAATGTCACTTTCTTTTTTACACAATAAATATGTAGGCAGGCAGTGAATCAATACGCCATTTGTATTTATTATTTAAAAAAGGCTTGGGATTGTAAAGAAATAACAAACACCATTTCATAACTGATTATTTTTATCATAGCAGTGGAAAATTATTTCGGAATACAGCTAAATTACTACATTCATTACATTCTATGGTACAGTACGAGATAAAACGTTAAAATCATAATGGAAACAAGGTAAGAAATGGTCGACCGGAAAAATTAACTCAACGTGATCATAAATTTAAAATTACAAAATTTGTTTAAATTCCACGTTTGAGTACAGTAAAAAATTTCTACCGAGTTACTGAAAAAAAGTTGGGATTTCCTTCGTTAAATCAATGATAAATAAGCCCCAAATATATAGAAATTATGTCTTATTTGCAGATAAAAACAAAATTAACCTTTTTGCATCGAATAACTACGTAATTATAATTACATCTAAGAACTATATAATTAAACTATAATTATGTAGAAGAAAAAGAAATGAAGATCTTGATTCTAACAACTTGTGTGGGGTACATGACAAATAATAAGCATCAGGATTAATGATAATAATAGATAATTTGACAAATAGTGATGGCATAATGAATCATGCTCTTTATTTAAATATTTTAAAGAACGATTTAAAATTATCAGCGCAAAATTTGGGTATTAGAAACAATTTTCTTCTATCAAATGCAAAATAACGGCTCTGAACATTCGTTTTTGGTGTCTCACACCCATTAGAACATGGGTGGCCAACCTACGGCACGCCTTGAACATTTTTCTGGCCCGTGAGATTTATCAAACTTTTACAAAATATATTTATTTCGTAATGGCCAAAGTAGTGAAAACTAATGTATTAAAAAATGCATTATCTCTACATCGATATATTCAAAAAATTAACTGTCGAAATAAGTTGTATAATTTAGAGTTAGACAAATATAACAAAATTTTTTGAAATATATCCATCTCCCTTTTATGTTGAAGTCGAGTCTTTCTCAGAATATCTCCAAATGGAGCTGGTTGACTTACAATACAATATTGAATTGAAGCACATTTTTGAAACATTAGAATCAAAAACAGATTTTTATAACACTTACATCACAAAAGAGAAATTTTCCAATTTGAGAAATCTGGCACACAAAGTTGTTAGTACTTTTGGTTCAACTTACGCCTGAGAACCTTTTTTTTTCCAAAAAGAAATTGACCAAACACAAAATAACAAAATACAAACCCATTACGATGTGCAAATTCCCTAATTGAGGTCGATTTGAAAAATCTAAGTGAAAGAGTGGAGAAACACATATCGCACTAGTAAAATAAATATTATTTAATGATTTCATTTTGTTTATATTTATGTATTTTTTTATATATTTTTAGTGTTATATATTTCTTTACAATGAGCGTTTAATATCCTCCTTATTTTATTATCTATTTTTTCATGTAAGAATAAAAGTAAACACAATATTAATAACTCGTTATATTTAAATTTTTCCCTCCAAAAAATGTCCATAGTGTTCTAAAACTAATATGGGGATATATAATTTTATATGCGGCCCGCAAGATCATTTGGGTTGACCACCCCTGCATTAGAACATATTTTATGTTAAAAGGAGGTTGGAGTATGAAGACATGACTTTAAAATTAAAACTAAACTAAACTGAAAACAACAATGATAAAAAATGATTAAACATTGACGCAAAAATTTTAAAAAGAAATAATGAGTTCTATGTCCAGACATTTAAAAACTGTTGTGGATCCTGTTGCCAAAACAGTTTTAGCTTTACTGTACTAATTAAACGAAATAAACTTAAACATAATTAGTTTTTGATTACTGATTTAAAAAAAATCTTTTTTAAATATTCAATGCATTTTAATAAGAAGAAGATATTGATATTATTAAAATAAATCGCATTGTAAAATATTAATTTTTATTAATGTATAGACCAGTCTTTCATTGAAATTCGTAAGAGTAGGAATACTGTTAAGAGTTACTGTAGTATTTGTTCTTTTCCTAACTATTAAATTTAATCATAAAAAAAATAATAAATAAATAAATAAAAAAAAACTAAATTATTATTCACTCAATTATAATCTAAAAAATTAATTCGTTCTATAGTGTTTCCTTTTTACTTAATTTTGTGGTTATATTTGATTTACATAATTTTTAACTCAACTAATGCGTTTAATTATTTTCTTTTCAATGTAATTTTCCGCCAATTTTAGAGTTATAATAATATACTTTAAAAATAATTTATGCAAACTGAATGAAATATAATAGTGGCTAATAAGTTCTGACTATATGCCTTTCATATTTAAAAATAATTTCAAAATATAGGATACATTAATACACTCTTTTGAACTTATGGATATCAAATCAGACTAAAACAGGCATTCTATGTTTAACTTTAAAATTCTAAAACATCAAAGATTAGAAAGTAATGATTATTTTAACAATTAGTCATTTAAAATACTTTAATTTTCTCGAAATAATACTAGAAGTTTTTTTAAATTTTTTTCCCTTGTTAGAAAGGAACTTCTCTCAAAATCAACAATTTTGAAACTAATTTAATCTTTGTAAGAAATAGTAAACATCACAGAGTTTTCGTTTCTACCGTTTTAAAGTGTTCTTACTGTATCTATCGCCTTTTTAGTAGCTAGGAGGTATTTAAATTTACACTCAATTTCGTCAGGAAAGTTTAAAACATTCTTTAAATTGAAATACTTGATTATCCAAAGTAATTTAAATACTATTTTCTTTTTCTTAAATTTGATTCGAAATCTTTCTTGAGGCGTATTAGAAATAATAATAACAAAAAATAAAAGCAATGTTTACATTTATTTATTACTGTACATGATCAAGATAAATTTTCTTTTGAATAAAAATATAGAAATGACATTTTAAATATATTTAATTTCTTCAAAAATGTTTTCACTCGTTAAATTTAATGGGATTTTTATACATTACTAGCAGAATAGGATTCAATGCTGTCTAGCTGTAGGAAATAAAACAGACTTAGTTTCAATAAACTAAGCTCTATAAACTAAACTTAGTTCTATAAAATATAACATATTATTATATATTTAATTATATATTTTTTAAATTTTAGTTTTTTAAATGAAAAGAAATAAATTAATACACACAATGATAACAATATATTGCTGAATTACTAACATAAACAAGTTTCAGCTTCCGAATACAAAAACAATAAATCTCAATCGGAAATTTAAAAAAAAGTCATTAAAAACATAATTTTATCATCAATGGCGTCAGGCTTAAGTATCAAAGGAAGTATCAAAATGGCGTCAGGCTTAAGTATCAAAGGAAGTATCAAAATGGCGTCAGGCTTAAGTATCAAAGGAAGTATCAAAATGGCGGCAGGCTTAAGTATCAGTCAGGAACGTGTTTCACTTACTTGAAAAAGTAAATCACAATATAAATTAAAAATACATAAAGATCTAGTATGATGCCATTTCCCATTCGTTCATGGGATATTCGAAACAAGTAAAAAGATAATTTTTCTGATGATATGAGCATTAAAAAAATCATAGTACTTTTATTTGATTATTGAACTATTTTTTAAAAAATAAAATACTAATTACTTATTAGACAACATTTTAATAATTTCTAGTTTAAAGTGTTTTACCTTTTGTTATAGGAAACACAAGCAGATAGATAAATCACATGTTGTATATATAGAGAGAACAAGAAAATATTTTTTCTCTAATTTAACATTATTTTATGATAACTTTATTTACATAATTAGGTTGAATAATTTGTTGTCCAATATATATTATGTATATCATTATCAGACTATTAACTGGTATAGATAATTGACAATTAATAAAAACATTATTAATATAATTATTGATATTCAGAACATTGCATTATATGAACTGTTATATAAATTTGTTATCAATAATTATATTGATTCAAATATAATTTAATATAATATTATTTTTATCAATAATTAAAAGGATTATTTTTAGTTTTAACGTTTGTTTTTAATGACTAAAGAGCTATCTGATAGTCAGCGAATTCGACTTCTGAATAAACAGAGTAGAGAGAGTAGATATTCAAGAAAAAAAAAAGAGATTCATGCCTCATTGACTCACAAAATATTTCCGTGCCAATTATAAAGTATGGAGCTGGAAATTAAACAAATACAAAGTATTGAAAAAAAATTATGATATATGTTAATTAACAGAATTATACTTTGAAATGTGTTAAATTAAAAAAAAACCCGAAAGGGCCATGATGTTTAATTTTCAAAGTAAAACACTCATTTCCTCCATGACAATCTGATAAATACCAACCTGAAACTCACGACAATATTTTTATATATTTTAAAGAAACTAAATACACACTAGCAAAGTTCATTTGCCGCAATATTTGTATGCAAGCTAAATACATTTTAATAGCAATGTCGACAAAGATTATTAAAATGTAGGAATGTTGGGTTGGGTTGGGTCAAAGTGTCTGCCTATCAAAAGCAACAAATGCAGAAATATAAAAATTTTCAACTATAAACAGATATACTTTTAATTAGAGAAAATATTAGTGATTCTAATCATCATTTTATCAAATATAATCATCTTAATTTTAAATTAATCAAGATATAATTGTTTGACAGATTTTAGAAATAAATATCAAACAAAAAAAATATTTCAAACATGTTAATATATTAATATTATCAATCGATGAGACTATATGAAAGCTAATAAGAAATTAAATATTTTCGAATAGTAATCATAACGTTCCAATACAACTCATTCATCTTCTTCTTTGATGGCGCGACGGCCCCATGATGGGCCAAGGTTTTCAACAACTGACAGCTTCCAAAACATGAGATGTTGCTTTCTTGTTATGGGATAGAGTTGTCACCATACGCCCAACAGTCATATTAGACTGGTACCTATGGTTTTAAGTGGATTCCGAACCACTAAAGACATCCATGGCACCGTTGGGACTGGATTCTGAACCTGTGGTGCTGAGAGTCAGTCACTCAGCCATCAGGTCCTCGATTCATTCATATAAACTTATTATTATTATATAATTCTGAATTTAAAACTATGTTACTCATATCGTACTGAAGTAAAATAAATACAGTAAAAACAACAAAAATATTTAATAAAGAAAAATTTGAAAAGAAGGTTTGGTATAATTTAATTACTAAGGTGGTTAAAAAATGATAAATGATAAATCAAAAAATGATACTACAGAAAAGAATACAATATGTATTTTAAAATTACGCAATTCACTTAAATTTTAATCTTTTTTTTTTCTAACTAATTGCATAATGTATCTGTTAAACAGTATAATGTATTGTTAAAATTGACTTACTTTGATACCTTCCTCGATTAATAATTTTCTGTATAATGTAGGATCCGTTTCTTGGGTCTTCATTTTCAGCGAGAGTTTGAGCAAGCGCTTCAGCATACAGGATAACAGAGTCGTATAAATAAGCAGCGAATTCTGTGATATGCTATTAAATGAAATCATGCCATGTTATCAGTTATTAAATTAATTATGAAAATAAACTATAAAAATTCTTCATCATTTTAGTATTTTTCAAATATATCTAAATATTTATTTTTTTATTAAATATTTTTATCATTATTATAACTGATCCTTACAAAATCCTTACTTAATACTTGCAGCAAATTTTAGAGGCATGATTTCAAACCATATGGATACAAATGATTTGTAATAGATTGTAAAATATTTTCAATTGGAAAGTTCAATTTTTTGAAGAATATATATATATTTATAACAAGATGTAAAAGTTGAGTTTCGTCTTTTATAGCTGTTATTTTTTCATGATACTTCAATACTGTTCTTGTATTTCAAATTATAATTATTCAAATACTTTCCTACAAATATAAAACATTTACATTATATACAATAAATCATTTATAAAATGATTTTTATTTAACGGATTAATTCAAAATAACCGATTTAAATTCAATTAAAAGAGAGTGAAGAATAGACACCAGAGAAAAATGGCAATTAATGATAGCTAAACCATCACAATATTTCATAAGTCGTGGATGGAGATGACTAATAACTATTATTTTTCATGATACTTTAATTCATTATTTCAGTTTTTTTTAAATATTTTTTTTATCTAAATATTTACCATTTATTTATTTTACATTTTTATTATTATTATATCAGAGCCTTACGAAATCCTTGCAGCGAATTTTAGATGCATTATGATTTAAAACCACATAGGCACAAATGATATGTAATAAATTGTAAAATATTTTAAATTAGAATGTTCAATTTTTAGACGAATATATACATATTTATAACATGATATAAAAATTGAGTTTTGTCTTTTATAGCTATTACATTTCACGATACTTCAATTCTGTAACTGAAATTCAAATTAACGTAATTCAGATATTTCCTTCAAATATAAAACATTAACATAGTATGCAATAATATCGCTCAATAGCCGCTTATAGATATAATATGCTATATATTATATCTATAATGGGGATTTTTATTAAACTTATTAATTCATGATATCCGATTTAAATTCAATCAAAGACTGCAGAGTAAACACCAAGAAAAATGTCGTTTAATGATGGCTAAACCATGACAATATTTTGCAAGTCATTGATGGGAACGACTAAGTAGTTGAAGTTGAATCGTTATCTAAATTCAGTAATTGTCGCTTTTTTGGGAAGTTCTCTGTAGGATACTGGATCTCAGTTATATCGGATCTTCCTAAGACAAAATAGCGATTGCCAGTGTATAGTATAAATGCATTCAGTCTAATTCTTATCGAATCAAACTCGAGAAACTACAAACATGTTTTAAATTTACCACAGAAACAATCCTTTAATAGTTTAGATATTTGTAACAACGTTCCTTGAATTTACTAGAGATCACTCAATCTAATGGTTTAATACAAATTCAATAAAAACATTATTAGTAAATAAATTTGTTGGCCTATATCATACAGCATACAAAAAAAATTTAGACATAATATCGTATAATGAACATTTTAAAGCAGTTCTATTTACCTATTATTCTAAAAATATTTCTTCGGTCTTTCAACCTGCATGTTATTATTACCTATCAAGTATAGATTGGGACATGGAGGCTTCTTTAAAAGCAGGAGAAAACGTTTAATAATTTATAAAAGGCTTGTGTTACAATAGTTGCTTTTAAAAAGGGGGAGTGTTAGGTGGAGATGGACAGTTGTTTGACAGTTGGATGACAGTTATTCCCTGTTGTGATCGTATATCTGGTATTAAACTAGATAGAATTTATCAGGTTTTCCAAAATACGAACTGAGATGGGGGACAGCTTTGAACCACTGAAAATCTACCATGCCCTCTCTATACTGCCCCCCCCCTTTTCTCTATACTTTTCATATCATTATTACTCTACCTTTTCCTGCTGTGGTCGTGTATCGTGTGTCGTGCCGTGTGTCTGGTATTAAACTAGATCGTATTTTTTAGGTTTCCTCCAATACAAACACAGATGGGGTGCAGTTTTGCGCCACAGAACTGAAAGTCTACCATGCTCTCGCTATCTTGCCCCTTTCTCCCTATACCTTTCTTCTTATTATTACTCTACCTTTTCCTTTTGTGGTCATGTACCTGGTATTAAACTAAATAAAAATTTTCAGGTTTTCTTCAATACGAATAAATGGGGAATAGTTTTGAGTCAATGAAAGTCTGCCATGTCTTTTCTATCCTGCCCCCTTTCTTTCTATACTATTTCATCACATTATTATTACTCTACCTTTCCTTTTTGTGGTCGTGTGTTATTTATTAAACTAGATCGAATTTTTCAGGTTTTCTCCAATATGAACATAGATGGGGAGCAGTTTTGAACCACGGAAAGTCTACAATGCTTCTATACCTGACCCCTTCCTTTCTATACTTTATAATATAATTATTGCTCTACCATTCCTTGTTGTGGTCGTGTGTCTGGTATTAAAAGAAAATGTTTATGTATCTGAAAATGAATATATATAAAATAACTTTTTTCATTGATAGAGTTAATAAAAATGATGCTAAAAACGAAATTGTATGTCTTTTTCATAAATTGATAACTAATGGTAACTCATTAGTTCTATTAGTTACATCAAGATATTTACTGTACATAGTGTCATTTTCTTATCTAAAAATTGCCAACACAATTTATTAAAAAGGTTCTATTTTATAAATCTTAGTTAAGAAATTTTATCACGACATTTTTTTTTTTTTTTAAATAACATGTGAAAAGAATAAAACTTATTAAATGATTCTAAATATAGACAAAAAAATTTCTTCGCCATTAATAGGCAATCCTCATAGGCATACAAATTTGGCTCACGCTGTGCGTATAATTCATGAGACTTGTAAGCTCAACATGTGACCAATTTGTATTCCATGGCAATATAAAAAAACAACTATCCCTCACACAGAAAATTGAGACGACTGTAAAATTGTTTCTTTTCTCTTAGGACATTGTGACATTTTGAGATCGTTATCTCCTCCCATACTTATGTTTGTCACCCAAGATTTCCTAGGCATATCATTCTTATAGCAAAATCAATTTCACGCCTTATCACACATGCAGAATAGGAGGCACTCCTATGGTTTTTCAGAAGACGGGAAAATGTTAAAAAACAGATGATAATCTGACATTTTATTTTGAGACGAAAGAAAAGGATTTATAAACATGATGGTATCAACAGTGTAATAATAAAGATTCCTGATACAGTATAGCATAAAATATTTGAAAGATAGTGGGACTTTATATTAAACAATGTTAAGGTTTTATCTTGTACTGTATTTATATTTCAAATGAAATTATATTGTTTTAGTTATATAATTCAAAAAAAAATTATCTAGAATTTTGGATTAAGATTCCTTGGAATTTTTCTAAAAAACGGCAAAATTAAATCATTTTTCTGGTTTCTTAAGTTTTTTGGACAAAAGTCATTCGTTTTCTTATTCATGTTAAATACAAAATTCAGCAAAAAATGCTACAATTAATATATGGGGAAATTATTATTTTTTTTCCTTTTAATTAAAAAATAGATATCCTTATGAAGAAATTTATTGGTAATGTTTCTAATATGAAAATTTATTTTTGATTATGATATCATCAGTAAAATATAGAACATTAATGTCAATTACATTTTAAAATTATAATAGATTTTAACAATAGTTAATATTTACACCAATTAACGCAAACTTTTGGCAATGTCATATTATATAGATCTTGGTGGCATTGTATACTAACATGTACTATATCATACATTAACAAAATCTTCTTGGCAATTTATTAAATGTATGAATATTAGATTCTGTATTTATACTCAAGTACTTAAAAAGATCGTTATCTCCTTCCATACTTATGTTTGTCACCTGAGATTTCCTAGTCATATCATTCTTGTAGCAAAATCAATTTCACGCCTTATCACACATGCAGAATAGGAGGCACTCCTGTAGTTTTTCAGAAGACGGGAAAATGTTAAAAAACAGATGATAATCTGACATTTTATTTTGAGACGAAAGAAAGCATGATGGTATCAGTAGTGTAATAATAAAGATTCCTGATATACAGTTCATCATAAAATATTTGTGGATTAATATTTCGGACTTTATATTAAAGAGTGTTAAGGTTTTATCTTGTTTGTAATATACATATAGGTATGCTCATATTTCATACGAAATTGTATTATTTTATATACAATAATATAATTATATAATTTCAAACTATATTATCTAGAATTTTGGATTAGGAGTCATTGGAATTTTTCTAAAAACAACAAAACTAAGTTAATTTTGTGGTTTCTTATATTTTTGGACAAAAATCTAATTCGTATACTTAATCACATCAAATACAAAATTGTGCAAAAAGGCCACAATTAAAATTTGGGGGAAATTATTTTGGTTATAAAATAGATATCATTATAAAGACATTTAATGTTAATTTATGTGGTGATGTTTATAATATTCGTATGTAAATTTCTTTTTGATTATGATATTAATAGTAAAATATTGAACATTAATCCGAAATCTTAACATTAATCTTAATGAATTTAAAAATTATAATAAATTTTTAACAACTTTTAACATGTGCACCAATTTATATGTGAAACATATGATATGAACTTTAACAAAATCTTGACAATTTATTAAATGAATGAATATTAGATAATGTATTTATCCTCAAATTCTTAAAAAGTTAAATGAATTGATATACAATACTAGTCAGAATTCTGCACTAATCCCAAATAATACCCAAACATGAAATCAACGAGTTCATTCAATTAGATGATGATTTATGACACTGTAGCCTTTTCTTGTTCTTTGATCGCAAACTATGTCAAAAGTTTAACTATATTATAGTCCATAAGTCGATACTAATTGAAATAATTCAATGCCATTTTCCTTAATTGGTAAACTGTGGAAAATTTTATGCAGACGACAGAGGAAAAAAAGCAAATCTAAACTTCCAAAAGGATCAAATATAATTTCTTTTCATGTTAATTTCAAAAATAATTATAAATTAAAAATGTAATTAAAAAAACACAGTACATTTAAAAAAATAAAAATAAAAACATAAATTTTGCATTTGCCTAATTATTGAGGATGTTTAACTCATTGCGAAAATTAAAATGTGCATTTGATATGCAAGAGGATTCAAAGTTGAATCCGCTGGCAAATAAATGAAAAAAATCTTCAAAGTTTACGAAATACAGTGCTGCGTATGCCCGAATGTGTAACGTATTAAATCGATAGTAGTCTGCCTACTGGAAGTTTTCAGTTTTACTCCTTACGTCATACATATTCCAAATAGCTATCATTTCCCATCAGAAAGTAATACTTTACCACAATTTTCCAACATTTTATGCATACATAATTGGGAAATTGAGAACATATTTGGCAGCAAGTAGTATGTAAATCGTTCTATCTATTTTATATTTCGCTTTAACCTTAGTAATGAAAATTTACTACAACAAATATAAAACTTTTTATTTCTTTTTAATTCATTAAAGTTATGAAAATTCTATTTTCAATTCATTTATTACTTAAATAATATAAAAGTTTTTGCAGAAGTGTTCATCTCCACACATTAATTATCAACAATATTTTTATATGGCTAATTTCCGTAAAAATTCATCTTTCTTTAAAACAAAAATTCCTCCTATTTGACTAATCCATATTCCACATAGCTATGATTGTCTACCAGAAAGCGCTAATCTTCCATCATTTTAAGCATGTATAATTGCGGAATTGAATATTAATTTGGCAGCAAGAAAACATTAAATATTTCGCCCTTCTTAGTAACGAAAAAGAAGATTAACATCAAACTACTACATCAAATCAAATTAACTTTTGTTTCTTTTAAGTAATTAAAGTCATGAAAATTCTTCTTTCTTTTTATTTATTACTTGAGCAATATAAAAGTTTCAGCAAAAGTGTTAACCTTCACAATTATCAAAACTATTTGTTATATGGCAAATTTCCGTAAAATGCATCTTTCTTTATAACAAAAAATTCCTCCTATTTGAAATAAATAATTTTTTTTTACTCGTTCCGTGATTCGTAAAATTTACCTTTTTGTCAACTCATTTTAACTCCAGGAGATTGTTTGCGAAGACAAAACGTATCGTTTCTTGCCTCTTAAACTTTATTTTTTTTGTCACTTTGATGTCTTTGGGGCAAATATGCGATCGTCACCTCCGAATACTACTTCAAATGTCCCTGTTTATTTTGCTTCCATCTACTACTTTTTTTTTCCAGAAACTTTAAGAGTGGGCGATATATCGCGCAGTAAAAAGGGAAAAAAGTTCATAAAAGAAAAGAAAAGAAAGTTAGAAATGTCCTAGAATGACTGTCATGAACGGAATCTTGCCAAAGGTAATAAAATTCTTCTATTGTGATAGCTGAAGAAATAAAAAAAATGGCTAGACTTTCTAATGATGTTGAATTTCTGATCAGAATTTTAATGGAAATTTTTCAAAATTCTTTTACGAGAATTTAATCTTTAATGAGTTGATAAAAATACAAATGAATACATAAAAAATAAATGTAATTTTCATAAGATTTACATAATTCCATTGTCTGGTTTAACCTACTAGAAAGCAATAATCTTTCACCGTTTTCTAACATTTTAAGCGTTGATAATTGATTAATAGAAAATGTATTTGTCATCAAGTAAACATTGAATCATTATATCTATTATATATTTCACCTTAACTTTATTAATGAAAAATCTACTACATGAAATCAGTCTAACTTTTTATATCTTTTAATTCATTAAAGTCATTAAAATTATCCTTTATTTTCATTTATTTCTTGAGTAATGGAAAGGTTTTAGCAGAAGTGTTAACATTTATACATTGCTTTTCAAAAATATTTTTTTATATGGCAAATTTCCGTAAAATTCATCGTTCTTTAAAACAAAAGTTCCTCCTATTGATTCCTCCATATTCCAAACAGCTATGAATGTCTACCAGAAAGCAATAATCTTCCACCATTTAAAGCATACATAATTGGGAAATTGAGTATTTCTTCGACTGCAAGTAAACAAATATTTCGCCCTAATCTTAGTAATTAAAATGAAGATTAACATCAAACTACTACATTAAATTAAACTTACTTTTATTTCTTTTAATTCATTAAAGTCATGGATATTATCCTTTCTTTCCATTTATTACTTGAATAATACAAAATTTTTAGAAGAAGTGTTAACTTCCGTACATTAATTATCAAAATTAATTTTTAAATTGCATATTTCAGTAAAATGAATCTTTCTTTAGAACAAAAATTCCTCCTATATGAAATAAACAATTTTTTTATTCGCTCCGTGATTTGTAAAATTTACCTTTTTGTCAACTCATTTTAACTCCAGGAGATTGCTTGCGAAGACAAAACGTATCGTTTCTTGGCTCTTAAACTTTATTTTTTTGTCACTTTGATGTCTTTGGGGCAAATATGCGATCGTCACCTCCGAATACTACTTCAAATGTACCTGTTTATTTTGCTTCCATCTACTTCTTTTTTTCCCAGAAACTTTAAGAGTGGGCGATATATCGAGCAGTAAAAAGGGAAAAAGTTCATAAAAGAAAAAAAAAAAAAAAGGTAGAAATGTCCTAGAATGCCAGTCATGAACGGAATCTTGCCAAAGGTAATAAAATTCTTCTATTGTGATAGCTTAGAAATAAAAAAATGGCTGGACTTTCTAATGATTTCGAATTTCTGATCAGAATTTTAATGGAAATTTTTCAAAATTCTTTTACGACAATTTAATCTTTAATGGGTTCATAAAAATACAAATGCATATACTAAAAAAAAATAAATGTAATTTTCGTGAGATTTACATAATTCCACTGACTGGTTGAACCTACCAGAAAGCAATAATCTTCCATACCTTTCCCCACATTTCAAGCGTAAATAATTGATTAGTTGAAAATTTAGTTCGCATCAAGTAGACATTAAATCATTATATCTATTTTATATTTTGCCTTATATTTATTAATGAAAAATCTACTACATCAAATCAAAGTAACTTTTTATTTCTTTTTAATTCATTAAAGTCAAAATTCTCCATTCTTTCAATTTATTACTTAAATAATACAAAATTTTTAGAAGAAGTATCAACTTTTACATATTATTTATCAAATATATTTATTTTTATATATATTTATTTTCTTAAAATACATCATTCTTTAAAACAAAAACTCCTGCTATTGATTCCTCCATATTCCAAATAGCTATGAATGTCTACCAGGAAGAATTAATCTTCCACCATTTAAAACATACATAATTGGGGAATTGAGTATTTAATTGGCCGCCAGTAAACATTAATTATTCGCCCTAATCTTAGCAATGAAAGCGAAGATTAACATCAAACTACTACATCAAAACAAACTAACTTTTATTTTTTTTAATTTATTAAAGTCATGAAAATTATCCTTTCTTTCCATTTATTACTTGAAAAATATAAAAGTTTTAGTCAGAAGTGTTAATCTCACACATTAATTATCAAAACTACTTTTTATGGCAAATTTCAGTAAAATTAATTTTCCTTTAGAACAAAAATTCCTTCTATTTGAAAAAAATAATTTTTTTCTACTCGCTGCATGATTTGTAAAATTTACCTTTTTGTCAACTCATTTTAACTCCAGGAGATTGTTTGCGAAGACAAAACGTATCGTTGCTTGGCTCTTAAACTGTCCAAATACTACTTCAAATGTCTCTGTTTAAATTTGCTTCCATCTACTACTTTTTTCAAGAAACTTTAAGAGTGGGCGATATATCGCGCAGTAAAAGGGGAAAAGTTCATAAAAGAAAAGAAAAAAAAAGGTAGAAATGTCCTAGAATGCCTGTCATGAACGGAATCTTGCCAAAGGTAATAAAATTCTTCTATTGTGATAGCTTAAAAATAAAAAAAATGGCTCGACTTTCTAATGATGTTGAATTTCTGATCAGAATTTTAATGGAAATTTTTCAAAACTCGTTTACAATAATTTAATCTTTAATGAGCTGTTAAAAATTCAAATGAATATTTAAAAAATAAATGTAATTTTCATGTGTTTTACATAATTCTACTGTCTGGTTGAAAATCAAGTTATGAACGTTATTTAAAGAATAATTGAGATTATTAAGTTGGAAAAGAAAATTTGTTAAAAGGATTTACCTTAATTGCTTATGATTTACTTTTTATTTCATGACTTTATATCACAAATTATATTAAAAAATCTATGAAAATCTATGTTTGCGATAGAGTTTCATTTTATTTTCCCAAAAGAATACATTGACCTTTAACAAAATAAAACTTTTAAATGACTCTTCAAAATTATCTCATCTATAGATATATTTTAATTTATTAATTTCTTTATGGTTTTATGATTTTTTGGAAAACATGTTTCTTACCCAGTTTATATATATTTTATATAAATTTTTATGTTCTTTTTTGATCTGCCAATGTAGTTCTTGTAACAGTTAACCTTTTCAACTTTGCATTTGCCTAATGATTTTCTGTTTCACTGCTGGCGTTTATTCTTAAAGAATTTATTCCTTTTTTTAGAGTTCTGAATGTATAGCAATTCAGGCGAATGCTATGATATACTGTTTTTGTATTGTGAATGCTATGATGGTTTTGCTATACAATTTTCTAGTAGCGAATACTGGAAATGACTTTTGTTGTGCATAATGATTGTGATTCTAGTTCACTCCTTAACAGTTCTCCTCTGATTTTGAAATAATTGAATTTATTACTGAAAGTGATTGAATTCCTTTGAAAGAACAAAAAATTATTACAAATTATATTATTATATTGTTACTACAAATTAATTATATTTCATCGTATTATTCGGCATGTTTTTTTCTGTAATGTGAATTTATTTTAATTAAAAGGAGGTAACAAATAAATTTACTTATAAAATACAAACTTCTACTTACTCATAATAATTTACTTTATAAAATATAAATAAAACAAAAAAATGTATTAGTTTACATCATTCAAGTTATATTAGTAATACATATGATTAACATACATTCCTTAAAATTTCATAAATTTAACTTCACGATTCTTAACAATGTAGATTGTCATATACGTGCATAGTTCAAAAATTGAATTTAAGGCGAAAATAAATTCAGCTTACTTTTGGGTATGGCAATTTATTAGGAAAACTAAATGGCTCTTTGAAATTGTACTGGCGCACGTTTTCAACGAATTCCTTGTATCCTTTGTCCTGGGGAGGAGTAGGGACAATGACTAGTAAAGAACCAGCTGCCTTGATGGCTACGTCAACCAGGTGTTGACGCATGTCCATGCCTAAAAAGAAAATTTTAATTTTAATTTTATTCAAAATCAAAGAAAATATCTTCGATAAATTTTCTACAATGTGATCCGCTAGAATTCCAGTAGTGAGCATGCAGACTAGATTGATAGTGGCTGTTGGTTCGCAGTCACTGGCGATGTTCAAATCATGCAATAGAATGTGGTAGAATTGTGATAGAATGTGTGAGTTTAAAATTTTCAAAGGAGATAATAATGGGATTTCTCTGTTCTATTAGTATTTCCAACGTGTTCCAAAAGTTCTCTATGCAGTTAAGATCCCGATTTCATAAAGGTTACGAAAGTTATCTAAAGAGGTATTGATGCTCCATGAATTGCTTATGGACTTTGCAACCTTAACTATTCTTTTAAGAATACTACTTCCAAAAAGAGTAGTCAAAGTTCGAAAGTTTCTAATTCTAATTCCTTCTAATTATTCATAATTATTTCTAATTCCAATTTAAAAACTTTCAGAATTGCAGTTTTTAACCAAACAGTTTTTGTGATCTAGTTTTTTGGAACTGTGGTACCTGCTAAACGGACCTAATAATAATAAAAATATTAATTAAACATTATTTAAATGATAAAATATATAATTTTCATCAAACTGTTTTGTTACGTGTGAAGCAATGAGGTTGAGCATATGTATACATATATTTTGAATACGTATTAATTACTTTAGAAATGAATTTTTCCAGTTTACAACATTTGTATTAGCCAACATTTGTTCATAGTTGCCAACTCACAAACTCCTGATTATTGCTGACAAGTTTTTGTGATTCTGGTCTTTTTCTTGTACAGTATCGGTTTTCTTATATTAAAGAGTATTTCAATTTAAATCAATATAGTAAATCTATACATCAATATAATACCAGTTAATTTAGTATGTTTATAAGCATTTTAAAATTTAAATGCCAAACATTCACGAATTTTAGATATGATTCAATGCAAAATCTGAAATCAAGTATTCTATTTTAAAAGCATCAAACACTTTGAATTAGTGCAATTCCCTATCCTCCTCTTTTAATTACATTCCTTCTAGCATTTTGACAACAAATGCTCCTCGTGACTTGCTTTGGCTCGGCGCACTAAAGGTTTGAGATTCTTTTCATGTGTATATTAAGTAATTTAACTGGAATCCAGTTGAAGTTCAAGGGCCATGTAAGGAGAAGACAATTGTTCAATACATTTAAAGATTCTGAAAGACTTATTAATGCTGCTAAGAAGATAATTATTTGATAAAGACATTTAAAAAAAAGGTTATTTATATTGTTTTATGGAAAATGAAAATGAATATTAAAAAAAAAAAAAAATACCTACAACTTTTAATGTAATTTATTTAAGAAATAATTATTTTAACGAACTGGAATTTAATGACTATTTCATAAAAGCAAAATAAAAGAGCAATATATGCAAGCATATATTATAAACAGAATTTAAATTATAGTAACGAAGTCAATTCTAACTATTGTGACTACTTTTGTAAAGACTTTATGATTACTTTTGTAAAGACTTTGTGACTACTTTTGTAAAGATTATTACTACTTTTGTAAACACTTTATGACTACTTTTGTAAATACTTTATGACTACTTTTGTAAGTACTTTATGGCTACTTTGTAAAGACTTTATGATTACTTTTATAATTTATGACTATTTTATAAAGACTTTTCTTAGACTGAATGTATAGTACAAAAAGAATTTGGTCTTTATTAAAGACCAAAATGATAGTCAAAAAAATAACTACAAGGAATTAATTTTTAAGAAGCCAGACAATATGCAGCAGGAAAAAATTTCTAAATAACTCAGATATCGTCTGCTTGGGGAAAGAATCGCAAGTAAGTCTACAGATTTACTCAATTTTACTACCGATTACTACATATTTACTGAATTTTATTACATATTACTACAGATTTACTCAATTTTATTACAAATTACAAGATATTTACTCAATTTTACTATAGGTTACTACAGATTCATTTATTGAATTTGGCTCAAATAAGATTATATAAAATACAAAGGGAAATAGTTAAAATCCAATTAAACACATTTAAGTACATTTATTCGATAGCAGCTAGTCTATTTAAATATTTAATATTTGAGTTACTTACGCCAGAAATATCTGTAAGACGCCGATTCAGAATATGCTTCCAGATCTATGTAGATGATAACGTACTCCCTAGAGTCAAGAAGCTTTCGCATCTGAAGTTTGGTCAATAGCTCGATGAGGTCAAAGATTCTTCCAAAGAAGACATACACTAAGAAAATATACACATTACATTATTTTAAAAGCAATTTGAAGAGATTGAATAATATTAAAGATATATTTTAGCATTAAGTTAAAATGTGTAACATATGCATTAAAAATTCATGATGAAAAAACTGCCAAATGTAAAAGGGATCCATGGCTATTTTGTGGTTAACGGGAATCATGTCATTTCAATTCTTTTCACTATAATTCAGTAGTTTAAATGCGCTTTATGTAACACACTAGCAAGAGCACCCCCTGTGGCGTTCAGGAGAAATAAATGACCATTCGGCCTCGAGACTTTCATCCGAGAGGATGTACAGCGCAATCCCACGCTTTTGTTGAGAAACGTTTAGTTTATAGCCTCTCATCCAGAGAGGAAATATATTTAGCGAATCCCAGAGCATTAGTTGGCTTACAGACTCTCACCCGGAGAATAAGTATATTTCGCGCACACTGCGTGTAGACGATGCATCAGTACTTTTGGCTTAGAAGTGGAATCCTTCCACGAATCTATAATTATCTGTTTTTAAATGTGTTAAATATTGTATGGCTCTAACTGTATGTGTGTGGTATTTGTAATGGTGTCAATAAAGTTGTGAGTTCTCCAACCTGTGCTTCAAGTATCTCAACCAACCACACCCAGTTACAATCCGATTTGCCCAACCTGCACACTACAGTAGTTATTTAAGTGATAACTGTAACTGCGAAAAAAAAGAAAGCAAAATCAATGACTATAAGGACAGCAACAATGCAACAGCTATAATAATTGACTATAAGACAGCAAGGAATTTTCATTGTTATATAGCTATTTTTTTATTTTTAATTAAAGTCAAAAGACAATGTTGATCATAATATAAATACTCATCTCTACCAAAAAGTCTAATAATATTTTATAATATAGTATGCCTAAAACTTTTAACTAGAATATTAGTTACGACAGAAATTATTTTGAAATGAATTCTAAAAAAAAATCATGAACCTCAAAACTTTGTTTTCAGTAACTATTTTTTAAATCATATTTGCGTATGTTTCAAGATCTTCGAAGAAAATATTACTTCATAGGCTTTATTTGTTTTAGAAAAATCGATTATATGCTACTTTTCCCCTAATTTAATCCAGATGGCTTCCATGTGTTGTTGTGCGATAAATATTTCAGGACATGACATTGATAGAAAGCTTTAATATAAGGATGAGTAATCCCTTCACTGTTCAGCTCTCTAAGCTTCCTAAAAGCGTTTAGATATGTTGAGGTACTTAAAAGAAATGACTGAGCAAAAGCTTCGATAAAAACATGAAAAAATGTATAATAAGTTGAATTTCTTTGAATATATTTTTACTAATTCATTGCATAAATTTAAATTAAAAAATCAAATTGAAAATAAAATTCAATATGTATTAATTTTCAATGTATCTATTTCGCTAGCCATGGGATATTTTGCTGTAAACTATCGCAGTGTTTATTATTTATTAGGGTAATCTTTATGAGAAATTTATTATTTATAAAATGTTCATAAATAAAATATTTAGAGCCAAGCGTTCAAGGAAATAAAAAAGAATCTTAACTTCCCAGATTCCATCCATGAAGATACAGGAGATGTCATCGACAATTTTCAAGAAATCATTCGAATTTTAAACAGCAAAAGAAAAATATGATGAAAAGTTCCATACATGAATATGCAGTTATACTTTTTGCCAATATTTCGTAGTATATTTTTGATAGCATTATATTTAGAGATTAACTATTTTCCTCTTATAGCCTTTATTGAATTACTAAATATTTGCAATTAGTGAATTATTAAAGCGAACGTGCTTTTTTTTCTACTAAGAATTTGCGAAATATTCTTAATGTGTTATGTTTGGTTATCTTAATACTATATCAGCTATAATATGTTATAATATAGTTGTATTTTAAACATTAATTTATAAAATGTATTAACAAATAGAATACAGGAAAAAATACTGAATTACAAGAAGAAAATAGTTAAATATTTTAATAAGTAAAATTAAAAAAAAAAAAAAAAAAAAATGCATTTTATTTAGAAAAATGAACTAAATTATTTTTCAAAGATTTTAAACTGGTAATATATCAATTTCTTTTAAATTGTCAATATTCGAATTTTAACTTATTTAATTTATTGTTTTTTAGTTAAATTCTAATTAAGGATTTACTTAGAATTCTATTACACTTTCTGTTTGGGGCAAATTAATTTATTGATTTAAAGCAAAAAATTGAAATTTTGCTAATAAAATAAAATTTTCTGCAGTTGATCTTTAATAAATATTGCTATAATTTTGCTATATGACTGGTATAATTCAATATATCAATAAGTAATCTATTTTTCTGGATATTAATAAACGTAATGCATTATATTTCTCGCATAATATTGAGTAATAATATTTTGATATTTTTTAATTCAAAACATTATATTGTCAAGAAAAATGGTGTTATTAATATACGAAATCTCTGCTTTGTAAACACTAATTTTATTATATATAAATTTCTTCTTTTAACTCAAAAAGATTAATTACATGTTGGACTATTAGCGTGATATATTAGTATTGTGTGGGACACTCTTTTCATTAAAAATACAATATAATAAAGCTTTTTATCCTTGTATAATTATTATGTGCATACTTTAAATAAAAACATATTTTCTTAAAATGGTGACTACTTGTTTTTACCATTAGTGTTTTCTAAATATAATTAAATGTTTACGTTTTGAAAGCGAAATTAATTTCCTGCAATTTAAGAAATTTATTTTTCTCAAAGCCATGTAGTATTTCTATGTATGTTCATTATTTTGTGTTTGGAAGGAACATAATTAAATGTTTTTCACAAACATTACTTGAAAAGAATTAGCAAGCACAAAATCTCGACATATATTTCGCTTTAAATGAAAGATTTAAAAAACGAAGTTATTACTTTCTTGAAACAAAAGTGGTTACAATGTTTATTTGAAATGTTGACATTATAGTTTGATTATTACTGTTTTAAATAATAAGTAATAAACAAAATATAAACAAACAATAAAAAATGTTTTATGATTACAATGGAAAAAGAATAATAGTAACAGTAAATAGTAACAAACAGTAATTATTAAATTTAATATATTTCTTTATACACCGATTTATAAAAATTAATGAAAAATCGGATAAACTTTAACCTTGAAAAATTTCTTTTCATTGGAAGTCAATGAAATTTAGTACAACCGTTATTAAATCAGAGTTTTACAATACAGGTCCCAAAGAAAAATATTAGGCTTATTTTTTGCCCTCACATAAAAACATAGAAACATACCAAAAAAAAATATACGATTTCAAAATATAAAAATCTATGCAATACTGATTGTGATTACCTCTTAAAGCTCTACAAGCACAACAGAGATTTTACATGCTCAAACAAGATTGTGTTAAATTTTTAATTTGGCTATGAAGGTGATTGCTATGTTATGGTAGTTCGAAGACCTTGAAGAGTCAAATTAAATGCAGCTGTAAGTCATTTTAAAGCATTCCAAACAGACTCAATTGTGTTCATATCTGAAGTGCTGACGAACTCAAATGCACAATAATCGTTTCACAAATGTAATTCTGCACTATTGAGCTCTATGGGGTTTAGTATTATCTTCTTAATGGCGTTGCCATTAGCGTAAGGACGAATGACTAGACCCAGAAAGTTGTTTCTATATAATTGAGCAGTAACAGCTCTCTGGGAATGATATATGTCAGTACGGCAATCAAAAGAAAAATTGTGCACACTTATAATCTATTTTCCTGAAATCTGTCTTTTTCAAGGGTAGGGATGGTGAAAAAGTAGGTTCTGAGTTCAGATTAGCATCTTGATTCAATTTAGAAACAAAAATTGAAACTCAATAGTAAAAAGTACATGCCTCCTTGAATTGCACTTTAAATGACTTATAACACCATTAATTAAACTTTTCAATTCGATGGTGTGATGTGAGGGATATACATGCAATACTGAACTTCTTATACACAGCACTTCTGCGAACAATTGATTTGTATACCTTCCATTTATTTCTACAAGAGAAAATCTAAGGCGGGCCTTGCTTGCAACTAGAATTTATTTCTAACTCTAGCCTTTCATAGCTTTATCTTCTAGAAGTTGCTTCTGCATTCTATTTCAAAAATCATTCTACAATCTATGAAAAACCGAAGGGTTTACATTCAATGCTCTTGTTA
The DNA here is from genome assembly GCA_021605075.1 of Caerostris darwini. NCBI lineage: Eukaryota > Metazoa > Arthropoda > Arachnida > Araneae > Araneidae > Caerostris > Caerostris darwini. Next base: position 598,481 of record BPLQ01001095.1, on the reverse strand, counting down.
TACAGGTTTGTCTATTGTCCCCTTTAATTCCTCCATTGGCTTGTTGTTGTAATTCTCTTGACAAAAAATCTCAAGTATTCATATATAAGGCAAATATTTATCGAAATTTCACTCCAGAGTTTTTATTAGCAGAAATTACACACATTTTTAAAGCTTGGTTTTTTGCCATTTTTTCCAATATAATTAAATGTCAGCAGTTCCTTTAATTTGCATATACTTTCTGTTTTTCTTTCTTTTAAGTTTTAGAAACCAATGCGATTAATAAATAGTTATAAATAAAAATATTATTTTCAAAGAAATTCCTCAACTAAGAAATATATTAATTTATATTGGGTACATTTGATTTATATTCAGAATATGATATTTAATTTTCTAAATTGTCATCATGTAACATTACTAACAAGAATTGAATATTTCAATTAAAATAGGTTAAATTTGTGTCAACAAAATTTCTTCTACTTCCAAAGAAATACAGAAAAATAATGATCGGTAATCAAAAGAGCTGGCATTGTAGCAAAATTAGCATACGTCACTTTATCAATTTTGTAAAATAAAAGAAAAAAAAAGCTTATATTATTATTAGTAAGATCTTTATTTTCGTTTTTCAAAATAATTTTTCAATTGACCAAAAGATAAATAATTTAAACAGAAAATTTACTATTACAGAAACCTATTCAATTACTGATTAATTTATACATTACTATCAGAAAACATGCCCCAACCTATTATAGATTAAGCTTTCCTTACTAAAAACAGGACTCCTTTATGGTATTATAAATTACCATATTATCATCAAGGCCATTGAATTTCTAAGATATGCATCCATATCTGATTTTTTCTTCCTTTTCAAAGTTTTATTTCAGCTGAATTTCGATAAACAAGTCATTTATGTTATGAGGCACTTTTATAAAGAATAAATTTCACATTTTATTTTGAAATATTAATCAAGCAAATTAAAAATAATGTTGCATAATATATTTTATTTCTATGAAAACGAGAATATATATGAAAAGAGAATATTTGTGAACACCGTGAACTGCATATTAGTGTAACTAGATCGTGAGGCAAACATATACACACCCACGCACCCACACCCACACGCACGTATATACACCCACACGTACGCACACTCACGCACATACATATATACACACAAATACATTTGAAAGACAGTTTTTACTTATTTAATTCCTTAATGCAGATAAACAATATATTAAAAAATAAATAATACTATATAAAGAAAAATAATGTCGTGATCGTTGCATCACAGCAGAATAAAATACAATAAGTAAATGCAGAATTTATTGATTGATATTATATAGTTTCTATAATTACTTTTATATTTGGTTCGATTTTTGTAGTACACAAAAGCAAAATTAATTTACATTAAATCAGAAATTGAATAAAATGTTTTCTAATATTTACATGCTTAATTTTTTTTATTGAGCTAGAAACACATCATGTTCCAAGTTAGAATCTACATTTAATTTCATCTACATTTAGTAGTCTAATAATTATTTATTACACGAAAGATTCATAGATTCATATAGATTCATATCACGAAAGAAAAGTGATATGAATCTATAAAAGCAATGGCAGTGCCACGATCAGTATATCCCTCCCTAAAATGTTTATTTATTATTAAAACAATTAAGAGTTAGAAAGTGAAGGCTTTTTTCTACTAGCCTACTAATGGATCCGCAAACTTTTCTGTTATATAAATGGTCTTACTATGAACCAACATTGAATTATTATGCTACAGCAAATTAGAACAAATATCATTGATGGAATCTGAGAATCTACAACCACTTTCTTGAAACTAAAGGAGTATTCCGACCTTCTGATACATTTATAATCTCGGATATGAACATTGAGTCAAATTTTGAACTGAACTGCTCCAATTAAAGGTCTCATTCTACAAGAAAATTAATTGATCCACAAACTTGTTTGTTATAAAACTGTTAGGACTGTGAACCAATATTGGCTACTTATGCTACAGCAATTTGGAACATATGTCATGGATAGAATCTGAGAATTTACAACCTTTTTTTTTTTTAAACAAATGGAAAACTCCGACTATATAATATATGTCTAATCTCGGATATGGACATTCAGTTCAGTTTAAAATTTAACTCATCAATTGAAGGCTTCATTCTACATGCCAACTAAGGGATCCATGACATTGGCTACTTATGCTACAGCAATTTGGAACATATATCATGGATATATCTAGGAATTTACAACTTTTTCCTTGAGCCTAATATAATATTCCTACCATCTAATATATTTATATTCTCGGATATGAACATTGAGTAAAATTTTGTACTGAACTGCTCCAATTGAAGACTGTTCCAAATAACTGATCCGTGAATTTGTTTGTTATACAATTGTTATTATTGTGAACTAACATTGGCCTCTTATGCTACAGAAAATTGGAACATAGACTCAAGAGCCAAAACATTATGACCACCTGTCAATAACGAGTTGGCCCACCTTTGGAACCAACACACACAGAAGTAAGTGAAAGAATGATTCTTCAGACTCTCCAGTAGCAGTTCAGACTCTCCAATACCACTTCCACCTGATCACGTGCCTTCCACGTCATCCAGGCGAGTTCATTGCAAAATTTAGGGGTGGTCATAATGTTTTGGCTCTTGAGTGTACATCGCGGATGGAATCTTTGAATTAACAATCTCTTTCTTAAAGCAATATTTCGACCTTCTAATATCGACTACGGACATAAAGTAAAATTTTGAACTCAACTGCTCCAATTGAAAAGCATGTATTACCCATCAGGACTCTCTTACCCTACATTAATAAAAGTGAATTAACATAAAACAGTTTAATATTACTAATGCTACTCAAGTGAGAAAAGAGAAGAAATAAAAACTAAAACTTCTAATATCCTTTCAAACGGTTTTTAGAAAGGATTGTTGATGAATAGTATGTGATCGCAACAACCGTGACAATATTTTGGAAAAAATTCAATAGAAAAAAAACCAACCAATAGAGTGTGAGGGGGAAAAAGGACCCATTACCTCTGGTTGACTTGTATGTCTCCTCGACTACTTCAGAAAATATATCCTTGCAACATGGTTTCTTGTCTTCGCAACAAATGTGGAGGTTCGGAAAGTACTTGATGCCGCTGTGATTGATTGTGAAGTTTGTGTTGTTGGAGACTTGTTTTTCCAGACTTTGAGCAACTGACATGTATGGATTGTTCCCCTCTGATATAATAGAAAATTTACTCCATCGGTAGTATTTCAGCAGAACTAATAAGGACCGCACTACCTGAAAGAAATTATTTATTGGTGAAAATCAAAACACTAGTCAAATTTTCTAATAATAACTTTTTATTTCATGAAGCATTATAAAATAAACTAAGTACGTTACTTAAATATTTAAAAAAAATAGAAGTGTAAAATTTCAATAAAATTAATAAATGTTAGTAATATTCAACATTAAATATAGAAAAAGAAAGAAATTTAAGAAATGAAGCTGATTTTAATTGAATTGGATTGGATTGGATTTTAATGTATTAATCACTACAAGAATATACTTGTAACAACTTTTTTGTAAAATTTTGAATTATATTACATAATTTATTTTGAATACTTACTTTTTATAATATTATCAAAATTATATAATTCCTACTCACAATTTCTCTCATACACATGTCATATTTTGAAGTCTTTTTGAAAGAATCCTTAATTCAATTTAAAAGTTAGTATATAATACAGTTAAAATTATGACGTTATATATTAGGTTTTATAATCATCATAATAATAGTGGATATTCAAAGCTTTTATTGCATGAAACTATTATTAAAGTTAAAATTTATTTATTAATAGTTTTTATAAGTAAATTGAATAATCAATATAATAATTTACTACTATTTATTCATTTATTGTAGAGATTTGATGTAATAATTAGGTTTTTAAGACTAATATTTAAAATTTCAAGATTAAATTTAATTCTTGGAGGATTTTACTTAAACTTATTGTATCCCGATATAGGATAATTTATTTCTTATGAAAATTTAAATACAGATGTTTCCAAATATTGGGACGAAAAAAAAAATAACAACTACCAAACCCAGAAATATATGATTGTAAAATTTCTGTTCATTTAAATATAAATAAATTCGCCAAAAACATTAATAAAATAGAACTTCACAAATAAGGTAAAGAAAAAAATAGCATTTTCTGTCCTGAAAATACACACAACCACAACAAAAAAGAAATAAATAAACATACCAAGAAACAAAATAACAGTATTTGAGTTTAATATACACCCAATTCTGTTTTTACGCGATTTTGTTTTCACACGAATTAGAAAAATTTTTAATTCTGTTTTTACGCGATTTTGTTTTAACACGAATTAGAAAAAATTTTTAATTCTGTTTTTACACGACTTAATTGAACTAAATATGATCGACCCAAATTCTAAGAAGAAAGTTTTCTTTCCTTTTATTTTTATTACTGCGGCATTGGAGATGTGGAATGCTATGTGATTTCTATTTGCGGGAATTTCCCGAATTTTATAACCGCAGTCTGATATGTTTGCATTTTGTGTCTGGTGTTCAAAGTGAAAAGTACCTTTTTGATGTTTATAAACCTTTTTTTATTAATTATTATTGAAAATGTTTCGTCCCAGAAGTTAGAAGCTATATGAACCTCAAATGTCTCGAATTTAAAGTTCTTTTGATTATAGACAACACCTGACCATCTGGTCTTAGAATAAACGTGCAATTTTTTCTGCCACCTAATATCAAATCCTTAATTCAACCGTTAGATGTGGATATGATTGCGACATTTGAAACATATTACGTAAAGCGAACATTTCACTAAGAATAATTTATATGTGGAAGAAATTTTCAATTATGGTTTGCAATTAGTGCTAGCTGAACTGAGACCATCAACTTTGAATGCATGTTGGAAATCTGTTTGGCCATAATATAATATAGTATGCCCAAAAAGTAAGACCAATTATTTTTTTAAAAAACTCTTCATTTATTCTTCCAAATTTATTTCATCGCCTTGAAAGTAATCCCCTCCAAACGCAATGCAATTATTACAACTTTTTTTCCAATCTTCAATGCACGCTAAAAAGTCATCGGCAGGTATGGCCTACAAAGCGCGCGGCGATTCACGGGAAATCTCTTCAATCGACTCAAAACGGTGTCCCCGGAGTGGTCCTTTGAGTTTAGAGAATAGCCTGAAGTTGCACGGTGTGAATACGGTGGTTGTGGAACGATATGGGTTTCATTTTGGGCGAAAAGGTCACGAAGAATCAATGCAGTGTGAGTTGGCGCATTCAGTGTACCAATCAAGATTTGACGCTTTTGAGGCCAAAAGGAAATTAACCGATCGTTTTGAAGTTCCAACATTATCAGCAAGGTATCTAATTGTAAATCGACGGTTCGCAATCACCAAATCTTTAACTTTTTGAACGTGAGCTTCGTAAGTTGAGGTTGATGGTGCACCAGAGGTCTCTTCGTCTTCAACGCATTCTCTGCCTTCTTTGAACTGTTTATACCACATGTAAACATTTCTTTCTTTCCGATATAGGAATTCTCACCGAACGCCTTCTGCAACATTCTATACATTTACGCAAACAAAATTGAATGCAAGTTATTTGCTCAATTAATTCAAACATTTCAAAAATCGCCGGAATCAGTTTTAGCGTCTCACAAAGCCTATAGTAACTCAAACGGTAATGAATATTTTGACGTGAAATTTAACACAGATGTCAAGGACAGTCCCAGTAACCTAAAAAAATTGAAATTCCATAAGCCCCGAGAATTTTAAATTGAAAATTGGTCTTACTGTTTAGACACAGTAGTATATTCTGAAACATGGAGCCAAACTATTAGAGTCTGTCACAATTCAACACAGAATCTACTCGTTTTTCTGGAGATAAGACTACAACTCAAAAGACTCAAGATTTTAATTAAAATCTTGAGTTTTAATTAAATTATACTCGTGAACTATCCGTTACGCATTTCATCAACCATGGCTACTTAAAAGAAATGATTTACGAATGATAGTGAATAAAATGGTGTTAGGTCTCTGACTGCTTGGTGAAATGTGAATGAATATATTACTTTCTACACAACCCTTCAATGAAGGACAAATTTGAATAAAAACCTTCTCATAAATCATAACTTTAACTTACGAAATAAATAAAAAAAAAAAAGAGCACAAGTAATCCTCGAAAACCTCCAGAGAAATAAAGAAATTCCGAGTAAAAAAAAAAGAAAACTATTTATCTTTCTAAGAGTTTCTGACTAAATAATCACAACGGAGAGCAAAAGTAGGAAGTATTAAGATAAACGAATGAATAAATAATTATTCAGATGTCCATAATTGCATTTATTAACTGAGAAAAAAGATTCAGCAGATAACTTTGCAAGGATATTAAATTGCCTCAAATTGCCTTTCGAAATTCGTGTAATAAATTCATGCAGAAATTTCCATGTCATCATGGTTTTTTTACTGGATTAAAGGCTGCTTTGATAAAAAAAAAAGTAATAAAAACGTGAATACACATAGAAGTCGTTCACACACCAAATTAATTCAGTATTTAAAATTTATTAGGGACAAATGATTTTATCGTACTGATAAATAATTTTATGAATGAGATATTAAGGGTGTAATTTTGTGAACTGTGAGTAAGAAAGGTGTCAATTAATCGACATTAATCAATCTGTTTGCCGAAAAAGAATTTATGTCCTAAATTGTAAGTTGTCAGAATTACTCTTTCGTAATTCTAACTGTGGCATTACTATGTTAGATTTCTATTTAGGAATGGTCTGAAGGTTGCAGAACTTAATAACGTAATTTGAGCAATAATTATTGATAAGCGGGCCAGATGTTTATGAATAGAGACATTAACCAAGTTATGTAATGGGTGTGAAATGATCTCTAAATGTTATTTCAGATAGAAAGAACGTGATACGCAGGATTTAATTGATAACGTTTTGGACCTTCACAAAGAATTGACATTGTATCGATGCTCCATTCAATTGTTTCAATTTTTTCTTACTGAACATTCCTCAATAAAAAAGTCTTGTAGTACTTATAAATATTAAGTTAGATTTGTTATAGAAAAAATAATTTTTTTATTAGAAAAAAAAAATTATTTTCAATAATTGTAATTTGTATTCTGCGATTTTTCGTACTCTGCGATTTGTATTAAAATACAATAAAAATTTATTGAACTCGTGGTATCATTAATAAATTTTCCACACAGCAAAACTGTGTTCCGACAGCAAGGCATTCTATAAAAAAAATTGTTATTTATAATTAAAATTAAGGAAGTATAAATATTGGAAAATATTGTTGTAGTTAAGAGGGACAAATAAAACAATATTCACCAGAAATACTTTTTACTATTGTATAAGAAGTAGGTATATCATGTAATAAAGTATAGTCGTGTACATTTTGTGTACTCTGTGATTCGTATTAAAATACAGTATTGAAAGCGTGATATCTCATTAATACATTGTCCACACAGAAAAACTGTGTATATACTATACTTATATAACATTATATTATATAACACACTTATATAACTTTACTTATATAACACATTTTTTCTATAGAATGTCTGCTTTCCGGTTCTATAGAAAAAATGTGTTATATAAGTATAGTTCAAATTAAGGAAGTACAGATACTTGAAAATATTGTTGTAATTGAAAGGTAAAAATAAAATAATATTCATTGAAATTAATTTTAATATTGTATAATAAGTAGGTAAATCATGTAATTATTTTTTTAAAAGCAGATGTTTTTTGTTGGGGACAAAGAATTGACATTTAAAAAATGTCTTGCTGAAAACCATGGAGTTTCTTAATGTCGCTCATTAAGTGTCTTCTGTATTAGTATCAATGTCCAATGAGAAATCGAATAGTTCCAGTGACCGTTTCTTCTCACAAATTAAGCTTTATCGCCTTTTTCATTATCGTTACTCTTTTGATTGGTTCGACTTAGATCTTCCATATTTTTCATTCGCCATTCTCGATTAACTCATTTTCCTCTCAAACTTTCATAGTATTTTTACCGTTTTTTCGATTACTTTTTTTCCGATTTGTTGACAATTCAACCGACATTCTTCAGCACATTGCTTGTGAATGAAATTAAACAAATTAAAGGGAAACAATTGAGGTAACTCGTTTTTACAAAGCAACTTTGATTTTATTCTGTGATAAATTGATTCTGTAAATCCGAGCATGCACAAGGGTACAACAGCTGTCCTTTATTATATATAAATAATTATTAAAAATTGAATTATATTTGTTATTAACATGATTGATAATAAATTTCTATTAATGTCTAGGGTTTAATAATATATACACAAAAGTAGAACGAAATAAATAAATAAAAAAAAAAACATCTCATTTAACCGCATTACTAAATCATTTAAAACTACTTCCTTCTTAAGAAAAAAAATTGGACTTTGTTAAAAGCTACTTTAAAAAAACACATCAGTCAGCACTTGGTGATTTTGACTAAAGTAAAATAAAACAAACATTACAGCGTAATACAGTTTACTTACTATTTCTATTGGTAGACTAGATAATTTTTTTGTTATTACAATTCCTATGTAAATGAGTCATCTGCAGTGAGTAACTGTTATGAGTAACTAAACGATTCGGCACCTGGTTGTTTTGTCGATATTTAAGTAGAACAAGCATTAGGGCTTAATACATTTCACTTACTTTTTCAACTGATAGACTAGATAATTTTTTTTGTTATTACAATTCAGTATGTAAATGACTCATTTGGTAGCGCTAGCTTTGGTAAAACTAGGCAGCTGAAACGGGGAAAAAAAGAGGGAGTTGATTATATATTTTCTTTGTATTCGGTTGGCTTTCTACTTTGCAGTAGATGAATCATAAGACAGTCACTGAATTTTGATGTCTGTAGCCACACAAAAAAATCATTTATAGCAGAAGATGAATTTTATCTATAAGGATGTACAGAATGCAATCCAATTCATCATACGCCCATTTTACTTAAATTATCATTGGTAGCTGTTTTTTAAATGTTCAGTGTTTGAAAAAATTAAAATAGAGATTATGATCTAAAATTAGTTTAATAAATAAATAAGCATTGAAAAATGAAAAAAAAAATATTTCATTGCAGACTAGAATGCCAGATAAATTATCAATAATTGTGATCCAGGATCTCGAATTACGTATTTTTTTTTATGATATTTATTTCAAAAAACACGTTCCACTTTAAAATAGTGCTAAATAAAATAAGACGTGATAGTTGCTGTAGTATAAATTAAAATGCGCAAGTGCCGGATATACTTATACATACTTCTATACTAATGTTTTTAGGCATGAATATAAAAAACTCAACAAGTATCCATATTATATATATAGTAACTTTCGAGTTTTCTGTTCTTTACACAGCTACCGATTTCACCAGTCAACCAGGGTATTTCTTCTTTTACATATAGAAATAATATTAATAACTGATATTTGCTAAAATAATTGATAATTTTTCAAGAAAAAATATTTGTAGTAATTTTCCATAAATTTGATTTATTGGAAATAAAATAATATTTCATTCAAGAGTAAAAAAAAAGAAAACATTCAGCAATTCATGGCTTCAGTATATTGTATATCTTTCATTTTAAAAATAAATATAAGACACTATAAAGAATTAATCTAAATAAAAAAAATAATGCGTTCTTTTCCTCCTGGAAGACTTTCAGCTGCTGTCAAAATCTTTAAACGCGTAAAAAAGGACATTGGAATGGTTCATATCACACAAATGGCATATGAATCATTGTATATGAAGGATTATTGTTACTTTTTATAAAACAATGCATTTCTTTCCTTTTTATTGAAAACCATTGGCGCGGAAGAAGCAAGGTTTCTATTTTTTTTTTATCAGTTCCTTATAAGTCTCTTTAAAAAAAATCGATGTTGATATTTGATAGATTTATATTGTAAAATGGATGATGATTTTTAATCCATTATGGTACGATTAAAAATAATCGAATCTAAATTTTCGAATTCTTTATCGAATTTACATAGTAGTATGATAAGTATATTTAAGAAAAGTAATAGAATGAAAGATATTCTAAAAAATTAACCATTCACAAAAAGTTTTAAGAACGAACCATTCACAAAATTTTTTAAGAACGAACCATCCACAAAAAGTTTTAAGAGCGAACCATTCACTTATAAACTGAAAGTGAATCATATCAAACTTAAGATAATAATGCTTGTTATAAGAGTAAGGCTGCAACTTCGCATTATGTTACAATCGGTACATATTAATAGGGAACATATATATATATATATATATATATATATATATACCACCTGTATACATATATACTCTGCTATATATATACGTATGTACAAGTGGTTATCAAAATAATGGAAATACCTTACAATTGTAAGGAATCCTTTAGTAATATGGCGTAGGACAGCCTTTGGAATGTAATACAGCTTGGATATTCGCCTGGGAATTGAATCATACAAGTGCTGAATAGTGTTTAGAGGTATATTGATGCCATATTCATGGAAATATTATGAAAGTTCCGGTAGAGACGCCTGTGGAGGATATCGATTTCTGATGGATAGCTCTATAATAGACCAAAACGGTCCGATGATAGTGAGGTCGGGGAACTGTGCGAGCCAAGGCAGATGTTTCACTTCATCCTTATGTTCATTAAACGATGATTGGGCAGATCAGATCCCGCAGCATGAATAAGAGTATTGAATTCCTGAAAAATTCTTTCTCCTGCCGAAAACATAGTCTGTATCATAAGTTGAACCTCGTCAGCTGAAACTTCTCAGAACTTCTCCTCAGTGATAATTCCTTTCAGGGTTACGATTGGGGCAGCAGAAAACCACGACATGGCAGACCATATCATGACAGATCCATAGATCTATGCTTAAGAGTTGAAGGAGACAATCACGATTATATGCTCGCGCAGGTGTCCTTAAAATGTGCACCCGTGCTGTTGTGGAGAAATAGTGTGAAAGAGGACCCGTCTGACCCTATAACTGTCTTCCACTTAGACGAGGTTTTGTGGTTATGGTACTACTGTAGACAGCGTGTGTTATTAACAGATGTGACAAGTGGCTTGGAAATTGCTTTTCTGCCGTAAATATACGGTTTATGAAGGTGTCTCCTAACTGTGATTGAATTGATACTGGAGAATCCAGATGCTGATTGAGCTCTGCGGTCAGTTTGGCTGCAGTTGTTTTCTTTTTTAGACATTACAATCCGCTTCAACACCAGTCGGTCTCTTTCACTCATCTTCTTCTTCCGTCCGGTAATTTACCGCGCTGTGTGTGGCGCTGCCTCTAGAAACGCATAAAAGCTGGAATATTTCGGACACAGTTGCTCTAGATCAGGGGTCTCCAAACTTTCCAGTCTTAGGGCCATATTGTTTACTCCAGTAAGTACCAAGGGCCAAAACCGTTTTAATTTTCTGCCATTATCTATAATTTCTATTGTTTTAATGTGTTTTTTTATCCAAATTATTACAGCAACAATAAGCTATTCGTTGTCGCGGGCCGGATTGATGACACTGGCGGGCCGAATTTGGCCCACGGGCCGTAGTTTGGAGACCCCTGCTTTAGATAGTCGTCTCCGACAATTTAGCCTCTTTGAAAGTCACCGAGGGTTGACCTTCTACACATTTGACAAAAATTCAAGAATCATACAAATACACTAAAGTTACTTCATAATACCATGAATCTATACTTTTATGTTAAAAAAGTTAAGATTGCATTTTAATGCTTACGAAACGCATTCTTAAATGCCACTTTTATTCGCAGTTTTTTTCCATTATTTTGATAACCACCTGATATATATATATGCCTGTGTGTAATAACTCCCCTTTTGTACTTTCTGAAATCCAGATAATAATCCATTAAATGGTTGTCTTAAGTCTTATTATTTTTTAACTGTCACATTTCTTCATAACAATTACTCGCTCTTTCTGTATTTAATAGTTAACATAACTTAACATTTTTCTTCTGTATTAAGCCCATTTTTTGCATGCTCCATATTCTGCAACTAAAACATTATTAATTATTCGTTTTGATAAGTATTTGTTTTCATTGTTATATATTTAGCAACTTTCGCAATATTCAGATGTATTGGTCCTTTTCTTCCTTTCAGGCGGCCTGGTGGCCTGGTGGCCTAGTGGTCAGCACTCTAGCCTCTGGTATCATGGGCTTTAGGTTCGATTACTGGAGGTGTCAGGGAGGTTTGTTAATGATTCGGAATCCTCTTTAAGCTGTAAGTCCCGGTCTGTTTAGCCCTCGTGTGCATATGCTGACCGTAGAGGGTTAAACCAAACCAAACCAAACTTCTGCGTAATGAAAGCATTGCCGTTCCTGTTGGTACCGTACTATGTAAAAGCGATGTTATTTGTTTTCTTTTAGTGGTTATATATATATATGTGTGTGTGTGTGTGTTACTCAAACATTTTAAAGTAATGCCTGAAAAAGAAAAGTTTTAAATAACTTTGTCAAAACTTAATTCATTTTTTAAAATTTACAAAAGAACAATTTTTGCATTATTAAATCAAATTAATGAATTAAAAATATAAACTGCTCGAATATAAGTACGCATTTAGATAAAAACTTTATGCCTAAATAAATAAATAAACTCTGCCATTACGTTATTTAGACATAAGAATTGAAACAGAAAAAAATAAATAAAAACCACCACCGAGCTCAAAGACAGGAAACTGAAGTTTTCCTTTGAATAAAAAATAAATGTTCGGATTTTTACCATTATTGCTTTCTTAGAAGTAAAAAAGAAAAAAAAAAGAATTCAGATTTCAGTATTAAAATTCAAACTGCATTAGAATGCCTAGAACCGAGCTTGCTGAATTACATATCCAGCTATATTTTACTTTCACAAAATGCATGATATTTTTTTAAAAGAAAAGCTTTTCTTTTTCATTTTTAATTTACCAAAGTTTATAATATAACCGTATTATTTATTCTATTTTTAAAGTAATGCATAACATGAATCACATAAAGGATCAAAGTTTTAAATAACTTCGTGAAATCTTAATACATTTCAAAATGTAACAAAAAACAGTTTACAAAAGTAGGATTTTTGCCCTATTAAATCAAATTAGTGAATTAAAAATCTAAATTATCCGAATATAAGTACGTATTTAGATAACTTTATGTCTAAATAAATAAATAAATCTCTGCCATTATGTTATTTAAACATAAGGTGAAACAGAAAAAAATAAAAACTACCTTATTCAAAAACATCAAAATGAAGTTTTTCTTCAGATTTAAAAAAAATAAAATAAATGTTTGGATTCTTACCATAATTGCTTTTTTGAAAGTAAAAAAAAAAAAAAAAAAAAAAAGAAAAACAAATTCAGATTTCGATATTAAAATTCAAACTGCATTACAATGGCTAGAATCCATGCTTGCAGAATTACATATCCAGGTATATTTAACTTTCACAAATTACATCGTATTTTTTTTTAAAGAAAAGTTTTCTTTTTCCTTTTTAATTTACCAAAGATTATAATATAATTGCATTACTTATTCTAGTCAAGACAGACCTTAATTCCCTTTTCCACATTTAGTGCATTCCTATTTATCAAATTCTGTTTGACGTCTACTGCACTGCATGTAAATAATGGATAGTTAAGTTTAAAAATAGATCTGTTTTCGAAAAACCTTTTGTATTTATATTCCACAAGGAATTTGATAAAATTTAATTAGGATGACATTCTAGATAAGAATTTTAGTTTCAAAGAATACCGCGAAGATTTTATGCATTATTATACGTTTTTATACATCTATCTTTCAAATTAGAATGCTAATAGATCAAGATAAGATTTTGAATAACAAGTCTTCTATTATTAAAATAACACCAATTTATAAAATAATACATGTCTTCTATAATTAAAAGAACATTTAAATTCACAAATATGGATAAAAAGTTTCATTTTATAGAATTTCGAGAACGTTCTTAGAAAATAAAGTATTAACATGCATGTTTTACAAAGTATAAAATATTATATAAACGTCGTTATTTCACTTAACTTATATAATTGAAATAGGCACAGTTAAATTTAAACTTTTTAAAATATCAAAATAATGTGCAGGGTGTCTGAAAAGTAGTTAAAAATAGTTGAACTGAGTTTTAGAAATAAAAAAATAATTGTTTTTGTTATGCAATAAAGAAATTTTCTTTTAAACTAGATTGAATTTATTTGATATTACTTATTTATGCATAACTTCTACTGCAATATAATCGCATTACTTATTCTGTTTTTAAAATAATTCATAACATGAGAGATCAAATTTTTAAATAACTTCGTGAAATCTTAATAGATTTCGAAATACAACAACAAAAAAAAAGTTTACAAAAGTAGGAATTTTACATTATTAAATCAAATTAGTGAATTAAAAATCTAAATTACCCTGCATCTTCATAAAGTACGCATTCAGATAACAACTTTAAGTCTAAATAAATAAATAAATCCTGCCATTGCGTTATTTAGACATAAGAATGAAACAGAAAAAAAAAATAAATAAAACCCATCACCGAGTTCAAAAACAGGAAAATGAAGTTTTACTTTAGATTAAAAAGAAAATAATAAATGGTTGGATTTTTACCATTATTGCTTTCTTGGAAGTAAAAACAAAGAAAACAAATTCAGATTTCGGTACTAAAATTCAAACTGCATTACAATGGCTGGAGTCCATGCTTGCTGAATTACATATCCAGCTATATTTAACTTACACAAATTGCTTGGTATTTTTTTTAAAGGTTGTCTTTTTCATTTATAATTTACCAAAGATTATAATATAATCGCATTACTTATTCTATTTTTAAAGTAATGTATAACACGAATTACCTAAAAGATCAAAGTTTTAATAACTTGTCAAATCTTAATTACATTTCAAAATATAACAAAACAGTTTGCGAAAGTAGGATTTTTGCATTATTAAATCAAATTAGTGAATTGAAAATCTAAATTACCCTGCATCTTCATAAAGTACGCATTTACATAACAACTGTATGTCTAAATGAATAAATAAATCTCTGTCAATACATTATTTAAACATAAGGATGATAACAGAAAAAAAATAAAAACTACCGCAGAGTTCAAAAAAAGGAAAATGAAGTTTTTCTTTAGATTTAAAAAAAAAAAAAAATGTTTGGATAAAAATGAATGTTATGTTTTTTACCATAATTGCTTTTTTGAAAGTATAAAAAAAAGAAAAAAGAATTCAGATTTCGGTATTTAAATTCAAACTGCATTACAATGACTAGAATCCGTGCTTGCTAAATTACATATCCAGCTATATTTTACTTCCACAAATTGCATGGCATTTTTTTTTAAACAAAAAAATTCTCTTTTTCATTTTTAATTTACCAAAGATTATAATATAATCGCATTACTTATTCTATTCAAGACAGACCTTAATTCCCTTTTCCACATTTAGTGCATTCCTATTTATCAAATTCTGTTTGACGTCTACTGCACTGCATGTAAATAATGGATAGTTGAGTTTAAAAATAGATGTGTTTTCGAAAAATCTTTTGTATTTATATTCCATAAGGAATTTGATAAAATTTAATTAGGATAACATTCTAGATAAGAATTTTAGTTTCAAAGAATACCGCGAAGATTTTATGCATTATTATACGTTTTTATACATCTATCTTTCAAATTAGAATGCTAATAGATCAAGATAAGATTTTGAATAACAAGTCTTCTATTATTAAAATAACACCAATTTATAAAATAATACATGTCTTCTATAATTAAAAGAACATTTAAATTCACAAATATAGATAAAATGTTTCATTTTATAGAATTTCGAAAACTTTCTTAGAAATTAAAACATTAACATGCATGTTTTACAAAATATAAAATCTTATATAAACGTCGTTATTTCATTTAACTTATGTAATAGAAATAGGCATAGTTAAATTTAAAGTTTTTAAAATATCAAATTAATATGCTGGGTGTCTAAAAAAGTATTTTGTCAGTTTTAGTAATATAAAAATAATTGTTTTTTGCTATTCAATAAAAAATTAAATTTTCTTTTAAAATAGACTGAATTTGTTAAATATTTCTTATTTATTTTTTTTAAAATGTCTTCTTAATTCTTTATAAACTTTATTTTATTTATTAAACAATAAATTATTTAGTTTCTTTTCCCAATATTTACATTTTAATGTTTAGTAGTACCCAATACATAGAGCCTTGGACTTTTTTTACGCCTTGGATGCTTTATAGCAGGGGTGACCAACACAAATAATCTTGAGGGCCAATTTGGAAATGCATAATAACTCCTCGGGTCGCATATAAAATTATATATCACCATATTAGACTTAGACCCACTATAAACAATTTTTGGAGTGAAAAAATGAAACATAATAAGTTATTATTTTTGTGTTTACTATTATTCTTGCATGCAAACATAGATAATATAATAAGAATGATACTAAACGCACATTGAAAAGAAATATATAACACTAAAAATGATATTTAGAAAAATATATAGATATAAACGGAATAACAAAAAAAAGAAGTCTTTAAAAAAATAATTATTTTACTAGAGCGATATTTGTTTTCTCCACTCTTTCACTTAGCTTTTGCAAATCGATCTCAATTTGGGTATTTGCGCATCGTAATGGGTGTTGCATGTTAACGTCCGTTATGTTTCAGCGTGTTTTGTGTTTGGTCAATTTCATTTTAGGGAAAAAAAAAAAAAAAAAAAAAAAAAAACCCGATTCGCAGGTGTACGTTGAACCAAAAGCGATAACAACTTTTTGAGCCAGATTTCTACAATTGGAAAATTTCTCTTCAGTGACGTAAGTATTATCAAAAATCTAACTGTTAATTCATAAATAAAAGAGGCAATAACTGTCATATATTCGCAAGAATATTATTTTAAGACCAAAATTAATTTTTTCCTTATAATTTCGAGTTAATTTTTGAATATATGGATGCACTCATAATGTATTTTTTTAATACATTGGCTTTCATTACTTTGGTCAATATGAAATAAATATAATTCGTAAAAGTGTGATAAATCTCACGGGCCACAAAAAAGTTCAAAGTTGCGGGTTGGCCACCCCTGCTTTAGAGCTTAGGGAAGTCTCTAAGAAAATCTCCAAATCGTGATTTTTTGAAAATGAGAATTACAGTGTACACTGAGATTGTGACTTCCACGGTGGTGTACAAAACCTCATTCGAAAACTGTTACGGGCTTGATGTCTTGCGTACGACTAATGCTGCTTTATGAAAGCTATAATTTAATTTTTAGGTTTCTAATTGCTCGATAATTGGTAATAAAATGAAAAGAGGCAATGATGCAATAAAAATAAAGTTCTCTATAAGATGCATTGTGTGCGAATAATGGTGCTTTATGAAAGCTATAATTTAATTTTTAGGTTTCTAATTGCTCGATAATTGGTAATAAAATGAAAAGAGGCAATGATGCAATAAAAATAAAGTTCTCTATAAGATGCATTGTGTGTGCGAATAATGGTGTTTTATGAAAGCTATAATTTAATTTTTAGGTTTCTAATTGCTCGATAATTGGTAATAAAATGAAAAGAGGCAATGATGCAATAAAAATAAAGTTCTCTATAAGATGCATTGTGTGCGAATAATGGTGTTTTATGAAAGCTATAATTTAATTTTTAGGTTTCTAATTGCTCGATAATTGGTAATAAAATGAAAAGAGGCAATGATGCAATAAAAATAAAGTTCTCTATAAGATGCATTGTGTGCGAATAATGGTGTTTTATGAAAGCTATAATTTAATTTTTAGGTTTCTAATTGCTCGATAATTGGTAATAAAATGAAAAGAGGCAATGATGCAATAAAAATAAAGTTCTCTATAAGATGCATTGTGTGCGAATAATGGTGTTTTATGAAAGCTATAATTTAATTTTTAGGTTTCTAATTGCTCGATAATTGGTAATAAAATGAAAAGAGGCAATGATGCAATAAAAATAAAGTTCTCTATAAGATGCATTGTGTGCGAATAATGGTGTTTTATGAAAGCTATAATTTAATTTTTAGGTTTCTAATTGCTCGATAATTGGTAATAAAATGAAAAGAGGCAATGATGCAATAAAAATAAAGTTCTCTATAAGATGCATTGTGTGCGAATAATGGTGTTTTATGAAAGCTATAATTTAATTTTTAGGTTTCTAATTGCTCGATAATTGGTAATAAAATGAAAAGAGGCAATGATGCAATAAAAATAAAGTTCTCTATAAGATGCATTGTGTGCGAATAATGGTGTTTTATGAAAGCTATAATTTAATTTTTAGGTTTCTAATTGCTCGATAATTGGTAATAAAATGAAAAGAGGCAATGATGCAATAAAAATAAAGTTCTCTATAAGATGCATTGTGTGCGAATAATGGTGTTTTATGAAAGCTATAATTTAATTTTTAGGTTTCTAATTGCTCGATAATTGGTAATAAAATGAAAAGAGGCAATGATGCAATAAAAATAAAGTTCTCTATAAGATGCATTGTGTGCGAATAATGCTGTTTTATGAAAGCTATAATTTAATTTTTAGGTTTCTAATTGCTCGATAATTGGTAATAAAATGAAAAGAGGCAATGATGCAATAAAAATAAAGTTCTCTATAAGATGCATTGTGTGCGAATAATGGTGTTTTATGAAAGCTATAATTTAATTTTTAGGTTTCTAATTGCTCGATAATTGGTAATAAAATGAAAAGAGGCAATGATGCAATAAAAATAAAGTTCTCTATAAGATGCATTGTGTGCGAATAATGGTGTTTTATGAAAGCTATAATTTAATTTTTAGGTTTCTAATTGCTCGATAATTGGTAATAAAATGAAAAGAGGCAATGATGCAATAAAAATAAAGTTCTCTATAAGATGCATTGTGTGCGAATAATGGTGTTTTATGAAAGCTATAATTTAATTTTTAGGTTTCTAATTGCTCGATAATTGGTAATAAAATGAAAAGAGGCAATGATGCAATAAAAATAAAGTTCTCTATAAGATGCATTGTGTGCGAATAATGGTGTTTTATGAAAGCTATAATTTAATTTTTAGGTTTCTAATTGCTCGATAATTGGTAATAAAATGAAAAGAGGCAATGATGCAATAAAAATAAAGTTCTCTATAAGATGCATTGTGTGCGAATAATGGTGTTTTATGAAAGCTATAATTTAATTTTTAGGTTTCTAATTGCTCGATAATTGGTAATAAAATGAAAAGAGGCAATGATGCAATAAAAATAAAGTTCTCTATAAGATGCATTGTGTGCGAATAATGGTGTTTTATGAAAGCTATAATTTAATTTTTAGGTTTCTAATTGCTCGATAATTGGTAATAAAATGAAAAGAGGCAATGATGCAATAAAAATAAAGTTCTCTATAAGATGCATTGTGTGCGAATAATGGTGTTTTATGAAAGCTATAATTTAATTTTTAGGTTTCTAATTGCTCGATAATTGGTAATAAAATGAAAAGAGGCAATGATGCAATAAAAATAAAGTTCTCTATAAGATGCATTGTGTGCGAATAATGGTGTTTTATGAAAGCTATAATTTAATTTTTAGGTTTCTAATTGCTCGATAATTGGTAATAAAATGAAAAGAGGCAATGATGCAATAAAAATAAAGTTCTCTATAAGATGCATTGTGTGCGAATAATGGTGTTTTATGAAAGCTATAATTTAATTTTTAGGTTTCTAATTGCTCGATAATTGGTAATAAAATGAAAAGAGGCAATGATGCAATAAAAATAAAGTTCTCTATAAGATGCATTGTGTGCGAATAATGGTGTTTTATGAAAGCTATAATTTAATTTTTAGGTTTCTAATTGCTCGATAATTGGTAATAAAATGAAAAGAGGCAATGATGCAATAAAAATAAAAGTTCTCTATAAGATGCATTGTGTGCGAATAATGGTGTTTTATGAAAGCTATAATTTAATTTTTAGGTTTCTAATTGCTCGATAATTGGTAACAAAATGAAAAGAGGCAATGATGCAATAAAAATAAAGTTCTCTATAAGATGCATTGTGTGCGAATAATGGTGTTTTATGAAAGCTATAATTTAATTTTTAGGTTTCTAATTGCTCGATAATTGGTAATAAAAAATGAAAAGAGGCAATGATGCAATAAAAATAAAGTTCTCTATAAGATGCATTGTGTGCGAATAATGGTGTTTTATGAAAGCTATAATTTAATTTTTAGGTTTCTAATTGCCCGATAATTGGTAATAAAATGAAAAGAGGCAATGATGCAATAAAAATAATGTTCTCTATAAGATGCATTGTGTGCGAATAATGGTGTTTTATGAAAGCTATAATTTAATTTTTAGGTTTCTAATTGCTCGATAATTGGTAATAAAATGAAAAGAGGCAATGATGCAATAAAAAAATAAAGTTCTCTATAAGATGCATTGTGTGCGAATAATGGTGTTTTATGAAAGCTATAATTTAATTTTTAGGTTTCTAATTGCTCGATAATTGGTAATAAAATGAAAAGAGGCAATGATGCAATAAAAATAAAGTTCTCTATAAGATGCATTGTGTGCGAATAATGGTGTTTTATGAAAGCTATAATTTAATTTTTAGGTTTCTAATTGCTCGATAATTGGTAATAAAATGAAAAGAGGCAATGATGCAATAAAAATAAAGTTCTCTATAAGATGCATTGTGTGCGAATAATGGTGTTTTATGAAAGCTATAATTTAATTTTTAGGTTTCTAATTGCTCGATAATTGGTAATAAAATGAAAAGAGGCAATGATGCAATAAAAATAAAGTTCTCTATAAGATGCATTGTGTGCGAATAATGGTGTTTTATGAAAGCTATAATTTAATTTTTAGGTTTCTAATTGCTCGATAATTGGTAATAAAATGAAAAGAGGCAATGATGCAATAAAAATAAAGTTCTCTATAAGATGCATTGTGTGCGAATAATGGTGTTTTATGAAAGCTATAATTTAATTTTTAGGTTTCTAATTGCTCGATAATTGGTAATAAAATGAAAAGAGGCAATGATGCAATAAAAATAAAGTTCTCTATAAGATGCATTGTGTGCGAATAATGGTGTTTTATGAAAGCTATAATTTAATTTTAGGTTTCTAATTGCTCGATAATTGGTAATAAAATGAAAAGAGGCAATGATGCAATAAAAATAAAGTTCTCTATAAGATGCATTGTGTGCGAATAATGGTGTTTTATGAAAGCTATAATTTAATTTTTAGGTTTCTAATTGCTCGATAATTGGTAATAAAATGAAAAGAGGCAATGATGCAATAAAAATAAAGTTCTCTATAAGATGCATTGTGTGCGAATAATGGTGTTTTATGAAAGCTATAATTTAATTTTTAGGTTTCTAATTGCTCGATAATTGGTAATAAAATGAAAAGAGGCAATGATGCAATAAAATAAAAGTTCTCTATAAGATGCATTGTGTGCGAATAATGCTGTTTTATGAAAGCTATAATTTAATTTTTAGGTTTCTAATTGCTCGATAATTGGTAATAAAATGAAAAGAGGCAATGATGCAATAAAAATAAAGTTCTCTATAAGATGCATTGTGTGCGAATAATGGTGTTTTATGAAAGCTATAATTTAATTTTTAGGTTTCTAATTGCTCGATAATTGGTAATAAAATGAAAAGAGGCAATGATGCAATAAAAATAAAGTTCTCTATAAGATGCATTGTGTGCGAATAATGGTGTTTTATGAAAGCTATAATTTAATTTTTAGGTTTCTAATTGCTCGATAATTGGTAATAAAATGAAAAGAGGCAGTGATGCAATAAAAATAAAGTTCTCTATAAGATGCATTGTGTGCGAATAATGGTGTTTTATGAAAGCTATAATTTAATTTTTAGGTTTCTAATTGCTCGATAATTGGTAATAAAATGAAAAGAGGCAATGATGCAATAAAAATAAAGTTCTCTATAAGATGCATTGTGTGCGAATAATGGTGTTTTATGAAAGCTATAATTTAATTTTTAGGTTTCTAATTGCTCGATAATTGGTAATAAAATGAAAAGAGGCAATGATGCAATAAAAATAAAGTTCTCTATAAGATGCATTGTGTGCGAATAATGGTGTTTTATGAAAGCTATAATTTAATTTTTAGGTTTCTAATTGCTCGATAATTGGTAATAAAATGAAAAGAGGCAATGATGCAATAAAAATAAAGTTCTCTATAAGATGCATTGTGTGCGAATAATGGTGTTTTATGAAAGCTATAATTTAATTTTTAGGTTTCTAATTGCTCGATAATTGGTAATAAAATGAAAAGAGGCAATGATGCAATAAAAAATAAAGTTCTCTATAAGATGCATTGTGTGCGAATAATGGTGTTTTATGAAAGCTATAATTTAATTTTTAGGTTTCTAATTGCTCGATAATTGGTAATAAAATGAAAAGAGGCAATGATGCAATAAAAATAAAGTTCTCTATAAGATGCATTGTGTGCGAATAATGGTGTTTTATGAAAGCTATAATTTAATTTTTTTAGGTTTCTAATTGCTCGATAATTGGTAATAAAATGAAAAGAGGCAATGATGCAATAAAAATAAAGTTCTCTATAAGATGCATTGTGTGCGAATAATGGTGTTTTATGAAAGCTATAATTTAATTTTAGGTTTCTAATTGCTCGATAATTGGTAATAAAATGAAAAGAGGCAATGATGCAATAAAAATAAAGTTCTCTATAAGATGCATTGTGTGCGAATAATGGTGTTTTATGAAAGCTATAATTTAATTTTAGGTTTCTAATTGCTCGATAATTGGTAATAAAATGAAAAGAGGCAATGATGCAATAAAAATAAAGTTCTCTATAAGATGCATTGTGTGCGAATAATGGTGTTTTATGAAAGCTATAATTTAATTTTTAGGTTTCTAATTGCTCGATAATTGGTAATAAAATGAAAAGAGGCAATGATGCAATAAAAATAAAGTTCTCTATAAGATGCATTGTGTGCGAATAATGCTGCTTTATGAAAGCTATAATTTAATTTTTAGGTTTCTAATTGCTCGATAATTGGTAATAAAATGAAAAGAGGCAATGATGCAATAAAAATAAAGTTCTCTATAAGATGCATTGTGTGCGAATAATGGTGTTTTATGAAAGCTATAATTTAATTTTTAGGTTTCTAATTGCTCGATAATTGGTAATAAAATGAAAAGAGGCAATGATGCAATAAAAATAAAGTTCTCTATAAGATGCATTGTGTGCGAATAATGGTGTTTTATGAAAGCTATAATTTAATTTTTAGGTTTCTAATTGCTCGATAATTGGTAATAAAATGAAAACAGGCAATGATGCAATAAAAATAAAGTTCTCTGTAAGATGCATTGTGTGCGAATAATGGTGTTTTATGAAAGCTATAATTCGACTTTTCAGTTCTTAATAGTTTGGTAATTGGTAATAAAATAAAAATAAAAAATGGAATGAAAGCATAAAAATATAGTTTACTTTCTGATGTGTTACGTGCGAATAATAGTGATGATGAACGCTCTAATTCAATTTTTTGGTTCCTAATAGCTTGGTAATGGCTAATAGAATAAAAATAAAAATGTGAATGATGGCATAAATTAAATTTCGTTGCATGGTAGGTTGTGTGCGAATAATAGTACTTGATGAACGATATAATTCAATTTTTCGGTTTCTCACTTGATTCAATTGATGGACTCACTGGTAATTCAACTTTTCAATTTTTCAATTTTCAACTTCATTTCAACAAATCAATTGAACCTTTCTGTTCTTAATAGCTTGTTAATTAGTAATACACAATATGTATCCATAACAAAGTCAAAATCAATCTAAGGGGTAAAAGTAAAATTCGTTATTTGATGTGTTGCTTACAACTAATTGGTGCTTGATGAATGCTGTAATTCAATTTTTCCGTTCCTAATTGCTTGGTAATTGGTAATGAAATGAAAAGGTGTAATAATGGCATAAAAATAAAGTACGTTATTAGATGCATTGTGGGCGAATAATGATGCTTGATGAACCTTAGACTTCGACGTTTACAGTTCCTAATAGTTTGGTAATTAATAATATAAAATATATATCCAGAAAAAAGTCAAAATGAATCTAAGGTGTAAAGATAAAATCGACAACTTAATGTGTAGCGTACGACTAATTGTGCTTGATGAATGCTATAATTAATTTTTTCGGTCTCTAATAGTTTGGTAATTGGTAATAAAATAAAAAGAAAAAAAATTTAATATTGGCATAAAAATAAAGTTCGTTATTTGATGCATTATGTGGAAATAACGGTGCTTAATGAATTGCTATAATTCAATTTTTCGGTTAATAATAGTTTGGTAATTAGTATTATAAAATACATATCCAGAAAAAAAGTCCTAAAGTATCTACGGCGTAAAAATATAGTCCGCTATTTGATGTATTACGTACGGGCTAATGGTGCTTGATGAATGATATAATTCGATTTTTCTGTTCCTAATAGCTTAGTAATTGGTAATAAAATACGAATAAAGAAATGACATATGACATTTGAAATAATGACATAAAAATAAAGTTCGCATATGATGTGTTGCGTGCAAATAAATAATGCCTCTTGATGAAAGCTATAATTCAACTTTTCTGCTGCTAATAACTTGTTAATTGGTAATATACAATCTAGTTTATCCATAAAAAAAGTCAAAATGAATCTAAGGTGTAAAGATAAAATCCGCTATTTGATGTGTTGTGTATGACTAATGGTGCTTGATGAATGCTATAACTCAATTTTTTTTGGTTTCTAATACTTTGATAATTGGTAATAAAATAAAAAATAAAAAATCGAATGAAGGCATAAACATAGTTTGCTATTTGATGTGTTGCACACGAATAATAGTGCTTGATGAATGCCATAATTCAATTTTTTGGTTCCTACTAGCTTGGTAATTGCTAATAAAATAAAAATATAAATAAAAAGTGAATAATGACATAAATTGAATTTCTCTGTATGTTAGATTGCGAGCGAATAATAGTACTTGCTGAACGATATAATTCAATTTTTCGGTTTCTCATAGATTGGCGATTAGTAATATAATATGTACATCCAGAAAAAGTCCTAAGTTATCTAAGACATTAAAAAAAGTCCGCTATTTGATGTATTACGTACAGCTATTAACGCTCGATGAATGATGTAATTCGATTTTTCGGTTCTAATTGCTTGGTAATCGGTTACAAAATAAAAATAAAAACATTAAATAATTGCATAAAAATATCATTCGATAAAGTATATGACTCGTTACGTGCAAATAATGGCTCTTAATGATTGCTATAATTTAACTTTTCTGGTGCTAATAACTTGTTACTTGGTAATATATAATATATATCCATAAAAAAGTCAAAATGAATCTAATGCGTAGAGATAAAATTCGTTATTTGATGCATTGCGTGCGAATAAAATGCTTGATGAATACTATAATTAAATTTTTCGGTACCCAATAGTTAGGTAATTCGTAATAAGATAAAAATAAAAATTAAAAAAAAAGTGAATATTAGCATCAAAATAAAGTTTGTTATATGATGCATTACCAGCGAATAATGATGCTTGATGAATGCTATAATTCGACTTTTCTGTTCACAATAACTTGTTAATTGATAATATACAATCTAGTATATCCATAAAAAAAATCAAAATGAATCAAAGGTGTAAAGATAAAATCCGCTATTTGATGTGTTGCGTACGACTAATGGTGCATAATGAAAGCTATAATAATTTATTTTTTCTGTACCTAATAATTTGGTAATTGGTAATAAAATTAAAATTAAAACAAAAAATGGAATGAAGGTATAAAAATAAAATTCGTTATTTGATGGGGTTGCGCACGAATAAAAATGCTTTTTGAATGCTCTAATTCCATTTTTCGTTTCCTAATAGTTTGGTAATTGGCAATAAAAAAAATAAAAAATGAAATAACGGCATAAAATAAACTTCACTATATGATACATTGTGTACCAATAATAGCGCTTGATGAATGCTCTAATACAATTTTTCGGTTCTTAATAGTTTGGTAATTGGTAATAAAATGCAAATTAAAAAAATTAATATTGGCATGAAGATAAGTACTTTTCGCATACTCTGTATAATATATACGTTTGTTGTGCCTGTTATAGTAACGCAAAACCTTCCCGTACATAATGAAGAAGTAGTATTTGTAAATATATTTTTCTATAATATTTTCTGTTAAATTATGTATAATTTGTTTATAATTTAGACATCTACATGTCTGATAATAATTTTTAATCGATTATAATGCGACAAAAAATTTATTACAAATATAAAAGAATAATTCATAATTAATAATTTATATATTTCATATTTATATATGTTTATATTTATATCAGATCATTTCTAATTTCACTTCAAAATAAAGAAATAATCCAGAAACTAAATTTTACGCTAACAATATTGGATTAAATAAAGAGGTTCAAAATATACTCATCTAAAAAGTATATTTTCTTGACGTAGTCAAATGAATGAATTTAAAATGATATGTGTTTCAATAAGGAAACCTTTCAGTTACAAAACTAAGATATTAAGAAGAGTAAATAAGGAAATAAAAAACTACACCTGCATACTGAATCAGAAAACCTCAGAAACTTTCAAATTTAAGGAAGCGCATTTTTACCGTAATTGCTTTTTCAAAAGTAAACAGAGAAGCCACATTCAGAATTAAAATTCAAACTGCATTACGGTGGCCAGTAGCGTTGCTGCTGAATTACGTCACGATCTATATTTTAATTCCTCGGCCTTCATAATAGTTTTTTTTAAATTTTATTTTTCCAATTTTAATTTCTTAGAATTTATAAGAAAATAACATTTCCTATTCCAGTCAAGATTTTAGCATTTTCTTCCAAAATTAGACTTTTCTAATTAATTTCTACTATTCTCATTTTTATCTGAAAAATTTTGTAAAAATGATAATGTGGAGTTTAATATAGATTTGTTTTTTAACATACATTACGTATTCTACAAGAATCTTGATCATTAAAGTAAAAGGCTAGATAAGATTTTCAATAACATACAATGCCGCAAAGCATTATACGAAAAGAATATATAATTATAATTATATTTCTGTACGCAAACACTTATGTATTATTACTTGGCTAATTAGGGAATTTTGTTACATAAAAACAAAATGTAAATGGATCACAAATTTTGAAACAAATCCTCCTCATATTTTTTAAACTTGTCAAGAAAAAAAAATTTTTTTTTTTAAATCGTCATAAACAAGACCGCATTTTTCTCTGAAACTTGAACTATCGTGTTACATCATATATTCATCGGGCCTGATGATATAATAGTCATCGGCCCTGATGTTCTAATAGTCATCGGCCCTGATGTTCTAATAGTCTGATTGTCGTCAGCCCTGATGGCCGAGTGACTAGTTATTTTGCCGGTCTTTTGCACAGGTTACGTTCTAGTCCCGGTGATACCATGGATACTTATAGTGATTAGGAATCCATTTTAAATCCTAGGTCCTAATATGACTAATATGACTAGGTCCTAATTGACTAATATGATCTAATACTGTAAGGCGTAGGGTTAACAACCTTAGCCCGTAAAAATAAAACTTTCATGTTTCAGAATCTGCCAATTAGCATACGGCGTTAGCCCACCATGGGCTGTAGTTCCGGGGAATTAGGAACGGGGTTAGTTACATCATGGAATACAGTGTTCCGGAGAAAATGGATAAAAAGACAGGAAACAGGGGTTTCCCGAGATGAGTCTTTTTTTAATTTGGTCCAATTGCAATTTTTTTTAATAATAAAAATTCATTATAATAGAACGCCATCACAAACAACGCTTTAATTATTTTGTTATTACCTCCTTTTACCTTTTATAAAATTTTATGTTACTTAATAAGTTAAAATAGCTTCTCAAATTGCTTTTCTGAAAATTTCTTCCACGTCTTCCTACGATTTTGCTGCTACAATCGGAAGTTGCAAAATGTACTTGTACATGTTTTCGAACTCTGCGAATATAACATAAGTATTGTTTTAATTTCTGCAGGTGGTTCATTTTACAGAGACTATTTGTTACTATTGAAGAGGTCAGTAAGTTTTCAACAGTAGAAATGTCAGCAACCCAAACTCTTTTGTTTTCGACAGGATATAAGTTCCGCTGTTTATTTCAATGCCTTAAATGGGCGTTATGCACCCTCTCCAGACTATTCAAGTTAAAAGGGGAACTCAAAAAACACGACTCCCCAGAAAGAAAGCTTATCAATGAATTTTTTATCACGGATATGAAAACTGTCATCATGTCAGAAAAATGGATTTTTTCTCTGTGAAAAAAGATACTAGATATTCAAGCTTAAAAAACATTGATATGCATGATAAACTTATACATGAAAAAAGAAGAAAATCATTTAAAAAAAATCTGGAATGAGTTCTTTTTAAATAAAGTGAAATTGAAATTCAGTTTCAATTGCTATTTAAAACAACTAATGCTAAAATGCGGAAAACTGGATAAATATTTTGATTTCAAAAAGTGCCGAAAACTTTCTAGAAAATAAACAAATTTATTTTTACTAAATATAAACGATGTAATCACTTCTTCCGTATCAGGTTTTACTTTTATATTATTAATAAGACATCGCAAAATGTATCATTCAGTTTGTTCACTGTGAAGACTAAATTGATAATTTTCTGTTTGATTAATTTCAATAAAATTATTTCCATTTTATATATTAACCTAATTTCGAATTTATTTAACTATAAAGTATAAGCAAAAAATAAAGAAAATTAAATGATAAATAAAATGCATGGAATCCTATTGTTGATAAATCTTTTTTTTTTTTGATGAGCACACAATTAAATAATTATAACATAAATACAAAAAATTTGACACCCCCCAAAAAAAAAATATCAACTCCCATTTTGATGCATGTAATAAATATAAGAGTATCTCTTAAAATAATCTGTATATTTTTAAAAGTATGTTTTTTCAAATAATTGTACTTCAAGACAGTGGGGCATGGTGCCTTACTGACATTCATGCTCATTACTGATTTGCTACTGACATTCATACTCGCTAATGATTCGCTACATACATTCATATAATTGTGCTTTGAAGTGAAATAAAGCAGAAATGTCCAGACAGTCTACTTCGTTAAAGTTTTATTTTAATGATAATATTTTTTAAGGAAATTTAATTTTTGGTAAAAATCTAAAACTTGGAAATGATCCGTTACTTGTATGATTTAAAATAAGTATTTAAATATTAGATTTATATAAATATTCTTTTTTCAATGTTTTCTACTTTATTCCAACTAATCTTTTATTCTCTTAAGAACTTTTGTCAATTTTGAGCGGGTCGGGAGATTTTAATTATGCATGTTTGAAAACTGACATGAAACATGTATTGCGAAGACTAACGATTTGTCATTGCTAAGTGGCGTGCTCTATATTTCATTTCGAATTGTAAGACTGTCAGAATGTCAACAGATTATTGTTCCAGTTTTTAAAAAAGATTTAACGTTGCTCTTTAACATTTAAAACGAGTTTCATTCATAATATAAGTGATACAATATGTCAACATATGATAAACTGATATTCGTAAATTGTTGCAGTTTTATTCGTTTAAATGTTACTCTGTTACAAGATTGTCAGATCTGTTGCCATCAAGATATTAATCATCAGCTAATGTCTGCAGCAAGAATTCGTAACTCGTTCTACTGATTTGCAAAAAAGTTTTCTGATTTATTATATCGAACTTAAACCATGTGGTTGTATTGGATCTATTTGGTTGCTATTTGGATCCACGTATATTTATATATATGTAAACTAACAGTCTAGGCCTGAATGGCCGGGTGTCTAGAGCTCTGGTGCTCGGTGCTACAAGGTTTGAGTCCCGACGGTGCCATGGATGTTTGTAGTGGTTCGGAATCCACTTTAAGCCGTAGGTCCCGGTCTCATATGATCGTAGAGCGTTGCGGAGGCATTGTTACTCATTATTGGCATTTATCTTCAAGCTACACGCAACTCCTGGGTAGTGCTAAGTGAGTAACGTCGGTGCTTTGCTTGCCTTAAGTCATCCAAGACAACTGTCTAAGTGTTTCCCAGCTTCATTAGAACAAAAAAAATATTCTAATATTCTAAGAGCAACACGGAGCCAAGTCAGATTTCCACCTAACAACATAAGCTGTCCCCTCCTTTCCCTCCATACATGAGTAGATTACTCACGGGATGTACGTCCTGCACTACAGGACACTAAGGATTAGTCACAACTACAACAACAACAACAACAGTCTCATCTATGAATATTAGAAATTAATAAATCGAAACAATTTCAAAATTATTTTTTTACCTTCATTACTACAAACAATAATAATTAATAAAAAATACACAAACACTTATTAAATCAAACAACAATCACACAACATTTTTTTTTTTATTTTCATTAGATTATTTTATTTATTTTTCATTATTTTCTTTATAAAAATAGACGTGAATTATACATATGATACTTAAAAAATTTTTTTTGAGAGCAGGGATTAATATATATATGTGTTCAGTGGCCTTTCTAGGTATGTGCATGCCTGACTAAATGTACTCATTAATACAAAGAAATTATTTTATACTTGGAATCAAAGAAAATTATTTTATACTTGATTTCCTTTTTAAAATATGAAATTGAATTTGCGACCTTAAAATCGATATAAATCGTAAAATCAATAAACGAAGATTAATCTCTATTTACAGTATTTTTTAAAAAATTATACAACCACTTATCTTAATGCTAAGCGCTTTTTCATTAATTGGTATAAAATTAATCCTGCGCTGATTACAAAAAAAATATACCCTTTCTCTACTTTCTTTTTTGTCTGATTACAAGAAAAATTATTGAATAGTTGTTGTTGTTGTTGTGTCTAATCTGCAACGTCCTACAGTGCGTCCTACAGTGCATGCCTGACTAAATGTAATCATTAATACAAAGAAATTATTTTATATTTGGAATCAAAGAAAATTATTTTATACTTGATTTCCTTTTTAAAATATGAAATTGAATTTGCGACCTTAAAATCGATATAAATCGTAAAATCAATAAACGAAGATTAATCTCTATTTACAGTATTTTTAAAAAAATTATACAGCCACTTATCTTAATGCTAAGCGCTTTTTCATTAATTGGTATAAAATTAATCCTGCTCTGATTACAAGAAAAATATACCCTTTCTCTAATTTCTTTTTTGTCTGAATACAAGAAAAATTATTTAATAGTTGTTGTTGTTGTGTCTAATCTGCAACGTCCTACAGTGCGGGAAGAACATCTCATGAGTAATCTATTCATGAATGGCGGTGAAGGGGCAGCTTCTGTTGTGATAGAGCACCCGTAGGCAGAAGTTTGATGTGGCTCCGTGTCGCTGGAAAAGGAGGGCATTCCTTCCAGGAGTACCTTTAGGGGGATGTACAACGCATCTGAGTATCATATGGCATAAAAACTTGTAAAACTCCCACCAAATAGTCCGACTCATGAGGTAAGATGCTGAACATCACAAACGCCGACGAGTATCTTCTTCTTTTGAAACAGTGCCAACAATAAAGCCACCAACGGATTGAACGCCAGCCCTAATGCTTATTAGTGAGTCAAACATTATTTAATCATTAGAGAGTTTTTGCATACCGTACGTTAGTTACCGTAGGACGTCTGATAGCTTTTTCTCCCTATCGCGCATGCTCATAGGAAACTGAGCATGCGCGCTAGGAAGAAAAAGCTAACGGACGTCCTACGGTAACTAAAGTATGGTATGCAAAAACTCTCTAGTATCATCATAAGTGACGCAACAGCCTTACTTTGGATCAAGGCCGTTTGCGTATTGTAGATTTCGAGACATGTTTTTTTTTCCTTTCTACGGGGTAGGGCTGTCAACCCTACTCCCAACGCTCTCACAATCATATTAGACAGGGACCTACGCTTTAAAGTAGATTCCGAACTACTACAAACATCCATGGCACGGCCGGGACACGAAGCCTGTAGCACAGAGCACCAAAGCGCTAGTCACTTCACCATCAATTACCTCATTATTTAATAGTAAATTTAAATACTATTATACTATTTTTCTAAAGAAATTATACTATTTTTCTCATGTAGTATACAGCTTTTTTAATTTAAATTTCTTTTCAAAAATAAAAAATAAAAAACAATAAATAAAATGGAAATTCCAAAACATCTATTTCGTAATTACATATTTTTTAAAATTCGTTAGAATTTCTTTAATAGCATGCGATTAATCAAATTTTATTTTAAATTATTTTTAAAAAGTATGGTTCTCTACTTTCTTTTTCATTCATGATACATTAAATGGTAATTAACATAGTTCGACTAGCATTCTAACTTTTTCTTTTCAAATTCAAATACACAAAACTCACTTTATTACTCTTCAACGCACAAATGTCCAAAGCAATTACTTTTAACGACCAGTGTAAAAAAAAAGGTTTTGTTCGATCCCAAGTACCAAAGGAAGAATTAATACAACAAATCCTTTTACTGGGAATCCCTTTTTATAACACGAATAGTTTTAATTCAGCATCGTAATCAAAGCGAGGTCAAAGTAATCTATATTTAACTACTTTTGGTCAAGTACATCGAAAAACAATTTGAAGAAGAATATTTTAGATTACTCCACATATATTAGATTAAATTACTTCACATTTTGTTGAATCCCCTTATGAACTCAAAAGAAATTACAAAAAAATGAAATATATTTGCTTTAATATCAAATCAATATGGCAGTCATTTTTGAAATGATGGATATTTAATGTTGTATATCTTAGTTTTATCACTGTTTTCTTTTATCATGTTTTGAACATAAAATATCACTTAAGTAAATTATTGGGGTTTTTTTCCGATAAGTATTAAATGAAAATATTTATTTGTTCTCCCACTGAACATTTTTGATATTTATATTTTGATTAAAAAGAAGATCTAAAACTTATTTCCTTCAATTCGTTTTGCATGCATATTTTATTTAAGAGTTTCAATGGCAAAATCATTTTAGACATTTAAAAAAAATGAGTAATTTCCCATTCCCAATGATATTATACATATTAATTTGATCTAATTTAATATATGTAAATTTTAATTAAATTTAAGATAAAAATGTTGTAATTTTAATTATATATTTTTTACAGGTTAGATAGTAAGTAATGCTTTAATAAACATTGGCCAGTAATTACCAGATATCAAATTTTTGAAGCTTTTCAATATAAACATAATTGTTGCGTTTAAAAATAAAATTAGAAAGAAAAAGAAACGGTACTTACGTATAAACGGTACCTTGGCGACAGTTGCGCCAATAAAGAGCACAAGCGCCAACCGCAGCTACAGATTTGGCGGTTTTTAAGTGGCACCAATCTATTCTATTGGTTTGGTAACCTTAGTAGCTGTTAGATTGGCGACACTTAAAAACCGCCAAGTCTGTCGCCAAGGTACCGTTAATATGGAAGTACCACAGAAACTAATAATATAAAATTAGAAAAAAAGAAAAAGAAAATTTGCCACGTTTTTATAAATGAAATATATATATATTGAATAGTAGTTTCTTTTCTATTTTAGATAAAATAAAAAATTCACTTTATTTCCAGTCTTTTATAGCAATAAAAATATTTACTACCATTATTGTCATAATAATTTTATACAACTTTAATGGATCTTATACTATTTAAAAAAATCAATGAAAGAAAAAATACATGAAGAGTTCGAGTTATTTTTTTCAATTTTGCTATACAATAATTCACAAATTATACTAAATGTATGCTGTTGTTACAGCAAACTATCTTTTCTATTTAAAGATAAATAATACCTGTTTTATTTTATAACAAAAATCATATCTCATATAGTTCTATATAATACATATATATATATATAGAACATTGGTTTACAATATTTCAATTTCATGCATTATATTCTATGATAATAGTTACTACAAAAACGCTTTACTCCGTAATTATCTATATTTATTAGCAATGTGATTATTGTTTCATTAATACAATATAATAATTTGCTAACCAACTGCAATCTAAAGTGAATTCTAAAAAAATTCGTTATGTTCCCATAAATGAAAATGGCAAATCCAAAATTTAACAAAGCGGCACATTATCATCTTCCCTTCTGTCTCATACACCTTGCAGATATTAAATCCTTCGCAATGCCCTCATAAATATTAACAGAGCCCCATCCATAAATAAACCAACAGAACAGATCTCTCTGAGGCCTGGGCAGAATTTATGCAGTGAACCACACAAATGATCCCTCTTTGAGGTTTGCTCGTTTGGCAAAGATGAACCCGAGCTATTCCTGGCCGACAGCTGATTCTGTGGTCCATATACTACAGATCTCAACAACCGCTAAGATTCTGGTATCGAGAGGCGTTAATGCAGCTGCTTTCTTAGACAAAGCGGGGAATTCAGTAATTTAGCTCTTGCACCAGTCTGCTTGGTTAAAGGCGACGGAAACGTTTTAATCTTGTGGATTCCCGAAATCAGGAAAGACAGAATTCGTGATCAGGATTTTGATAGTTTCAATGTTTACTTTGTAATATAATGCATCTGTTGTATCTGATCTAACTTGGGATAGATTGAAAATCCTTTTGCTTTTGTAATAGGATAATTGAGAAAAGTAGTTATATTACTTTAAAATTAATGCAATTTATAGAAAAAAAATTCATCAACCTAAAATATTTCAAAATTTAATATATAAATAACAATTATATCTTTTCTTTCGAAACCAAATGGCTGTTTACTAGCGACATACATTACTATTGCATTGCGAATAGCGAATACAATAGTTCACTTTCTGTATTATTTCTATAATAATAGTTATTTACAAAAAGCTTTCTTCCATAATTATCTGTATTTATTCTCAATTCAATTACTTATTAATAAATAAAATGTAATAATCTGTTAACCAACTGCATTCTAAAAAAAGTCGTTACGTTCCAAAAAACAGAAAATGGCCAATCCAAAATTTAACAAAGCGGCACATTATCATCTTCCCTTATGTCCCATAAGCCCTGCAGATATTAAATCCTTCGCAATGCCCTCATAAATATTAACAGAGCCCCCATCAATAAATAAACTAACAGAAAAGATCTCTCTGAGGCCTGGGCAGAATTTATGCAATGAACCACATAAATGATCTAGAATCCCTTCCCTCTTTGAGGTTTGCTCGTTTGGCAAAGATGAACTCGAGCTATTCCTGGCCGACAGCTGATTCTGTGGTCCATATACAGATCTCAACAACCGATAAGTTTCTGGCATCGAGAGGCTTTAATGCAGCTTTCTTAGACAAAGCGAGAAATTCAATAATTTAGCTCTTGCATCAGTCCTCTTGGTTAAAGGCAAAGGAAACGTTTTAATCTTGTGGATTCCCAAAATCAGGAAAGACAGAATGCGTGATCAGGATTTTGATAGTTTCAATGTTTACTCTGCATCTGTTTGACATGATCCAACTAGGGGCAGGATTCAATACCCCTTTTGTTTTTGTATTGTTATAATTGAGAAAAGTAGTTATATTACTTTAAAATTAATGTCACTAACATTTAATGCAATTTAAAGAAAAAAAATCAATAACCTAAAATATATCAAAGTTTAATATATAAATAACAATTATATCTTTTCTTTCGAAACCTAATGGTTGTTGACTAGCGACATACATTACTATTACATTGCGAATACAATATTTGGCTTTCATGTATTATTTTCTATAATAATAGTTACTTGCAAAACCCTTTACTCCATAATTACCTGTATCTATTCGCAATGTAATAACTGTTTAATAAATACAATATAATAAATTATTAACCGACTGCATCCTTTAATGGATTCTAAAAAAATTCGTTATGTTCCCAAAAATGAAAATGGCAAATCCAAAATTTAACAAAGCAGCACATTATCATCAGCCCTTATATCCCATACACCTTGCAGATATTAAATCCTTCGCAATGCCCTCATAAATATTAACAGACACCCCATCAATAAATAAACCAACAGAACAGATCTCTCTGAGGCTTGAGCAGAATTTATGCAATGAACCACACAAATGATCTAAAATCCTTCCCTCTTTGAGGTTTGCTCGTTTGCCAAAGATGAACTCGAGCCATTCCTCGCCTACAGCTGAAGGTTGTATTCTGTGGTCCATATACAGATCTTACAACCGCTAAGATTCTGCTATCGAGAGGCGCTAATGCAGCTGCTTTCTTGGACAAAGCGAGAAATTCTGTAATTTAGCTCTTGCACCAGTCTGCTTTGGTATAAGGCGACGGAAATGTTTCAATCTTGTGGATTCCCAAAATCAGAAAAGACAGAATTCGTGATCAGTATTTTGACAGTTACAATGTTTACTGTGCATTATAATGCGTCTTTTGCACCAGATCCAACTAGCGGGTGGATTGAAAGTGCTTTTGGTTATGCATTATCATAATTGAGAAAAGTGGTTATATCACTTTAAAATTAGTGTCAATAAAATTGAATGAAACTAAAAAAAATAATAATGCAATAACTTGAAATATTACAAAGTTTAATATATAAAAAATAATTATATCATTTCTTTCAGAATCTGGTGGTTGTTTACTAGTTTGAGTATGTAGGAGTAGGTTTTGTTTTGTTTGCCACTCTACGATCATTTTGGACACACTTTAGGCAAACTAGAACGGGACCTACAGTTTAACGGGGATTACAAACTTCTAACGAACATCCATTCCACCACCAGGATTCAAACCTGAAACATATGGTACCAAATGTCAGAGCGCTATATAATTTGCCATCAGGCCGCTCGCATTTCATGGTATGTGTGGGTACGAGATTTTTCTTTAAGAAAAACCAATTTTCGATTAAATATAACAGGAATACAATAACAAAATATGAAATAAAATTAATAAAATCATCTTCAAATAAAAATTCATTTTTCATGGAAGAAAAAGAATATGCAAGAGTGTATATTCTGGCTTTTGACAGGTGGTCACATTAATGTGAATGGATTGTGTATGTTCTATACATATATATATATATATATGTTCTATATATATGTTATATATATACTTGTGTTATTTTCTACTAAATCATGCATCTGTACCATGCATTTATGTAAAAAAATGTACCTTTTTTCTACAGTCTCTTAAACCCATCAAATCCACTTGAATTATTTAGGTATTTGTTTGAGAATTGGGTTTCTCAAATTTAAAATTAAACTTTACAATATCAATAAAACGGCAGAACATAAAACAAATCCAATTCTGTTTTTGACTTTATTTCATGGTACATGAAAAAAATATATATGTGCGTCTTTGTTCTGCCATTTCAACAAAGTCTGAAATACAGTGTCCGATTTTTACACAGCAAAACTATCGATAACAAATTTTATTGAATTCTTATTACAAAAAAGTATACAATTTCCTTCTCAACAAATATTTAAAAAATTCTCACATATATATATATTTTTGATAGAGCATTAACAAACATAAAAATGACTTAAAAACATTAGATTCTCCAGCTATCCAGAAAATTACAGAAAATCTCATCATTTTAAATTTACATATTTTGAAACAATAAAAAAAGATAATAACTCATTTTTTCCCTTAATAAAAAGTAATAAAAAAAAGTTTTACAGAAAACAGTTTATACATTTTTCATTTTAGTGGGAGTAATAAAAGAAACTCGAGAATCCCAACGGAATGTTTTCAAAATAGATCTAAAATCAGATATTTTGAACCATTTTATAAAGATTAAAATCATCTGAGCATGTAAAAGGGTATATTCAAAATTTTCAGTTTCTAAAGTTTTGGTTTGCTTTTAGGAAGTCACGTACACAAAAAAAAGCTCATGTAGAAAGGCCTTTTTTCTTTGTTTGGATAAGATATCTGCTCTTTGATACGTTTCCATGATTCGATAAATGTTTTCAGAACGTTATGCGATATTTTGTAAAACACCATAAAACTGCCAGCAAATCTGGAGAAATGTATTGAAATATTTGTCGTTAGAAGAAGATGATAAAGTCGAAAAATCTTTGCAATTCTGAGGGAATTTCAGAATATAAACTTCCCCTTTTATAAGAACCTTTTACAAACAGTAAAGTAATTTTATTGTATTTCTAAGCTTAAAAATATTTTTTACTTTAATATTATTTTAAAGCAATAATTTAATAGATAAAATAACACATATAATTAAGTAATTGAGTTAATATTTTTACAGGTCATTTTTTTTATAAATAATCAAAAGTTTAAAAGTCAGAGAAGAACCGGAAATAAATCCTATGTCCAAGAAATATTTTTAATGTACTAATAAAAATATGAAAAGGATATATCAAATGTCATAGGCAAAAATAAAAAAAAATGAAGATATGTTACTGTTATTTTACGGCACCTTCAATTTAGCTCTATGTGAGATCTTTTAGTAGCATGAAAGAATGTCCAGTCTGTACTCGATGTTATTCTAAATGTTTGTCACCTTCAATGTAGCTCTATGTGAGCTCTTTTTTAATACCATGAAAGTGTGCCCAGTCTGTATCCAATTTCTCACCAAAGC
This sequence comes from Caerostris darwini, assembly GCA_021605075.1. Taxonomy (NCBI): domain Eukaryota; kingdom Metazoa; phylum Arthropoda; class Arachnida; order Araneae; family Araneidae; genus Caerostris; species Caerostris darwini. Next base: position 559,928 of record BPLQ01001095.1, on the reverse strand, counting down.
AGAATAAAGATCTACAGGTAAGCAGTGAAAAGATAATAAGGGGAACGCTAGAATTTTGCTGATGAGACATTAAGAGAAAAAAAAACATTGTCTGGTGTTTTACACTGTTTTCTTTTTATCTCGAAAGAGTTTGCCATTTTCTCTTGATATTGAATAAAAATTCTTTCCAGAAAAATGAAATATTGATGAATAGGATAGTGAAACATACGCTATTTATGTGATTTCCATCTTCTTCAATCTTTCCAGCAAATTGCATGTGAAATGAAATCAGCATGGATAATCATCTGCTTAAAAACGTGCAATAATTTTATGGAATAAACTCTAAACTCCAATTGTTAAAAGTAAATATTTTTATTGTGGATTTCGTTATTGCTAGCTGTCGTGTGGCACTTCTCACCAATTTCCTGGGACTCCGGATAGAACGATTACTCGACACTGTCTAGACGATTCTAATGTTGATAGTCGGATGTAAATTTTCGTATATTCAATATTTCATTTGTCTATAAATGTCTGCTCCCATGCCCTACTTGAAGGCTTATTTGCTGAATTTGGATGATTCATCGGTCTAAATATAAATCGCATGGTTTCCGGTGATTATGTTTGCCCAAAATACATTCGCTGTCGTCTGTTCCGTTTGTCGCTGTCGTTTCACAACTGGTACAATCTAACTGAAATATACTAGAAAAAGCTTTATTCTTTTGCCAAAAACTGCATTTGATTTTATCATTTCGTAGTTTTGATATTAATGTTTAGAATAATAAACATTTTTTTCGGTACATCTTGTGTATTTAATGAGGTATAACTATAACGATGGATGCAAAAACAATAAATGGAATCTACTTAATTGCAGCTGATTTTCTGTTGAGAAGTTAAAATTATCACATTCAATCTTAATAAGCGTATTAAGAAAATATGACGTATTTATTTTACATATACTGGGTGATTATAATTAAAGTCCCACTTTCAAAATACTGTAAATAAAGAACCACTCGTCACAATTTCAAATTTTAACTGAAGATACTTGAATTAGGGTGAAACGGTATAGCATCAAAAAAATGTTCCATCGATTTTTCCCATCCAATTTGGTATAGCCTAGCTGTAGTGGATGAGCTTTCCACTAATAGTCACAATTGTTGAATGACTTGGAAGTCATTTTTTTCCGTTAAAAAACCGAAACAGTCAAGCACACTGAACACTACAGTTGGTTTAATGAGCAAGTCATGCCAAACACGTTGAAATTTCGATTCAAAATATCACTGTCAGTCGAATTCACTTTCTTTATGCCGCTTACGCTTATTAATAAACTTTGGAACTTTTTTTATGCCGTACAATTTCCCCCTTCGTCAAGTATCTTCAGTTAAAATTTGAACTAATTGTGACGAATGTTTCTTTTTTTTACAGCATATTGAAAGTGGGACTTTAATAATAATCACACTGTATATAGGAAATTTTTTGTTTAAATTCAGTGCTGTATTGAGTAGAAATGACTATTTAAAAGTAAGATCGTTATGATTTCAGAACTTTGAAGAAATTTTAACGCTATATAGAGATGAACTTCTATTTCAGATAAATTTTTTTTAAGCAATTTCAGTATTTAAAAAAAAAAAGGATTAATTTAGTGAAACCAATATGACGAAATTCAATTTGCATTTGAGTTGAACTATTTGATTCTTGGCAATTCATACAAATGCTTATTTTTTACCATTAATTGCAAAATAAAACATTTATTACAAAGAAGATAAACGTGTTCCATTTACTACATAAACGAACAGTCTCAGGACAATAAAGAAAAATATGTGGTACATTGCCTTCCAGAATATTCCCATACAGGTAATTATCCCATATTTGAGATATTTGGTTCTTGGCAATTCATACCTATACTTATTATTTACCATTAATTGCAAAAAAACATTTTATTACAAAGAAGATCAACCTGCTCCATATATTATATAACGAACAGTTCCAAGACAATAAAGAAAAAGATGTGGTACATTGCTTTCCAGAATAATCCCATACAGTTAATTATCCCATATTTGAGATATTTGATTCTTGGAAATTAATACCGATACATATTTTTTACCATTAAATTAAAAAAAAAATATTACAACGAAGATGAACGTATTTCATATGGTATAAAATGAACAGTTCCATGAGAATAAAAAATAATGTGGTATGCTGCTTTCCAGAATTACTTTCATGGGTAATTATGCCATATTTGAGAGTATAAAATCCGATAAAATTTCACTATGCAGACAGTTAATGCGAGATGCTAACAAATGATGTCAAAATTACCATTGAATCTCCGTAATATTTGAAAGATGCGATTTTAAGCATTATAGAAACCCAATACCACCAATGCATTTGATCCTTCGCTTCCTTAAACGTTAGCCTCTGAAGTTAGCCACCAGGCAATAAATCGATCTTGCAAAGCGTATGATTAAGGATTATTAAAATAATATAATCTATGTTATTGTTAGAATAATTGTGTACAATTATCTTAATTAAATATATATCAAGAAACATAATTATGGACAATTATTTTGGTGTCTGATTTCAAATTATTGACCATGATGGACGGCCTTCAAAAACTCAATCGCGTCATTCAAATCAAGTTGTTTACGCTTAGTAAAATATTATTCCTTATTAACTTCATTCCTGGATAAAAAAAAAGTATTTTTTTCCTTCAAAGTATACTACTGTGCCGAAAAAGTAAGACCAAATATTTTTTTTTTTTCAAAACTCTTTATTATTCTTCCAAACTTATTTCATCGCCTTCAAAGTAATCCCCTCCGGACACAATGCGCCATCAAAATGACCATCGAAGAGCTCGCCAATACACGTTGAATCTCTTCAATCGACTCAAAACGGTGTCCCCGGAGTGGCCTTTTGATTTTAGGGAATAGCCAGAAGTCGCACGGTGGTTGTGGAACAATACGGGTTTCATTTTTGGCGAAAACGTCACAAAGAATCAATGCAGTGTGAGTTGGCGCATTCAGTTTTCGGTACCAAACGAGATTTGACACGTTTGAGGTCCAAAATGGAATCGACCATTCCTTTTGACATTTCAATATCAGCAGCAAGGTCTCTAATTGTAAATCGACAATTTGCAAGAACCAAATCTTTAATTTTTTGGACGTGAGCTTCGTCGGTTGAGGTAGCTGGTTCGACCAGAGGGCTCTTCGTCCTCAACGCGTTCTCTTCCTTCTTTGAACTGTTTATACTACTTTTAAACACTCCTTTCCGATATAGGAATGTTCACAGAATGCTTTCTGCAAGACTCTATACATTTCCGCAAACTAAATTAAATGTAAGTTCTTTGCTCAAATAATTCAGGCATTTCAAAAATCGCCGGAATCAGTTTTAGCGTCTCACAAAGCCAAGCGTAACTCAATCACTAATGAATAATTTGACGTAAAATTTCACACAGATGTCAAGGACAGGGCCAACAAACTAAAAAAGAAAAAAAATTGAAATTCCTTAAACCCCGGGAATTTTAAATTGAAAATGGGTCTTACTTTTTGGACACAGTAGTACTACAGATTCATTTTAATACCAAAATTAATCGTTAGCTTGATGATGATCTATTAACCCAGAAACAAAGAAAACTAAAAAAAAAAAGAACTTTCAAAATAAACGCATTCAAACTTTTACAACTTACGAGTAAAATAACAAAAAAATGTCACGAAAAATTACTTATTAAAATTTTAAAGAATTTAAAAGTGTGCTTCCAACTTTGAACAAGTAAATCCCTCTTTGATTAGGCGCCTCAAAAAGATTAAAAAAAAAGGAAAAAGAATATTTCAAATTAAAGTGCACAACTATCAAAGTTCTACCCAAATAACACGGTTAACTCCACTCTTGATAAATTGCTTTCTTAATTTTGTGATTGGTGGTGTTTTACGTCGGTTTAACTTATTACGCTTCTTGCGGTTTTTCTGAAAATATTTATTCTGGCATTAATCATAAATTGCTGCATTATACGTTTTAGAGATAAATAAGGATATCATCAACAAGTTTTCTTTCTTCGAAAATAATTTCGTTTTCTTTTCTCCCTTATGTAAATATATATACATATGGAAATATATATATTTTGTGTCCAAAAAGTAAGACCAATTTTCAATTTGAAATTCCCGGGACTTATGGAATTTCAATTGTTTGTTTCTTTTTGAGGTTTCTGGCACTGTCCTTGACATCTGTGTGAAATTGGTCGTCAAAATATGCACTAATGTTGTGAGTTACGCTTGGCTATGTGAGACGCTAAAACTGATTCCGCCGATTTTTGAAATGTCTGAGTTAATTGAGCAAAGAACTTGCATTCAATTTTGTTTGCGGAAATGTATAGAATGTTGCAGAAGGCATTCGGTGAGCATTCCTATATCGGAAAGAGATGTTTAGAAGTGGTATAAACAGCTCAAAGAAGGCAGAGAACGCGTTGAAGACGAAGAGCCTTCTGGTCGACCATCAACCTCAACCGAAGAAGCTCACGTCCCCAAAAACTAAAGATTTGGTGTTTGCAAACTGTCAATGTACAATTAGAATCCTTGCTGCTGATGTTGGAATTTCATTTTGGGCCTCAAACGCGTCAAATCTCGATTGGTACAGAAAACACGGAATGTGCCAATACACAATGCATTGATTCTTGATGACGTTTTCGCCAAAAATGAAACCCATATCGTTCCACAACCACCGTATTCACACCGTGCGACTTCTGACTAATTCCTAAACTCAAAAGACCACTCCGGGGACACCGATTGGAATCGATTGAAGAGATTCAACGTGAATCGCCAATCGCTCTGAAGGACATCGCTGCCGTTGACTTTTTAGCATGCTTACTTACTGTCAGAGGGGATTACTTTGTAGGCGATTAAATAAATTTGGAAGAATAAATAAACAGTTTTGAGCAAGGAGTTTTTTGAAAAAAAAATTGTCTTACTTTTTGGGCACAGTATATATATATATATATATTTGTTTTTGTTGAACTTTGATGGGCCTTGCATTCCACTGATTTATTCCTCGAATAGACCACCGATGAGTGAGGAATAGAGAACATTGTATTCCAAAGAACGGAGATGGGTGAAAACTCCCATTAGACAACGTGACTACTGATGCCTGAAGCTTTACACACATTGCCACAATCGCTATCGAATCCTCTCCTTTATGAAATCAGGGACTATAAGGATACTGGCTATTGAGGATTCGAACCTGTAGCGCATGTTAGATGGTCATTTTACCCCAGGGCCAAGAGTTGGGTCTTTTATATTAAAGCCACATTGGAACTAGGAATTCAAGTTGAGTTTGTAAGATGTCAATCTAGGTGCTAGGTGTGAATCTCGGCAAGCAATGATGAACAGGAAAAGCCCATATCTATGCTGGTAAAGGGGAAAATCCTTCTATTTGGCTCTAAGTGGTTTTGTTTGGCTCTACATTCATTTTGTGCTCACTTTAAGCTAATTTGACCGGGACCTACAGTTTTACCTGGATTCCGATCTACTAATAAACATCCATTCCACCACCAAGATTCAAACCTGAAGCCTGTGGTGCTGAAGGCTAGAGCTATAGCCAATTGTCCATCAGGCCTTTGGCTCGAACTGAAGAGAAGGAAATTGTGAATACCCATATACAGAAGACAGTTTTGGGGTGTTCTTTCAAAATTGATGAGGATCCAGTGTATCATGCTCGTCCTAGTAGACCTGGGTAACGCTGAAAATGTTACATCTCTGTTAAATCTAATGGCAAATGACTTACATCAAAGTGTCCTGCATCCAACATATATGAGTCGACGTTGCAAATTAATAATTTATATTATGGTGGCTTGCTTGTTGGACAATAAATATCAATAAGAATTGAAAATAAAAATCCAAAACAAACTCAATAAATAAAATAAATTAAAATAAGCTGAATCCCATTTTTTTCTCCTATTTTATTACATAATTACAATTTTCATAAATGTTGTTGTAATACATTTTTTTATTTTGTAGTAATTAATTTAAACATAAATTTTAATAGTTATCAGTTGCCAAATAAAATATAAAAGATTCAGAAATAAAATGTAATTATCCAGTATTATACGGTTTTAATTTAAAATAAATTGTATTACATGCAATAATTTTGCATTCATATAGCCATTTTACTTTCATCTTTATTAAAATTAATTTGGGTGTTTTAGGCTTCATATATTACAGATTTAATTTGAAAACTTTTCAAATTAATATTTGAATGATCTAAAAATATTTTTCATATAAATTAAATTTTATGTTTATAAAATATTGTAAAGTTATCATGATAACAAAGATCTTGCATTCTTTTCAATGTAACAAAATTTTATGAATCAGAAATATTAAATCTATATAGATTAGATAGTTTTTCAAAAGTTTAAAGATTGTATGGAAACATATCATGGCTCATCTATTATTCTTATAAAATAGATGTAAAGATATTCCAAAAAATCCCTAAAAATCTATGTCGTATTGAATAAATCCCTACAAATTATGTTTCCCTATAAATTTAAGAATCGCATGAGAAGGAATATCCTATTTTCAAACATAGATATCTTTTTTATAAACTGATCAACTAGTTGAACCGTAACACAAAAATATTTACATAATTCATAAGAAAGACAGCATTTGAGAAATGGCATTCAAAACTTTCAGACTCGTCTTAGAATAAAATATATTATATCATTCTTGTTTATAATTGTAATTACATGTAAAATAAAATTAAAAATAACAATGCAATTAAAAAACATGATGGTTGAAGTGCATTAATTACGAGCTTATTTAAATAAATACTTTTTGCTTTTTGTTGTTATTGTTAAATGCTGGTCAATTTATCCTTAAGGTTTTGCCATTAAAAAGCATTATACACTGAAGTGACAAAAGTCATGGGATAGCAATATGCAAATTTTCAGATGGCAGTAGCATCGCGTAGAACAGGTATAAATGCGCAGTGCTTTCGCAGAGCTTTCATTTCTGTTCAAGTTATTCATGTGAAGAGGTTTTGACGTGATGATGACCGCACGACGGGAATTAACAGACTTTGAACGCGGAATGTTAGTTGGAGCTAGACGCATGGGTCATGCCATTTCGGAAATCGTTAGGGAATTCAACATTCCCAGATCCACTGTGTCAAGAGTGTGCCGAGAGTATGAAATTTCAGGCATAACATCCCACCATGGACAGCGCACAGTGGTCGACCGCCTGCACTTAACGACCGAGACCGGCGACGTCTGCAAAGAGTCGTAAATTCTAACAGACAAGCAACACTGCGTCAAATAACCGCAGAAATCAATGTGGGACGTACAAGGGGACTTGTCTGTTAGAACTGTGCGGCGAAATTTGGCTTTCTTGGGCTGTTCCAGCAGAAGACCGACTCGAGTGCCTTTACTGACAGAACGACATCGCTTGCAGCGACTCTCGTGGGCACGTGAGCATATCGGTTGGTCCCTAGATGAATAGAAAACCGTGGCCTGGTCCGATGAGTCACGATTTCAGTTGGTAAGAGTTGATGGTAGGGTTCGAGTGTGGTGCAGACCCCACGAAGCCATGGACCCAAACTGTCAGCAAGGCGCTGTTCAAGCTGGTGGTGGCTCCGTAAGGGTGTGGGCTGTTTTTTCATGACATGGACTTGGTCCTCTGGTGCGACTGGACCGAACATTGACTGGAAATGCTTATGTTCAGCTACTTGGAGATCACTTGCAGCCATTCATGGACTTCATGTACCCAAACAACGATGGGATTTTTATGGATGACAATGCGCTATGTCATCGGGCCACAAATGCTCGTGATTGGTTTGAAGAACATTCTGGGCAATTCCAACGAATGATCTGGCCACCTAGATCGCCTGACATGAATCCCATCGAGCATTTATGGGACATCATCGAGAGGTCTGTTCGTGCCCAAAATCCTGCACCATCAACGCTTTCACAATTATGGACGTCTATCGAGACAGCATGGCTCAATATTCCTGCAGAATACTTCCAACGACTTGTTGAGTCCATGCCACGTCGAGTTGCTGCACTTTGCCGGGCGAAAGGAGGGCCGACACGATATTAATAGGTATCCCATGACTTTTGTCAGTTCAGTGTATATATATATATATATATAAACATCCATGGGATACTATATATATATATATATAGTATCCCATGGATGTTCGTAATTGTTCGGAATTCACTTTAAACCATCAGTCCCAATCTGATATGAATATGGAGTGTAGAGTGTAGGGCTGCGTAAGAAAGAAACATTTTCTGTTTTGAAAACTGCAGGAGGAAGACATCCACGGCCCAACATAGACTTTAGAATCAGGAAGTTAGTAAGTTAGCTAATAATATATAGAGATTCGGCGTTACTAGGGTGCACCGTAGTGACCAGGTTACACTGCACCCATAGTTTACCACCAGACAGTTGAATAAACACCTTCAGAGTTTTACATCTTGCTCTCCTCCTTTTCGCACTGAATAAAAAGACATTCCTGCCTACAGATTTATTTTTTACATCATAGCATAGTCAAGAAATATTTCTGCCTAGCTTTGCTTGTTAACTTTCGACCCAAAGATGAACGCAGAAATGTTAATCCATTAAAATATTCAAAAAAGTGTACATTAATTATTACAAAATTACCAATTATATAACATTTAATTAAAATATGCTTAAATTATTTTCTACTTGTTCTTCATGGGTCAAATTCATAGTTTTTATTTTTTATTTCCATATGGCGTATTTAATATTTAGTTTAAAATTTGAAATTTATAAATAATGTATAATAAGCAATCATACTTATATCCGAAATTTTGCTGAAGTCTTCCTCTACAAATACCCTACGACAAATTGATTTATTAAATTGCGTGTAAGAAATAATAACATAGAAATACAGTGCACCAAATATGATATAAGCTTGTAATCAATTGAATTGAAATTTATAAGCAAGTTGTAATAAAAACTTACCAGCCTTTCTGAAGGATTTGTCCTTGCAAATGTCTTGTAAAAGTTCTTGTCTGACACACGAGAATCGGAACATTTCTGAAAATTGAAAAAAATATACATATAAATTAATTATAAAAATTTATTTATTTATTTAATTATTTTAAATACACATTATATGTCTTTTAAAGAAAAACAGAAAATTTACCTAAAACATAATAGAAATCTTTTTAAAAAATTTCTATTACGTATTTTGCCTAAAATTATGTCTGTATAGTCTACAAGATTTCTTTAAAAAACCAGTGAACTCTGAACGACTGTAGTTTTGGGAAATTAAATGCATTTTTTTAATTATTATTTTGGCATGGAAATCTTCAATCTGTTCGCTGGTTTAGATTAAACTTAATATGTATTGCAATGCAAAATATATGCAAATATCAACCAATTACATTCAAAAACTAATTATTTTATTCATACATTGCATGTTTAATTCACAAAAAAAAAAAAAAAAAAAAAAAAAAAAAAAAAAAAAAAAAAAAAAATTAGAAATTCAAAATTAGTTTGCTCTAAATATACAGACATGACGCATACGTCCATGTAAATTAATTTATAAAGTGAAATTACCTTAAATATACACATAACCATAAATTATTTTGTAAAGACATTACCGTAAATATACAAACATAATATATACACACACACCTACTCGTAGAATATTTTATAAAGTAAAATTACTTTAAATATACACGCATAATATATATATATATATATCTACACTTAAACTCAAAATGACTGGACGTTAACACATATAAATAAACGTAAAAAAGAAATGAAACTTTTTAGTATTTATTTAAAAAAAATATGTTTATTTTAAGCCAATTCCGGACAATTCCCACTATTCAGACTGAATGCCACGATGAGACATTTAAATTGACTTTATCACTATCGCATGGACACATTGACTTTACCACCATCACATTTCAGAAAGCATTGACTGCAGTTTCATACCAACAGTGAATTCGAATCTGCACTATGCTTGTTATCACTAGATCACAAGTCATATAACGCCAGATATTAAAAAGCTATTTACACACAAAATCCTTCGTTAAAATTACAACATAAAAGCAAGCCTCTGTGATTTTCAAATATAGTATATCTGAGAAACAAGTGTTTAACTAAACTACAATGACACAACTAAAAGAAACACACGGACTAAATTAATTTTCATTTATATATTTTCCCTAAAATACATATTGAAACAATGTATAGTATAAAAATCAGATTAAAAATTACAGATTTATTATTAAATTACAAATTTATTATTAAATTAATTTAATTTAATATTAAATCAAATAATAAATATATATTAAATAATACAATATATTAAATCTAATAATAAAAGATTACAGATTTACCCAGTGGCAACGCGCAAAGTGCAGATTCGAATTCACTGTTGGTATGAAACTACAGTCAATGCTTTCTGAGATACGATGGTGAAAAAGTCAATTTAAACATTTCACCGTGACATTCAGGCTGAATAGTGGAAATTATCCTGAAATGGCTTAAAATGAACATATATTTTTTTAAGTGCAATAACACAACTAAGAGAAACACACGAACGATATTCGTTTTTGTTTATATATTTTATAGAATTAAATAAATCTCAACAGCATAATGCATATAATAAACGCTGGCTGCTAATAATAATCATCAGATTATAATAATCATAGATGAAAAACCTTTAACGTGTTTTTTAAATAATAACGTGTTTTTTAAATAAACTACAATGACACAACTAAGAGAATCATACGAACGAAATTTATTTTTATTTATATATTTCCCCCAAAACACATATTAAAACAATGCATATATCAGAATCGGAGAAAAGATTACATACTTGAAACAAATTAAGATGAAGCACTTATTTAGTTTCAACAAGCAATTATAATACCCATTGAATTCGTCTCCCCGTGACTGGAATATGGATGGCATCTAATAACCAACCTCTGCACTCGCAGCCCTATATCTCCAAATTAATGGTCTGTTGCAAATAAATGAATGATTACTTAAGAAGATCTGTTTACTTCCCCCTCTTTCACTGTCAAACTCAAAACAAATTACAAGAGCGGATTTAAACGTCCGTACTGATCTTCCTTAACACGGTAAACCCCAACGAGCAAAATGTATATATTAAAACGTTTTGGCTTGCGTATAATAATCAAGCGCGGAATTTTATACGATAGGAGTTACGAAGATGAAGTCGCTGATATATTGATCGAAGTGGCTAAAGAAATGACGGGAATTTGCTTCAATCGACTGTGTTTGAAATTTTGCCATGTCGGCTCTCTTGCTAATTCGGAGCTAATTTATAATTCGGCGTAATTTCGAAAAACGCAAACAAAGCATTCGTAATTTAATATATTTATGATTAATTCATGGTGTTGATTTCGATATACTTTCTGTTTAATTTCCTAGCTGTAATTTGTGGTATCTTTTGAAATTTACTTTACAGCAAACAAGCATGAAAATCTAATTACTTAGTTTAAAGTAAACTAAATATATATAATATAATATTAACTAATGTATTAATAATGATTATAAAGTAATAAATGCAATAATTAATAATGTAATAAATGCACGTAACCACTTAAATTACTGTTTATATTGGTATAATTAAGGAATGCTGTAAATGGATAAATATTATAATTAAAACATATAAGTGCCTTTTGAAGACATTGGGTTAGGCTTCATTTAAGTTTCATTTTTAGGCTTCATTTATACACAATAGGCTTCATTTAATATTAGGTTTTAGGTATCATTAGGCCTCATTTATACACTTGTATTTTTAACAAAAAAATATGTGAATTTGTTAAATAAACTTCATATAATAATACATATAATAAACGCTGACTGCTAATAATATTCATCTGCTTACAATAATCATATATGCAAATATCAGTGTTTTTTTTTTAAATAAAACACATCTTAGAAATAGGAGTTTTAAATAAACTACAATGACCCACATAAGGGGAACACACGAACGATAATCATTTTCATTTATATATTTCCCCTAAAACACATATTGAAACAATGCATATATAAGGAGAGAAAAGATTACATATTTGCAAGAAATTAAGATGAAGAACTTATTTAGTATCAACAAGCAATTAAAGTATCCATTGACTCGTCTCCCCGTGTCTGGAATATGGATGGCGTTTAATAACCAACCTCTGCACTCGCAGCCCTATATCTCCAACTTAATGGTCTGTTACAAATAAATGAATGATTACTTAAGAAGATCTGTTTACTTCCCCCTCTTTCACTGTCAAACTCAAAACAAATTACTGCAGCGGATTTAAACGTTCGTACTGATCTTCCTTTGCATATCATAAACCCCCACCAGCAAAATGTGTATATTAAAACGTTTGGCTTTGTATAATAATCACGTGCGGAATTTTGTACGATAAGAGTTCCGAAGATGAAGCTGCTGATATATTGATCGAAGTGGCCAAAGACCTGGCGGGAATTTGCTTCAATCGATTGTGTTTGAAATTTTGCCATGTCGGCTCTCTTTCTAATTCGGAGCTAATTTATAATTCAGCCTAATTTCGGAAAACGCAAATAAGGCATTCGTAATTTAATATATTGATGATTGGTTCAAGATATTTATTTCATTATACTTTCTGTTTAATTTCCTGGTTGTAATTTGTGGTATCTTTTGAAATTTACTTTAGAATAAACAAACATGAAAAGCTAATTACTTAGTGTCAATAAACCATATATATATAATATAATATGATTAACTAATTGATTAAAAATAGTAAAAAAGTTATAAATGTAGTAATTAGTAGTAATAAATGCAAATGCTTAAATTAATGTTTGTAATAATATAACTAAGGAATTTTGTAAATGAATGAATATGATAATTAAAATATACAAATGTCTTTTTAAGACATTAGGTTATCATTCATTTAGGTGTTATTTTTGGGCTTCATTTATACACGCAAGGCGTCACTTAATATTATGTTTTAGGTTTCATTAGTCTTCATTTATACACATTAGGCTTCACTTAATAATAGGTTTTAGGCTTCATTAGGTCTCATTTATAAACATGTAGTTTTAACAAAAAATATCATATGTGACTTTGCTAAATAAACCTCAACAGCATAATGCATATAATAAACGCTGGTTGCTAATAATAATTACCAGATTATAATAATCATGTGCAAACTTCTGTGTTTTTTTAAAAATAAAACACATCTTATAAATAACAGTTTTAAATAAAGTGCAATGACACAACTAAGAGAAACACACGGACGTAACTCATTTTTATTTATATATTTCCCCCTAAAACACATATTGAAACAATACATATATAAGAATCAGAGAAAAAATTACAGAGTTGAAACAAATTAAGATGAATCACTTATTTAGTTTCAACAAGCAATTATAATACCCATTGACTCGTCTTCCCATGTCTGGAATATGGATGGCATTTAATAGCCAACCTCTGCACTCGCCTATATCTCCAACTTAATGGTCTGTTGCAAATAAATGAATTATGATCTGTTTACTTTCCCCTCTTTCTCTGTCAAACTTAAAACAAATTACTACCATCGAATTTAAACATTCGTACTGATCTTCCTCTGGCTTGGATAAACCCTCACCAGCAAAATGTATATATTAAAACGTTTTGGCTTGCGTATAATAATCACGTGCGGAATTTTATACGATTGGAGTTATGAAGATGAAGTCGCTGATATATTGATCGAAGTGGCTAGAGACCTGACGGGAATTTGCTGAAATCGACTGTGTTTGAAATTTTGCCATGTCGGCTCTCTTGCTAATTCGGGGCTAATTTATAATTCAGTGTAATTTCGGAAAACGCAAATAAGGCATTCGTAATTAAATATATTTATGATTAGTTCAAGATATTGATTTCGATATGTACTTTCTGTTTAATTTCCTAGCTGTAATTTGAGGTATCGTTTGAAATTTATTTTACAATAAACAAGTACGAAAAGCTAATTAATATATTTTTTGCTGTTACAGACGTTGATTTCAACATATTTTTTATTTAATTACCTAGATATAATTTGCGGTCGCTTTTGAAAATTACTTTACAGTAAACAAGCATTAAAAGCTAATTACTTAATTTCAAATAAACTTGATATATATAATGTTATATAATTCACTAATTGATTAACAATAAAAAAGTAATTAATGTATGCAAATAATTAAATTATCGCTTATATTAGTAAAACTAACGAATTATATAAATCAATAAATATCATAAATAAAATACTTAAGCGTCTTTGTAAGACGTTTTGGCCACATTTTATACACGCATATTTTCAACAAAAATTATCATATGTGAGTTTCTTAAATAAACTTCAACAGCAAAATGTATATATTAAAACGTTTGGCTTTGCGTATAATAATCCCGCGCTGAATTTTATACGATATGAGTTACGAAGATGAAGCTGCTGATATATTGATCGAAGTGGGACCTGGCGGGAATTTGCTTCAATCGACTGTATTTGAAATTTTGCCATGTCGGCTCTCTTGCTGATTCGGAGCTAATTTATAATTCAGCGTAATTTCGAAAAACGCAAATAAGACATTCGTAATTTAATGTATTTATGATTAGTTCAAGATATTGATTTCGATATACTTTCTGTTTAATTTTCTAGCTGTAATTTGAGGTATCTTTTGAAATTTATTTTACAGTAAACAAGCAGGAAAAGCTAATTACTTAGTTTAAATTAAATCACGTAATTTAATTAAATCAAATATATAATATAATTTGATTAAGTAAATGATTAATAAATAATAAATGCAGTAATTAATAATAATAAACGCATGTAAACACTTAGTTATACTAATATAAACAACAATGTAAGGAATGTCACAAATCAAATATTATATTTAAAATACATAAGTATCTGTTTAAGACATTAGGTCTCATTAGACATTATAGTTTCAACAAAAAGTATCATATGTGAGTTTTTTAAATAAGCCTCAACATCAGAATGAATACGATAAACACTGACTGCTTATAATATTCGATAAAAGAGTGAAAGAATGAAGATAACGATGAATAAAATAGTGAATAAAGTCTAGAATGATATTTACTTAAGTCGAATAGTTGTGAGTGAACTTTTTTCCCGTGGTGGTTTTCTGACCTTTTGCCAATTCAGAGCTAATTTATAATTCAATGTAATTTCAGAAAACTCAGATATGGCATTCGTAATTTAATATATTGATGTTTAGTTACATATATTGATTTCAATATACTTTCTATTTAATTTCCTAACTATATCTGTGGTCTCGTATGAAATTTACTTTACAGTAAACAAACACGAAAAGCTAATTGCTTAATTTCAATTAAATCTAATATTTTAATATATGATTAGCTAATTGATTAAAATAATGGAAAAGTGATAAATGAAGTAATTTGTATAACTGAGGAATGCTATAAATCAATAAATATTATAATTAAAATAAAGAACTTTTTAAGACATTAAGCCTCATTTTATAGAAACATTTTTTCAAAAAAAAATATCATATGTGAGTTTATTAAATAAACCTCAACAGCAGAATGCATATAATAAACGCTGCCTGCATATGATAATCAAGATATATAGAATAGTGGATAAAGTCCTGAAGAATATTTACTTGAGTCGAATAGTTGGGAACGAACTTTTTCCATGGTGGTTTTCTGAACTCTTGCCAATTCAGAGCTAATTTATAATTCAACGTAATTTCAGAAAACACAAATAAAACACTTGTAATTTATTTTATTATATGTTACAGATATTTTTATTTTTTAATTTCCAAATGTAATTGTAGTCTCATTTGAAATTTACTTTATTGCAAACAAGAACGAAAAGCTAATTACTTGGATTCAATTAAATCTAATATTTTTTTGATTAATCATAAGTTGATTTGCGTAACTAATTAATGCAAGCACATAAATTATTATTTATATTATCATAAATAAGGAATGTTATAAATCAATAAATACTATAATTCAAATATATGTCTTTTTAAGACATTAGGCCTCATTTTATACAAGTATATTTTTAACAAAAAGGATCATATGTAAGTTTGTTAAATAAACATCAATAGCCTAATGCATATAATAAACGCTGGATGCTTATAATAACCACGGGAAGTATTTTAAACGATTGGTTTGGATTGTCACTCTGCAGTCGCTTTGTGCACACTTTAGATTAATTTGACCGGGATCTACAGTTTAACGTGGATTCCAAATCCCTAACAAACATCCATACAACCGCTAGATTCGAATCTGAAGCATGTGATACCAAAGGCCAGAGCGCTAGCCAATTGGATATCAAGCAGAAATCATACTATAGAAAGAGTAAAGAAATAAAGACATTCATGTATAGAATAGTGGATATAGTCTTGAAGGATATTTGCTTAAGTCGAATATTGAGATTGAACTTTTTCATGGTGACTTTCAGACCTCTTGCCAGTTCCGAGCTAATTTATAATTCAACGTAATTTTAAAAAAATCAAAAAAGACATTCATAATTTAATATGTTATTGATAAAAATACATAGGCTGATTTTATAATGCTTTTCGTTAAACTTCCCAGATAGTGTAGTCCATGATCCATGATGGTAGATTTACTTTATTGGCAATAATTTGCAATCATCATTCTTATTGCAAAAAAAATAATTTAGCTCCGATTATTTCTAATTTTCATTTTGATTAATCATAATAATGATGATAAAGAATTTATAATAATTATGTAATATGTGAAATAAAAGCCTTAAATTACTGCTAATATTAGAACACATATACCAAATAAGTATGATGATGAATAATAATATAAGGAAAACGTAAAAATTGCTTTTTTTAAACATTAGGTTTTATTTAATATCCATTTTATACAAAAATTAGCATTCTTGGATTATTATCTTAATTTATATTGATAAACCCTACCGGCATATTATGTACATTAAGAGCTAATATGCGTATAATAATCTTCGGCAGAATTCCATACGACAGAAGTAACGAAGATAAAACTATTGATGAATTGAACGAAATGGCTGAAGACCAGAAGGGAATTTGCTTAAATCAAATGGTGAATGCATAATTGTACTTTTTCCCACGGCGGCATTTTGATCTCTTGCTAATTCTGAGCTAATTTATGCAATTCCGCCTAATTTTAGAAAAAGGCAAATAGAACATTCGTGATTTAATATATTTATGAGAAACTATCATTTTAAATTTCAAAATGCTTTCATTTAACTTCCTATCTGATCTCATTTGAATTTATTTTATAGATAACAAAAGTACTTAATTGTATCTGTCAGAATTAATTTTTATATTCATTAATCATAATGATAAATTCAAACAGATAATTCCCAAGTACAGATTTTTAAGTTATTGTTACTATCAATGTAACTAAGGATACAAAATAATAAGTGTGATGATGAGAATTGAAATTGTTTTTTTTAAAGAAATTGTATTTTATGAAATAAAAGTATAACTTTTACAGAAATGATCATGTAGATTTTAAAAGATAAATTGTAGATAATGTAGATTAAATAAGATATTTACGATCTCGTAACGAGGATAAAAAAAAAAGATTTGTTTATAGCTAATAGAAAGATACTGCACTTCCCCCCAAAAGATACATTATATATATATATATACTTTTAGGAGTTATTTAGAAAATCATTTTACTAAGTGTATAGGGGGCATGATGGCCCAGTGACTAGCGCTCTGGTGCTGTGTGCCACAGGTTTCGGATTCGAGTCCCAGAGGTACCATGGACGTTTGTAGTAGTTCGGAATGCACTTTATGACTTGGCTTACGATGACTATAGTCCGGCCGTTGAATCTTTCACATCAATTATAATTTTTGATCTGGTCTATTATAGTAGTTGAATGGTCCCGGTTTACTATAACTGTAGAGTTTTGGGCATAGGCCTGACGACCCTACACCGTAAAAAGAAAACTTTCATTGTCTCAAAATATGCCAATAGGCAGATGGCTTTAACCCACCATGGGGCTGATGCACCAATGACGAAGAAGAAGAATATATATTTAGTTATAACAAACACAACATTTAGTTAGAACAAAATAAATAAATACACTGATACATATAGCGCAGTTAAATTACACGTAGTTCTACCATATAAACAAGAAAAACAAAGTAAGAACAAACTCAAGATATCGAATGCAAACGAAACTCAAAATAACTATATTTATGTCTACATCATCTTTTTAACGAGCTGCATTTTTTTTATTGAATTACTAAACAAATAGTTTCATACGGTGGTTTTTTTTCCATTAAAATGTCCCATATGTGATTAATAAAATTAAATGATGCGATATCAGTGATGTACTTTTATTTTTATTTGCATTTTATTTTATCGTAATATTCTTATTTTTAAATGTAATATTTTACAATAATATTGTACAATAATTGTGTTGCGATATTAACTTACGCGAAACAGAAAAAAACATTTTGCCTATTATCCCTTAATAATGGAATAATGTGGTAAACCTATAACAAACATATAAAGCTATTAGAAGTTGGCATTATATTCTGTTGCACATTTATGATGTTAATTAATTTAAAAAAAAATACTAAATACATTCATGATTTTATTTAGACACCTGTGCTCGCAAAAATATTTTAATTAAATATTAATTGCCATTTTTTAAAATATGTACATTCCTGCTTTTATAATATAAAATTGCCTTTACATTTTTTAAAAAAAATGCATGCTCATATTTATTAAATTAAAAACATACATAGACAAAAGAATCAAAAAATGGAAATGTTTTCTTTTTCTTTTTATTGTATAAAAAGTGTGTCTTATTAGAGCCATTTTCAAAATTTCTGTTATGTTTTTTGACACTTTGACACGAGCTGTCTTGTTTTACGGCTCAGTGATCATTTAAGGGACATATATATATTTTTTTAAGTTTAGAGAAACTAATGGACAATACAAAATGAAAAAAGTTTTTAAAATTTTCCGCATATAAAATCGTGGCATTAGTTTATAATAAAATAATGACGAAGAAACAACTTATTTTTGTAGCAAAATGAAGGATTTAAAAATAAATTATTTAAAGTGAGTCTCAAAGTTAAATTGATGCACGTCGAATGCATTTTTCTGCATTTTAATTTAATCAGTATGAATATATAATTTTTGTTTTATTTCTTTATAAATAAAAAAAAAAAAAAAAAAAAAAATAATTAGATAAGTAGATAAACAATAAAACAATTTTGTTTAATTGCAATTTAAAAATGAATTTATTCACTTTTTCCCAAAGTAATTGATATATCATATATGCTCCTTTTTCATAATAATTCATTTTAATCACTTAAAGTAATATTTTTCTTCGCAACATATTGTGCCCACGTGTAGTAAATTTAATGTTAATAATGTAAATTTTTAAGGAAAACAATTTCCAAATGATTGTAAAACTATACCATAATATTTTTAAGGATTCAATATTTTTATTTTCAGTAATGCATTTTTTAATATTTCATAGTTAACTAGTGGTAACTAAATCTAATGTAAAAAAAAAAAAAAAAAAAAAAAAAAAAAATCAGTATCTTTTTTTGATTAGATTTAATTACCACCATTTATATATATGTAATCGTATTATGGAAAAAGTAAAGTGCTTAGTATTTTTTATTCATTATTATATCAAAATATTAGTGTAATTTATCTTACACAAATAGTAGTGGAATGTTTTATCTTTGCCAACAAAAAATAATTTTTCCCAAACAAAGAATAATTGTGTTCCTCATTATTTTCGAACACAACTTACCATTATTAAATGTCATGGTAGTTTTGATATTGTATTTAATATATTTGACATCAGTATTGTATGAATCCTGGAGTCACTCATTTTAAGCTGATGTACATGTAGAGCATTTATATATTTTATCAATTTTCTCAAGAAATAATGGACAACAGATAAAATTAATGTACTCAAAAAAGTTGCCAATATCTACTTTTTAATATGCAATCGTACAGGAGCGTGTGTGGGCTGTACGTGTAGAAAACAGGTTTATAAACGCATATTGCAATCCGCTGTTTTTTAGCTTTTCGCTGCATTTTGTAGTGTTATCGTTACAATATTCAATGAAATTGAAAAAAAGCAAACTGTACACCCATGATGTTAAAATATCGATGAACTGTTAAATTAGATGATGCAATAAAACGATGATTTGTTGGGAGACGGTAGTCTCAAGTACAATCTGCTAGACTTAAATGTAACACCAGAGTTATCCAAATAAGAGAAATGGTTTAAGAATTTTCAATAGGTAGAGAAAAACCAGTTAAGATTAACTATGAGACTCAAACTCTAATGAAGATTGATATTTTCTCATTATAATAAGGTTTAACGGAGATGCAACAGCTGATAAGGTATCTTGTAATCTTCATTCAGGCACAGTAACTCGAGTTTGAAGGATTACTGGTTCCAGAAGACTACACCAGAGAGTTATGTTAGCTAGCAAACTTGCTGTCTGCGTTTCGTTCATTTTGCGCACCATTTAGCATGGTGTATAGAATATCCTCTTTGGATGCTAGATGATTGGATACCATTATATTTATTGTTGAATTTCGAATTCAGCTTAACCACTGCTTCTCGACGTATATTCATCTGGAGAGAAACAGCGATTCGCTAAATATCCTTCAACATAAGAAAAAGAGACTATTATTGTAGTTGAATTATGATATTTTGGGCCGACACATAGCCATCAGTGTCTTTGTCAGAGATTCTCTGACAATGATATTTTTGAGTCATATATTTGCTTTTGAAAGATGCAGTTGATCCTGCTATCATATTGATGGATGACAAAACAAGTCCACAAAAGGCTCATCTGATCGATAAATTTCTGGAAAAGGAAGACATTTGTCTTGTAGATTATCCATCTTGATCTCCATAAATTATATAAAGCCTGCCTGGAAGATTCTAGAGTGAAGCATTACAGTTCACCTTCCATCTCTTAGAAGCTTGCAAGACTTAAAAACTACGTTGGAGAAGTGAAACTACCTACAACATTATCTCATCAGCTGCCTAACTTCTAGTATAAATTTACATTGTGAGAGCTGCAGAAATGTAAGAGGAGGTGTCCATATTTATCATTAACAAATATGTTTTTTCAATATTTTATGTTCTGCTTTAGATTTCTGGCGCTAATGAATATTACTCACAAACATGCGCACATTCCAGAATTATCATGTGGCTATTTTTTATTTTGTATTGTGCCTACCTAATTTCCTTACTATCTGCCAAATAGTATTGAAATTATTTCACCACAAATGAAAATTCTCACGATATTCTGTAACTAAGTCGGACTACAATACTAAAAATCTACAATACAATAGTGAATAGATTGCTAAATTTTGGGGATTCAGTTTTGGGGTGTACATTTTGCGTGCGTACATACACCCGTACTCATACATATACATAATTTAATACACATGCACAAATACATACATTCACATACATGTACATATATACACATGCACATACATTCATTCTCATGTACTAGTATACACTTATAAGTGCACATGCCTACATACACACTCCTGCAAAACATTATACACATGCCCATATACACATTTATATATACGTCCATGCACATTTATACACATGTACGTGTGCGCGTATATATATATGCCCACACACGTTCATACATACATACAAAAGTGCAAACATACATGCATTCATAAACAAAAACATAAGCATGCACACATATAAACGAACCTATACATAAAAATACTCTAGAATATATGCCCACAGAGCTAAACGCGCACGTAATATACGCACAGAAATATATTTGCTTACATACATAAGTAAATATGCATTTGTACCTGCAGGGGCATACATAATTATGCTTACAGAAAAAAAAATTCAGATTAATGTATGCTTATTCTCATGCATATTTAGTTATACATCTTTATCCATACTAGTACATCACTACTCACAAAGAATACATATTTAGACATACACTGAAGTGACAAAAGTCACGGGATAGCAATATGCAAATTTTCAGATGGCAATAGCATCGCGTAGAACAGGTATAAATGCGCAGTGCTTTCGCAGAGCTTTCATTTCTGTTCAAGTTATTCATGTGAAGAGGTTTTGACGTGATGATGACCGCACGACGGGAATTAACAGACTTTGAACGCGGAATGTTAGTTGGAGCTAGACGCATGGGTCATGCCATTTCGGAAATCGTTACGGAATTCAACATTCCCAGAGCCACTGTGTCAAGAGTGTGCCGAGAGTATGAAATTTCAGGCATAACATCCCACCATGGACAGCGCAGTGGTCGACCGCCTGCACTTAACGACCGAGACCAGCGACGTCTGCAAAGAGCCGTAAATTCTAACAGACAAGCAACACTGCGTCAAAAACCGCAGAAATCAATGTGGGACGTACAAGGGACTTGTCTGTTAGAACTGTGCGGAGAAATTTGGCTTTCTTGGGCTATTCCAGCAGAAGACCGACTCGAGTGCCTTTACTGACAGAACGACATCGCTTGCAGCGACTCTCGTGGGCACGTGAGCATATCGGTTGGTCCCTAGATGAATGGAAAACCGTGGCCTGATCCGATGAGTCACGATTTCAGTTGGTAAGAGCTGATGGTAGGGTTCGAGTGTGGCGCAGACCCCACGAAGCCATGGACCAAAACTGTCAGCAAGGCACTGTTCAAGCTGGTGGTGGGTCCGTAATGGTGTGGGCCGTTTTTTCATGGCATGGACTTGGTCCTCTGGTGCGACTGGACCGAACATTGACTGGAAATGCTTATGTTCAGCTACTTGGAGATCACTTGCAGCCATTCATGGACTTCATGTACCCAAACAACGATGGGATTTTTATGGATGACAATGCGCCCTGTCACCGGGCCACAACTGTTCGCGATTGGTTTGAAGAACATTCTGGACAATTCCAACGAATGATCTGGCCACCTAGATCGTCCGACATGAATCCCATCGAGCATTTATGGGACATCATCGAGAGGTCTATTCGTGCCCAAATTCCTGCACCATCAACGCTTTCACAATTATGGACGTCTATCGAGACAGCATGGCTCAATATTCCTGCAGAAGACTTCCAACGACTTGTTGAGTCCATGCCACGTCGAGTTGCTGCACTTCGCCGGGCGAAAGGAGGGCCGACACGATATTAAGAGGTATCCCATGACTTTTGTCACTTCAGTGTATATACATATGCATGTACATCTTTATAAATACACATATGTACAAGTACTAACAAATAAATACATCTTTAATTTTGAAGAAGGTGAATTTGATTTGCAAAAAAGAGAATTTGGATTGCCAAACTTTCGTAACTTTACAGCAAAAAATGCATATTTTTTGTCAGTCGAAAAGTAGGTTAGCCAGAATAATCTGACCACGAGACACTATGTCTATGTTTAAACATAAGCGTAATCATTAAGAAAGAAGTTAATTAAGGTCCTGCTAGAACAAAGCACAAATGCAGTTATTATTATCATTTTTTCATTCAAGATGAAGAAAGAAAGGAAAGACGATAAAATAAAAATAAGAATGGTTAATTACCCTCATAAAACTTGACTGAAAAAAGTAACTTAGGAACAAAACAAAGAAATAAAGTTAATGTTCAATAAAATCATCAGTTTTCACATTTAATATGAAATGTATGTAAATTTTGCTTTAGGAACTACAATATACTAGTATAGGGTGATCTAAAGTTATTCAAGAAGTCATGTTTTTAATAAAGGATACAAGAAGATTTGTTTTAGAAAACAATTTGGTACATTCCCTCTCCTTCCCTGAACACCCAGTCTAAGGATGCATTTTGAAGGAAAATCAGATCTTTCATTACCAAATATTCTAAATTATTCAGAATGTTTAGGAATTTAAATGTTGCGTGAATTTTGGAACAGGCTATGTATTTTCTTATCACATATATGTTGTTGTCTGTTTCCCTTGTAAATTTATTCGCTAATAGAATCTTCGTAAATAATCAACAAAATGTATAACATAAATTAAAGGTTTCGTTAAATACTTTGTGTACATCGTGTATTGTTATTGTTCATAGTTCGTTGTGTAGTGCTATTGCTCATAGATTATATTGTTAATGTTCATAGTTCATCGTGTATTACCATTGCTCATGGAGTATATTGTTATCGTTCATAATTCATTGTGTATTTGTATTGTTATTTTTCATAGAGTATAATGTTATTGTTCATAATTCAGGGTGTATTGTTATTGTTTATAGAGTATACTGTAATTGTTCCTAAATCATTCTTTTCTGTTTGTAGAATTCATTCAATAACAATAAATTAAAATGCAAATTTGTAAGCATAGCTACTTCAGATGATTAATTTTTGCGTTTATATTACATAAAATTAAAAACTTTAATCACATTTTGTAAAGTTATTATAAATAAAACTAATCCTGAAAACTATTTTTATAAGATAACATAAACAATTACTCAAATTAAACAAAATTTTTACAACTAGAATTATAAAACAAAATAAATATATCACAGAATCATTTCTACGCATCATAGAACTACTATAAAGCTCACAAAAAATAAAAGAGCAGTTGTAACAACTAATATATAATATCTCTTTAACCTTTGACATCCATAAGTTATTTAGAAATATATCACTTTGTATCCGGCACGATAGAATACTACAAAAAGCAGTGCACCATCCTTCAAAGCAATAAAAAAGCGTTGACAGTAAACCCACCGAACGTGACTCGCATTCTACATGGATTCGTACCAAAAACTACACGAGTGTTTCTTCGCAAAACGTTTATCCGGATGAGCGAACATTTTCAGCCTACGCTGTTACTGAGGTATTGCTCCCCACATACTCGATATGTATACGAATTCTCGAGCAATATTACGCGTTTCACGTGATTTTTTCATTTTCTCTTACTGCGAAAACAATGGAAGAATGCTTTCTCGAATCTTTGTATCGGAAGTTTCAAAAAGATTCGGCTTCGGTGTGTTTGCTTTGAGATGTTTCTAAAAATACAATAAAAGCAAAATTTGTTTTGGAGGATGGGAGATGGTTCTTGTTTAAAGACGAATGTTTATGTTTTTTTTTAGTTCTTATTTAAAGACGAACAGAGACTTTTGTTATATTTTTATAAAATGTATAAAGATATATAACTATGTACTTTTAATAAAGGCTAATTTAAAAATTTATTTCACTTTTTAAGCGCCAAACCTTAAAAATTGCCATATTTTTTTTTACTACTTTTATTGAGAATTGTTATTGTTCATATTTCATTGTGTATTGCTATTGTTCACAGTTCATGTGTATTTTTATTGTTCATAGAGTATATTGTTATTGTTCATAGTTCCTTGTATATTGTTATTGTTTATAGTTCCTTGTGTATTGTTATTGTTCATAGTTCATTATGTACGTTATTATTCATAGTTTAGTGTTATAGTTCATAGTTTATAGTGTTTTATTTTCAATGGTGCATTGTTTGCTGTTTATTCAGATAGCTGTAAATTCAAATGCAAATTTTTATGCAGAACTAAATCTAACGGTTAATGTGTTTTTCTTATTAAAAATTCAAAACTTTAATCATATTTAATTAATTTATGATAAATAACATTAATCCTTAAAACATTTTTATAAGGTAACATAAATAATTATTCAAATTAAGCAATCTTTTTTACATCTAGAATTATAAAACAAAATAAATATATTACAGAAACGTTCCTACGCATCATAGAATTACTACAAAGCTTCAAAAAAAAAAAAAAAAAAAAAAAAAAAAAAAAAAAATGAGTTGTAGTAACAACTAATATATAATATCTCTTTAACCTTTGACATCCATAAGTTATTTAGAAATATATCACTTTGTATCCGGCACGATAGAATACTACACGAAGCAGTGCACCATCCTTCAAAGCAATAAAAAAGCGTTGACAGTACACCCAGTGAACGTGACTCGCATTCTACATGGATTCGAACCAAAAACTACACGAGTGTTTCTTCGCAAAACGTTTATCTGGATGAATGAACATTTTCAGCTTGTGCTGTTACTGAGGTATTGCTCCCCACATACTCGATATGTATACGAATTTCAGAGCAATATTACGCGTTTCACGTGATTTTTTCATTTTCTCTTGCTGAAAAAACAATCGAAGAATGCGATTTCTATTTTGGAATCTCTCTATCGGAAGATTCAAAAAGATTCGGCTTCGATGTATTTGTTTTGAGATGTTTCTAAACATACTATAAAAGCAAAAGTTGTTTTGGAGGATGCGAGATGGTTCTTGTTTAAAGACAAATTGAGTCTCTTGTTATATTGTATATAACGTGTGTAAAGATAGGTAACCTTGTAGTTTTAATTAAAGCTAATTTAAAAATATATTTATATGCTAACTTTTTATACATTAAAAAAGTAAGATAAACACATATTTTTTTTTTACTACAATTGAGAAATTGTATATTGCTTCATATTTCATTGTGTTTATTGTTATTGTTCATTGCATATTGCTTTTGTTCATCGTATATTATTATTGTTCATAGTTCATTGTATTTTTATTATTCATAGTTTATTGTGTATTGTTATTGTTCATAGAGCATATTGTTATTGCTCATAGAGCATATTGTTATTGCTCATAGAGCATATTGCTATTGTTCATAGTTCATTGTATACTGTTTATAGAATTCACTCAGAAAGCAGTAAATTCAATTGCAAATATGTAATCAGAACCAATTCAAATGATTAATTTTTGTGTTTTTCTTACACAAAATTAAAAAATTTTAATCATATTTTGTAAAGTTATCATACATAACATTAATTCTGAAAACAATTTTTAGAAGATAACATAAATAATTATTCAAATTAAACAAAATTTTTACAACTAGAATTATAAAACAAAATAAATATATCACAGAATCATTTCTACGCATCATAGAACTACTATAAAGCTCACAAAAAATAAAAGAGCAGTTGTAACAACTAATATATAATATCTCTTTAACCTTTGACATCCATAACTTATTTAGAAGTATATCACTTCGTATCCGGCACGATAGAATACTACACAAAGCAGTGCACCATCCTTCAAAGCAATAAAAAAGCGTTGACAGTAAACCCACCGAACGTGACTGGCATTCTACATGGATTCGAACCAAAAACTACACGAGTGTTTCTTCGCAAAACGTTTATCTGGTTGAGTGAACATTTTCAGCTTGTGCTGTTACTGAGGTATTGCTCCCCACATACTCGAGCAATATTACGCGTTTCACGTGATTTTTTCATTTTCTCTTACTGGGAAAACAATGGAAGAATGCTTTTTCGAATCTTTGTATCGGAAGATTCAAAAAGATTCGGCTTCGGTGTGTTTGCTTCGAGATGTTTCTAAAAATACAATAAAAGCAAAATTTGTTTTGGAGGATGGGAGATGGTTCTTGTTTAAAGACGAATGTTTATGTTTTTTTTTAGTTCTTATTTAAAGACGAACAGAGACTTTTGTTATATTTTTATAAAATGTATAAAGATATATAACTATGTACTTTTAATAAAGGCTAATTTAAAAATATATTTCACTTATTAAGCGCCAAACCTTAAAAATTGCCATATTTTTTTTACTACTTTTATTGAGTATTGTTATTGTTCATATTTCATTGTGTATTGCTATTGTTCATAGTTCATGTGTATTTTTATTGTTCATAGAGTATATTGTTATTGTTCATAGTTCCTTCTATATTGTTATTGTTTATAGTTCCTTGTGTATTGTTATTGTTCATAGTTCAGTATGTATGTTATTATTCATAGTTTAGTGTTATAGTTCATAGTTTATAGTGTATTATTTTCATGGTTTATTCAGATAGCTGTAAATTCAAATGCAAATTTTTATGCAGAACTAAATCTAACGGTTAATGTGTTTTTCTTATTAAAAATTCAAAATTTTAATCATATTTAATTAAGCTATGATAAATAACATTAATCCTTAAAACATTTTTATAAGGTAACATAAATAATTATTCAAATTAAGCAATTTTTTTTACATCTAGAATTATAAAACAAAATAAATATATTACAGAAACGTTCCTACGCATCATAGAATTACTACAAAGCTTCCAAAAAAAATGAGTTGTAGTAACAACTAATATACAATATCTCTTTAACCTTTGACATCCATAACTTATTTAGAAATATATCACTTCGTATCCGGCACGATGGAATACTACACAAAGCAGTACACCATCATTCAAAGCAATAAAAAAGCGTTGACAGTATACCCACCGAACGTGACTGGCATTCTACGTGGATTCGAACCAAAAACTACACGAGTGTTTCTTCGCAAAACGTTTATCTGGATGAGCAAACATTTTCAGCCTACGCTATTACTGAGGTATTGCTCTCCACATACTCGATATGTATACGAATTTCCGAGCAATATTACACGTTTCACGTGATTTTTCATTTTCTCTTGCTGGGAAAACAATGGAAGAATGCGATTTCTATTTTGGAATCTCTCTATCGGAAGATTCAAAAAGATTCAGCTTCGGTATATTTGTTTTGAGATGTTTCTAAAAATAAAGGATGTGGAGTTTTGGAGGATGTGAAATGATTCTGGTTTAAAGACGAACTGATACTTTTGTTGTACTTTTATAAAATGCGTAATTATGCAGTAGGGCGTATGTACTTTTAATTGAAGCTAATTTGAAAATATTTTTCATATACTAACTCTTTATACGTTAAAAAAGTAAGATAAACATAATATTTAATGTTTTAAGCGCCAAACATAAAAAATCGCCTCAAAAAACCTTAAAATTGCCAAATTGCCATTTTTTAATGCTATATATATTTTTTAGATCTTATTTAAAGACGGACACTGCCTTTTGTTATATTTTTATAAAATGTGTAAAGATAAATAACTATACTTTTATATAAAGCAAATTAAAAATATATTTGCACATACTAAATTTTTATATATTAAAAAATAAAACACAATATTTCACTTTTTAAGCGCCAAACCTTAAAAATTGAGATATGTTATTTCTTATCAAAAGAGGAACAGAACCTTCTGTTATATTTTTATAAAAAGTGTAAAGATACAGAAATCTACTTTTAATTAATGCTAATTAAAAATATTTTATATTTTGCTAACTTTTTATACATTAAAAAAGTAAGATAAACACAATATTTCATGATTTAAGCGCCAAACCTTAAAAAACTGCTATACATTTTTTGAGCATGTATATTTTCTAACAAAAAATATTTAAAAATATAAAGTGGATTTTTTTTTTGTCAAAATAAAGAGCCAGTTTTTATACAAATGATCGAAAATTATACATTATAAAAAGCATATCGATTATAAAAGGCATTCCAATGAGAATGCCTTTTATTCCACACTTATAGAAAGGAAATATTCTTTGATATAAGGTGCCCGCCAAATCCATGTTTTAGAATTTAGGATAAAAAAATAAATGCGGCAAAGTTGGCATTTTTTTAAAATTGCAACCAGGGTTTGGGTAGAACAGCATTTTTTAAATATTTTCTCGATTTAGAAAAATATTTACTTCCACAAAAGAAAATTTAAAATAAAAATATGCATTGTAGTGTGCAGATTGTCCAACCAGATTGTAACTGGGTATGGTTCGGTTGAGATACTTGAGGCACAGGTTGGAGAACACATAGCATTATTTAAACGCTGACAAAGGCCACACAATACAGAATTTAACACATTTTAAGACATATAATTATAGATTCGTGGAAGGATTCCACATCTAAACCGAAAACACGATATTCAGGTACGCGCTGAATGCGCATAATATACACTCATGTCCATAAATTAAGGATAATTCAGAATCACACAGAAATTGAACTCTAAAATAAAAATTTCACCTATAGAATTATCACACACATCTTGAAGAAGAACATGCAAATTACAGGAAAACACCAGATGGCGCGTATAGTACGTCACAATGACGAGAGTGTAAGAGAGGGGTATATAAGGAATGGTGGCAAAGAAGTAAAATTGTTCACAAGCGCTTTAAAAACCTTTCAGTGCAATAACCGCATAGTTATGGCACAAAGGAAGCATTTGGATGATTTTTTACGCGGTAGAATTATCGGACGACTGGAATGTGGACGTACCCAGCTGGAAGTATCCGAGGAACTTGGAATCGCCCAGAGTCTCATCTCCAGGCTTTGGCAACGATTCCAAGATGATGGTAATGTGAGTAGATGTTACAGCACAGGTCGCCCCCGAGTTACAACGCCGAATGAGGACCGGTATTTAGCAGTTACTGCCAAAAGAAACAGACGGAGCACAGCATCAGACCTGTCTCGTCAGCTCTCTTCAGCTACCGGTACGACAGTTTCAAGGCAGACCGTGTACAGACGCTTAGGGCACGTTGGTCTATATGCTCGTAGGCCTGTCAGATGTGTTCCACTTACCGCAACTCACTGTCGCCTGCGATTAACCTGGAGTAGAGAGCATGCATTGTGGACACCGCAACAGTGGTCTGGTGTGATGTTTTCCGACTAGTCCAGGTTTAATTTGCAGTCTAATTCTCGCCGGATTTTCATATGGAGAGCGCCAACCAAAAGAACACCATTGAACGACACCGTTACGGTGGTGCAGGATGGCTCGTTTGGGGAGGAATTATTCTTGGTTCCAGAACTGATCTGCATGTTTAGAGTGTGACGATGACAGGTCACATCTATCGGGATGTCATTCTGGAAAAACATGTACGCTTGTTCTGGGGCGCCATGGGTGCTGAATTTCTGTTTATGGATGACAACGCCCATCCTCACCGTGCAAACATTGTAGACGAATACCTTCAATTGGAGGATATCACCCGTATGGATTGGCCAGAATACTCACCGGATTTGAATCCAATAGAGCATGTGTGGGATATGCTTGGCCGACGAATTGCAGCCCGTCAACCCCCTCCCACCTATCAACTGGGACTTCGGAGGCCATTGCTTGATGAGTGGTGTAATATTCCGTAAGATCAGATTGATAATTTGATACGCAGCATGCCTAGGCGTTGTAAGGCCTGTATTGCATCGTCCGGGAGACATACTCCATATTAACCATCATACTAACCATGTTATACTGTTTTTTGTAAATAGGTTCTTTTTTGAAATTTGCTCCAGGGAGTAAAAATCGCAATTTTTATTAATTATGTCAAACATATAGCATCTTTTTTGCTCTTTACCTTTTGTTTAATAAATAGACTTTACAAATAAGTCAAATTTGTTTTGCTTCTCTCTCTTTCTTTGCCTGAACTTCCTTATCCTTAATTTATGGACATGAGTGTACTTCCTGTCTGGGTGAGAGTCTATAGGCCAACTGAGCATTTCTCCTGAACGCCACAAGGGGCGCTTTTCTCGATGCGTAGGAGGAAGCATGGTTACAGCATTTAATTTAAATTATTTAATAATTTTTTTAACCAAATGCAATAACTTATACATATGTGATAAAAAGTTAAATATTTATTTTCAGAAAATTATGCCCACAATTTTTTTAAATTTATCTTGTGATATCTCGGTGTATTTTATGACAATAAAGGACCTTTAACCATGAGGTCATTTCCTGTTAACTTATGAAACACTTTCGCACAAATCAAGTGCTTTAATGATTAGTAACTAATATCACATAGTTTATAAACCATTATAGCTTTATAAACCACATTTATAGACTTTAAACCTTAACGCACCATTTACTTTAAATTCAAAATTCATGCTTCCATAATATTCAGAATGGTAGAATTGATATAAACTGATTGAAACAAATGCATGTTCGACGGAATTCAATTTGGAAATTCAAATTCTTCGAAGTATGAAACATTAGTGAGTTACTTAATGGATTACTAAACTAACTTGCACATATTCGATCGATATATTACTACTATACCGGAATATTTAATTTCCAGTGGATAAAACTTGTGTAAAAATCCTTTGCGGCCTGTTTGCCAATTGGCTAGCACTCTGGCCATTGGTACCACAGGCTTTAGGTTGGAATTCTGGCGGTGGCATGGGTGTTTGTAAGTGTTTCCGAATACACGTTAAGCTGTAACAGGTTGGCTGAATTATCATTCAAAGTTTCAGTATACAATTTTCTTTGCTTTACAATTTATGTAGATAATTTGAAATCTTGTCTTTTATTTACATCCCAAACAGATCAGAGAGCAGGAAATGACAAAAAAGAGCTTTTTAAGATTTAAATTTGTGAATCATATAGCAGAAAAAAACCCAACAGAGTGCCTATTAGGTATGTTGTCACAATTCTTATTAAGAATTTTTACACATGTCCATTGCGATTATTAAGCTGGTTGCAATAGCCATGTCAAAACTATTATATTTATTCAAGTTGTGACTATTATGGGGGTTTGCCACAATCATATCGTAACTATTATATAAATTAATTAAGTCCCTGCCAATTAGAAGCCTAAAGTGTAAAAACCAAAAACATGTAACTTGCCTAAACCTAAAAATTGTTCTTAAACAACACAACCATAAAATGTTTTTGTTGATTAAAACTCAAAAATAAATGATTCTTAAAAATTATTATCTTTTAATCGTTAACATTTATTATTTAATATGTTTAGCTATTTAGCAAATATATATATATATCATAAAATAAATTCTTCATGAGTATTTTTTTAACATAACATTTACGAAATAAAAAGTAGGAATTTAAAAATCAAGCTAAACACTGAAAAAGTAATTAAAAAAAAAATTAATTGATTATTAGTTTTTCTGAAAAAAATATATTACTTTTTAGAGTTGAACATTTATAAATAGTTTCTTGAAGTCTGAGTTAACTGAATTTTTAATGTAAAATTCAATGATCTTACCATTATACGGGAAAATTTAGTATCTAATGGATAAAAATTTCTATAAAATTCATTTTCGTAAAATCATTATTATACACAACCATAAAATATTTTTGCTGATTAATAATAATGATTAAAATAAATGATTCTTAAATTATTATCTTTTTAATCGTTAACATTTATTATTTAATAAGTTTAGTTATTTGGCAAAAAAAAAAGATCCTTATAAAAAAAAAAAAATAAAAGCTTCATGAATAATATTTTTTTTTTGGTATAACATTTATGAAATGAAAAGTAGAAATTTATAAATGAAGGAAAATACAAAAAAGTATTTAAAAAAAATAATTGATAACTAATTTTCCTGAAAAAAAACCGCATTACTTTTTTGAGTTGAACAATTATAATTAAATTAATTTAATGTAAAATTCAATAATCTTACTATTGTACGGGAAAATTTAGTATCCTGTGCATAAAAATTTTTCTAAAAATCAATTTTGTAACTTCATTATTAAACACAAAGTGTTTTTGTTGATTGAAACTCAAAAAAAATGATTCGTAAATTATTATCGTTTTAATCGTTAACATTTATTATTTAATATGTTTAGCTAATTAGGAAAAAAAATATAAAAGACAATATAATAAATTCTTCATGAGTTTTATTATTTTTTTTAACATAACATTTATGAAATAAAAAGTAGGAATTTAAACATCAAGGGGAACACAAAAAAGTATTTAAAAAAAATTAATTGAAAATTAGTTTTTCTGAAAAAAAAAACATTACCTTTTAGAGTAGATAGAGCATTTATAATTAATTTAGTTAAGACTGAATTAAATGAATTTTTAATGTAAAATTGCTGTTTAAAAAGGTATGTAAAGAATAAATGCTACATTAATCTTTTATTTCAGAAGATACTTTATAAAAATAATTAAATACCAGAAAAATAAACAATTAAATGCTGTAAAATAATCAAAATCAATGTTCTTATTAATTTTGTTTCTCTGATAAAAATTCAAAAATAATTTTTCTTAAAATACAGTTTCGGTTTGAATTTCACAATGCACTAGAAAAACGTTAAAATTAAAACGTTTATTCTAATATCTTAAAAATGCAAATATTATGCTTGGCAAAGATAAAATAAAAGTTTAATGTTTTTCTCTCACGTTTTATTTTTCAACTGTACAAAATTCTTTAGTTTTTCCTGTTTCAAAAGAAAACAATACTTTGAGTGCAAAAATAAGAAAAGTTTGAATTCTGAATATTTTAATTAAGAAATCTTGTTAAAATATTTACTTTACCTTTAAGAAAAATTAATTTTTTTAATTATCAAGCAGAAATGGATATATTTTATTCCCATTTACTACGCCTAAGGGTGATCCAGTAAAATTTTAACTGTTAAATATGAGAATAGAATAAATTAAGTAATTATTAAACAAAAATTTATTTTAAAAACAGGCAAAAAACAATACTTTTATTCCTGAAATATAAAAATTTGATATTCAACCAAATAAAGCAGATTGGATAATAATAGATAAAAAACATCTCGAAATGTGGTGATAAAAAATTTAATAAATCACATTAAAAATATTTCATAAAGTTAATAACTCACTCGATGTTTACAATAATGAATATGAAGAAAGAAGCACGTGTTCTAAATATTTTCAAATATTTAAATTTAATTTTTATATTTAAAATCCTATTATGGCTTTCATCAATTTAAAGTCATTGACAAATGTATCGATAATACACTTGCATATGAATTTAATTAAATTTTTTATGATGTAATTATTTACTATGGCATTTACGATACATTTATGATGTAATTATTTACTATTGCATTTACGATACATTTTACTATTGCATTTACGATTTAGTTATTTACTTATTTACTATTTAAGATGCATTTATGATGCAATTATTTACTATTGCATTTATGGTGCAATTATTTACTATTGCATTTATGACGCAATTATTTACTATTGCATTTATGATGAAATTATTTACGATTGCATTTATTATTATGCATTATTATGCATTTATTATGTAATTATTTACTATTGCATTTACGATGCATTCATGATGTAATTATTTACTATTACATTCATGATGTAATTATTTACTATTTCATTTTTGGTGTAATTATTTACTATTTCATTTATGATGTAATTATTCACTATTTTATAACAATATGATGTTATATCATTAATATGAATAAATAAGATTAAATAATTATTATCAAATGAAAATAAAATATTTCGATTTTAATTTCTTAATAAAAAAACAAAATATAAAACATGTTTAATTACACTATCAAGAAAAAGTTATAAGACCAATATTTTAATTAATAAACCAATATTTTAAATATAAAATATATTATATCGGAATATAAGCAGAATTATTTAAAAAAATTGAAATTAAATTGGCTTCCATTAAACATAAAAGTAAATTAAAAAAAAAGGAAATAAGTAATTTTACTCCGGTATTAGGACATGCGAAGAAAACAGCAAAGAGTATTCTTTTCGAGAGTATTTTCGAAAAAGTTTGATGTGTATTTCCTTGGCTCTCAAGAAAATATGCGCCATCGATCGTAAATTTTTCAATACACTTGAATAGACGTCTATTCAATTTAAAGGAAAAAGAATCTTCAGATTTTTAAATAATTATGAAGTAAAAAATTCCCGAAGCATCTAAGAAACTGAAAATAAATTCCTTTTTTTTTTACTCTTTAAGTGAATGTATCCAGTTATTTATAAACTCTCATGGAGTAGAAACTTTAAAAGTTAATAGAGAGATACACAAATATAGGCTTTAGTTTAAAAATTCTTTTCGCTGAAAAAAAATTTTTTTTGATAACTTTTGCTGACAGTTTAAT
Source organism: Caerostris darwini (assembly GCA_021605075.1). NCBI lineage: Eukaryota > Metazoa > Arthropoda > Arachnida > Araneae > Araneidae > Caerostris > Caerostris darwini. The sequence goes on along the minus strand of BPLQ01001095.1, from coordinate 524,308 downwards.
TAAATATGTTTTATATTTTGAATTTATATTAGATTAAAATCAAAATATTATATTTTCATTTGATAATAATTATTTAATCTTATTTTTTCATTAATGTTAAAATACTACAGTCGTTATATGAATTTTTTTCTTAACTATTGTTATAAAATTGTGTATCGAATTTTTTCATAAATAGTAAAAATTCTGTTACTTATCACATTTAAATTACAAAATGACAGATTATATTATAACACATATGATTATGAATTATTCAAATATATTTATTCGTATAAATTAAAAAAATACTTTTTCTAAATCTATATTAGAAATATCTATCTTTTTAAAATATAAGAATAAAAATAGATAATTCATTTATTTGTTGTCGAAAAACAGTATTTTTCGTTAACTTTACAAAAAGAATGTATTTTACTAATTTCTGTAAGCAACAATATATAAAATTTCCTATTTATTTATTTTTGCCTTATCCCTCTTGGTAGACATCAATATATATTCCATGAACCCGTGTGTTCTCATGGAAGGAGGGAAAGGAGGTATTCAGCTTCTGTTGGGATGAAGCACCCGCAGATAGAAGTCTGAGTTGGGATAGAAGTCTGCATTTAGTGAGAACTACCCAGGGGAGGACCTTCCGAGAGGAGTTTTAGTAGGATTGCATAGCGTATGAGAGAAAACCCGGAAAACTCACACCGGTAGTCCGACTAATGAGGCAAGATGCTGAACAACACAAACGCCATCGAGGCACCTAGTTTTTTTAAACAATATCTACAACAATGCTGTCAGCGGATTGAAATTCTTCCTTAATGCTCACTAATGGCGCGCGTTGTCACCGAGCCACGAGTCGGGCAAAATAATAACAATTAGAGGACATAATGATATATATATATATATATATATATAACTCATAAGGAATAATTAATATAAAGGTTATCTGCGATTAAATTGACAATATGCACTTAACTTAATAAATGGTACACCACGAAATTACACATAGAGGATCTGATAAAGATTTAGAAAGTAGAATTCAGTGAAAGAAAAAATTAGATTCAAATTTTATGTATGAGGAATTTTCCATGACTTGCAATGTACTATATAATGAGCCTTATACTGAGGAAATTCATGAACAATAATGTGAACATGCTTTTGAGAACTTAGTATTAATTATAGGGCACCAATACTAGTAATTTTCCTCTGTGTTATCAACGATACCATTTGCTTTCACTGTAACTGCCTCCTGAAGTAGAAGTAGTAGTTTCTACATTTATAACGTCGAAATACAAAGGATCATTTTACTGTAAGTTGCCTTATCATCATTTTTCAATGCATTTACATATTCTCGGTTCACGGAGCGGCGAAGTTCTATTGAGGTGGTTATGGTAAAAAAGAAAAAATCTCTTTTGACGTCCTCTGAGTTGACATGCAGAGAGCAGATATGATAATAAAAATGGTTTTCTGAAGTATTACCTTCTTATTTCTTATACGAATTTATTACTGTAGCAACCAAATTTTTATTCAAGGTTTTTACTTGCTTCTTAAATGTTATGCCTCGTATCAATGACTTGTAAAATATTTGTTCTCTGATTCCTATTTTAAGCGTTTTTATTATTCCCCTGATGAATATCGTGGCATTCCGTTTGTTAAAATGGGCTACAGATTTCGAGTTATATTCTTTATAGATAGTCCTCTCATTATAATAATCCTTTTATTGATCATTCTGATTAAGGCTACTTTAATTATGGCTATCGGTATTTCATATGCCCAGAAATTTAAGACTTAAAATCAGCCGTGTAAATAAATGTGCTATATCTTTAGCATAAATACTCATTATGTGTTGTAATCACTCGTGCTTATCTATTCAATCCAACCTTTCGAGAAATTTCTTCAGTATTAAAGAGCTAATTAAAATCAAAAATTTCATTACATATGTATCAGACATAGCATGTTACATTATTATATTAGGTATTTGAAAGATTCAAAAAATCTTGGCAAGTTTTTGAATAATTAAGCTCAATATTAAATATCATTTCTTTTTATAAAAAGTAATCTTTCGCAACTCTCTAGCAATTTGAATCTTTAAATCTTAAATAACACTATTTAATTTTGAATGTTAATGGAAAATAGAAGATATAACATCAAAAAAAGATGAAAAATATGCTATTTTACAGAAAAGACTTGAATTAAAATAATTATACAATTTTTTTTTTGGTATATGCAGATTTAAGTGATTATCTAGAATTATGTTCTAATTCTATATGTCTAATGTATAGATATACATTAATATTATGAAATGTATATTATGATCTACTTATTAAAGAAATTTATTCTCAATAACAAGCTTGTTTATACATGCATTCATTCATTTACAGATAGCTTATCTCACAACTGGTATGACGAGTATTCTCAACGAAATGAACTTCGACTAATCTAATCTCTGTCTCATTTACAGCGGTTTTATGGAATAAAATTCAAATAAATGCAAAGAATATATTCATATTTTATTCACAACTAAAAAGAACTTCATTAAATTTATCGCGACGTAATCAAAGAGAAAATACATTATCAATGGATCTTTTTTATTAGCATTTTCCTTTCCAATAATATCTCTTACCATGGCGATTGCAGCAATAGATTATCCAGAATACCAGAACTTCTGGTTCATCGGTTATTCTTTTGGCAAAAATGAAATTCTGAAATCTTTAAATGTTTTATTGGCCATGATGATATTTCTGTTTTTCACATCAATATTTCATATATTTTGTTTTGTTATGTATAATTCATTTAGTTATAAATTGGCCAGATCTTTCTTTCCAATAATAATTTATCTTACCATGGCGATTGCAACAATGCAATAGATTATGCAGATTACCAGAATTTCTGGTTGATCGTGAAATAATCAATCACAAAAGGCAGGTGGACGCACATTGAAATGGAGTGTATATAAAGGATGTCCTAGGGCATCGGAAAGCATTTCAATCGTAAGCGTAATGCAGAAACGTAGCGATTTATATTTATTAGCGATTATTATTTCTGGCTTTTGACAGGTGGTCACATTAATGTGACTGGACTGTGTATATTAAGCTGCTTTTGTAAAGAAACATTTTATGTATGAAATAAACTTAAAAATAAGATATGTTTAAAATATAAATTAATCTTAAGCACCCCTAGAAAATTTCATTTAAAAACTTTTTTATTTAAAATAAATTCATTTGGTGCCTGATGGTAATTGTGTTTTAAAGCTTCCATGAAATATGTGTTGATAAAGCTAATTATTCGACAATATCAAGTTACTTGCTCTAAAGTTTATTTTGAATTCTCTTGCTTTCAGAATTTAAATAGATTATCAATTCAATTTACTCAAAATAGTGTACAGTTCTGTTTATGAAACTTAATTTACTCATCACTTAACATTATATATTCAAGTTCCATTAATAAAATAAGAGATAAAATATATTCAAGCACGATAAATTGAAATTCGTAAACGATTTTAGTTTATTTATTATTATTTTTTTATTTTAATTTTATCATCGATTATAGATGATAGATTGCGATATTTTGTCCATAATTTGAGAAAGTAGTTCTATATATTCCACTTTATCCAATTAAAATTCAGTTTTTAATTTAGTGTATGATATTTCAGTAACGAATTTTTAATTCGAACCATGAAATCGTTCATCCCATTACGATCCTTAATATTTGTTTACGAATTGAACGACAATACGGGTTTCGGATCGCAGATAAAACTTCGAATGGAGGAGGTAATTGAAATGACGGTCCCAAAATTGCCGCTAATCGAATTAACTCGCGCGATCTCTGGAGCTATAGATCCATCCAAAGGACATACTTAGTACATAAAGACGCAATACTATTGATGGGAAATTAGAACAACGTTTTGTATCTCCCTATTAATTTCGACCGCAGTTAATTGGAAAATCGCGATCGGATGTGGTTGAAATATTGTGTATCCTCAGATGTTTAAAATGATTTCAGTAATATTTTGAAACTGTCTTTTATATAATATTAAACAAACAAGTATTATTTTATATCTCGTAAAGGATATATCCTGACTGTGGCATGAAAGTTTGTTGGTGTTCAGAATCCACGTTGAGATGTAGGTCCCGGTCTGAGTAGTCTAAAATGTGCACAAAATGACCATAGTGTGACAAGCCCAACTTGTAAAAGAAAATGCCCAAACTATTGAGCCACTTTTGTATTACCGGACCACTGATTGTGTATAAAAGTAAATATTAGTTTTAAAAGCGGTAACTCACTGATGGATTATTTGTGGGGGTACTTATCAAATATGTTGTTGTTTCTTATCCCATTTGGTAGACAGCAATACCTAAACCAAGTCCGAGTACCCATGTGGTCTCATGGAAGAAGGGAAAGGGGGGAGAGCTTTTGTTGTGATGGAGCACCCGTAGAGAGCTTTTTACGGGATAGGATTGTCAGCCCTATGCCCAACTCGCTACAGACATATTAGACCGGGACATACAGCTTAAAGTGTATTCCAAACCATTGCAAACATCCATGGTACCGACTGGACTCTAACTTCAAATCTGTGACACCGAACGCCAGAGCGCTAATTACTTGGCCATCAGGATCACTCATCAAATATACGCGGCACAAATGAAATTAAAAAATAATGTTTTTAACAAACATTGTGGCATTTTTTTCATCTAATTTTTTCTTTTTTAAAAATTATTTAGTTTAAAATTTTAATGATTAACAATTTTAATTATTTTTATTGCAATTAAAAAGCTTTCGAGATGATCTTTTTATCATATTACGTCTTGCAAACTTCTCACTCAATTGTTAATTGAATTATAGTATTTCTATGAAACATGTACCCCTGTATCACCTACACTTTAATAAATGACAAATAGGAAACTGCCATTTTAATTTAAAATAGTATTTTTATTAAAAAATTCATGGCATTTAAAAAATACTTAAGATTGAATCGAATACATGTTTTGTACTTTTTTATTATAATAGTCATGGTTTGATTCATAAAAGTTATGGTTTTATTCAATAATATTTTTTGTTATAAATTTATGATTATTATTATGTATCCATTTACAATGCAAAAAGTTATGAATATAAGTATATTGTATTCAGTTTGTTAATTAAATAAGAAAAACTCACATTTTTTTCTTAAATTTACAAACAATTATTAAGATACGAATTTTTTTTTTCTCTTGCATAAATTCCGATATTATTTTTAAGTTAAATAAAACAAATTGAAACTGTTAATTAAATTTTAGAAGCATAAAACATACCATAAAACAAATATGTGAAGTTAATTTTCATGAGTAAATAGATTGAATGGGAATATATAGAGAAAATATACTTCATAGTGTAAGAATGTATTCTAGTACTTTTAAATAGCGGAATTATTTCAGAAATGTAACTTAGCATTTATTTCACGGATAATTACAATAGAAGATTTTTTTAAACTAGGGAATCATTATGGAAAACTATTCGCCTTTGGAATTTATGATTAAATTAGGGATTCAAAAATTAAAACATTTAATATTTTTATTACTTTAATCATAAAGCAATGAAAATATTATGTTTTAATTTTTGAATTCATTATTTAATAAAGCAATTTAAATCTTAAAAGTCGATATAAAATGAATAATTTATACAATGTCATAAAAAAATTAACAATTAAGGATGTGAAATTCGCAAGTTTTAAAATAAAAAAAAAATATGCATTTATTTTATAATTGCAACTTTAATTTTCCTAAAAAAAGGAAAAAAAAATTAAAAAAATAAATTTTGAATGCATTTATTTGAAACTCATTATTTCATAAAATATAATAAATAATATCATATAAATCTAGTAAGTAAATAAGTAATAAAACAATTTAAATCTTCAAAGTCGATATAAAATGAACAATTTATTTGTCATAAAAAATTTATTGATCATAAAAAAAATTAACAGCCCTTTAAAGATGTGGAATTCACAAGACTTAAAAAAAAAAAAAAAATTGAATTTATTTTATAATTTCAACTTTAATTTTCCCAAAGAAAAGGAAAAAAAAATTAGAAAAATAAATATTTAATGCATTTATTTGAAACTCATGTTTTCATAAAATATAATAAATAACATGATATAAATGTATATAACCTATACCTAGTGATACATGTTATCCCGTTAATACAAATTTTCTTTTACATGTTAACTTTTTCAGATTATCAATACTGTTAACAATACTATCATTATGGAAAGCATGATCCATTTTGTATTACAAATGACAGTTAATCGATACACTAGATTTCATTATAAAAATGATATGCTTTCTTCATCCTCTGTTGAATGATGAATATTACTATTTGTTGACAAAATATTGAAAGAAAATATCTTTTTATCTGATATATTTTTAATACTTAGGTGTAAACTATGAATACTACGCGTCAATTTTCAAATGAATACTATAGAAAGCAATTATAGGTAGTATTTCTTTTATGAAAAAAAGTATAATAGCGTCACCAATTTATTTTGGTGGCAACATATGAAATTGAAACAAAATTTATTGACAAGCAGTGACAAAGTATGCAGTTCTAAATTTTCTACAAAGCAATGACAAAGTATTTTAATGTTGCCGAGATGAATCAGTTCTAAATTTGTCTTGGATTACTTTAATTTATTAAATTTATACCGATTGCAAACTTTGAGTATCAAAGGCATCATTCTAAAATAAAAATAGATTTTTTTTTTTTTACAAATACGATACAATTCAATTAATTTGTTTGACTATAATCATACTTAAAATAAAACATGGCAATGGAACAGATATTAAAAATGAACAAGCCAAAATCATTTCTAAGGAGTCTGTCTGCCTTCAAAAGACCAAGTTCCTCATCAGAAGAGACCTGGCTGAAAATTATTGTACTTATATTTGGCATACAAAGACAACATCATTTATCTACAGTTAAATCATACTTAAAAAGTCTGTTCTCAATAAAATGCTTACTTTTACATGCATCTTATTTTTACTGTGCATTAGTACTCACCTCAAATCAGAGATCTTTCTCTACAAAACGAACTTTGACTGATATAATATCTTTTTCTTTCTCAGTGATTATATGGCACCAAATTCAGATACACACAAAGGCAATTTGTACATTTAATTCTCATCTGAAAAAGATTTCACGAAACCTGCTACAAATTGACAGAAGAGAAAAGTACGCTATAAATGGAGTTATTTTATTGGCATTGTTTATACCAACCATAACGGCATCGGTTATACTGACTACATTAAACGAATATATCCCAGATTCTTACAAGTCCTTTTGGTTCGTTGGATATAATTACCCAAGTAATAAAACCTTGGCAGAATTTTATCTTTTCTTATGTATGGTAATCTACTTTACAACGAAGTTTTTGATACCTTTGCTGTCAACTATTGCTTACAGTGTTTTCAGCTACAGATTGGCGAAAGCCATACACACACAGAACAAAATCATGGAAAAAAACATTGAAACTGAAGAAACTTTTCATTTTCAAATTAAAATATATAACTACATCATAGATTGCTGCAAAATGTTTGAAGAATGTGGCAAAGTGACTATGCTGTTACTGATATTGATGTATTGCAGTGCTTTGTACACTGGTTTAGGACTTGTATTACGCCAAGGAAATACTCTTCCAAATACTACAGTGATAGCAGAATCTGTTTCGACCATTGTGACGAGCGTTTTGTCTGTCGTGAGTCTTCTGATGTTTGCTTCTAAAATTCCCAAAGCAATGATGGAAACCAGAACGCTATTTCGAAAATTATATCAACTGGCTCTCCTCGACGGCGGAACGATATCAGTTCAAAGACTCATGTTGCTGAAAAATTTTGCAGAAATTGAACCGTTTTATTTGACAGTTTGGGACTTTTTCAGAGTGGACAGAGGCTTGATTCTTAGTCTGTTTGGAACAGCATTGACATTCTGTATCTTAATTATGCAGTTGAAAAGAGTTGATTTGGAAGATCTCAATTAGACCTTTAATCCTGAAACTTATATAAAGATCTAAAATATAAATGTGTAAAAAGTGAATTAATTTAATGAGCCTTTATGGATTTTCGGTATTCAGTAGTATATTTTTTTATTATTTTTTTAAAGAAATTATTCATATGTATCACACATTCCAGATGCGGCAGCAATGCTGTTTGCGAGCCACATGTGGCTCTGATAGGATGTTATGTAAATAAAATTATTGTAATAAATATGAAAAACTAAATTTAATTAATGACCAAATGTAAAAATTTTATTTAATTTCTTGTTACAAAGTTATTGAAAAGCAAAAATAAAAATGTTATCAAAAATATTGTTTTGATTCTTTCAAAATTTTATAAAAAAGTCATTAAATCCGATTTGCAAGTGAATGTTTTTACTAATGTTGTCAGTTTAGCCGTTAGCTGCCAAAATTTGTGTGTATTATTATATATGATTTAAGGCAGATTACACAAGTTCAGTTAAATGTTAACCAGTAAAAATAGTATTTCTTAATAGCTTTTCAGTATTAAATCTAAGTGTTGAATAAAAATTCTCACAATACGAAGTACCGAAAATTAAAATTAGTTTCAGCTCACATTCTTTGTTTTTTGTTCATAATGTTTGATTAAACTTCTAAAAAGAACAGTATTAATAAATGATTTACTAATGTGATTATTACTAAATGATTTACTACTGTGTCCAAAAAGTAAGAATAATTTTCAATTTAAATTTCCCGGGGCTTATGGAATATCAATTTTGTTTTCTTATTTAGGTTGCTGGCACTGTCCTTGACATCTGTTTGAAATTTAACGTCAAAATATTCATTAGAGTTTGAGTTACGCTTGGCTTTGTGAGACGCTAAAACTGATAAGAGAGTAGATCCCAGATAGTAGATATATAAGTTCTCCTAAAAATTCCTTCATATTGCTTTTATCGATCCTCGGTGGGCTGCATTTGACATACAAATGTAGGGCACAAAGCCCACCCACAATAAAAAAAAATGCCATAAGTAAAGTTGAATTCTTTAATATCAGTGGTAGTAAAAATTTGAATAGTTCTAAGTATTTTTAATAATTTACCATTTAACGTATCGATGGACTGTGTGAGTAACATACAAAAATACAGTAAAAGACAAATCGATTTTAAGGGATTTACTTAAAAATGAGTTTTTTAATATATATGAAAATAAAATTTGAAATTTCTGCGTAATAATTTACTTTTTAATGTACCGACAGAGTACGAGGAACAGCACTGTTCAACATAAAACATAGTTGAATTAATTGCAAAATACTCATTACAAATTATTTATTTATACTGAATTAAAAAAAAACAAAATGAAAACTTAAAAATTAACATAATGAAAAATTAGATTAAAGAATAAATGGTAAAAAAATTTTAGAATTAGGAACATGTATAAAATTTTCGAAATTTCCCTTGTTTATAGGCCATTTCTAAAAATTGATAAAAACATCTTTATATTTCTAAATAATCCAACTCAACCTGTTGCACATTTCTAAGATGTGCAGCAAGCATGCAGGAATGCTTGGTTCAAATCCGCTGATGGCGTTCGTTGGATTCACGGTTTTCAGATAAGATAAAACTTACTGATTGAGCAAAAGCCTGACAATGCCGCTTTGCACGCAATATAATAGAATTTTTTCAGGATTATGCGACAAGCAAATACGAATATTTACCCCTAAGAATCTACCCAGAAGTCACTACGCCCATTGATCGCCCATTGATGCCCATTGATGTATGATTCATGACATACATTAGAAAAACCCATCGATGTTCAACAAAAGAAATAATAATAATAATCCGAATTATAAAAAAAAATCTGAAATCTGTTTCAAAGTATATTACATAAATATGTAATCATCCCTCCTATGACACGCTTGCAAGAGCGCTCATCCCCGTAGTTTTGAAGAAAAACATTTTGTTGGCTTACATATATTTAGTATAATTATAATAGACTAAGCGTTAACAGAGCTGCGTTAATTAAACTAGCCTAAATATAATTAGCGCAACTCTGTGCTTAGCCGAATTCTGGCTCAAAAACGGAGTTCTTCCAAAAATGGAGTTGCAAATAAAGGTGTTAGTTCTGAAACCTGTGCCTCAAGTATCTCTGCCCGTACCTGCACGCTGAAAATATTAATAGGGGGCACTTTCAAGTAGGCATTGCTTTAATAAATATTCATTAAAATATATTTTATAAAATAATCTTAAGAATTGTTATAAGTACAGGAAGAAACTATTCAGGATGTCAAGCAGCTACAGATAAAATGAAATATTAATTAAGGAATCTTAGTATAAATATTTAGACATAAAATATTTTTTTTTATTTTGTTAGTAATTTTTTAGTGATATTTAGTCAATATGAATAGAAATTTAAGATATTTGTTCATATAATGTAGAAAGGTATAATGATGAAGGTAATATGAATATAGATGTAAATAATTCAGCTTCGAATACTACATAATGTCTTTGTCTTAAATTCAAAATATCAATAGAAAAAAAAATGTATTGTTTAAGTAAAGATATATTGGTTAAAATATTGTCTAAACGTAACTAATTATTTTAAGCATGATAATGTATTACATGACCACAACATAGATAAACAATAGATAATTGGATTTCTTCGATGTCTTTATGTGCAATGCCTCAGTAAAACAAAGTCGGGGATAGACACTAAATTCATAGACAGAGGAAACCTTCGGTTGGGTTTTAGTAGAAGTAGGAGAAAGTACGTTCATTCCCTTGGGGGCATTCATTTCAAAGTATGGTAGCAAAACCCAAGCGCACGTAAGAATCTCGCTGTACAGTACACTACATTTTTACTTCAATACATTCATTAAAGACCTATTGTAAATTTACAACAAAACCCAACATTTTTGCAGAAAGCAATCTATTTTTATTTTATTTTTTTATTAATTTTTTTTAAGTAGAATATGTATAAAAATTACAATTTGTATTGAAGTTAGTTTAGATTAAATTTACAAGTACAATATTCTAGAATAAAATAATATAAATTGTGGAGTATAATTTATTATTATTAAAAAAGAAACTATAAATGTCAAATTCATTCATTAAAAGTTAATTTAAAAATCAAATTTAATAAAAATTAAAAAATAAATCTATTTAAAACATCATTATATAAATATCGAAGATTGTATGTGCTAATCAGTTCCAGTGCAAAAATCGAAGTATTTCAAAAATATTTTTATCGTAAAATATTTTATTATTAAAAAAAAAATAAAATCCCTTTAAATATTAATATCCTACATCAAAAACATCACCATCATCAAAACATCAGACATTTAAAGAATCACTTCAAAATATACCAAATTTCAAAAAATGTGTATAGAAACTCAAGTTTGATTTTATAAACAACCCAAAGAAATCCAAAATACCTTTTTAATAATGATTTATTATTATAAATTTACAAATCAACTTATCTGAATGTATAAAAATAAAATATGCATTTAATTAATTTTCTAGTGACATTAATACAACAAAATATATATGAATATTCATTACTTTAAAGCAATTTCGATGGATTTACTACTTTATTTTTTTTTAATTTTGAGCGAAAACAGCACAATACTACTGATAATCGGATACTATACCAATCTTATATATTAGATTAACATTAATTACATGTGATACCAACATTATTTTTACTATTTATTTTAATACTATATTAGTTTAAATATATAATTCATTTCAGTACAATATTTATTTTTTTTAACATAATATTCATTTAATTTAGAAGTACTTAAATATAAACTATATTTTAGATCAAGTAAAAATGAAACTGGTATTCTTTATATCTGTATTTAGTTAAAAACATTTGTTAATAGATTAAAAAAAAACAATAACATTATTTTACTTCTTTTCCCTTATTCTATTCTTTTTAACTGCATAATCAAAATAATGAAACTAAGCGAAGTCCCAAATAAACTAAGAATTACACCTTTTTCTACCGGAAACATATCCCATGCTGTTAGATAAAACGGTTCTATTTCTGCTAAGGATTTCCACTGCAACACTCTTTTAGTGAATGTTGTTTCAGGATCAAGAACAGCAAATTGATAAATGTTGCGAAATTTTGTTTTGGTTTCCATCATTGCTGCAGGAATTTCTGAAGAAAATGTCAACAGAGCAACAACTGAAGAAATGCACACGGTTATAGTAAGAACATATTCAGCAACCATAGATGTAGTTGGAATGACAATGCTTTGAAATAAAGCAAGTGCAAGACCGGTATACAATATAATGCAATACATGAAAATAATCAACAGCATAGTACCTTTGCTACAACTGTTGAACAATTTGCAGCATTGTATGATGCGATAGTACAACTTGATTTCAGCAGGAAAGATTTCAGAATGGATACTCTTCTTCAACACATCATTTTGAAGACGAATAGCTTTTGATAATTTATAACTAAAAGCTCCATAAGTGATAGCGACAAGGGACAAAATCAGAAATTTTGTTGAGAAAAAAATTACCATACAGAAAAAAACAACCAATGCCTGGACCGCTTTGTTATAGCGAATTGAATGACTAAATAGCCAAAAATTTGCATAATGTGAACTTCCATCTAGTGCAGCTGACAACATAGCAGCTGAAAATGCTACTGGTAAAATGAAAGCCATAAACACGAGTCCATTGATAATACCTCTTTCTTTTCTATTACACTGCACTAAATTCCTTGGCAAGCTTCTCAGATATGAGTAGAATTGACAGATTTTTGCTTTTTGAAGTTGTACTTGATGCCATATGACTATAGAAAAAGAAATGCATCCAATATCAGCCAATGTTCGTTTTGTTGAGAAAGATTCTGAATATAATGACAATGCAGCTGCACTATAAAAGAACGACACATGAACCAAAATACTGGTGAATGAATACATACTTTTCAAATACATTGTAATAGTTGATGAATGATTTTGCCTTTTTATACCAAAGAGTGATACGATGTAACTAATCCATGTTTCTTCTATTAAATCATCTCGCACAGTATAAAGGATTTTTTCATTTAAGGATATACATGGGTCAGGCATTTTCTATTAATATGATTATTTAAGATGGTGATACAAAATAAAAATCATCTTAACACAGAGTAACAAAGAGCTTTAATCCAATATGGATTTTAATAGTATTATATTCAAATATATAGCCACACATTTTTTTTTAAATATTGGCTGAGTTAGATTTAGATAGAAGACTTATGGCATACAACACTCAATATGCCAAATATAAATCTTAAGCAACTAATAAATGTTTGATGAAGAAGAAATATTGTTGTAAGAATAAATTTTCAACCAATTGTTATTTGGTTGTCTACCATATTATTAAATATAATGCAATATTTTTATCTGCCTAAAAGTTTTCAATACAACACACTTGTTTTTTTGTAAATTCAATAATCAATTAGAAATTTAATGTCATGCTCAAAAAAATAACCATAAAAGCTAACACAAAGCAATTTCATTAATTTTATAGGAAAGCAAAAAATTCGTTTTTGAAATACATTGTTATCCGTTAATGTAAGTTGATTGAAAACTGTTTAATCTTGAAAAAGATGATTTTTTGTAGAGGTTTTATATTCAGAGCGATCAATTTATAATCAATTTTTCGAAACTTTTAACAAAATAACCAATATTTTTCAATTAAAAAGAAATGTTAGGATATCATTAAATTTAGCGACAATATGTCCGCAAATCCACTGAATATAATTGAACAAGATATTGATCCTTTCAATATTATAATAGTAATAATAATAATATAATAATAATAATATAGAATAATAATTGTTCCTTTCAATATATTTTGAAACGAAGGAAAATTCACTTGATGTCTGACAATATGTTACATAATACACGATTAAAAATGAAAATAAAAATATTTTTTTCAAAACGAAATAAGTAAAATTTGATATATTGGTTTAATATATACATATATATTACACATATACATATTATACACATACTCTATATTATTTTTATATTACTATTATACTATATTAGTACTATAATAAACATATACACATTACTTTTATTCATTTAATGTTGTTGTTCTAATGCAGCTGCAATACAAAGACAGTTAATCTTTTTGCCGTAAGTAAGGGCAGCGCCGCTGTCACTCATTTACCACTACCCAGGGGGCAAGTGCAGCTTGAAGATATGCTACAGACGCGATTAACACTACCCCCACAACGCTCTATGATCGTATTAGACCGGGAAATAAGGTTTAAAGTGGATTCCGAAACACTACAAACATCCATGGCACAGACCACTCGTCCATCAGGCCCCCATATTCAAATTCATACATTATATATATAGCTATGTACAAATGCATATATATATATACACACATAATAAAATGATTCTTTATAATAAAAACAAAACATTTTTGTAGGCTATTAAAGTGAGAGCAGAATGTTAAGAAGACACTATTTTAAAAGTATATTTAATTATTAGCATTTTTATTATCAAACATCTGAAATCTATGGTTATACAATATAGAACGGAAATGAATTAATTGAATTTCATTCAATTAAATTCCATCTCCAAGTTTAAATTATTTTTCGTAAACGAATTTCCATGATTTAATCTTATTCAAATGACTTTTCTTAATTATCATGCCAAATACATATGAATAATATTGAAGTTCTCCTAAACATTTGTAGGATTACCAGTTCTGTATTGAATTACTTTTTTAAATAATTACGGAAATATCTTTTCACTATCTTAAATTACGAATTACGGGCATACATCATTTTCAATTCATATCCGTTTTCAAGAAAATTACTGTGTCCCATGTAACACGATTATTTCACTGAAAGTTATTTTACTCATTTTATTTCATTTAAGTACGGTGAGTAACATGAGAATTTTAAAAGAATAATTTTTAAGATTTGGGAAAAAAAAAAAAGTTTTTTATTAGTTTATGACTTGATAAGTTATGAAAGAATATTAAAATCCTTAGAATAATTTTGAAGAATGTTTAAATTAATTTTTTATAAGGATTAAAATAACATTTTATCTTCTCTGGAATTTTAATAAAATTAAAATAAACATGCTTTCCCTGAAATTAAAAAGTTTAAGTTTTAAAGAATAATTTTACATAGAGACAAAATATTTAGCGTGGTTTAAACTAGATTTAATTTATTAAAAAGGTACAGTCCAACCTATTTTTTGTGTGAAATTTTTTGTGTGCGATAATTTTTTTTTTGTGCGGTATAGAAAAAATTCCATCAAGTGCATATAAATAAAATTTAATTAAAAAATGTGATTCAATAAGAAAACAACAGGTTATTAAAATAACATGCAAATTAAAATAAAATCCAACAGTTTGCCCACGTGATATTATATCATCCCTTTACCATGAATGTTATTAGATCCGCGGTAATGCTACATCGTGAGATTTTGATTTACATATTTTTTATGTGGACATTTTTCTATAGTACCTATGTACCGCATAATTTATTTTTTAAATGCGTTGCAAAAAATATATTTTACAGCTACTTATGAAATTTTAAGACAATTTTTATGGGAATTTTTTTTCATGCTGTTCCTATCCTTCGCACAAAAAACAGGTTTGATTTAATTTATCCTCTTACTTATTTAGTTGTAACAAGAGAAAAACATAGAAAGAAATGGTAATTATATTTTGTGGAATCTATATAGAAAGATCTATTTAACAGCAAGTAAAATAAGCAGTTGTGATCATAAGATAGCTTGAAGACGACTTTACTCTATTTTATTTATTTTGATGTATTTTATTTACATTCATGGTGTAAATTTATATATATATGATTCTTTAAAAACTATCCATGAATCAAAATAATGAAAAATGAAAATTAACTAACGTTTTTGTAATAAATTTTTCAAAATTGTAAAGAGACTATATGGACAATGTGTATTTCAAAACTACTTACTTATCCATCCATTTATGATTATAAATCCCTTAATTGAGATAAACCCCAAAATTAGATTTTTTTTAACCTTTGTTTACTTTTTTAACCTTATTCGGTTAGTTAATTGATGATCTTTGTCGATTGATTATTGATGTTTAAATTGTTTGTCGATTAATTAATGGTGATTGAGTTCTTTGTTGATTGATCATTGATGATTGAATTGTTTGTTGGTTGATTATTGAAATCTTTGTTGATTGATTATTGATGATTGAATTCTTTGTTGATTGATTATTGAAATCTTTGTTGATTGATTATTGATGATTGAATTCTTTGTTGATTGATTACTGATGATTGAATTCTTTTTTAATTGATGATTCATTTCTTTGTTAATTGATGATTGAATTCTTTGTTAATTAATTATTGAATTCTTTGTTGATTGATGATTGAATTCTTTGTTAAGTGATGATTGGAGATTAATTTATTTGTTAATTGATGATTGAATTCTTTGATAATTGATGATTTGAATGATTCTGTTTATTTATGATTTGAATGATTCTGTTAATTTATGATTTGAATCATTCTGTTAATTGATACTGTATTTGTATACATAAGTACTTTAAATGATGCACTAATATGAAGTTTAGAAGGAATTACTTAAGTCAAAAAAATCTTAGAACTTAAACGTACTTAAAACTTCTATTTGATTCTATCACAAATAAGAAAAAATTAACAAAACTTTACTTCCTCGAAAAGAATATCAGTTAAGAAGAGTGATATTTTCGAGAGTACTTTTGGAAAAGTTGAATTTATACTATCTTCGAGAACCTGGGCATCGATCGTAAATCTTCCAATCCGACTGAAGACATACTCAGATCTATTCAGTTTAGAGGAGAAAAAAAAATCTTGAAGATTCCTTAAATCTTCTTAAATGATCCAAAGTATCTGAGATTCCGAGGGGAAATTCCAATTTAAAAAAGTGGAAGAATTGAGTAAGTTATGAACTAAATTTTGTGGAATGGAGACTTTACAAAATAAAGGACTTTTTTTTCTGTTAAGAGTAAATGAATAAAATCTCTTTAATAAGTTTCATGTGATTTTGTATTGAATAAAATTTTGCGTTGCCCTTTTAAATTTTAATGCATAATTATTCATTCCTGTCAAAACTAATGATTAATTTTGATTAATAGTAAATAGACTTCGTTAAAAAAAAAAGGTAATTAGATTTTTTTTTCTTCATCTTGTTATCATGTTTCATATATATATATATAAATAATTATTTTAAGCTTTCATCAATTTTAAATTTTTAATTACTTTTTGTCTAAGAGATAATTAAACAATTTCAATTTCAGAAAAAACATGAACATTTCATAAAAAGAAAGAGCACTAAAGTAATTTTTTTTATTGAAAATGAAAAAAAAAAAAAATCATTTAATTATCAAAAAAATATTTTTCCATTATACTTTTAAAGTAAAAAAAAAAAAAAAAACTTTGTGGTGAATATAAAAAAAAAGTATTTCGACATCAATTTTAAAATACACTATCGAATAACGTAGTGATTTGGCTTACAAAATATTCTAAATACTTTAAAATGTGTAAGTTATAGTTTCTACAAATTGATGTCTTTAAAAATTGGCATTTCAAATACCATATCATGTGCTATTCTTGGAATTTAACTAAGAAAAATAATATATATAAAAGTAATAAAACGAAAGTACAGACACAAAATCGTACATAAAGCAGATATAAATAACAAAATGGTAAATTAAGCGTATGCTTTACACTAATTTATCAAATATGACCAATTCAATGGCAATGTGTGCAATTGAACCTGCAGAAGGTCTTGGATTCGAATCTCCTGATCGAAATGATTACAGTCACTGCTTTAGTAATCGACGTGTCTCGAGAGTGGTTGTGATAATTGTTTAAGTTTAGAAGCTGCCACATACTGGCTGAGATTTCTCCAGGTTTCTCCCTTACGAAACGTAATTGCAAAGCAGTTGTCCTTCAAAGTCTTCAGGGCGGCAGTTTCATCGCCAATCGATACTCGTAGCTTTCAATGAACAAAAACTATTCAAAATATTTTATAGATCATTTATCAGTTTGAAATTCATGCTAACTGTGGTTTACATCCCCCCAAAAAATATTCTTAATAAGTTTTGTAATTTTTTCTATTTAATTTTATTAAGTTTTTTTTATTAGTAGGAATGTTTTTGTTGATTTTTTTTCCCTATTAGTATTACTCTATACTATTTGAGATTCTTTGGGATACAAAAATTTAAAGCACTGGCAAAAGCTGTTACAAGTTGTTGTTTCCAATGCCGATCATGCCTAAAAGTGGGAAATTCCGACTTACAAATGTATTGTGAAAGTTCCCAATAAATACAGCAAAAGGCTAAAATTAACTTCCAAAAATTCGTCTTGTTGTAACTTTTAATATTGCGGTATGATAATGCAATTTAGAATTTGCTTAACCCGTGTGTGCCATTGTTAGAATAGCCCCACTGTAGCCCATGTTTGTCGTAAAAGGCGATTAAAATTGGGTACCCAGTGCCCGGGGGTATAAAAGGATGGAATTAAAATCAAATTACCTCTATGGATGAACCACATCTTTGTGCCGTAATTTCAAGGATAAAAAGAAGCTGCATTTTTTATCCTTTATCATGTTTCGTCATGGGATCACGGATATGGTCTAGATGTTTCTGTCAACGAATAGGGATAAGAAACAACAACGGGTGATAAGCAACAGAATTTGCTTATCACGTTTTGCCAGTGGACACTTGAGGAATCTGAGCTATGAACAAAATAAGTAAATTTTTGGAACCTACACCAAGTGTAGGATTGCTCAAACATCGCCTGCTCATATTTTAAACTTTGATTTTATATTAGACGAGTTTTTCTTCTCCTATTATTGGACTTTTTAGAGGTTTATGGACTTATAGATTTGGTCTAGTAGACAGATCATATCAGAAACAACAACACTTAAAAAAACTGCATAAATTACTCTAATTTTTCTGGAAAATTTCTGTGGTAGCTAGATAAATATAATATTCTAAGTTTTGTTGTTAAAATTTTTTTTAGTAATTATAAACATGGCTGGTAAAAGCAAATAAAAGCTCTTATGGGTAATTAGTAATAACTCTCCGTCGAGTGTCCGGGTTAGTATAGTTCCACTGCAGTCCATGCATGTCGTTAATGGGGATTACAAAGGATGCTTAGTGCCCGGGGATATAACCGAGTGGGGTAGGGTCAGATTTCTCCTTTTCGGTGCCGCATGTTCAAGTACAAAAAGCAGCC
Source organism: Caerostris darwini (assembly GCA_021605075.1). Lineage (NCBI taxonomy): Eukaryota > Metazoa > Arthropoda > Arachnida > Araneae > Araneidae > Caerostris > Caerostris darwini. The sequence goes on along the minus strand of BPLQ01001095.1, from coordinate 505,107 downwards.
GCATAATGACTCGTCATGGGTTCATGGACTTGGTCTAGATGTTGCTGACGACCAAATGGGCTAAGAAACAACAGCAATACCTTTTATCAATTAGTTTTAGATGTTGAAGAAATTATGGTGAATGTTTAAATTTAAATAAACAGAAAAATAATAATATATTTGTTGTAGTTTTTGTATTATTTTATTTTATTTAATAATAATATTTATTGTATTTATTAATAATTTTATTGTATTCTATAAAATTTATTATATTTATTGCAGTTATCTTCAGTTTAAAATCAATAAAATATTCATGAATATATTGAATTCGCTTTTTATTTTATGCATTAAATATCTGATTGTAACTTTTTATGCTTATTTTCTTATTTTAATTATCATAACTGTACTTTAAAAATTATATATTGCGCAGTAATTAATAACATACGCACAAAAGCGGGGATTAAATACTTTGCCACATGAAGCCATAAGCTGGATAAGAAGCACTACTTACTACAATCTTCAACTACTTTCAGAATTTCCAGCCATCTAGGAAGGCTACAGATTTTTCCAAAACTTTTTCCTTTATAGATGCTTAAATTTTTCCGGGTCATTTTGCAGCTTTTAATATTTCCAGGATGGCTTTTGAAGAGGGCAATATTTGAAATAACATGGGCTGAGAAAGGCAGAGAAAGTATTCTGTGGCTTACGCAAGATTAAGGTTTCTGGAACTTTTGATTAAAAATAAACACGACTTCATGGTACCTGAAGATTACTGGAAAAGGGAAATTTCGAGGTATATACCGATGTTCTGTAACGGCTATTAATGAAATTGCAGCTAAAAAGAAATCGTAAAATGTATTTTTTAACTGAATTCAATTTAAAACTGAATTTTTTTCGTTTGAAAATGAAATTCTTCTATAATATTTTAATTTATCTTAAATTAAGTAAATAATAAAGTAAGTTATATTTTTTTATTTTTAAAATCCTCCGTTAGTTTAAGAATTTTCAATCATTTATGGTTACAATTTATTTCACAGATACAAAATTTTTCCATTTGTGAACAAATATAATGCTTTATATTAAAACTTTTGATATAATACTGTATATATTTGTCATACAATACAAAAAATGCTTTCTTTTTAAAAGTGTTTAAAATAACAAAGAAATCTAAAATAAATAGATGATCCAACAATAACCAAAAATTTTAACAGAACACATTTCAAATTTATTTTGAAAAAAATAAGGAATCCATTTAAAATTTTTAACTTAATTCCATTATTAAAACTTTGAGAAAAAAAAATTAGAAATATTATTTACCCTTCAAATTATAATATTTCTAAATCAATTAACCTTCAATTTAAATGTATAACAAAATTTGCTACATTGTTAACAAATTAAAATTCGTTCAAAATAATATTGAGTTTATTTATTATGATGTTAATAATTGAACCCATGAACGGCCTTGAAGGAATCCATTTAATGATTATCCTTCAAGTTAAAAGCCGATGTCTGTATCGAATGATAGAATTAAACGTCTTGCATGGAATGAGGTAATTGTAGTGACTCCAATAGAATCACTGCTAATCGAATTAACTATCACATCCTCCGCGACCATGAATCTATCGGTAAGGCATACTTGGTCACTAAAGGGCATGGTGTCGCCGTAGAGCAAATCGAAATAACAGTTTGTTCACAACGTCTTAAGAGGAACTGAATTATTAAATCAAGTCTCGAGATCATGTTTAATAATCTTTTATATAATTTATTGGTTTAATAATGTTATGGCAGAAATGTAGTATTAATATTGTTAGAACATATTTCATATCCAATATTTTTGATCAATTTTCAATAAATTAATAGCTAAAAAAATATTTTTGGTGGGATTTTTGGATTAAATACTTGTGGTAAAGAAATATTTTTGAATAAAATGTCTAATTAAATTTAAATTTATATATTTTATACAATGATAGTTAAAGTGGAATAAAACTAAATAAATCGCATTTACTAAAATATATCTATAATTAAACTTATAGTATTTAATGAACATGAAGTTATTAATTGGTCCACTTAAAAGCGATTTTATTATTCCTCTTGTAAAAATTGTCAGCTAAATATCGATAAATTTGCCTTCGAAAAACTCTACGTTCTACTACAAACATTTTTTCAGGTTTTTATGGTATATACAACTAAATAATCAAAATTATTCTTGATTATCAAAATTTAGACATATTATTTAATCTTGAAAGCATAATATAGCAAATTTAAATGTATAACAAAACTTGCTACATTGTTAAAAAATTAAAATTTGTTCAAAATAACATTGAATTTATTTATTATGATATTAATAATTCAACCCATGAACGGTCACTGAATCACCTTCAAGGAATCCATTTAATGATTATCCTTCAAGTTAAAAGCCGATGCATGTATCGAATGATGGAATTAAACGTCTTTCATGGAATGAGGTAATTGTAGCGACTCCAGTAGAATCACCGCTAATCGAATTAACTATCACATCCTCCGCAACCATGAATCTATCGATGAGACATACTTGGACACTAAAGGACATCGTGTCTTCATACAACAACTTGAAATAACAGTTTGTTTATAGCGTCTTAAGAGGAACTGAATTATTAAATCCTGTCTCGAGATCATGTTTAATAATCTTTTAGATAATTTATTGGTTAAATAATGTTATTGATGAAATGTAGTATTAATATTGTTAGAAAATTTTTCATTTCCAATATTTTTGATAGACTTTTAATGAATTATTAGCTAAAAAAAGATTTTTGGTAGATGCTTTTAGTTTAAATATGTTACTTATTTTTAAGGAAATATTTTTAACTAAAATACTTAATTAAATATTGAATTTATTTATTTTATCCCATGGTAGATAATATGGAAAAAAAGTTGTCTTATAAGCGATGTATAAAGAAAGTATGTAAAAGGTGTATTTTTTAAGATGAATGTACAAGATGTATTTTTTTATTAATATAGTAACATTACTTTTGTACGTAAATTAATTAACTCTTAACAGAAAATTACAAAAGATATTATATAACAGTACAAATTTTAAAAATTTAATTTTATTATTTCAATTCATCTTAATTATCAAAAAGAACAATATTAACTTAACAACAACATACTTTCTTTATAGTACATCTGTTATACTTTGAGAAAAAAAAAATTAGACCTATTATTTAATCTCCAAAGCATAATATAGCAAATTTAAATGTATAATAAAACTTACTACATTGTTAACAAATTAAAATTCGTTCAAAATAATATTCAGTTTATGTATTAGGATATTAATAATTGAACCCATGAACGACCACTGAATCGCCTTGAAGGAATCCATTTAAGGATTATCCTTCAAGTTAAAAGCCGATGCCTGTATCGAATGATGGAATTAAACGTCTTTCGTGGAATGAGGTAATTGTAATGATTCCAATAGAATCACCACTAATCGAATTAACTATCACATCCTCCGCGACCATGAATCTATCGGTAAGGCATACTTGAACACTAAAGGACATGGTGTCGCCGTAGAGCAACTTCAAATAACTGTTTCTTTATAGCGTCTTAAGACGAACTGAATTATTAAAGCATGTCTCGAGATCATGTTTAATAATCTTTTAGAAAATGTATTGGTTTAATAATGTTATGAGTGGAATTTAATATTAATATTGTTAGAACATTTTTCATATCCAATATTTTCGATAGATTTTCAATAAATATTAGCTAAAAAATTATTTTTAGAGGATATTTTTGAATTAAATCCATTTCATCAGTTATTGTTAAGAAATATTTATAAATAAAATATTTAATTAAATTTTAAATTCATTTATTTTATCCAATTGTAGATAATGTGAAAAAAACAAAATTAATCAAATTTACTAAAATATATCTATAATCAAGCTTATTTAATGAACATAAAGTTATTAATTGGTCTACTTAAAAACTACTTTTTTATTTATCTTATAAAAATTGCAAGTTAAATATGTCGCATCGGTAGATTTGCATTAAAAAAATTCTGCGTTATATTGCAAATATTTTATTTGGTTTTTATCTATTTTATCTAGTTTTTTTCTAAATGTATAGAATGCCTTTCTTCTATAATATTCGAATTTATTCTATAATATGCAGACTTATTTTTTCGAATATATTCTATATTTTCGTTATGTATTACAAATGCATTCCCTGCTGCGAAAAATGTTATCATGATATTAAAATATAATGATTGGGGTAATTCATTTATATACTTAAGAAAATTTTTTCCCATTTTTCAGTTCATTCAAATATATTTTGATTAAGGACACATTTAGCGATAGTCATTTTAATATGGATAATGTATAATCAATATTCCCCAGCCTACCATGGGGTTGCAATGAATAAAAAAAAAAAAGTATAATCAATATTGATCATTTTTAGATAACAATAATATTTTAAAGATTATAAACATCTACTACTTTACTAATTAAAATGTGCATTTAATACCTTTAAAAACCCTTAAACTAATTTGTTTTATTAGAAAAACATTTTACATATTATAAAAATTTGTGACAAGGAAAATCTGAAGGAAGCAATATTTTAAAAGGTATCACTTTCCATTCAATACTGCTTTGGAAAAAGAGTCACAAAATATTTCTCCACAAGTACAATTTCTATGTTGTGTATAAAAGCATTATGTCTTCTAATACAAATTTGTGATTGTTGTTAATAGTGTATTTCAATTAGGGTAGCAGAAAAAACTTTAGTTTGAATTAATACATAACATAACAACTTTGAGTGTTATGAATGCTAAATGAAAAATGATGAATTTAGAAAACTCATTTAAGAAGACTTTTTCCTCACAAAGACAGAGTTATCAGCTGGAAGATACTTATCTTTATATCATTGCGCAATTTTTTGGCTTATGTAGGCATGGAGAATCATTTACAGTTATGGCGTATGTTAAGCGATTTTTCTCCATAATAAGCATATTAATGCATGCATCATATTTATATAGCATAGCAATTCTTACATTGAGCCATAATACTGTCTCAACAAAACGAACTTTACTGGATATAATTTGTCCTTCTCTTTCAGTGATTATTTGGCATGGAATTCAAATACAATCAAGAAATATGCATATGGTTTACTCCCATTTAAGAAGTATTCCACCTGTTTTACTCATGTATAACAACAGAGAAAAGCACATAATCAATAGTGTTGTTGTTTTAGCATTTTTATCTCCCGTCATAATTGCTATATCTTTGGCAATAGCATATGCTAACTACATTTCAATACCTATCAGATGCTTTTGGCTTTTTGGTAATTTGTATACAAAGAAAGAAATCATAGATGATTTAAAAATTTTTTGTAATGCTCTCATTTACTTCATAGCAAAGTTTCTGATACCTTCGCTGTCGGTCATCATGTACAGTGCCTTCAGTAACAAATTAGCAAAAGCTATTCGTACACAAAATGCAATTATGAAAAACAGTTGTCTTTCTAACTCATTTATATATCAGATAAATGTATACAACAGTATCATAGATTGCTGTGAATTATTTAACAAATGTGGTAAATTGATTGCATTTTTGTTAATATCTATGTACTGTAGTGCGTTATATACTGGATTAGGTATTGTTTTGCGTCAAGATTATATTGCTCCAAATGCTACAATTATTGCAGAATCTCTGTTTACCATAGCCATGAGCGTTTTTTCAATAATCAGTCTTATGACATTTGCTTCATCAATTCCAGCAGCAATGAGCGAAACTAGAAAAATATTTCGAAAACTGTATCAGCAAGTTCTTCAGGAAGGTTACTCAGTTCCCATTCAGCAACTGATGTTGTTCAAGTATTTTGGAGAAATTGAACTCTTTTATTTAACTGCTTGGGATCTTTTTCGTATGGACAAACATTCGATTCTTAGTATATTGGGAACTTCTATTTCATTTTGCATATTAATAATGCAACTAAAAAGAGTAGATTTGGAAGGCATGACCTGATATAGATTTACTCATTGTGATCTGTTTCGATCTCATCACATTAGATTCTTGATGTACTCAGAATTATTACTATCTTGTTTAAAAATAATAAGTTAAAAAATATTTCGAAAAATGTCATCAGTTAGTTCTTCAAGAAGGTAGCTCAATTCCCTTTCAGCAACTAATGTTGTTCAAGTCCTAGCCACTGCGGTATCTACGTTAGCGAGCAGACTGACTTCCTTGGTCGAAAGAGCACTAAATTATTTCAACCAAATTATTCTGGAATGTCGTACTATTCTGTAAAACTATATATAAAAAACATTATGGGAATGAGGACCTTTTCAGAGCTACTGGAGAGAATAAAGAGTAAGAATTGGAATGGCACAGCGCTGGATACAATACCAGACAAGCTTTACCGAAATGCAATAGTTCTTTTCAAACTTATGACAGAACATGATTGTCTGGTTGAATACTTATATCGTATAGATGCATATAACCATCCCTATTGTCGTCTTTGTGGCATTAAATAGCCTATGAATAGAAAAACTCTGCAATGTTGCAAGACACTCCATGGAACTAACTCCGAGATTGCAAGATATTGGCGTGCCAGAGCTTTTGGGGCGATGACCACGGTCTTTACTTCTGCTGTGTATTGATGTTTTTTGTTTGTTCTCTGTTATATTTGTTTATACGTATGTACACTATTGGAAATAAAAAAAAAATGTTGTTCAAGTACTTTCGAGAAATTTTTAAAATTTATTTAACTGCTTGGGATCTTTTTGTCTGTACATTTTGTCATTCGATTCTGAGTGTATTGAGGACTTCTATTTCATTTTGCATATTAATAATGTAGTTAAAATGAGTTGATTTGAAAGGCATGAACTGATATAGATATACTTATTGTGAACTTTTCCAATCTTATCACATTAGATTCTTGTTTTGCTCAGAATTATAATTATTTCTTTGTTTAATAATAATAAGTCAAAAAGCATTAATGCGAATGATTATTTTTATTATTGCTGTTTGTAATCTTAAAGAAATTAATAAAATATTGCATAAATTATTGATAAATAATATAATGTAACAAATACCAAAAAACAAAAGGAAAAGGAATGATTACCATACTTCAGTTTTAAATAATCGGAACAAAATTACTAAACTTTGGTGAAATTGAAATATGAATATATTTAATAAAATATAAAACAATATAACAGAAAAATTATAATTTTTAGATATAATCAATTATTAGTGTTTTTAATTGCACAATTTTTCCCCTAAATTTGCTATGAATTACAAACATTGCAATTCAGGAAACATTAAATCAATCCAAAAGCTATTAAATCTAGAAAATATGTTCATTTTTTAACATTTTTTCTAAGCTATAATACTGAATAATTATGTTTCATGCAGCATACATTTCAATTTGAAAATTTTTAAATTGTAATTAACTACTTTATTCCTAAAGACCAATTAGAATTTTTCATAAGATATTTGGATTTTTTTACTGTGCCAGATTTATAGTTAACTTATTTCTTTTTCCGAAATTAATTAGAATTGAGAATAACTTATTAATCATAATTGTCAGGGAAGTCTCTTATTTATTATGTATAGTTAGTTTTGTAGTGGTGGAGGTACAGGTCCCACGTTTCGTCGCCAGATAGTATTGTGCAAATTGGCCAACCAGATTGTAACTGGTTGTGGTTGGGTTAAGATACTTGAGTCACAGGTTGAAGAACTCACATTTATTTACACGCGCACAAACACACACGCATACAATTAGAAATATACAATATTTAACACGCTTAAATACATAATTATAAATTTGTTTAAAGATTCCACTTGTAAGCCAAAAACCCGTTACTCGGCTACGCGCAGGGTGTACAAAATATACTTCCTCTCCGGGTGAAATTCTGTAGGCCAACTAATATGCAGAGATACGCTAAATATATTTCCTCTCGGGATGAGAAACTACAAACTAAACGTTTCTCAGCGGGAGCGCAGCTAGCGTTGTACTTCCTCTCCAGGGAAAATCTCGAGATCGACGGAACATTTGTCCTGAACGCCACAGGAGAGAAAACGGTTAAAGTTTTAGAAATTTTACTTTTCAATACAATTAAAAAATTAATATGGCAGTTTTTCAGTTTATTCATTTTTATATTTCTCTTTCCATGAATTATCATTATCTGCTTTATAACAAAACCTCCAAATACAGATACTGTTGCCAAATACCTTTAATTTCCAAATACCGGTTATTTAATGTAGGACTAGTCTCCAATACCACTGCAAATCAGAATTGATAACAACATAAAACATTTCTTACTTTCCTATCTATAACAATCCTCTCCGGTGTAAAGAGATTTTTCCTATTGATTTCAATATAATAAAGCTGAAAACAAATATAACTTTCAAAATATATAATAAATCCTAACACTTCCAAATATTCCATCAAAATATTTTATTATTTTTTTTAATCAAAAAAGCGATTCGTCTTATCTTCAAAATAAGATTCTATTTTAATTCAAATTCTACAAAGTGTTTATATTTGCAGTGTGTGGGCATGAACATAAACTTGCAATAAGTATTGTAAATATTTGCAGTGGGAAAAATAAATATTGTAAAGAAAACGAGTTGGATAAAATTTCAAGTCTTGTAACGAACAAAGAATAAATTTATTCTGCGGAAACAAACAAAATACAAGAAATTATTGACTGTGCTTACGAAAAGCAAAATATCTGCTTTCCTTACCATTGTTTGAATTTTTAAGATATAAAGGATGCACAGATGATGGTTTCCATCTTTGTCTATATAACAACAACAACAACAACAACAACAACGGCAGGACAAGCGTGTTTGAACAACAAGGCCCACAGCTTACAAATTTTCCACCCATATTCTTTTGATTTGAGTTCTTATTAGTTCAAATATAGCAATTTCTTAAACAGATAAAGACACAGAAACTGTGAAAAAACTTTTCCTGACTAATCTTACAGTATTTTCCAGACTTACTGCTATTAATTATATTAATTTCCTGTTTCCTGGATTTCTTCCTACTCAGAATCGCTATGTGCACAACATACATTATTAAAAACAATTTTACTATTATATGAAAAAAAAATAGTTTTATGAAATTCAATTTTAAAAAAAAAAAAAATAGAATGAGCATTTAAAAAAATCTATTTAAACAATATATTACAGTAAAACCTCGAATTATTACGAGATAACCACTCACTAATTAATTTATTTAATTTTTTCATTCAAATTTAAGTTACTAAAATAAATACGGATAATTTATTTCATTAAAACTAATTTTAAGAGGGACTTTTAATTTAAAAAAAAGTATTTATATGATTTTTTTTTAAGGAACTCGCAAAATAAATAAATAAATTAAAAAAAAAATAAATAAATAGCAAAGCGTCACGAGACATTTTTCACTCAATGTATTTTTTTTTTAAATTGACACCGTACCATTGAATTTTGCTTTTTTTTCCCTCTACGTACATATATAACGGAAGCCCAATTGAAGAGCAACTGAATTAGTAATTAAGTATTAAAGTATGCGTGCAATGCATGCTCTAAAGGATACTTGATCCAATAATTTAGACACATTTAAAATAAATAAAAATAATAATTCATTAGATTTAATTTTCAAGAAATAAATGCATAAATAATTATTAACAATAAAATATTTAATAAAATAATAATATGTTACTAATTAAAATATTAAAAACATTAAAATCTTTGCTTTTCTGAACTGGCTGAAGAAAATAGGTCAAGTACAAATAATAGCACGAGTACTAAAGAGCACAATTAAAAGATACTCATCACATACTAGTGAAAGACACTTTTAAATATGAAATCTTAAACTGGAGAGCTAATCGCAAAAAACCCAGATGTAAGGCTGTCGTAAAATGAGTGACTATACATGTCGTTAAGCTTATTTGGTTACAAAATCGACGATAGCACGCATGCTTGGCACGAAATGGTTCTCGTTGACAAATTACCCAATTTTTTAGAAATTTTTATGAATTTTCCGGATCGATAAAATTTCCTGGCATTTCCCTGACTTCTTGGTTCTATCGCTATCCTGTAAAATGTAATACAGTAGAACCACTTTAAGTCGAACATCGATAAGTTGAAAACTTCCAAAACTCAAAAAAATTTTTGTTTCCTTTCCTTCAAGCCCCAAAACATCCCTTACTTGAAATTTCAACCCTCTATATATCGAAATAATTAGTCAGTCCCCACAAGCCATTTTGGTATACATTTTCTCTTCGTAACTAGAAAAAAAAAATTGGACCTCTGTATCTCGAACATTAGCAATGTTTGATTTTACAACCTTTGCAACTCGATACCTTTAAGGTTGTTTCGGAATTAGTTTGATTTTTTATTGTAGTACATAATATAACTTTTAAGTTGCAAATAAACATATTTATTACCTGTGTAACTTGAATTTTTATTTATTTTAACTCTTTAACTGAAAATAAGTTAGAAAGAATCTAAACCACTACATGTCGAATATTTCCTTACATCCGAATTAAGTCGAATCCTCCATAAGTCGAAAACTCTATAACTCGAATTATTTGGCGTCTCCTTTGAAGTTCGACTTACAGAGGTTCTACTGTACTATATTTTTAATTTAATGTTTAAATGGTTTCAAAAGAATTTAATATTCATCGCTTATATATATTTAAAAAAATTACTTTAATGGAACTAATTTGTAATATCTAAAGTCTTTTAACAATTTTTGATGCGTTTTAGGAGTAAAAAAACAGTAAACTTGTTTAAATACAACAAAGAAGCCAATGGCAATAAAAATAAATGTAAGATATTTTGCTCAAGTTGGACCAGAAAGCATTGAGGATGTGTCACTCTGAATTGCACTCGGATCTTTTACTTTGTATTTCATATTGACAGAATATTTTAAGCATAACTATCCTGGAAATGTTTGTATCAAATTTTAATCGCAGATTTACATTTAAACCTGAAATCATTAGGAAATAATAGTTCTCACAAAATTTTACATGGCCATAATTTTGCAAGTAATCTTGTTATAATCTAGAACGAAAGGGAACGAGATGAAGCATGAAAAGTAAAAGAAAATTTTTATAATATAAAAATAGATTTTACTGACTTGTCATTGGGATCCCAATGACAAGTCATTAAAATCTATTACTCAATTCTTGGATGAAAAAAATAATATTGAAGAAATAACATTGAAAAATATAATATTGAACTAATTATAGAACATGTCATTTCTTGATTGCACGTCGTGGGTTTAGTTTGCTCAACAATTTTTATTTTATCAAGCTTGCTAATTTTCATTTTCTAAATGAAAATTCTGTGCCTAAAAGAACTTTCAAATCTTCATAAATTCTTAAATAAATGGCTATCTCACTTTCGATGTCAGATTAAACGAGATGGGGTAATATTTACGACTTGCAGCGTTCAAAAGTAGAAATTATGAAGCAAAAGTGGAATTTCGCATTGACTACATGTTATACAATGAGGCGATCATTTTTGTTCCGTTCATTGATTAATATCAAGTTGTCAAGACTCTAATTTTTATTATATGATTGCAAATAAGTAATGATATGATTCCATTTGTCATGTTTGAGTTAAAAATAATTAGTTTTAGTGACAAATAATGGGTTTATACAAATTTTAAAAAAAATGTACCAAATGCTGAAACATTTTTATTAATAAAATTGCAAATTTAATACATAAGTGTGGATTAGTTATTTACGTCAAAATGATCTGAGAACGTATAATAGTACCTTTAAATATTTTTACATATGATACAGTTATATATTTATAAATAAAACACTAAATTGTTGCAAGCTAAATGTTTTATGTAAAATATATGTGTATGAAAATTATACTTTTATGTTACACTCAGATAACTTAAATGCTTTCATACAGAATTTGATTAGATGTATAGACTTAGTATTTTCATTTCTGTTACAATACTGATGTTTTAAATTTCTGTGATAGTTCCTATTTTAACATCACGTAAATGAGAAACAGAACTCGTATGCGTTTTATTTAATAGATTTTACACTCGAATAATAAATGTGCATAATAATATCATAAGAAGAAAGCACATTAATAGCAGATACATTCACAAACCTTAAATTAATTACCATATCCATAACTTTTTACAAAATATTTGAATTAGATATTTTAACAATTATAATAGAAAATCTACATTATAACATCTATTATTACTATATCTTTGTTGACACAAATGTTTGTCTTAATGTGCATCGATTCGGTATGTGCTGAAGATTATAATATGATGCTCATTAAAGATTAAAAATAAGACTCAATTGTTTTAGATATACTTTGCGAGTTTTGACTTATTTATTAAAAACTAATGATAGTTCATGCTTAAAATAGCAGAAAAAGTACTTATTTTGTGCAGGTGAAATATTGACGTGTCAATACACACTACTATCATTACACTTTATTATCATCTTTGCGCAACTGCATGATTAGAATCCCAAAAGTCAACATACATCCGAAAGAATTAAGTAAAAGACTTTTATCTACTTTAATTATGTTCCAAGCTGTTATATAAACCGGTTTAACTTCACTCAGTGCTTTTACAGTCATTAAACGCTGAATAAACAATGGATTAAAATTAAGGAACTCATTTCTTAAAATCTCCTTGCTGTACATATTTTGAAACAGGACAGCTGCTTTTTCCATCGAAGTTGGTAATTTAGAGACAGATGAAATGAGATATGTAAATACTGTTCCACAATAAATGAAGAGGATAACAGATTCTCCTAAAGTTGGCAAGACAGCAAATCCAGTATAGCGCAGCGATAGTTCTAAAGCATTATAAATCGCAGAAAAGACAAGGCAAAGTATTAAAAAGATGGATACCTTGATGGCGTTGCTGAATAGAATGCAACATTGAATGATCTGATGGTAAACATTCACCTGGTCATGAAAAGACTGGCTGTGAAAACTGGTTTCCAAATTTTCACTTTGAATTTTAATAGCTCGGGACAACTTAGAACTGAAAGCAATGTAAACCACGCTTAACAAGGACATTATCATAAATTTCAATGAATAATACACCATAATGCCAAAAAATATTAACACGCTTTCAAGAACTGGATGTTCATCAAATGTATGTCCCAGCAGCCAAAATTTAATAAACGATTTAGAATGTTCAAAGCCATTAAATGCAAGGAGAATAATAGATAACATCATTGGAGACACAGCAACTATGGCAATCATAGCATTTAAAAAGCGTTTTTCTTGGTAAGTGTAGGACTTCACCACGCGTGTTATTTTCTCTAAATGTACCAGAAAGTTCCATAAATGCCACGAATTCATTCGAAATTGATGCCATAATAAGATGGACAGCGACTGGCTGGCAACTTCGCTAACAATCTGCTTTGATAATTTTGAAAAATCTCTTAGAAGACACAGTAAACTGTACACAAAAGAAAGATATAAAAATATGATTGGGGTTTTGAAGAAATTTCTCCAGCTGTCTTTGCTTTCAAGAATACCATTACGACATGTAATTCCAAATATCTTCAAGATACATACAAGCCAAATATCTCGAAAAAACTTATTTTCTTTCAAATTTGCAACTTCACCCAGAAATGCGTTGGACTTCATTTTCATTTTGAAGTCAACAATTTTAAATTTAAACTACAGAAATATACTTCAACTTATACATGCAAGAAGAAGATATCTCTAACGAAAAATAATTCTTCGATCGAAAATTTGATAATAGATTTTTTCATAATTTAATATATTTAATGGTATATACGATATCAGAAAATGTCAGATGTCTTTCTTTCTTCAAATATTATCCAAAATGAGAAACACTTTTAGAAAGTACATCAATATGCAAAATATCGTTTAGAAATAAATTTTTACCTTTTATTTACCTGTTTTTAAAACATACAGTCTTTGTTACGCTTGTTATCTGTCTTGCTTTATTGGCGTCAACTGTATTGTTTATTTTTAAGAGCAAGTGGTTATAATTATGTAGGGAACACAGTTATTTGTCATCATGTTTTACAATTTCAGCATTAAGGAAGAGTGATAATAATTATCTTCTTTTATTATATTATATGTATTTTATTGATGTTGTGGTTAAAATCTTTTCCTTAATCATTAAGTGTTAAAAACAAGAATGATGGATGATTACTTGAGAAAGATAATTTTTTTAGCAACGATTGATGTCTTGTCTTTCATTAATCTTTCACTTGTTTCTGACTCATTAGAGCTGATTTAAAAATGTGTGATAAATTGAAAATAAAATAGATAATAAACGATCTCATCGGCAACTTCAATGAATTTAAACTGAGTAAATTATCGGTTTTCCCAAATTTAAAAATGGGTGTGACAACTACAACCTTAAGTAGATTTTTTCAAACTAAATTCCAAACTACACCACATCATTTTCTAATTGATTGTACTTTTCTTTAATTCTAAATCTTTCTTGGTGTTAATTAATATCCTAAGTTGAGTAAATTATGTTTGGGCGGGGATGATATTAAGAAGAAAAGATTAATGCAGTTTTTCTTTTATATAAATTAATGCAATAAAAAAGTTAATGTCATACAATTTAAGAGTCATGGCATCTGTTTAAGCGGCAATTCTTTAAGCCGCTTTGAAAGCATTAAAAAAAGTATTATGTACTTGAATTTGCATCATTTCCCGTAATGAGACAAATGACCAGGAAAAAAAATTATATACTCAAATACTTTATATATTATATAATATTTATGTATAAAATTTTCTATAATTTATGTAATTTTTTTATACTACATAAACTTTTGAGTATCCAAAATTAATTAAATGATCAAATATTTTATTGATTACCCGAAATTAATTAAACGAGCAAATATTCAATGGATTATCGAAAATTAATTAAATGTACAAACATTTAATTGAGTGTCAAAATTAATTAAATGAGCAAATATGCAATTGTGTCAAAAATTAATTAAATGATCAAATATAACAATTGAGAATCCAAAATTAATTAAATGATCAAATATGTAATTGAATATACACAATTAATTAAATAATATTCAATTGAGTGTGCAAAATTAATTAATTTATCAACTATTCAATTGAATGTCCAAAATTAATTAAATGAGAAAATAAAACAAAAGTGTAAACCTAAATGTATATATATAAGAATATTTCTTTAAGAAAAGAACTATTTTTCTTTATAGTTTTCTGTTTTTAAACCTTATCTAGTTATACTTATCAAGAAAACGACCTATTATACTTAAAAGTAAGAAACAAAAATTAAAATATCATAAATAAATTTGTTAACGTTTTAAAGAATATTTGTCAGTTTTATTACAAAAAAATCTTATTTTAATATGTTAAAATTTTGAATTGGATTGTTAAGTTTTTATGCAATTTCTAATATAAAAAAGACGATATTGCTAGAAAACTGAAATCTAGCTTAAGTTATAAATAGCCAAGAAAAACTCCATTTTTATCTGCTATATATGAACATAGAAACATATTCTTTTCAATGATTGCGAATCCAACCACAAATCACTTGCCGTGTGTGGAAACTGAATATTTTTTCTTCTATTTTTTTAGTCTTTTCAAATAAGAAAAATTGGAATAGCTCGGGGCTAGACGCTGGAGACATAACACGCAATTGAAATCTATTTCCAACAAAATGGCTTCCATTTCTGAACAGTTGGCTTCTCATTTAAACGAAACGGACTCCCTTCTAAGTCTAAAATCCTCCCACATATTTAATAAAAAAATTGAAAAAAAAAATGGTGGTAGGTTTTCCAAAGTAACTTCGTAAAAATGTTCCCATTGAAAAGTAAAATCCTAGTTAAAATCTTTTAAGTAAAAAAAAATGTTCTATTTTTAGCATGAAAATATTTTTTTGATATTCTCGAATGATTTTTGTGCTACTATTTACAGTTTTACTTCATTTCACTATGAACTTCTGTAATATTTTGTGGTTCAGTGTCGATATTGATATTTAAAGTTTCAATAATGATAGTTTCTATTTTAAGTTTGTTAACCGTTATATATTAGATAGTTTTTTGACAAATGAAATATTTTAATAGAAATATACATAATTAATAGAATCATACATTATGTGTTCAACAAATGTTCTATTAATTAACTTAACTTATTAATTTTGGTTATTTGTAAAATAACCCTTTTAAATCTAAAATCGTAAAAAAGTAAATTAAAATTAAAAAGTTAACCTTAATTAAAGGTACTTTTTTTATGAAAAAAATTTGATCGATGTACAGTTCTTTTCAAAGCTTAGCTTTTCAATTCGTAGTATAAGCTAAATGAAATTAATTAAGCGATCAAATTTTTAATTAAGTGTCCAAGATTAATTAAATGAACAAACATTCAATAGAATGAATCTTAATTAAAAGAGCAAATATTCAATTGAGCATCCACAATTAATTAAATGAGAAAATATTTAATTAAATGCCTAAAATTAATTAAATCAGCAAATATTTAATTAAATGCCTAAAATTAATCAAATGAGCTAATATTTAGTTGTCAAAAATTAATTAAATGAACAAATAAAATAAAAATGTAAATACTTTAAAAAAATATAATGTAAAAAATAAAAATGCAATATTTAAACGTGAGAAACAAAAATTAAAGTAACATAAATTTCGAATTCAAACAAATTTGTTAACGTTTTAAAGAATATTTGCCTTTTTCTCTCAAACAATATATTCTATTTTAATATGTTAAAATTTTGTATTGGATTGTTAAGCTTTTATGTTTTTTCTTACACAAAGAAAAAAAAAGACGGCATTTCTAGAAAACTCAAATCTCGCTTAAGTTATAAATAGCCAAGAAAAACTACATTCTTTCTGCTATATATGAACATAGAAACATATTCTTTTCAATGATTGTGGATCTAACCATAAATAACTCGCCGTGTGTAGAAACTGAATTTTCCCCCCTTTTTTTAAAAATCTTTTCAAACAAGAAAACTAGGAATAGCTTGGAGCTAGACACTGGACACATAACACGCAATGGAAATCTATTTCCAACAAAATGGCTTCCATTTCAGAACAGCTGGCTTCTCATTTAAACGAAACGGACTCCCTTCTAAGTCTAAAATTCTCCCACATATTTAATAAAAAAATTTTTAAAAAATAGCGGTAGGTTTCCAAAGTAACTTCGTGAAAATGTTCTTATTGAAAAGTAAATTCCTAGTCAAAATGTTTTAAGTAAAAAAAAAAAAATGTTCTATTTTTAGCAAGAAAATATTTTTTTTAATATTCTCGAATGATTTTTGTGCTGCTATTTATATTTTTATTTCATTTCAATATGGACATCTGTAATATTTTCTGTTTCTGTGTCGATATTACATTTAAAGTTGCAATGATGATAGTTTATATTTTAAGTATGTTAACCGTTATATATTCGATGCTGTTTTTTGACAGATAACATATTATAATAGAAATATGCAAGATGTGTTCAAAAAATATTTTGCTAAATAAACATTACCATACAAACCAATTGTGGTTATTTATAAAATAACCCTTTTAAGTCTAAAATCGTAAAAAAGGAAATTAAAATTAAAAAGTTAACCTAAATTAGATGTACTTTTTTTATGAAAAGAAAATTGATTGATGTAAAGTTCTTTTCGAAGATTTGCTTTTCAATTCGTAATATAAGTTAAACGAAATTTAAACGATCAAGTTTTTAATTAAGTGTTAAGTTTAATTAAATGAACAAGTATTCATTAGAATGAAATTTAATTAAATAAGCAAATATTCAATAGAACGAAATTTAATTAAATGAGCAAATATTCAATAGAACGAAATTCAATTAAATGAACAAATATTGAATTGAGCATCCAAAATTAATTAAATACGCAACTATTTAATTAAGTGCCTAAAATTAATCAAATGAGCAAATATTTAATTGAGTGTCAAAAATTAATTAAATGAGTAATAAAATAAAACTGTAAATACTTTAAAAAATATATAATGTCAAAAATAAAAAACCAATATTTAAAAGTGAGAAACTAAAATTAAAATAACATAAATTTCGCATTCAAACAAATTCGCTTGTAGAATATTTGTCCTTTTCTCACAAAAAATATATTCTATTATAATATGTTAAAATTTTGAATTGGATTGTTAAGCTTTTATGCTTTTTGTAACACAATAAAAAAAAAGACGATATTGCTATGAAACTCAAATCTCCCTTTAGTTATAAATAGCCAAGAAAATCTACATTTTTTCTGCTATATATGAACATAGAAACATATTATTTTCAATGATTGCGAATCTAACCATAAATAATTCGCCGTGTGTAGAAACTGAATCCCCCCTTTTTTTAAATATTTTCAAATAAGAAAACTAGGAATAGCTTGGAGCTAGACGCTGGAGACATAACACGTAATAGAAATCTATTTCCAACAAAATGGCTTTCATTTGTGAACAGTTGCTTCTCATTTAAACGAAACGGACTCCCTTCTAAGTCTAAAATCCTCCCACATATTTAACAAAAAAAAAATTTAACAAAAATAGCGGTAGATTTTCCAAAGTAAGTTCGTAAAAATGTTCCAATTGAAAAGTAAATTCCTAGTCAAAATGTTTTAAGTAAAAAATAGCTCTATTTTTCGCAATAAAATGTTTTTTTTTTTGACATGCTAGAATGGTTTTTGTGCTGCTATTTATATATATTTTTTTCATTTTACTGTGAACATCTGTAATATTTTCGGTTTTCGTGTCGATATTGACATTTAAAATTAAAATGATGATAGTTTAAGTATGTTAACCGTTTTATATTCGATCTTTTTTAAAAGACAACATATCATAATAGAAATATACATAATTAACATAAACCTGCATGATGTGTTCAACAAATATTTTGCTCAATAACATTATTATATAAGGCAATTGTGGTTATTTGTAAATCAATCCATTGTAGAAGACTGACTTGGCTCCGTGACCTGAAGTAGGAAGGCAGAGCCTTCAACTGGGACTTTTAGGGGGAATTACACAGAATTTGCTTATTGCATGGGAGAAAACCCGGAAAACTGCCACCAAGTAGTCCTACTAACCAGGCAAGACGCTGAACATCACAAATGCCATAGAGCCTCCCCATTTCTTGAAAGTGTGTACAACAAAGCCAGTGGATTGAACCTCAGCCCTAATACTCACAAGCGGCCCACGTTGCCACGAGTCGGGCTACATTAAATTTTAAATTTAATGTTTGACCTGCATAGTGGTCTAGTTGTTTATATTTACTTTTTGAAGTTATTTAGGTTTAGTTAGTAAAGGATAAATTTTTATTTGTTTTCAATATAATTGGAATATTTTAAGCATTAAAAATATTTTACAGAAAATGGGGAAAGTTGTAAAAATGATATGCTGGAAATATAAAACGTTACTGACAAAAAGAAATCAATGGAAGAGAGAGAAGTAAAAATAGAGCTTCTGATTTAAAGATTGCTCAAAGAATACAGCATTAAACGTAAGTTTTTTAATGTAATAAGTAAAAGCACCAAGAGAATAATACTACATCAGTTAATAATATCTCATGGCTTTAACTACTGCAAAGAGTGACTTGAAGAAGGGAAATCGTTTGAGTTACCTTGCACCTGGAAGTTCGCGAGTTGTAATTGAGTTATGTTTTCTTTCGTGCGTTAATGAAATAACAGCAGTCTTTTACTTTTTATCCAAGGAACAGGATGTTGGTATATGGGGATGTTTGTTTTGGGATTGGGACGATTAAGCCAGTTCTAAGCTGAGAGAAGTTAGCAATAATAGTAATAGTAATAGAATAGTAAAACTCAATTACTTATTAAGATTAAATTTTTAGTGCTTAGAAGATTAAAAAAAAGTTTTATGTATGTTATTCGCTTGGTTTTTTGTTTGGTACGAAATCTTAAATATTTTATTTTTGAATCTGAATCATGATATACGTACTATAAGAAATGTATTATTGTTGAATGTATAATAATATACCAAAAATTAAAAAAAAAGAACTTTATAAAGTTTGGTAAAAATACAATATATTTTGCCGTATATATAATGTATTGTATTAATTCATTGAATTTTATTACTACTCTTCCATTATGCTTATCAAGAAATCAGTTTACAAGCTGATTAGTTCATTTAAACTGAAATTGTAAACAAACAAATAAATACCATAAAAAATGTTTTTAAATATTCTCAAAATCATACTGTAGTGAAAGGTTACATAATGGAAAGAGTAGAAGCAACAAGACAACACTTATTTAATCTAGCAATGGACTTTTTATTTGCAATTGAAATTACTAGGAAAACGTTTATTATTTATTTATTTATCACGAATTATTTATTATAAAATACAAACAAAAAATATATATTCATTTCAATTATTTGAATGAAAATCGTAAAATATTCACATTCAATTTTAAATTTTACGTATAAAAACTTCTATGTTTGTAATTAATAAATTGAATTACACTTCTGTATGAATTTATATTTAATTGCTTATCCAAATAGAACTAATTAAATATTAATTACAAAAAAAAAGATTTATTATAAACCGTTATTTTAAAGGATTAACTTAAGTACAAAATGAACAGTTAATAACTTAATTTATTAAACAGATAAGTCAAATTATAAAATAAAATTAAAAATTAAAATTCTAATTGTATTTAAAATTATATATAAATAATTAAAAAAATAATTTATGGAAATTAAATTACATGAAAAATTTCTAAGTAGATTTATTGTAAAAATTATCTTTAATTCATTTTCGAAATGTACATCGAAATTATCATGATGACGAAAATTATGTTTCAAATTTGAAACAACAACAAAAAAAAAATTCCCTTTTTTTTTACCAAAGAAATCAATTACAGTTAAGCTGTTTAAGTATGATTATTCTATTGTGTAAATATATTACTTGTATTAAATTATGCTAATAAAGCTGCTTATGCAATTTTCAAAATCATAAATAAAAGAAAAAAAATGAACCTACATGCTTTAAGTAATTAAACTATTACATAATTTTTAGTTTCGTTTCATAATTTACGTTGATATTACAATATGCATATTATTGCACGTAGAATTCATTATTTGTTTATAGATGATTAATTTCAATTATTCGAGAATACAAAACAAGCCTTATTTTTGCAGATAGTTATTAAAATTTGCAAAAGAAAGGTATGTTCCTTCTAATTGAATACAATTTTGATCTATGATAAAATTATGTTCAATGCTATGGTAAAATTATGTTAATTCGATTAATCATCTTAAATAAATTTACCAAAATTTTAATTTCTTCAAATTGGAAATAATACAAAATTATTCCCATTTGTCTAACCTATTGTCATAACCTATTTAACCATTTGCCTATTCCTATCTGTCTCATTTATATGGTATTCCAATTGTCATTTACTCATAATCATGGTTTTATTAAAAAACGATTGCAAATATAGAAGAAGTATCAAAATAATTATTCATATCTCCAAAAAATGTCTACAAAAAATTAGCAAAATAGTTGCGTATTAATAATATACACCTCTCCTCATTTTTTATAATACGCCTCATATATGCTTTTATTCTTAAAATCATGTAATTTTTTGTCTTATGTAACAAGTTGACAATTTATTTTAAAAAGCATTCGTAGCTATTTCAGAGAATGCTTCCCTTTTAAAATCATACAAAAGAACTTGAAAATAAAATAATATAAAAGAAACAGCAGAAGATCTGACAAATATATTTGTCAATGCATGAAAGGTGCGTAAAAGCTTTCAAGGTCGTCTAAATGTATTACACTACGCAGACGAAAACTTCTTTCCACCAAAACATACAGTTCTACATACAGTTCTTGTCAAATACAGTGCAGCAGAAAAATCGATGACTCGAGCCTTGTAATCTGCTCTTTGTATCCAAACATTTTACGAGCAGATGGCAGTAAATGCAATATAAATGCTATTCCTAATGCTGGAGATAGGAACTATCATGTAATAATGTGAGGTTTCGAGGTTGGACCAATAATTCAGTTTACTAGTTATTTGATGATAGAGAGTTCTCCTGTGCCCATAGAAAGGGTGTTGGTGGGAATGGTCTACAAAAAAATATACTGGCAATGTCTTTAATCTTCTGTGATGCTTTTTTAAACTAGTTTTAGAAGAAAAATTTACATGTTGATTAGCAAAGGTTTGTATTTTTTAATATTATTTACCAACGATTATGTGTTGATGTTTATTCTTAAAATGGAAAATAACACATCACTCAATAAATCACCGGTCTAGCTAAGTAAAACGAATTTTTTTTTGTAGAAATTCGACTATTCGTCAACATACTTTCCTTTAAGATTGATACATTCATTTTAACTTTCTTCTAACTTTTTGATGGCTTTTTTGTAGAATGATTTGTCTTTGCTCTCAAAAGAGGCATCAGTTTCGGCAATCACTTCTTCATTTGAGACAAATTTCTTTCACTGGAGCATCTTTTTGATGTCTGTAAAACGCCAGTAGGCTGGGGGCCAGATCTGGAGAGTACGGTGATTGGGGAAGCAATTTGAAGCTTAATTCCTTAAATTTAACCATTGTTTTCCTCGATTTGTGACACGGGGCATTGACTTAGTGAAGCATCACTTTTTTCTTTTGCATGTCAGGCCGTCTTTTCTTGATTACAGTCTTTACAGTCAATCAATCCAATAATGGCATTTAATATGATATTGATAGTTTTATCTTTCTCAAGAAGTCTTATCCAGCCACTGTTTGACTTCAACAGTATTTTTCCTCATAAAAAACAATGTTTAATCAATATACGAAATTTTGTTTTATCCATTGTGTTGAAAATTACAAAACTAGGATCACAAAACCACTGTAACCTGTAAATTAACTATCAGAATGTCATGATATATTGACATGTATCGTTTGAAGAATGCTATCATCCATACATCATATGGGTCTGTCAACAATGTTGCCATGTAAGTGTCAGACCAGAGACTTATTTAGTGATGTGTTATCTTAAGAATGCCATAATACACCTACTAAATTCTTGATGCAAAAATTCGCTAGTAGTTAATGTGTTATGGCAAGAAGGAAACAAATAAAAAAATAATAACAAAAATAAAAGCAATGCATGAATGCTATTTTGCAATAAATTAAAAAAAAACATTGAATATATTTTTTCTATATTTAGTAGTCCACATTTTCTCAAAATCGTATACCTGATCATGTTTCTTCTTTTGACAGTTCAATAAAGTCATGAAAACTTTCAAAACGAATAACTTATTTATGAATTTTAAATGCAAAATTGATATGGGTGAGGCAGACAGTTAGAAAAACAACGCCTAATTCTATGCCTTGATCTGTACATCACTGTTTTAGATATTGTATATCAATTGAATAGATATATTATCCAGTCCCTCTAAAGAGAATTCATTATGCTTATATTAGCATATTAAGCTGTAATATATAACAGAAAAATGGGCTTGTTCAATCGATATCATTTGCTAATTGGACAGTCAGCGCTTATGAATTAGCTTGTTATACCTTTCAAGCTGTCAAAACTGTAAACATATTTATCTTATAAGAAAGCTATGTGTATAAATGCAAAATTAATGATGGAATTTTAAGGCTTGTTCTATTTGTTTAAATTCAGGGTAAGTGCTTAATCTGAAATGTTTTCGAAAAATCAATTGCAGTTGGTTACATTATTTGACATTTACATGATTTCTGCATTGCTAAAATGATTTTAAACAAATAATATTGACACCATTCTAAATCTTTCAATATAAATTTAATGTTTGTATTATGTTATATATTATATAACATGTGTTATATGCTATATATTATATATAACATATTATATATATGTTATATGTTATATATTATAGGAATATTTAATGTTTTAATTAAACTTTATATACAGCAATTAAAATTACTCAATTGGCGCATGTTAAGAATCATTCAGATACTATTTCCATATATTATTTCACATATGTATATATTTTCATTAAAAAAAGCAACTGAAGTTAATTTCGCAAAAATATTATTAAAATATTTTTAAAACAAATATGTGAAATAATTTTTCAGAAGAATTTACTTAATAACTTATTATATTAAACAAAAAAAAATCCTTTTTTCAAAATTAATTTAGATTAACTTATGTTCACTGGTCATAATTTTCTTTTTAATTATTAAAATAATAATGCTCCATAGAATTATTATTAAAAGCAATAATAAAGTCTACGTTAATGAAAATCAAATTGAATAATAATAAAACGGTATACGCTAAACGTAAATTTTAACAGTGAACAATTGTACAAATTAAAAGCAAAGAAAACAAGAAATATTTAAATGATATTGATATTCAAAAGAATAAATATATCATATTATTTTTAATGTCAGATAATCATTTATAATTTATGTATTTTATTTCATTTTTTCTTGATAGAAGTTTTGTAAAAAATTTGGCTGAAATTCTGTAATAAATATATAAAATATATAAGTAAAATTTCAACCATCATTTAATAGAAATTGGTTCATCTTTTATGCATTTGTTTTTTCATCTGTTTTATGTATGTTGTTAATAACAATTAAAAATTTAATCGAAAATTTGATATACTACTGTGTTCAAAATGTAAGATAACTTTTCAATTTAAATGAATATTTTGACATACAATTTTCCCACAGATTTTACGTCAAAAGAACCTAAAAAAGAAAAAAACAATTTAAATACCATATGCCTGGAAAATTTAAATTGAAAATTGGTCTTTTTTGGACATAGTAGTAGTACATTTTCTGTACATCTTAATTTTATAATGTACAGAAACCATCTCCAGTTAAAAATTTAATTAAAAACTCACAGATAAATCAAAACGAAATAAAATGCAAACAAACGCAATATCATCGGCATAAACAATAAAAGATATCTCTATCCACATCCTATTATCTAACTAGAAATAAATGGGACTCCATAGACCGAGGGAGAATTCCTGAGCAATCTTCACTTCCCAAAGTATTTCCAAATTCTGTTCTTGAAATATTGAGGTGACACGGAGGACCCTTTAGGATCGATTTATCGCCAGGGAGTGAGGGAAAAAGTGGGATGGGGCCTTGAATGCCGATAGGATGGAGTGAAGTGGGGATGGTGGACATCCCTCCAAAGTGATGGGGCTGTGATTTGTAGTGAAAGGGATGCGATGGAAATATCAATGCGATATATCAGTGGGAAATGTGAGATGATAATTTAAACCACTTTGCTTTATTGTCTCATAGAGAAGATACAATGGTTTAGCATATTTTATATTTTAAAAGTGATTATTGGATATATTAAAGGATAGGAAGAGATCTTGAATATCAATATGATGGAGAGATGTTGAGATGATAGAAATAAATTCTTACAAAGTGATGCAACGATGAGGAGATGATATACATCCTTCCAAAGTGATTGAGTGATTGGGTTTGGTTTGTCACTCTACGGCCATCTTGTGCACACGAAGACTAAATAGACCGGGGCCGAACTACTCACAAACATCTGTGTCACAGCCAGGATTCTAACCTGAAGCCTGTGGTACCAAAGGCCACAACGTTAGTCAATTGGCCACTAGGCCACAGAAAAAGGTATATACTAGGTGATGACAGCGCTCTGGCTCTCGGTGCCACAGGTGTTGCGTTCGAGTCCCGGTGGTGCAATAGATGTTTGTAGTAGTACGGAATCCACTTTAAAGAGTAGGTCCGGTCTAATATGGCTGTAGAGTGTTGGGAGTAGGGTCGGGATGATGGAACGATATGGAGATAATAGACATTCATGGAATGATGGGGAGATGATATGCATCTATCCAAAGTGATAGAGTGATGGGGAGGGGATAGACATACCATTAGTGATGAAGCTATGATTTATAGTAAAAGGGATGTGTCAGAAGTATCACTGTGATACATCAAAGTTAGGATAATAACCTTAATTAATTTAATTAATCACTTAGCTTCGTTGTCTGTTAGAAAAATATTCTAAACTACTGAATATTCACTTTTGTAGCACTTTAGCATATTTTGTGTCGTTTTCGTAATTAATTAAATTTAATTGGTTAGATAATTGATGATTTAAGATTGGAAATGATTGGATAATTGATAGGAAAATTTTTGGTTAATTTTTTATGATTGATTAATAAGAATGAGAAATGATCTTGAATTCTAATAGGAACAGTGCAAAATGGGGTTGGTAGTTATTGCATCCAAAGTTATGGAGCTATGATTTGTAGTAAAGAAAAATTGACAGAAATACCAATGTGATAGATTACTCAAACATGTTGGATGACAATATAGACAAATAGCTTTATTTTAGTGCCTCGTATAGAAAATTTAATAATCTATTATATTATAGTATTAAAGTTTACTAATCTTTGTATATTGTATAATTTTTCATAAAAATTTCATGAAAAGAACAACGTAGTGTGTGTATTTTAGATAATTAAAGTTAAATATTATGTGGAAATTTTTTAAAAGTAAAACAAGTAATTATCATTTATATATATATATATATATATTATATATATATAGTTATATGTAGATGTATCTGGTAATAAAACAATAATGAAATTTAATAAAATGAAACACGTAGCACTATGGGCATATTTGTGTAAACACGTAAAAATAGCGGGAAACATACATGAGGAAAAAAGTAATTCAAAGGAACTATACCAATATTGCAAATAAAATATCACGCAATTTGCATGATCTTTATAAGCATCAACCTCTGAATCAATTTTAAAATGTGATATTTCTTTAAATTTCTTCTTTAAATCAAAAAAGTTTATTGCAAAAATAAAATTTAGTGATATTTAGAATTTTTTTAAATGAAACACATGTTTCTATAAAATTTACAATTTATTTTTAATATTATTATACGTATTGTTAGAACAGATCACAAAAATAAGTTATATTTTAAAGCAAAATTGCAAATAATAAAAATATACATATAACAATACATTGAAAAATAATTGCTTAATCAGTATGGAAGTGAATTTACAAATTAAGAAAATTTCATAGACTATGAGAATAACTAACTATAGACAATAACTTCAGCGACAATGAATAGACTGTCAACAAATCTATACATTTTGTTTCTATTTTTACTTGTATTTAAATACAAGTTAAACTTTCTTTTTTCTTAAGGTTAAAGATCTTTTAAAGAAAGAACATTCTTTAGGCTCTTCATCTTTAGATAATGGAATAAAATCCTGTCTTTAGAATAAAAGTTCCTTTTAAATGAAAAGAAAAATTTCTTTTTAAAATAATGAATAGCCAAAAGCAAAGAACATCCAAAAAAATAATACTCCAAACAATGCCAAAAAATAAAGTATGTCTGCGAAACTGAATTTGAATCCAATAAGAAATGTTCTGTACGTATTTAGATAGTCTGAAAAGAAAATGGTTGCAAAATCGACCTTAAAATGCTGTCTTCAAACTTTTAGATATGTAAGAGCATTTATGTATTTTTTAAGGAGGGAAAAAAAGTAATAGAAGCGATGTATTTCAAAATACAATACTCATAAAAAGCTTGTTCCATCATATTTCCAAGACAGCTGACTGAGTTAACAATACCCCTCTTAGAATATTGTTGAAGAGTTTTATGAAAACTGTGACCATATGTCCTATCTCCTAAAAGAACATATTATTTTTCAACGATTTGTGTTGAATACTACTACTACTGTGTCCAAAAAGTAAGACCCATTTTCAATTTAAAATTCCCGGGGCTTATGGAATTTCGTTTTGTTTTCTTTTATAGGTTGCTGGCACTGCCCTTGACATCTGTGTGAGATTTGACGTCAAAATATTCATTAGTGTTAAATTGAGTTACGCTAGGTTTTGTGAGATGCTAAAACTGATACCGACGGTTTTTGAAATGTATGATTTAATTGAGCAAAGAACTTGCATTAAATTTTGTTTGCGTAAACGTATAGAATGTTGAAGAAGGCATTCGGTGAGCATTCCTATATCGGAAAGAAATGCTTAGAAGAGGTAAAAACAGTTCAAAGAAAGTAGAGAAAGCGTTGAAAACGACGAACCCTCTGGTCGATCACCAACCTCAACCGATGAAGCTCACGTCCAAAAAATTAAAGATATGAGGTTTGCAAACCGTCGATTTACAATTAGAGACATTGCTGATGATGTCTGAATTTCAAAATTGCATTTTAAAAGATGTTTTGGGCCTCAAAAGCTTCAAATCTCGATTGGTACCGAAAACACTGAATCCGCCAGCTTAAATTACATTGATTCTTCGTGACTTTTTCGTCAAAAATGAAGCCCATATCCTTCCACAACCAACGTATTCACACCGTGTGACTTCTGGCTATTCCCTAAACACAAAAGACCACTCCGGGAACACCGTTTTGAGTCGATTGAAGAGATTCAACGTGAATCGCCGCTCGCTTTGAAGGCTATCCCTGCCGATGGCTTTTTAGCATGCATTGCGGATAGATATACAAAAATACATGTGTATATACATAAATACATTTACACATCTTGGTAATACTTGCGTATGTACATAAATACATATATACATCTTTGTAACATTTACGTATATATCTTTGTAATAATTGCGTATAACAAATAATTTAACTATTATAACCTTTTATGCAATTGAATGGTATTTATTGCCTATTTTTTAGAAATATATTTCAATCTAATTTAAGTTAAAAAGATATAACTCACGTAATAAATTCACGAATTAATACATATTTCATAGATATTTTATGTCATATTTTATGAAGTTTTCAATGTATTAATACATTTATATGCTTTAATGTTTACTAACTTTCTATATTTGGAAACCAGCATAGTATTCTTAATACGACTTTACTAATATATCCTGATACATGATTCCATTGCCGGATATATATCTATATCATATTTTATAAAGTTTTCAATGTAATAATACATTTCTATACTTTAATGTTTACTAACTTTCTAAATTTGGAAACCAGCATAGTGTTATTTAAACAACTTTACCAATATATCCTAAATGATTTTATTTCTGGACATATATCTGAAGAACATGTATTCACTTTTTAGTTCTGTTAGCAGTGAAAAAAAAATATTTATAAAATATTATTTTTTTCTTCGATTTGCTCTGCTACCTAAAAGGGATATTTGAAAATCTTCAAACTGTCGATTTATTTAAAAAAAAAAATGTAAACGGTTTAAAATGATAGGAAAAAAATCAACAAAATTTTATCTGCTTGAAATAAATTTTTATCCGATAAATTTTCTTCGATAATGCTTTTAGTATTATGGCCAAATTTTTTGCTATTTTAAAATGTAAGAGGAAGTTTAGAAATCTTTCAGAATTTTACGACATGGACATTAAATAAGATATAAGGAACTATATTGTGAGTATTTAGTTTCAATTGTTTTTAAATTTGTAATTTTGAATGTTTTTTTTTAAATGTTTATTGAATGTATCTATTAAAAGTTAATATATATCCAAGGAAATAGTTATCGAATATAAATCCTTATTTAACGTATCCTTTTTGACGTAATATAAATATAAATCCTTATTTAACGTACATAATTGATGTAATATAAGTATAAATCCTTATTTAACCTATAATTACTTGATATAATGTAAGTATAAATCCTTATTTAACGTATAATTACTTGACGTAATATAAATGCAAAGATAAATCCTTATTTGACGTAATCTAAATATAAATTCTTATTTAGCGTGTCTTTATTTGACATAATATAAATGTAAACACAAAACACTATTTAACGTATCCTTACTTGAAGTAATATAAATATATATCCTTATTTGGCGCAATATAAATATAATCCTTATTAAACGTGTCCTTATTTGACGTAATATAAATGTAAACATGTAGTAATGTAATGTAAACTTATTTAACGTATCCTTATTCATCGTAATATAAATGTAAATACACTGTGTGAAAAAAGTAGAAGGACAGTCATTTTTTTGTACAATATGCTTTTATTTTACTGCTTTTGACCTGATTTTTATAGAGAGTTGTTTTGTTAGAGTTTTAATTTACGTTAGGTGAAAGTTAAATGAGATTTTTTTACTTACCACTATTTTAACTTAGGAATGCAATATTTAATAACTATGGGTGTGTGAAAAAAGTAGAAGGACACGTCCAAAAAATCTGTTTAGAAGCTGTTGGAAAGTTTATAAGTAAGTGTTTTTTTTCTTTTTTAACAAGAATAAAATATTTAGCTAGAAATTCATAGTTTTTGTTGGTTTTAGGATGCCCAGAGGAATACCCTTCAGTAAGTTTCAGAAGGGCCAAATAGTTGCCTATAAAAATGAAGGCAAAGGTGTGAGAGAGATTTCACGGCAGCTACGAATCAATCCTAATACTGTTTCGAACTTCATAAGAAACCATGAAAGTGACAGAAGAAAAAAGAAGACAGGAAGAACAAAAAAACTCACACAACGTGATCAACGAAAAATCATTCGTGAACTCAAAAAGACTGGTGGAAGTATCGGCAAGGCGCAATTTCACTCAGGAATTACACATGTAACCAAAAGAACTGTCTATAACTACATAAAACGCTCAAAAAGGTTCGTCTTCAAAAAACGGATGCACCATCCGAAGTGGAATGAAGAACACATGAAGAACCGACTGCAATGGGCTAAAGACCACATGTCCTGGAGCTCAGAATGGACCTCAGTTATATTTTCCGGTGAGAAAAAATTCAATTTGGATGGTCCAGATGGTTATCAGTACTATTGGCACTGTCTTGGTATTGAAGAAGAAACTTATTCTACTCGACAGATGGGAGGAGGTGGTTTAATGGTATGGTTAGCAGTTGGCTATGGAGGCAGGACAAGTTTAGTCTTTCTAAATGGTAGACAGAACCATACAGACTCCATCCAGACTCTAAACTCAAATCTTCTCCTGTATGGCACTGAGTTAGGAGGAGATGACTGGATTTTTCAGCAAGATGGAGTATCAATTCACACTGCAAATGGTGTTAAAGATTGGTTTGCAGCAAACAATGTTCGACTTTTACATTGGCCTGCTAAAGGTCCTGATCTCAACATTGTACAGAACATATGGGTAATGATTGCACATCGTGTTTACGAGGGTGGAAAGCAGTGTGAATCTGTAGCTGAGCTGCAGAAATCATTAAACTTTGTATGGGACAATTTTTGCCAAACAAAAATTCAATCTTTATACAGTTCGATGCCAAATAGGATCTTCGAAGTAATTCGAGCCAACGGGAAAAGAATTCCATATTAATTTATATAGTACACCTCTTTTTTAGAAGTGTCCTTCTACTTTTTTCACTGATCATGAGATCGTCAAAACCAATTTTTTTTATTAAGTATACTTTTTTTTTTAATTGTGTACTTTTTTGTTCTGTCTAGATACAGGTATCTGCATGTAAAAACGTTGTGAATTAATTAATTGTTTAAAAAATGCGTCATTATTCATTTATCAAAAATAATCTAATGTCCTTCTACTTTTTTCACGCAGTGTATAAATCCTTATTTAGCATATCCTTATTTTGCGTAATATAGGTGTAAATAAAAATACTTATTTGATGAATGTAAAATTAATTTACATACATCTGAAAAAATATATAAAAAATTATTTAAAACAAAATTAAAGATAGATTAAATAAAAAAAGGTACAGCTTACTTAGCATTTTATTCTGGGTTTCGTGAACAAATATGATTCTTGTTAAAAATTTTTGTAATTTACTGCCAACATTACTTTTATTTTTTGTTTAAGAAATGATTTTTCATATCCTATGAATATATAATCACAGTAAAAATATCCTAATAGAATAACATATATTTTTTCACATTTATTAAAACATTTAATATTAATGCGCATAAATTAATATTAAACATTTTTAAAATAAAGAACAGTTCTGAAATATATGACTGAATTACGACACCTAATTAGCATTAGCATTTAATTTTGAAAAATATTTAATATAAAAAAATATTTTTCTATCAAAAAGACAAGTTAATTTTTTTCTTTTTAAAAAAATTGTCGCTTAAATTGATTTTTTAATTAAAAAAGATTAAACATTACTGCAAATTCTAATGTCATTTATAGAGAAATAATTTTAAAAAGTATATTTTTTCAAAGAAAAGAACGTACAGGAAATAAAAGATAATATTTTTATTCATTTAGTGATTGCATTCATGTATTTTTTTGTACAGTTTGTATTTAATCCTTACTTCTTTAAGCTTAGACGATCAAGCCTTAATCTTTTAATTACCACAAAATTGAATCATGAGAAACGAAAAAGAAAAAAAAAGAAAGAAAGGAAAAAAAAAAAAAAGAACTCGGCAAAGGCAACACAAAAACTGGAATTCTACTTTCTTTTTATTAAGGACAATGTTATCAAGTCGTTAAAGGTAATGACGGAAGTAAAGAACTTTCGGTAGTTTGGGTTCTTTGCAGTGGATTTCCAAGATATATACTTTTTTGGCTTTCTTAATAAGTGATTACCTGACAGCTTTGTATGTAATTATTGCATGTTAGTTATGTCCAAAACATTAAAGATAGTTAATTATAATAGCTTGTAAATAATTCAGAAATTATTTTATATTTTTAATGATTATCTAAAGAATTGCTCTATTTTCCATCAACATTAAGTAGTTAAAAATAAAGTGATATAAAAATCACTTTGGGTAGTTTTGTTTCTTTGTTATATTATTCCAAGATATATATATTTTTGGTTTGGTAGTAAATGATTACCTGACAGTTTTATACGTAATTATTACATGTCAGTTCTGTCAAAATATTAAACATAGCTATTTAGAAACTATTATAATTAATTAAGAAATTATTTTATATTTTTGATGATTATTATTTAAAGAAATGTATTATTTTTCAATCAACATTTAGTAGTTTAAAAATAACAAAAGTCACTTTTGATAGTGTTGGCACTTTGCAATGGATAGCCAAGATAATGCAATGAGCCAAGATATATGTTTTTTTTGCTTTCTTTGTAAGTGATTACCTTATAGCTTTGTATGTAATTGTTGCATGTTAGTTCTTCCCAACATTAAAGATAATTAATTATAAAATACCTTCTAAATAACTAAAAAATTTATTTATATTATATTAACAAATTGCTATCATTGTCAATGATTACTATTTAACGAATTGCATTACTTTTGAATCTACATTAAGTAGTTAAAAATAAACAAAAAAAATCACTTTTAGTAATTTTGGTCCCTTGCAATGGTATTTCAAGATATATATCTTTTCTGTTTTGGTAGTAAGTGATTTCCAGACAGATTTATATTTATTGTAAATAATACATGTTACTTCTGTCAAAATAGTAAAGATATTTAGAAGTTATTGGAATTAACTAACTAAAAAAATAATTTATATTATGTTAACGAATTGCTATCATTGCCTATGATTGTTATTTAACGAATTGCATTATTTTTCAATCCACATTAAGTAGTTAATAATAAACAAAAATCACTGTTGATGGTTTTGGTCCATTGCAGTAGTATTCCAAGATATATATTTTTTTGGCTTTGGTGGTAAGTGATTACCTGACAGCTTTATATTTATTGTAATTATTACATGTTAATTCGGTCAAAATATTAAAGACAGTTGAATATAATAGCTTCTAAATAACTACGAAATTATTTTATATTTTTAATGATTGTTATTTAACGAATTGCATTATTTTTTAATCAACATCATGTAGTTAAAATAAACAAAAAAATCCCTTTTAGTAGTTTTGGTCCTTTGTAATGGTAGCCAAAAAGATGTATATGTAAGTGATTATCTGACAGCTTTATATGTAATTATTACATCTCAGTTCTGTCAAATTATTAAAAATAGTTATTTAGCGCTATTATAATTAATTAAGAAATTATTTTATACTTTTTTGGATTGTTATTTAAAGAAATACATTATTTTTTTATTTTAATTTAAATTTATTTGAATTAAAACCGAATTATATATTGAATTATTTGACAATCAATCATATTTTAACAATTCCATCAGTATTAGATAACATTACCAATAAGTTACAATTATGTGCACTTTTATAGTATATTTCCTTTAATATATTTATTTATATTATTTATGTTAAATATTTACATGTCTCCAAAATAGAATCATATAAACTCATATTCTCGAGAGAATAAAGTAGAGGTATATAGCACATTCATAAATCATATATAATAAAGAATAGTATTCGAGAAAAAATTCTGCACAAACATTTCTACTTGCCTTACGAAAACACATTTTTATTAAATCTATTTATTTGCACTTTTGGGAACGCTTAGAAAAAAAAAGGCCACAAACTGTTACTGCAGCGTCGTCGTCTCTATAATAACTGTGGAATTAAAGCAATATGTATAACCTAACCATTCGGATAAGTTCTTATTTTCTTAATGCTACTTCTCAAAGATAAATAGCCTTATATCTAATAGTAAGGCATTGAGTGGTCGACCTTATTTCGGTTATTTAGGAAGGTGTTTACAAAGACGAGGAATACAATAGAAAATAAATAATGACTCCCAGCAAAAAAAATCACGAGAGTGTGCCATATATACAATCAGCACTCAAATATTATTACAGATGTATCAATTATAGTATTAATGGTATACAAATAATAAGCTCTTATTAATATTAAGAATGCTGTTTCCTGGAGAAAAAAAGGAAACTTTAAGGATATTGAAAACCAAGTAATATTTCAATAGAAATTTTTACATGATAACTTAGGATTTGGATTATAACTAGAAGATTAAAAGATAAAAAAATTGAAATCACGATTAATCTGGTTGCGTAATAGATTAAAAGAATAATAATTTTTAACAATATAATTTATTATTTTCATATAATTATAATAATAATGATATAATTTTTATTGAGTTTTTTCGAAAGTATAATTTTTATATACACTTTTTTATGTATATATGTTCCATAAATATAATGATGATCTAATACTTACTTTTATTGTTAAGTTTTGGTTCTTTCTTTATTTATATTATAATAAATTGTACATGCCCAACTTGCGGCTAACGGGTAAACCATGTAGTTAGTGTGTAGGAGGACACAAGTGTGATTTTGCTGGTCGCGTGTGTTGCAGTCACTTCAAGAATCGAGTGGAATCTATGGAGGTTAGGAAACCCTAAATAAGTCTTTTACAACGGCAGTCAAGCTGTCTTATGGAAGATTTACGAAATTTCTCGTATCGGATTCACAGAT
Source organism: Caerostris darwini (assembly GCA_021605075.1). Lineage (NCBI taxonomy): Eukaryota > Metazoa > Arthropoda > Arachnida > Araneae > Araneidae > Caerostris > Caerostris darwini. Next base: position 469,978 of record BPLQ01001095.1, on the reverse strand, counting down.
GTGGGACAGTTAAAACTAAAAGTTCTTTCTGGTAGGCCAACTTCTCTTTTAATAGCATGACATTGAACTGTTCTTGGTATGCATAAATGGAACATGAGACCAATCGATGCCCACTCAAAAATATCTTAAATTTACCTTACGTCGTCAACATCTATAGATATTTATTGCCCGACTCGTGGCTCTGTGGAAACGTGCGCCGTTGGTGAGCATTAGGGCTGTGGTTCAATCCACTGGCGACTTTGTTGAAGACACTGTTTCAAAAATTGATAAGACTCGATCGCGTTTAGGATGTTCCGTATCCTGACTCATGAGTATGACTACTTGTTTTGAGTTTTCTGGATTTTCTCCCATATGATACGCAAATGCGGAGTAGTTCCCTATAAATTCCTCAGGGAAGACACTGCCCTCCTCCTTCAGCGACACGAGCCCAGTCAGGCTTCTACCTACGGCTGCTCCATCATAACAGAAACTTCCCTCCTTCCATGAGAACACACGGTTTCATGGACATGGTCTAGATGTTGCTGTCTACTAAGTGGGATAAGAAAAAAAAAGATATTTATTAAATGATGTCCTACGTTAAACAGAATTGTGTTTTATTTAATTTAAATGTGATCCTGAGATAAAAAAAAAAAAAGAGTTTGATTTCCCGGAATAAATTATTCAAATTGAGAAAAATGCAAGTTTTGTACGCATTTCCGTGATATTATTTGATAAAGGTGAAAGGGAACTTCGTTATTTTGAAAAAACAACAACATGTATTTAATTTAAATGTGATCCTGAGATAAAAAAAAAAAAAAAAAAGAGTTTGATTTCCCGGAATAAATTATTCAAATTGAGAAAAATGCAAGTTTTGTACGCGTTTCCGTGATATTATTTGATAAAGGTGAAAGGGAACTTCATTATTTTGAAAAAAAAACAACAACATGTTTTGAAAATTATTTCATTTAAAAAATCAGAATCATCATTATCATGAAAGTAAATTAAATGTCTGAAACAAAGCAAAGCGCTTTCTTTAACTCGACGTTATTTTCTATACGTTAATCTCAGTACTCATTCCGTTTTCAATTAAGAAAACGTCTTAAAACGCCGAATGGGCTCCAAACTGTTTAAATTTCCATATAGAGTCCTCGCGTCTTCCCTTAAATTGGACTCTTGCGTTAGCTGTAAACATTCAAAAGCGATGCATGGAAGCGACAAGCTTTGTGCTAAGTTCATTGTGTCGGAAGTGATTAGGAAAGCGATTCCCGAAAATTTGCATGCGGCAAATAAAGTTCGCACTTTGGAATTGAGGACCTTCGAAATCTCTGGCCCGGACTTGAAGATGGGATGATGATATTTAGGGATGCATATGATGAACCTAAATCGATTTCAATTGTTTTCTATCGGTCCGCACATAATGATGCTCACCGAAATGCAAGATAAACATAACGAAGCTGGGTATTTTATTTTCTAGTGCTGCAATTGATAAATAGCCGACTAAATTGAAGATATTGGCAAAAATGGTTAAGGGATACATTAAATGGTTGTGAATAAAACATAATAAGTATGCATAGATATATATTTGGTATGCGTAAAGGAAATAAAAATTTTATATAAATATGCATTATAAAAATATGTATTATATGAAAAATATTTAATGGCTTTGCATAAATTATACTCATATTTGTATAAGTATCTGTATAAGTCTAATTAAAAATGTTTATGGAGAATAAATTATTTATAACTGAAAAATTAAATGAATAACTAAATTAATTTATTTGTAATTAATTAATTTAAATAAGAAAATTAAATAATTTATTAATAATTGAGTTATTTCTCCTTATTTTTTAAATTCCTTACTTATAAATATACTTTTAGAGAATATTTTTTTCCGTTTAATTCTTACCAAGTATTTATTGATTTGATTTATCAACTTTTTTTCTATTTATCAGCCAGTTTTACAATTAATTATATAATACAGTTGTAGACAAATACCACCTGCAACTGGTGCATTAATACCAGAGTACCAAAATGTAGGACAATAGTTATCAGCATTTTTGACACAAAAATAGACTTTCTTCAGTTTATGCATTTTATTACGTTTGTTTTGTGTAAGTAAGCTAAATTTTTTTAACATTATATTATGTATAAGTATGCTTACTGCACATGAATCCTTAATATAAAGATTAAGACATCTCAATATTGAAGTATTAGTAGTTAATATGAGAGATAAATTTAGATCACAAATCAAACAGTAATACACCAAAATATTTGCTACAAAAGTGCCTTAGAATACAAATTTCTATAACTTCTTACTGAAAAGCTCTTCTAAAATTCATATATTGTTTTCTCAGCTATTATTCGCCTTTAAAAGTATCATTTCTAATAACAAATCAAATATTTTCACCAAAACCACGATTCAATTTGAATGAGAAATTGAATCGCTGATTTGTATATATGTATACATATATACATGATTTACAATGAATCACATTAAAAAAATAAAGAAAATTAAAATATTTTGTAACTTTAAAGCATTTAGTTTATTGATTTACTGAAAATTCTTTAACGTTATAAAAAACATGAATATTTGGAGATCATTTTGCATTTATTTTAATTTTATTTCAAACCAATTATTATTATTTTTTTTCTTACAAGCGAAATTTTTTGAATGCATAAACATAAAAAATATTAGATTTCCTTATTTTTAAAAACCTAGAAATGATAAAAAAAAAAAATAAATCATCGAAAAAATTATTTACAACCCAAATATAGTATTTTTATTTATTCATTTTTGAAGAAAAATAAATAGCATGAGACTTTTAAAGTAATTTCACATTTGAAGTATGCTCATGAGGTTCGAAAACATTTTTTCCCCCTCATTGATATTTTTTTTTTTTTTTTTTTTTTTGCAAAATTGCAAAAAGTCATTTATTTTTAAAAACATTCTTCTTTTTTTCAAGTCATGACTGGAAATGAAGTTTTTAATTTAAGGGATACTACTGGGACAAAAAAACGTTCAGAGAACAATATAAAAGACACACACACAAAAAAAATGTTTTTTTGTTTAAAACGTGAATCATTTTTCAATTAAAAAAAAATTCTAAAAGCGATAAAAACAAATTTAGTTAATAAAAAAACACAGTCTTCTTATACATAAAAAAATACATAAAATTCGTCACTTAGATAGCCTTTTAATTAAAAAAAAAATAAAATGAAAAACATCAAATTATAATTAATGTGTATTTACGTAACATTTTTGTAATAGCGTGCCTGTTTTCTCTGACATAAGAATGAATATATTTAAATAAATTTACAGAAAAATTATGAATATAAAATGCATTAAAAAGAATAAATTTTCGACAATTGATGCATTTTTATACATGCTTTAAGCAGTTTCGCTATTTTAATTGTACATTTGCCGAACAAAAATAAAATGAGTTTTCAAGTTCAGATTCTTAGAGAATTTTGAATGACATAAATTTAAAAAATGATCACGTGACTCAATTGTTTGTCGTCTTTATGCATGCGTTTAGTTTGTTAGCCCATTTATTAAACATCTATTATGTGTTAAAATAGCTTGCGTGCATAACAATTATCTGCATATTATACATAAATGCTTTTTATCTAAGCTGTTAACAAAGATTGTGCATAATGCATTGAATGCAAATATGATTGATAATAAATGAGGATGATATTATCATGAACAAATGTATATAATTTAATTCCAAGTTGTATAGTAATTGATATAAAATTACATGTTCAGAACTAATTTGCAATTATTACCCTACGAAATGTCAATAATAGATAAAAAAAAAAACATCGTATAATTTTTGTCCATTTATTTACTGATGCATTTTACAAATTATATATTCGTGATTCTATTTTTAAAAAGAGTTTGTAATTATTTTAAAAGATGACAATTTATTTGTACTTAATGTATCATATCTATTTATAAGTATAATGCTATCCTTCTGAAATATATTTAATTTGAAAACTTTCTCAATGAAATATAATTATTAAATTATATTATATTTTTATTTAGTAATTTAAGCATAATATATTTTAAAACTTTTTTTGCTTCTTTTATTTTTTATACATTGTTGCAAGTACATTTAAAAGTCCAGATGCTCTAAAAAAAAGACATGGAATAAAAAGTTTCATCTTTCATGTTGGAAAAATGCAAAGTATCCATACTTCAACTGACTTTATTCAAACCTTTCTACAGCTTGATTTAAGAATAGGAATAGCAGAAAATTTGACAGGAAGATAAAGACATAAAAAGGTGGATTCCGTGAAAAAAAAAGTTCTGACAGGAAAAAAATATATAAAATGCTGTTGTTGTTTGTCGTCGTATCCCCTGAAGAGTGCAAGTAATTCAAATAGCGTGGTGCTCTAGAAAAATATTGGCTATGTTGATTGCCAGATCGGAATATAAATCCTCTTCCGAGGGAGGGTCCAGACAATGCAACAGCTGGGCAATCAAAGACATGAGGAGGAGTAAACTCAAAATCGGGGTAGTTGCCACATTTTTTGGTATTTTTTAACACCATCAGCAAAAATATTCATATTTTTGTGGTGCTTCACTTTAATCTTGTGAGAACAATAGCTGTTTTTCTATCGACATTTAGTTCTGTAATTTAGTATTTAGTTTTAATATTAAAAGGAGTTATAAGATTAGATTTTGCCAAAGCAGAATTAATAATATTTATGAAATTGAACTGATATATTAAAGGATTGGTGATTATAAAGTTTTTTTCCTCAATGTAACCAATTATTTTGTGAATAAACAATTGCATCCTGTACAAAGCATCACGACCAAAACATATACTAAACCCATGTAACACTGTTTTACAAAGCAAACAGTTTCTATATTCTATCAAGGTATATCCTAGATTTGAGATATTCTCCGAGTCAGAAGTTACATGGTGGAGATTGAAGATTGAAAAAGCCATATAACGTGAATGGAACTATTCATGACTCTTTCATGAAAAGGTGCAATCTTATCATGAAAGAGTCATCAATACTTAGTTTCTTCAATAGATAAGCAATTCAAAAATGTAAAAACATTCCATAATAGTGAGGGATAAAATTTAATACAATTTTCTAACATGAATGGCATTTTTACTGTAACCTAGATTACATAAATATTTACATGTAAATCTTCAATTTCGTTCATACAATTTTCCTAATACATAAGGCTCTCAATAGTGGCAGTATAATTATGATCATCAGGTGTGACATTTCAAACAATTGATTTTTATTTGAAACGCAGATAATTTTAAATAGTAAATATTTTCCCATAATTAATTAAAATATTTTTTGAATGAATTCATGTTCACATTAAATTGATAGTTGAAATATTTGAAATATATATTGAATTTTGGAAATATTGCGTCTTTTTCTTTTACGTGTGTATCAAAATTCAACTGCAACTACCAAACCAAATAAATGAAATACAAATGACTTTTTTCCAAAGTGGAATATTTTTACCATCTGAATGTAATGATTATATTATTCAAAGACAATAAAATACCATTACATCGATTTAATTTAATTTAACAGCAACCATTTTGGAAATCTCTGGCAATTCACTGATGCATGATTATTCTAATGATGTCATCCATTCTGAAATCACCATAATGAATTTTTCAGCAGATACATCAACTGATTAAATTGCTTGAATTTAATTTCCCTGAAATAAATAAATGAACTATAAGATGATAAAACTTTTCTGTTGTATCTTTTATGAAAAAGATTGATGTTTTCATGTTCTGATAAAATCGTATCTCTAAATAACAAACACGAAAAGATAAACAATTGCAAAGGTTATTGAATAGGATGTCTGTTTGAAGTATCCTTTTATATTTTCTCTTTCTTCTACAAGAACTTTTATGTTTCTTTTGATTTAATACGTGCCAACATGGACAGTTTTTGTTCAGATGCTTTTTTAATATTACTGTAATAAAAGATGACATAATACCAGTTATGGCTTGAAGGATTACACTTAATTAATTGAAAGCATTCGTTTTTTGTCTAAAGATAACTTCTATGACAGATTTATTTTAAATACTACTTTTATATAAAATGACAAGGTTTTTTTTCTATTTGTTAGAAACTATCATTTTGTATTTCTTTAGTAACATGCCCAACTTAAAACTATGTATTAACAACATCTAGCTTATGTTTTCCAATCTATCTTAAAGAAAAAAATTATTAATGTATATTTTATAAATATATTAATCATTGATTTCTTTAAAATAGTTTTTTAAATCTAATAGTTTTCATTTCATAAATATTTCTACCCCACGAGAGTTTTAATAATTAAATATACGTTAAACTAAAAACTGGAAATTAGATTTTAAAATTAGCCATCTAAACATTATAATTTTACTTTTGCATGGAATAGTAAGTTTGAAACTCGTTTAAATATTACTATTATTTTAAAGCAATTTTAATATTTCAATTCCAATTGAATTTTTATAAAAATTGAAATATTTTCCGGAATTTTGAATTGCAACAACTAATGGTAATTATTCACACTACTTTCTTTCGTATTTTTTTTATAATTTAAAGAAAAAAATGTTATTTTTTTGTTTAATTAATTATATCAAAAGATAACTGTTATCTTTTAAATAATTTAATTTACACATTGAAAAACTTATAAATAATAGCATAAGTGTAGCAAAACTTAAGCATAGTTTTAATCGTAATCTTCCTGATACAACAACTTATGGTGGGTTAAAAGTCTTCCGAATTAGTCATTGCTAAGCATTTTTGTGTCTGCTAATTTTTGTTTTAATTTTTTAACAAACTTCCGTAATAATATTTATTCAACAAAATTTTGCCCTATAGCCTTCCTTCATCTAGACCTTTAATAAATAAACAATGACACAACTATCACTGACAATTTTTTTGGTGAAAAAGATTTGTCTCAATGGGCAACTGCCATTAAAATATGTCATTAAATAATGTACTGTCATTAAATAATGTCGAATAAAATGTTCAGGCCATTTATTGCATCTTAAACAGACGTCTGGTGATTTTAACATTCATTATAACTTGATATTACACTGTCTGCGTCGTATGGCATTGTTTGAATTCTTCCAAAAATACCTCTGAAATCTTTCCAGAAATATCTTACAATAATACCTCTCAAATCCTTCCAAAAATGTCTTACAAAAATATTTCCAAAATCTTTTTTGTCTCCATTTGCTAAGATCCAAATATCCCTAACATAAATCAAAACAGAACACATAATGGATTTGTGCAATAATAGTTCAGTCTTTTTTTTTTTTCATATATATGATGTGAGATTTTAATAGAATTCTTAATATATCAAAGGCAGTCATAAAATATTATTGTAAAAGTCTAACATAAATTGCTTTAGTATTATTTTATAAAATTGGAAGGTAATATTAATAACACAATTTGAAGTGTAGCTTTCATGTTTATAAAACAAAACATAAACCCTTTCAAATAAATGGAATTGGCTGTCTGCCATAGGTATTATTTTAAACTAAAACTTTTTTCTGTTGGTAATAAAAGACTATACTATTCATTTATTACAATTTCACTTGCTTCTCGAAATTTTAAAAACTAAAATACGAGTAGGTGGAATGATAAATAATTTAAATAAAGTAAATTTAATTTATATAAAATAACATACAATTCAAATTTTTTAATATAATAGCCATAAAAAATTCAATTTTTAGTCGGTGCATGTAACGAATCTTAAAGGTAATTGAAGAATGGAATTCTGATAATTGAAGTAAATTATACATACAAGAAAGAAATGCTTCCGTTTTAATTTAAAACAATATTTTCTTCTTTGCCAGTGACTAAATAATATTTATAAATTAATTAAATTTTTTTTAAAATAATATACCATTGCATAACGAATTGGATGTCTTCAATTTCATTTAATGTTCTGTGCATTTAAAAAGCAGAAAATTCATTTATTTTAACACTAACGGTTTAAAATAGCCCTACATTTTATTTTTTTCCAGTAGGATAAATTGGAGAAATTCCGCACACAAAAGAAAATTTTGGTTTAATAAATTTAGTAATGATTTTAACGCTCCCACTTTCAATATTTATTTAATGCAATACTGCTATTTACAGACGCATACCATTTACAGACTTTTGGAATATAAATTTTATAGTTTATAAAAATTATTAAAAAACTATTAAAATATTAATTAAGATACTGAAGATTATTTACAATTATGAATAATAAAAAAAGAATATATTCTTTTTTTACCACTCCAATGATCGTCTAAGGTTTTACTTTATAGACTGTCAACCTATTATGATTGTCACAAATCACTGTGACATTTTTTCATCTTTACAGGATAACAAAACACATAATGTTTCGGGTGCAACTTTTTTTGAAGACTTCTGAACCATTGTTATTTAAGTTTCGTCTATACTGTAGATTTGTTTTCCACTGAATTTTTAATTTTCAAGTACTATTTGTAAATGTTTCACGTTAGATGGTAGCTTCTGTCTACCTCCTTGTTAAGCAGACATGTTTATGCTTTTTTAGTTCGGGTTGTCTTAATGACATGGAAAAGTTACATCGAGAAATAACATCAACTGGCTATTTTAGTAGATTTATCGAAATCAGTTTTTACTTGATTGGCTTCAGCAAAGTTATACCCCAACTTTCAGAATGTCAAGCGGGCTCATTCCATACAATAGAGAGTTTTTGCATACCGTACGTTAGTTACCGTAGAACGCCCGTTAGCTTTTTCTCCCTAGCGTGCGTGCTCATAGGAAACCACAGGTTTCGGGTTCGAGTCCCGGCTGCGAAAGGGATGTTTGTAGTGGTTCGGAACATTTCCTATGAGCATGCACGCTAGGGAGAAAAAGCTAACGGACGTCCTACGGTAACTCACGTACGGTATGCAAAAACTCTCTAATAACTTGGCTAGATTCAGAGAGAAAAAGCCGCTCTGCGCTGCATGCTTTGGGTTCCTGTCCCACCGTCGCAATAGACGTGTGTAGTGGTTCGGCCACCCTTTTAAATAGTATGTCCCGGTCTAATTAACCCTCGTGTGCAAAATCATGATCGTAGAGCAATAATTTAGGTGATTGAGCCTAGGCCTAACAACCCAACCTCTTAAAGAAAAAAATTGTGTGTTATGAAATTTCAGGCAGAAAAGACCAGTCAGATTGACCAGTATTTCATCCATACGACTTGTTAAGAGTCAGATGGGTCAAGCTGGTGGAAACCGACTGAGATACCGGACTACAGAGCTTCAGAAAGAGTTAAGCGAGTTCTTTTTATCTTCTTTTTCGGCGACTTCGACGAAGCGACTTAGTTAAGCGACTTCTTTTTATCTTGGGGAAGGGAGTATCTAATTGTGTTACCTAATGAGAATTTGGTGATTCCAAAAGTCTTCCTACAATACTTTTTTCTGCTAATCTGTGAAACCACTTCAATGTTTGTTTTTCAATTGTTCCTGACTCCAAATCCCTAATTAGTGCGTCGTGAAAAATTTAGAGGTTTATTAAATAATTTCGAGGTATTTATTAAATATCCAAAATACCCATACGTAAAGGTTTTTGTTTTACATGTTAAAACTGTGTCATTAATTTTAGCTATGAGGTTATACCGCACATCAAATGCCATGGCACACTGAATTACCCCTAACAGAAAGTCATTTAACGGACGTTATATTGATTGAAAATGGTTAAATTGATGCAATAAATGGCCTGTTCTAATAAGAAAAACCGAGTCTGATACTGTTTGCAGATGGAAATTTTTATCTAAGCTTATAAAAGGAGGCATAACTTAAAAACTAAAAGACCATAATTCTAAGGGAAACGTTAGTTTCTTTCAAGGCCAAAAATATACTAACAATGACGATAAATGAAAAGGCGGGGAGAATTAATTTAAAACATATTCTTTAAACTCTAACTTTTCTCGATGTTATCTGCTATATTTTTAAACACCGAAAACAGCGGTGCGAAGAATTGCTCACTGACTGAATTTTGCACTTTTGCTGCCCTATATTCTGTAAATAAATATGTAAGCTTCACCTCGGATAATGCATGAATAATATATTTACATAAAAGAAACAATGTTTGGGTCTTGAAATAATTTATTAAGTAAAATATTAAAGTAAACATGTTGCAACTTTCAGCAAAAATATTTGCAAATATATATTTAATTTTTAAAGCAATTACTTTTGTTTTAATTATCATTTCATTGCATTCTAAAATATAAAATAATTCGTTGAAAATCTGAACTAAACGGTATAATATCTATTATTTATTTAATATTTATTACTATATTATTATTACAATATTTTATTTTAAATTATGGAAATTTTAACTCTCGTTATTCTATAGATATGGAATAATAAATGTCTTAATTTATTACAATTCAAAAGGTTACTATTTTTCTCCATTAAAAATTGATATCAATTGATGTTTAATATTTTTAAAACGCAGCAATGTACTATACCAAAATTTTAGACGAAATACAGTAAATACTCGAAGGAAATCTTTTAGTTGTATTGAGACATTGTATCTAAAATGATGTCATCAAATTCATCTTAAGATATTTATTATATATGGATAATACCTTTCATTTAAGATTTAAGAATTAAATAATATATTTAATGGATAAAATATAATATATTTAAAATTCATATATATTCCTATTTGTTTAAATATAAAAATATGCTACTATAATAATACAGTATGAAATTTTGTTTCCGCATATAAATTTTTATATATAAAATATTATTCACAAAAATTATTTTCTTTAAAGTTAAATATCAAATAATATTTAGTAATTCGATTTTTGTACTTATGTATCCAATGTGTAAATTTTTGTGATTTTGTTAACATCTGTTTCATCGAAATTGTATCTTTTTAGCAACGTAGAGACATATTATCACATAACAATGTACTAAGATATAAAAAGGAGAAATCTCGACTCAAATTGATGCATCACAACAAAAGATGCCGACAAAATTAAATAATAATGAGACAATGAAAAAAGGTATTCCGTGAATGCCCTGTTCTCATTGAATAGGAAGAATGCTATAAAGTTATGCCTCTTCATTTACGGTAGAAGGTCTAAGGAATTTCATTTTCCTCAGTTTGGAAAAGCCTTTGATACTGAAATTCAGCAGAACTAAATCATGTCTTCAGACGGGAATAATGGAAAAGGTTGAAGTTAGATTTTAAAGAGAGGAGATAAGTAATTTATAATAAAAAATCGATATTTGTTTCTAAATTTCTCGGAACTTAATTGTTCATAAGTGTATTAAAAACAATGTTATAAATAGAGGAAATAACTAATACATTTAAATATATCCGTAAGACAGAAAGTCTTGCCAATAAAAGAGGAGAGAATTACGATTTTCCAGATGTTATCTCTGGAGATTTTCGCTACAAATTGTGATGGTACAATTTGGATTCAATGTATAGGTTTCCTCATGTTGGAAACGTTGAGTTTACTACATATTAGGCGATCCGGTGACGAAAATCGTCTGCTGATCGACAATTAAAAAAGGTATTATCGGTATCCTTATTCAATTTATATTTTTAATGATAGTATCTAGTTAGCTAGCAGCAGACTGTACCCCACAGTATAATTGCTGTGTATAAATGATACCAGCTCTTAATTACTGTTCATGCTTCTTCTACTGGCAACAGCGCTCCCGGAAGCTTTCAGATGAAATCGTTAGTCGGCCCCGAGACTCTCTCCCGATAATAAGTATAGCGCAATTCCCAGTTTCTGCTGAGAAACGTTAGTTTATTGCCTCGAAAAGAAATATATTTACCGCACTTCGGTACATTAGTTGGCCTACAGACTCTGACACCGAAAGGAAGTATCTTTCGCGCACCCTGCGCGTACCTGAGTATCGAGTTTTCGGTTTAAAAGAGTAATCCTTCCACACATCTATAATTATGTTTTTAAATGTGTTAAATATTACATGCCTCTAATTGTATGTGTGTGATATTTGTGTGGCTGTCAATAAAGCTGTGAATTCTTCAAACTGTGCCTCAAGCATCTCAATCGAACCATACCCAGTTACAATCTGGTTGCCCAACCTGTACACAACAGTTGAAATCTATGTACAACTCCCTACTCTTAAAATACGAGTTGTAAAAGTTCTCCTTGTTTTAAGTCATAAAATAAATGTATTGTCTTCAACTTTAATACAGAGTACAGACAGTATACGCGGGAAAAGTGAGGTTCAAAAAGTTTTTGTTATAATGAAATAATATCATACACATGCATGAAAAATAGAGATAATTTCTGTCTTTAGTTAGAGAGAAATTAGTTGGTAATTTCGGTGCATGTGTATGCCTGCATTAAAACTAATGAGGTGACAATTAAAATTAGAAGAGGTATTCTTCTTCATTGATGCAACAGCCCCATGGCGGGCCAAGGGTGTCTGTCTACTAGCAGATTTCGAGAACCAGCAGATATTTTCATTTTTCAGCGTATAGTTGTCAGCTGTACGCCCAACCTTCCACAATCATATTAGACCGGCACCCACGGTTTCAAGTGGATCCCGAACCACTACAAACATCCCTGGCACAGTCGGGACTCAAACCCGAAATTTGTGGCGCGAATTACAGAGCGCTAGTCACTCACCGTCAAACCCCAAAATTTTGATCCGATTATAATCAAAACTAGATATAATAAAATAGTATATTATTTTTATTTCGTTGCTAGGATTATAATAAATAAAGAAACAAATCTATTTTATTCACTTACACTATTCAGTAACATTTTAGATATTTTGTTTACTAAAAGTAGCATGAAAATAAATTTAATTCTGAACCCATGCATTACAAGAGAAAAAATATTTACAAGAAACTCTAAGAAGCAGCGAACTGTGTCAGATGGGGAAGAGACGCAAGACGCAGTAAAAGTTGCACCCTCGCACTTTTATAAAATACTTTTATATATATACTTTTATAAAATATTCTAAATTCCTACACATTAATTCGACCTTCTCCTTACTGGCAGATTTCAAGAAACAGGAGATATTTACTTTTTATAGGGTAGGGTTGTCAACTCTACATCCAACGTTTCACAGTCATATTAAACTAAGATCTATGGTGTAAAGTGTATTCCTAACCACTAAAAAATCCATGACACAGCCTGTGACGTCTATAGAGTGCTAGTCCCTCGACCATCAAGACAAAAAATTTGATCCGATTATAATCAAAGCAAGACGTCATAAAATATTAGATAATTTTTATTTTGTTGCCAGGATTATAGTAATTTTTTTTCTTTCTAATGCAGCTGGCAAACACTTAGACAGCTTGATCTTGGATGCCTTAAGGCAAGCGCTGCACAGACGTACTCACTTTGCATTACCCAGGGGGCGCGTGTAACTTGAAGATAAGCCACGGACACGGAGTAACAATGCCCCCGCCACGCTCCTATTAGGAACGGGACCTACAATTTAAAGTGGATTCCGAACCACTACAAACATCCATGGCACCACCGGGACTCGAACCCGAAACCTGTGGTACCGAGCGCCAGAGCGCTAGCCACTCGGCTATTCAGGCCCCGGATTATAGTAAATAAAAAACAAATCTATTTTATTCACTTAAATATTCAATAACATTTTAGATGCTATATTTTGTTTAGCATGAAAAGAAATTTAATTCAGAATCCATGCATTACAAGAGAAAAAATATTTATAAGGTAACTTTAAGAAGCAGCGAACTGTGCTGATGGGAAAGAGACGCAAGACGAAGTAAAAGCTGCACCCTCGTGTCACGGGGACATGAAAAATAAAAGCTGTGACGTAAGCGTGTTACAGGAAGTATCCATTATTCATGTATCTTGGCTTTTAAAATGAAAATAAAGTTATTCGCAGTCGAGCGTCGTTCGTCTCTGTACATCCTTGTAGCAAAGGCACTCAAAATTACATTTGTTTGCATACAGAATTGTGTGCGTTGCTCTAAAAAATAAATTGCTTTGGAGTAAATGTACCATCATAATTCAAATATGGCAAACGGAATTATTTGTTCCATTGATAAAAAGCAGCACCGGATCTTGAAATGTATTATTACTTAATATATTTCGTCATTTTTGTAGATATATCTATCTTCTTTTATTTTGAAATGCTTTATATATATATTGAAATACTTTACATCAAAAATTGAATTAAGTTAAGAGGTTATGTATAAATAAAAACAAATTGACGATGACAACATAAAAATATCTTTAAAAAATTCATTATTCATATCTTCAGGTCATTACAGTGTTGTATGTAAATTTTTGTTGCATGTATGCAAATCTGTTATTGCTTTTAAAGAAAATGTATGTTTTACTTCTTATTTATCAATCAAATTTGTTTCACCGTTATTCAAAAAGATAATTTCTTTTTCTGAATATTTATAAATATTTATTAGTAAAAATACATTTAATCATGAACAGAATGTAAAACTTAACAATGAGTTTAAAATGCTTTACCATTGTATAATAAAGTCCATATGTACTATCTTATAAAGATAAGATGTTGTAATTTATCGTTGTTAGTTAATAATTAATAGATCTAGAAACAGCAAAATTAATAATTCAATTGATAAAAAGCAGAACAAGATCTTGAAATGTATTATCACTTAAAATATTTCGTCATTTTGAAGAAAAAAAATATTTTGAAATATCTTATATCAAAGATTGAATTAAGTTAAGAGGTTATGCATAAATAAAAACAAATTGACGATGGCAACATCAAAATTTTTAGAAAAATTTATTATTCATATAACATATCTACATGTCATTGTTATTTGTAGCTACGTTGTTGTATGTATGTAAATCTTTGACATAAATTTCTTAGAAGAAGTAACAGATTTCATGTTTTATTTCTTATTTATCAGTCAAAATTTGTTTTACCGCTATTTCAAACGTTTTCTTGAATAATTATACATAATTATTAGTGAAAATACAACATTTAATTATGAACAGAATGTAAAACCTAACAACGCATTTAAAATGTTTAACCATTGTATAATAAAGTTCAAATGTACTATCTCACAGAGATAACATGCAGTAAGGTTGTCGTTGCCATGTTGATGTCATAATTCAAAAGGAATTATTTGTTCAATTCATAAAAAGCGGCACCGGATCTACAAATGTATTATTACTTAATATATTTCGTCCTTTTGAAGAAAAAAAAAATATTTTGAAATATTTTATGTCAAAGATTGAATTAAGTTAAGATGTTATGCATAAATAAAAACAAATTGACGAAGGCAACGTAAAAATTTCTTATAAAAATTTATTATTCACATAACATATCTATCTACATGTCATTGTTATTTGAAGCTACAGTGTTGTATGTAAATCTTTGACATGAAATCTGTTATTGTTTCTAAGAAAATGTATGTTTTTTTTCTTATTTATCAATGAAAATTTGTTTTACTGTTATTCAAAAGAGATAATATACTGCCCTTTCTGAATATTTGTAATACATGTTAGTGAAAATACAACATTTAATCATCAACTGATAGTGAAACTTAACAATGCACTTTCTAAAATATTTAATTATTGTATAATTTATATAAGATAGCACATTTAATCTTCGTAACTACATTTATTAATTTTAAGGGACCAAATGGCCGAGTGACTAGCGCTCAGTGCCTCTAGTGTAGTCCCTGCGGTGTAATCGGCGTTTGTAGTGGTTCAGAATTCACTTTAAGCCGTAGGTCTCGGTCTAATATGACTGTAGAGCGTTGAGAGTAGGGCGACAACCCTAATATTAAAAAAAATAAGTAACCCCAGTATTAAAATAAGTATTAGGATTGCTAAGAAAAAGCCAAAAGTTTGATCCGATTATAATCAAAGCAAGATATAATAAAATATTGATTTTTTTATTTTATTGCCAGGGTTATAGTTAAATAAATGGCAACATAAAAATTTCTTAGAAAAAATTCATTATTCACATAACATATCTATCCACATGTCATTGTTATTTGAAGCTACGTTGTTGTATGTAAATCTTTGACATGAAATCTGCTATTGTTTCTAAGAAAATGTATGTTTTATTTCTTATTTGTCAGTCAAAATTTGTTTTACTGTTACTCAAAAAGATAATATAGTGCTTTTTTCTGAATATTTCTACATATATACATTAGTAGAAATATTCAGATATTATACAATAGAAAAAATTAAATAATTTCCAGATTAATTAAAAATAATATTTCATTAATTAATCATCAGTCAATTGGCCAATAGGTCGCCAGAGGGGTATAAGAGTCAGCATGAGTAGTTTTAATTGACATGAATAGCACAAAAAATTATGATTCCAAAATAAATAAATGCATATAAAGAAATAAATATTGCGTCTAAGAAACTAACAATTTGTTACGTGAATAATATGTTAGATTAATTTCTTTTTGTCCTTCATAAAATATTTATTCAAATATATTCAAGTTTAATTTTAAAACAAATATTTATGACAAATAATTATTTAAAAAAGGTCAACTACATAAAATAAATATGTAACGTTATTAAAAATTGATTTCCATAAAGTATTTTTAAAAATTCAGTTTTCTAAACGTTTTATTTTATCGCTTCATTCTTTCGATCAATACCTTTTCTACCGACATCAATAGTTTTATTTACTTAACGTTTCCCCAAAAAAAGCTTTTCTTTTTTTTAACCTCAAATCTGTCTCTACCCTTCTTTTCGTCCTTCAATTATAACAACACGTTTGAAAAATGCGTCTGCAGCTGCAAATGATATGAGGAAGTCAATCCGGAAATGTCCAATAATACGCGTCCATCATTAACAAGAAACGACACTATTGGCGGAAACATTGAAGGAAAAAAAGTTCTTTTCAAGCATGGCGACAAAAGTTGGCGAAGAAAAAAAATTCAAGCTCTGCTGTCCATTGATTGGACATGTTAGTCTTCAGGTGTCCAATTAGGATCACAGAAATAGTGACTGGAAATAATAAACCAATCAGATGTGTAAATAATTCTCTTTGGTCTATATATCTCTCAGTATGTACGTTATATCTTATTATTGGTTTATTATATAAATTTTAAATATAAATCTATAATCATATAGCTTTAAATGTGTTATTGTAATAATAATTAATATTGTATTGTGTTTTATGAAGTATAAAGAAATAAATATTGCATTTAGGAGACTAAGAACTTGGAATTCAAGTAATATGTATACATTAATTTCTTTTTCCCTTTTACAAAAGATTCATTCAAAAATAGTGGGATTTAACTTTAAAACACATATTTACGCCAAATAACTATTTAAAAAAGATAAAATACACACAAATATTTAAACTTATTTAAAAATTGATTTCAATAAAAAATTTTGAATACTGAATTCTTTAACAAAATTTTATAAAAAATATTTAAAGAATTCAGTATTCAAAAATCTTTATTTTAGCTCTTTATTCATTGGATCCATATCTTTTTCAATCATTGAAAAAAATAGTTTTATTTACTTAACGCTTTCCAAAAAAGCTTTTCTTTTTTTTTAACATCAAATGTGTGAGGAGCTTTCTTTTCGTCCTTCAATTATAACAACACATTTGAAAAATGCGTCTGCAGCTGCAAGTAATATGATGAGGAAGTCAATCCGGATATTTCCAATAGTCTGCGTCCAACATTAACAAGAGGCGACACTATTGGCGAAAACAGTGAAGGGAAAAAAGTTCTTTTCAAGCACGGCGACAAAAGTTGGCGAAGAAAAAAATTCAAGCTCTGCTGTCCATTGATTGGACATGTTAGTCTTCAGGTGTCCAATTAGAGTCACAGAAATAGTGACTGGAAATAATAAACCAATCGGATGCGTAATAATTCTCTTCTCGGTTAAGTCTGGGAATATTTGGTAGATTTAGGACTCTTATCAGGAAAATAGATGTAATAAATATATTTCAAAGTAATTTTAATAGCAAAAATATTCCGACATTTTAAAAATAATCATCATCATAAATCTTTTATTTTAATTAAATCTAAGTGAAGAAAGTAAATAAAAAATTTATAGCAACTGCTATTTGTGAATAGATCCTTTTAATATTACTTTATAATCTTATTTTATAATAGAAACTAAGTATAAGTTATAAGTATTAAGTTTTTCATAGGAATAAAATCAATTAGAACGTAGTTATTTTTGTTTAAAGATTAAATTAATAAAAAAAATCTTATCTTTAGGTTATATATTTATGCGTTATTTTAATTTTATTTTATTGTCAATACACTACATAGTCTCTTGCATATAAAAAATCACCTATATGTTTCAAAACAGTTTTTTATATAATAACAATCAGGTGAATATTTTGACAAAGAAGAATATCCATAATATTCTTCTGGGTAGTTATAGATTATTTTACTTTTAAATTTTTATTTTTATTAGACGAAAAGATGCACTATTTTAAAACATTTTTAAAATTTCTTCTTCACAGAAAATCGAACAAATTTATAAATTTCTTCTCTTTGAATTTTTCTCATTTTTTTTCTAAAATTTTCAAATTTAATAGTATATTAGGTTACTCATTTAGATATTTTTATTATTAATTAAAAAACTATGAACTAATGTTAAATATTATTTAATAATCCTTTTTTTCTTTTACAAAAATACTTGTTGCAAAATTACAACTATTAACAGTTTACTAGATTATCATTTAACATTAAACACTATAAAAGTAAAATTCTGCCAAAAAAATATATTCAATTCTGTCTAAGTAACATGTCTTAATGAAATGAATGTAACATTGAATACTATAAAAGCAAATTATGCCAAAAATGTATACAATTCATTGTCTAAAGAACATGTCTCAATGAGATAAATGTAACATTGAATATTATCAAATAAAATTCTTCCAACAAAATCTATTCAATTCTGTCTAAAGAACATGTTTTAATAAGATGAATGTAACATTGAATACTTTAAAAATAAAATTCTGCCAAAAAATGTATTCAATTCACTGTCTAAATGCAAAAAGACATTATACATATTTAGAATAATAAATACATTATAATTATAGTAATTTTAGTAACAATTCTAATATAATTGAACTACTTTTCTGTATGAGACTAAATAAAATGACAAATCCATTACAGTTATAGAAACAAAATAAATTAATTTTTGTCAAATTTATCATTTCAAAAAAGAATAAGACGTTGAATAATTATTTCTACTCAAAGAATTATTGAATTCGTTGACAAAATGAAAATAAAAACTTTAATGATCAAATACACCATGTACAGATATTTTACCTAACACTTTAATTTCCTTTTGAATTATTCTTGCAAATATATGCGTCTTTCTTTTTCGTCCATCCAACTCAATCATTTCTTTATCATGTTGTTAACAAGTAATTTGGTTCACAAATCATTTGACTCCTAAACTTGATAGCTTTCTTAACACACTCTGCTGAACTGCAAAGCTTTTAAGAGTTATCCTTTAAAGTGAATTTCTCGCAAGCATTACGAATGGGCACTGAGATAGTCTCTATATTTTAGCATAGGAACTTGAGGAGCACTGGAGTGTTACCTTATAGGTTAATAGAAAACTTCTAGTGGCCCGTGAAATTGAATAACGGATGAAGAACAGCAGAAATTTAAATGTTGATCAGACAG
The DNA here is from genome assembly GCA_021605075.1 of Caerostris darwini. Lineage (NCBI taxonomy): Eukaryota > Metazoa > Arthropoda > Arachnida > Araneae > Araneidae > Caerostris > Caerostris darwini. The sequence goes on along the minus strand of BPLQ01001095.1, from coordinate 450,400 downwards.
TATTTCTCTCGTGTTCTACAACACGAAGTTTTAGAAAAGTCTTAATGCAGTTTCGGGATAGGATCTAAGAAAATAACATTTTTAATCTAGTGCTTTGAAGTACCTTGATAAATGCGATTTTCTAGTTCTTTTACTAAACTACTTTTTGGATAGTAAAATATTCATCAGTGTTTCAAGAATGCTTCATACTTTTATTAAGAAAAATTGGAAAAAAATAAATTGTTGAGCAAATCTTGAGCAACGATTGTTTTTTTACGCCTTAAATTCGCAAGAAAGCATCTGGAAAACATTAAAATTGAGAGAATTTTGTATATACTAAAATATACTAATATAAAAAGGAACATAATACATAAGAAGTTGCTTTTCTTGGTCGATTACCACCAAATTAAAGAAAATTGGAAAAAAATACTTTACTGAGCTAATTATTAAATACTGAGTAGGTCTAGATGTTGCTGTCTACCAGGTGAAATAAGAAAAAAAAACTTTTTAGTACGTGTCTGAATAAAATGACAAATACAATACAGTTATAGAAACAAAATAAGTTAATTTTTTTCAAAATTCATCCTTTTAAAAAAGGAATAAGATATTGAATAAAAAATTCTACCAAAAAAATTATTCAATTCGTCAATAAAGTGAAAATAAAAACTTTAATGATAGATAAAACCATGTACATATATTTAACCTAAAACACTTTAATTTACTTTGAAATATTCTTGCAAATATATACGTCTTTCTTTTCCATCCAACTCAATCATTTCTTTATCATGTTGTTAACATGTAATTTGGTTCACAAATCATTTGAATCCTAAACTTGATAGCTTTCTTAACACACTCTGCTGAGCTGCAAAGCTTTTAAGAGTTATCCTTTAAAGTGAATTTCTCGCAAGCATTACGAATGGGCACTGAGATAGTCTCTATATTTTAGCATAGGAACTTGGAAGCACTGGAGTGTTAACTTATAGGTTAATAGCAAACTTCTAGTGGCCCGTGAAATTGAATAACGGATGAAGAAGAGCAGAAATTTAAATGTTGATCAGACAGTATTTCTCCTATGTTCTACGACACGAAGATTTTAGAAAGTCTTAATGCAGTTTCGGGATAGGATCGAAGAAATAACATTTTTAATCTAGTGTGCTTCGAAGTACCTTGATAAATGCGCTTTTCTAGTTCTTTTTCTAAACTAGTTTTTTGGATACTAAAATATTCAGTAGTGTTTCAAGAATGCTTAGTTCTTTTAATAAGTAAAATTGGAAAAAATATATTGCTGAGCAAAGCTTAAGGAACGAGTATTTTTATTTTACGCCGTGAATTCGCAAGAAATCATCTGAAAAACATTAAAATTCAGTGACAGTTTTTGTATATACTGAAAAATATAATAAAGTAAACATGAACACATAAGAAGTTGCTTTCCTTGGTTGATTAGCACTAATACAAGAAAAATTGGAAGAAATAAATTGACGAGCAAAGCTTCAGCAACCATTGTTTTATTCTATACATATATAAAATTATAAATACATAATTTAGTAATGTTGAGAAACAATACTAATGTATACGAATTACATTTCTGTATGTGACTGAATAAAATGACAAATACATTACAGTTATAAAACAAATTAAGCTAATTTTTTTTCAAAATTTATAAATTCAAAAGGGGATAAGATGTCGAATAAAACTTTCTACTGAAAAATATTCATTTTATTGACAGAATGAAAATAAAAACTTTAATGCTCAAATGCAACATGTACAGATATTTAACCTAACACTTTAATTTCCTTTTGAATTATTCTTGCAAATATATACGCCTTTCTTTTTCCATCCAACTCAATCATTTCTTTATCATGTTGTTAACATGTAATTTGGTTCACAAATCATTTGACTCCTAAACTTGATAGCTTTCTTAACACACTCTACTGAACTGCAAAGCTTTTAGGAGTTATCCTTTAAAGTGAATTTCTCGCAAGCATTACGAATGGGCACTGAGATAGTCTCTATATTTTAGCATAGGAACTTGGAAGCACTGGAGTGTTAACTTATAGGTTAATAGAAAACTTCTAGTGGCCCGTGAAATTGAATAACGGATGAAGAACAGCAGAAATTTAAATGTTGATCAGACTGTATTTCTCTCATGTTCTACGACGCGAAGATTCTAGAGAGTCTTAATGCAGTTTTCGGGATGGGATCTAAGGAAATAACATTTTTAATCTAGTGCTTCGAAGCACCTTGATAAAATGCACTTTTCCTAGTTCTTTTTCTAAACTAGTTTTTTGGGATAGTAAAACATTCATTAGTGTTTCAAGATTGCTTAATTCTTTTATAAAGAAAAATAAGAAAAAATACATTGCTGGGCAAAGCTTTAGCAAGTTTTTTTTTTTTATTTTAGACCGAAAATTTGTAAAAAAATTATCTGAAAAACATTAAAATTCAGGGAGAATTTTTGTATATACTGAAAACATATGTTAATATAAAAATAAGTTAAATATTATTAGTTAATAAAATAAGTTTCTTTTTCAGAATTTATCATTTAAAAAAAAATAAGATGTAGACATTGTTTCAAAAAGGAGAAGCCTCGAGGGCGTTTGTGATGTTCAGCATTTTGCCTCGTTACTCGGACTACTTGGTGGGAATAAAATAGCAAATTGTTGGAATAAAATAACAAATCCGTTACAGTTACAGAAATAAAATAAGTTAATTTTTTTTTAGAATTTATCATTGCAAATTAAATAAGAAATTGAATAAAATATATTAAATTTATCGATAAAATGAAATAAAAACTTAAATGATCGAATAAACCGTGTACAGATATTTAACCTAGCACTTTAATTCCCTTTGAATTATTCTTGCAAATATATACGTCTTTCTTTTTCGTCCATCCAACTCAATCATTTCTTTATCATGTTGTTAACATGTAATTTGGTTCACAAATCATTTGACTCCCAAACTTGATAGCTTTCTTAACACACTCTACTGAACTGCAAAGCTTTTAAGAGTTATCCTTTAAAGTGAATTTCTCGCAAGCATTTCGAATGGGCACTGAGATAGTCTCTATATTTTAGCATAGGAACTTGGAAGCACTGGAGTGTTAACTTATAGGTTAATAGAAAACTTCTAGTGGCCCGTGAAATTGAATAACGGATGAAGAACAGCAGAAATTTAAATGTTGATCAGACAGTATTTCTCTCATGTTCTACGAAACGAAGATTTTAGAGAGTCTTAATGCAGTTTTGGGATAGGATCTAAGGAAATAACATTTTTAATCTAGTATGTTTCGAAGTACCTTGATAAACGCGCTTTTGTAGTTCTTTTACTAAACTATTTTTTTTTTTTGGATAGTAAAATATTCATCAGTGTTTCAAGAATGCTTTATACTTTTATTGAAAAAAAAAGGAAAATTTTAGGAAAAAAAAATTAAATTGCTAAGGAAAGCGTAAGCAAGTTTTTATTATTATTATTATTTTACGCGGAAAATTCGCAAGAAGTCATCTGAAAAACGTTAAAATTCAGAGAAAGTTTTAGCATATACTGAAATATATACTAATGTAAAAATGAGCAGAACCCATAAGAAATTGCTTTCCTTTGGTCGATTATCACCAATTTATGGAAAATTGGAAGAAGTACATTGCTGAGAAAAGTTTAATCAACGATTGTTTTATTTTACTTAGTAAATTAACAAGAAATCATCTGGAAAACATTAAAATACCGAGAATTTTTGTTTATACTAAAAATATACTAACGTAAAAATGAACGGGACACATATAAAGCTGCTTTCATAGTCGATTACCCCCAACTTTCATTATAGTTATAACTGTGATTTGGAATGCTTTATAAAGTAGTGGAATAACACTTTCTTATATTCGAAACTGTAGAGCTACGCTTTTAACACTACCTCCCGCCCCCCACAAATTTCTACATCATCCAACCAAATGTAATGCCATTTAAATAGTTTCTTCTTTGTGACATTGCAAATACTACTCACTGGAACTTGAAGGTAAAGTCTTTAATAGTGTTTTTTTTATTGTAATCTTGCACACGTTTTGTGTTGCAAAATAATTGTATTAAAATCTCTTTTGTACCGAAATGGGTGTTTATTGTACTGATCGCAACAAGATTTCTTCTATAATTTTGTGAACGTGCACTTAAAAGTTACATCGTTCTTATAATAAATTAAAATTACATTACATTACACATTACATTACTTCTTTAGTTCTTCAAGCTGATATTTTTTATGGGGATTTATTTTTAATTTATTTGTTGTTGTTGTTTTTTTTCAATTTTTCAAATAGATCTCTTTACTGTTTCGCAGATCTCAAAAGGCCGAAATCAGAAATTTATCTAAAGACTGCTGAAACAAATCCTGACAACGTTTCCTCTTCTATCCAAACTGAAGGACACGATTGTCAGATGTCAGATATCAGTACATGTCAAGATAGAGTGCACTGGTTTGTCACGCCCTATTGGAGCATGTTATATCAACTTTCCTTATCTTGTCAAATAAAATCACTTGATCAAAATTCTTACTACTAAAAATATTAGTCTATACAACAGAATGTGAACACTCAAAATTAATTTCACACCATACTGCACATCATACTTCACGAGATCTTTAGGGAAAAATTTGGTTGTTAAAATATTTTTTTATTAAATATATTTTAGGTCTCTGAATGATATTTAGCCTTCTCAACATTTTTTTTTTCAGGTAAGAAAAAAAGTTGCTTATATGTGAATGGTTAATGCCAAAGCCCGATTCATGGTTTAGTGGTAGGATATGTGACTAGCCTGCAGGAGGGTTTTAATTCGCTTACGCGTTCACTTTTAATTCGCTTTAATCCGCTTACTTTGCAGCGACTACTTTTAGAAACAAGAAGATTCGATTACGATTGTGCCGTGTGTAAAGCTTAATTCATTGATAAGCAATCTGCCTGGTGGTGAGTGTAATGTTTTATGGCATACAAGATGCTAATATGGGACAGCTACTCTTAAACATCGTTCAAAAAGGCAACAACCTCCCTCCCAGCATTAGTCAGTTCGCAGACGGCGTTTAACAATTATGTATAAACAAACAATATTGTATACATAACAAAAATCATTATTACTCATTCTATATGTTATTAGAATATGATCCACAACTATAACAATTTAAGTATGAGGAAATATATTTCCTGTTCTTTTTTTAAAATGGGTAACTTTTAATGATGGTTATCTGATGAAATAAAATAATAAAAGTAGATTATATTTGATTATTTACAAATGCATATCTTACACTTAATCCCTTCGTTAATCACGATATATCTCATCTCATAAAACAAACATTCTTGATGTATCTCAATCTCACGAACGCCAGATTTCCATGGTTTAAATCAGGGGTGGACAACCCAAATGATCTTGCGGGCCACTTTGGAAATGCATCGTAACTCCACGGGCATCATAATAAAATTATATAACCCCATATTTGATTTAGACCCACCGTGGAAATTTTTTGGAGTGAAAAATTGAGACATAATAAGTTATTATTATTGTGTTTACTATTATTCATAGATGTAAATATAGATAATATAATAATAATGTTACTATATGCACATTGTAAAGAAATATATAACACTAAAAGGAAATATATAAATATAAACGAAATAAAAAAAAATGAAATTAAAAATATTTATTTTACTAGTGTAATAATTGTTTCTCTACTTTTTCACTTAGATTCTGCAAATCGATCTCAGTTTGGATAATTGCGCATCGTAATTGGTATTGCAATCGTAATTGTAATTGGTGATTATCGTTATTGGTGTTGCATAGCAATTGGTATTTATAATTTAATTATTCTGCGAACCCATAACTGTGAACTCATAAATAAAACAGGCAATATCTGTCATATATTCGCTAGATTATTTTTTTTAAATCAAAGTTAATTTTTTCTCATAATTTCGACAGATTTTTTGAATATATGGATGCACAAATAATGTATTTTTTTAATACATTATTTTTCACTACTGTGGGCATTTTAAAATAAATATATTTTGTAAAAGTGTGATAAATCTCACGGGCGGGAAAAATGTTTAAGGTGGGCTGCGAGTTGACCACCCCTGGTTTAAACGTAGAAAAAGCCACATTGCACGCTATGTAAAAATATCATGTATGATTGGAAAATCAATTTCATAAAAGCTATTGTTTCCTTTCAGAGTAAATGACAAAATGCTAACAGAAACACGAGAATACATAATCCTGTTATCCAGTAAAATAAATCCATCCATAACAGTATCTTTCCTCACATTTCACTCACTGTGCATATTATGAGAGGAGTAAATTGAAATCCAATACAATAACAATGGAAATCAGAAGAAATATATTTCCTGTTATTTATTTTCGCAAATTGTTGTCAGGAATTCTTCTTTTTCATGATTACACCCCATTCTTTGTTTGATATATTTTATTTATAAAGTTGAATACATTTATTTTTGTATTATGATAGTTATTTGAATAATATCTTACTTTCCGAAATGCTGTAAATGTGAAATCTGATGTCAGTAGTTTCATTTTTCATTGTAAACTTCAGTAATTTGCTTTAAAAAAATGATGCGATTGTATTTGAATTCTGTATGACAAATAAATTGGCTTGTGAGTGTAAATTGAATTCTCTGCATAAATTAGGTTATATATATTTAATAATTAAATGTAGAAGTCATTATTTGTTGTTTCTACTTCTAACTAATTGGAAAAAAATGGTTCAGTTTTTATAGTTATAAATATATCTGAAGGAATCAGGTTCCAAATATTCAATAATTAATTGAAGAAGTCATTATTTGTTATTTTTTTATTCCAACGAATTGGAAAAAAATGGTTCAGTTTATATAGTTATATATATACAGCCTGAGTAAAAACTTTAAGGCCAGTAAAAATTTTTGAAAAAATATAAAATGAAATAAAGGAGATTCAAATAATAATAATTATTAAAGTTCATTGATAAGAAATAAATGCTATAAACATAATTTGTAAATACATAATTATGAGAAACATGTGGTTATTTACAAAGTTAGTATTTCTGCCTGAGTAAAAACTTTAAGGCCACCAGTCATTTTTTAAAAATAAATATAATATAATCGTGTAATTACCATTGCAACTACTAGCTTGTGACAACGCTGCAATTTTCATATTTGTCATACGTTTCTTAGAAGTTATGGTGATCTTTGTGAAGATGGCGAAGGGTAAGAAGTTAAGTGATCGTGAAAGAGGACAGATCGAAGCTTTGTCTTCAACAGGAATGAGTAGTCGTGCTATTGCGATAAAGATAGGAAGATCAAAGACTGTAGTCAACAATTTTTTAAAATTGAAAGACAATTATGGTAAAAAGAATACTGGGGGAAGACCTAAAGCTTTGTCCTCGAGTGATGAAAGAAGAGTTTGCCAACTTGCATCTACTGGAAAGTACTCAACCAGGAAACTGATTCCGACGACAGGTTTAAAAGTTTGTCAAAAAACGATTTATAACACAATTAGAAGGCCTGGAAGGTACACTTATACAGCAAAATTGACTAAGCCTCAGTTACTGCAGAGGCACAAAATAGAGCGTTTGAACTTTGGCCAGAAAGTCATGACCTGGGACAACCAATGGATAGAAATTATTTTTTCTGACAAAAAAAAAAGGGAATTTGAATGGACCAGATGGCTGGAATTTTTACTGGCATGATATAAGAAATGAAAAAGAAATATTCTCCAAGCTCCAATTAGGTGGAGGGTCTGTCATGACTTGGGGCTGTTTTTCTTACAATGGTGTGGGCTCAATTGCATTCGTTTCAGGTAGAATGAATTCACAAGGATACCAAAATGTCCTAACAAATCTTTTTTTGCCAAATGCTGAATGTCTTGCTGGAGAAAATTGGAAATATCAGCAAGACAATGCACCGATCCATTCGAGTAACAGCACAAAAAATTGGTTCCAAGTCAACAATGTTGAAACTGTGAAATGGCCAGCTAGATCACCTGACCTCAACCCAATCGAGAACCTTTGGGCTGACTTAGCAAGAAGATTTTATGCAAATGGGAGACATTTTATATCAACAACAGAGCTGAAATCTACTATCGAAGATGAATGGTATAAAACCGACCCCACCCTTTGTCAAAAACTCGTTTCATCCATAAAAACAAGAATATTTGAAGTAATTCGAAGTAATGGCTCCTACACAACCTTCTAAGAATTTGTAATTTTTTTCTTATATATTATTTTCTATGTAGGCCTTAAAGTTTTTACTCAGGCTCAAATATTCATCTGTGTGTTCTGTAATATTTTCTAATAATAAAATATTTGCAAATTAATTTTTCTACTTTTTTTATTTTTATTTAAGCTCAATAATTATCAATCAAATGGTATTTTAATTCCTCAGTTTAAATGTTTCCATTTTCTCAAAAAATGTCTACTGGCCTTAAAGTTTTTACTCAGACTGTATATATATATATGAAAAAAAATGCCTCATATTTTATAGTTATAAATATTCGAATTAAAATATTGCAGTAATGAAATATTGTCCAATTGTAGAACACTATTTTCTAAAAATGGAAATATTTAAAATATTATTAAAATGATAATCGTATATTATAATCATATAATTAAATATATCGTATTTATTATACATATTTGACAGGGCTTAGATGGTTCGAGCTAGAGTTTTGAAACAAGAGCGCAGTTCGAAGACAAAAGTACACAGAAGGAAAAAAAAAATCCCAATATGTAAGTCAAGAAAAAAAACAATAAATCTTCAAGCGGGGAATGAACATGATAAATCCATAAGATTGGAACTTTCTCCATTGATATCGATCAGGAGAGTAAAAATTGCTCTGCGTCTGATATTTTTTGTATATTGCCTGACAGTGGTAAAAAGTAGGATAGATTCATAAGCCGAAAGCGTATGAATGCATCTGCGATATATTTGAAATTTAAATTTTATTTTAAAAATAAAAATGTATTGAAAAAATTAAAATTTTATTTTAAAAATATAATTTTTTTATTTAATTAAAAGTTTTAATTGAAATTTGAATAAATTTTCATTTTAAAAATAAAGTTTGTATTTAAATTTCAATGAATTTTTATTTTAATTTCAATAAATTTTATTTTTATTGAAATTCAAATAAAAATTTTATTTTAAAAATAAAAATTCGTTGAAATTTAAATTTTAATAAAAAATTTATTTTAAAAATTAAAAATTTAAAATAATTTTTTCATTTAAATTTTAACACACTTTCATTTAAATTTCAATACATTTTCATTTAAATTTCAATAAATTCTTTAAATTTCAATAAATGTTTATTGAAATTCAATAAGGTTTTAATTCTTAAAATAAAATTTTAATTTTAATTTCAATACTATTTTTATTGAAATTTCTATAAATTTTTGTTTTTAAAATAATTTTTTTTTTAAATTTCAATAAAAATAAAAGTGTATTGAAATTTAAATAAAAACTTTATTTTTAAAATAAAAATTTATTGAATTTAATTAACTTAAATTAACGAAAAATCAAATTTAATTGTAAAATACATACTGCGATATACATTACTTATTTATTCTAAGCATTTTTATTTTTGTATACGTATTTCTAGAATATCAATATCATCAGATAATAAGGCAAATAAAGCGACATAATTTTCTGCTTATCCAATGCAATTAGTCCACTTAATATATGAGGGAACAAAGACCTTCGATGCGTTGACTGAATCTATCTAACTCAACAATGTTGATCAGGATTGCGACATCTTCCCCAAACATTCAAGGACCTCCTGCTCATTATGCCCATGCCAGATACCAGATGGTTACAGTTTTCCAGAATTAATAAGCTCTCGGCTTTGCAATGCGGAGAGCATGTTAAGACCTGCTTAGTTAAACTGTATCTGCACCTAATTCTGTATATGTGCTAGTTTGGAACGGCCACGTAATCTAGGAATTAGATAGCGTTAGCATGGATATCAGTTTGGTAATTGTATAATCCTTTTAATGATGCCCAGGAGCACTTCACTATTCAATTCTATGCGATTGATATAAGTAAAATTTATGATTGCAATGTCCGTAATATGTATAAAGGATGATTTTATATATGGAAACATTCAATTAATATGTTTTAAACGATAAACAATACACATTTATAGTCTTTCTAATAACCAAAAATCTTCCTATCTTAAAATATGGTTTAATTTTTTTTTAAGCAAATTATCTGATATTTAGCATATATAGTTATGAGCAGGTTTAATCTAGTTAAATTCCGATGATGGTGTGTGCTGCAGTAAATTACTAAAATCATCATCTTTTTTTACCCAAGATTTTCCTTTTAAAATTTATATAAGTTTGTAATATAAGTCATATAATATAAGTTTTTTTTTTCGTAAGCACATTAAATAATATGGGAAATCGCAAATTACAATATAGATTTTTCAAATTGAATACGCAACTATGGATAATTTTAATTTAAATTTCAATACGTTGTTATTTTAATGGAAATTTCGATACATTTTTATTTTTAAAATACATCTTTTATTTAAATTTCAATAAAAATAAAAGTGTATTGAAATGTAAATAAAAATTCATTCAAATTTAAATAAAAACTTCATTCGTTAAATAAAAATGTATCGAAATTTAAATAAAAAATTTAAATTATTGAAAAAATCAAATTTATTCAAATTTTTAAAATACACATTGCAATTTACATTACTTATTTATTCTAAGCATTTTTATCTTAGTATACATATTTCTGAAATATAAATATCATTAGATAATAACGCAAATAAAGCGACACAATTTTCTGCTTATCAAATGCAATTAGTCCACTTAATGTATGAGGGAATAAAGACCTTCGATGCGTTGATTGAATCTATCTAACTCAACAATGCTGGTCAGGATTGTGACATCTTCCCCACACATTCAAGGACCGCCTGCTCATTATGCCCATGCCAGATACCAGATGGTTACAGTTTTCCAGAATTAATAAGCTCTCAGCTTTGCAATGCGGAGAGCATGTTAAGACCCGCTTAGTTAAACTGTATCTGCTTGCACCTAATTCTGTATATGTGCTAGTTTGGAACGGCCACGTAATCTAGGAATTAGATAGCGTTAACATGGATATCAGTTTGGTAATTGTATAATCCTTTTAATGATGCCCAAGAGCACTTCGCTATTCAATTCTATGCAATTGATATAAGTAAAATTTATGATTGCAATGTCCGTAATATGTGCAAAGGTTCATTTCTTTTAAATAAATGGAAACATTCAAATAATATACTTTAAACAATAAGCAATGCACATTTATAGTTTTACTAAAGAACAGAAATTTTTCTATCTGACAATATTGATAAAACTTCTTTTAGTAAATTATCTGATATTTAGAGTACATAGAGCAGGTTTAAGTTAGTTAAATTCCATCGATGTTCCATCAATCCAAGTTAAATTCCATCGATGGTGTGCGCTGTAGTAAACAGTTAAAATCATCATCTTTTTCAATTCCTTCTATTAGCTCACACTCTCTTTACATATATCTTGTTCAAATTTGCAATTGGTCATAAAACACTTTTTATTCATCCACTTAAGTTCAAATATATTTTTTTTTCAACTTGTGGCGGATGACACTTGATGTTAATACAATTTTTTTCAAATATTAATTCATTCATTAAATTTAATTAATTAATTTTAATTTTTTTAGATTAAGGTTGCATATATCTACCAATAGATGGCGCCAAATAAATTTAAAAAAATGAATGAAAATTATTTATAAAGGACTTTCTTCAATACAATGAAGAAAAAAGTAGGAATTGACTTTAAATTTTTTTTTTTTACATTACTTGTTTTTCGTAGATTTCCCTTTTGAAATCCACCACTCAACTGAAATCTACCAATCATCTTCTCAAGATAATATTTTTAATGATATAAAAATTATAAAATAATACAATTACATGCGGGTTTTTTTTCGTAAGTATTTAAATAATATGGAAAATTGAAAATTATAGAATAGACTAAATTTTATTTTTAAATAGAATAAGTAACTATTGATACTGATTTTCTTGCATGAATTACTTATGCCATTAGAATTTTTTTTTAATTCCACAGGTAATCAAAAATGCAATATATAATAATATAATTTACTGTATACATGCATTTCTGTATTCCTTAACAGATCAATGAAAGCGAAAAAAATGAATTATATTCTGCTCTATCATGAATCCCTGAAATAGGTTTGAAGTTCTTTCCAATTCAGGGATCCATTATGGGATTTTATAAATAAGTCCCTTACAATAAAGTAGTTTGTTAAACTCCCACAGTGGGGGTTGTTAAACAAAATCAAAGTATACAAAAATGCACTATTCAATATTCAAAAATATTATATTATATTATTATTATAAAATATTCAATATTCAAACATACAACATACAATAATATAATTTACTGTATACATGAAATTCTGTATTCATTGAGAGATCAATGTAAGTGAAGAAAATGATTTGCATTCTGATCTGAAACCCTAAAACTGTTTCAAAGTTCTTTCCAATTTTGGACTCAATAGTTGGGTTTTATCAATAGTTGGGTTGGGTTTATTCCTTACAATATAGGGGTTTCTTAAACTCCCAAGGTGGAGGATATAAAAAAAAGTAACCATATTAAAATACACAAAAGCTCTTTTAAATAAAAAGACAAACATTTAAAATAGGTAGTCAAAATAATATTTTGTAGAATAAAATATTTTTTGAATTTTCGTTTAGAAAGTTAAGTAAGTTAATGATTTTTAAAAGAAATAGTGTGATTAAAAACGTTTGCAATTTGTAAAATAATTTTTTATCAAATTTATCTGATTTTTTTTATATGACCATGTTTATTTTAAACTTCCCACATTAAATTGATTTGATAAATATATTATCTTTTTTACAATATGCTTCATTATAATTATAGATGATAAAATTTATCGATTAACCGATACATATTGATTCAAAGAATGATTTAAACATATGTAAGCGCAAACTTAAGCGCTTTGTGGGTCAAAAGCGTTTGTATTTACTCATTGAAATTCGGGGAAGGTACTCTCCGATGTGAATCCTCTAGGGTTTTCTTTCTAACCTTCAATATCATGACACGATATGGGTGGTCTAACAAAGAAAATTAATTATGAAACCAACGATTTATTATTGCGCCCATAGACACCTTCGTATTTTTCAACGGTTTATAAATGTGTTTTATCATGATAGACTTCAGAAAAATATGGAATGAGAGAGATTAATAGATCCAAGCACGCCCAAGACACTACAGGAATACACATAACAGAAGATGTTTAACCACACAAAATTTTTCCATTGAAAAAGAAGACCATATGATTCGAGTAGTTTTGAAACAATGGAATACCTGTATGGGTTAATGCTGCCTAAAACGAGATATTTTGTTAAACGGACGTTGATGGCCGAGTGGTTAACGTTCTGACGCTTGATACTCGGACGTTGATACTGGTTTTGGATTCGGTGTCATGGATGTTTGTAGTGGTTTTTAATCCACTTTAAACAGTAGGTCCAGGTCTAATATAATCATAAAGCATTGTGGTAATAGTATTACTCGCGTCCATAGCATATCTTCAAGTCCCACGTGCCCTCCGGGTAGAGCTAAATGAGTAACAGCGGTGCAGACCTTGCTTATAGCATAAAGATAATTGTCTATATTACCAGCTACATTATAAATTATGCATGAATCATATTTTTCTAAAGAACTACGATATATACATATTTTAAATTTAAACCATGAATATAAATGTAATTAATTCATTAGTAAATATAATTAATTCCTTAGTAAATTCATCTTATGACTACAACTGCTTATTTTACTTGCTAATATAAAGCTCTTTTTATATATATTCCTCAAAATATAATCATTTTTTTGTTATAACTAAATAAGTGAGTGGATAAAATTAACAGAGCTAACATGTTTTTGTGCGAGAGATAGGAAGAGCATAAAAATATCGCATATATAATATATGATCATAAAGAGTTGTGGGAGTAGTGTTACTCGCGTCTATAACATATCTTCAAGCTACACGTGTCCTCTGGGTAGTGCTAAAGGAATAACAGCGGTTCAGTCCTTACTTATGGTATAACAATCAACTGTCTCTGTATTGCAAACTTCATTAGAACAACAAAAATATTCATTTTTGCTAGCCATGAGATAACAAGATTCTTAAAATATATTTAATTTATTTATTGTTAAATATTTTAATAAATAAAACAAATAAATATTTTTTAATCAATAGGGGTTAAATATATGCTTAAACTCGATATTTGAGCTTATATTTAACCTCTCTTGGATATATATTGGAGTGCTTCTTATAGCATAAAGATAACTGTCTCTGTATTGTCAGTTGCATTAGAGCAACAACAACAATATTCATTTTTGATAGCCTTCATTTGTTAAACACATTTAATTTATTTATTGTTAAATATTTTAGTAAATATCAAAAATTTTTTTTTTTTTTATCCAATAGGGGTTAAGTATCTGCTGAAAATCGATATTTGAGTTAGTCATCATAATAAAAGTCCAATCTCAAAAGGGTACAAAAGAGATATCACGACTTTGGAAAAGATCCAAATATTTTTCAAATATCAATTTCAATTGAAACAAAGACTGACGATAACCCCAATCCATTAATATAGTATACTATAACTCTTTCACTTTGCAGATATCACCAAAACAATGACAGCTATTTACACAGATAAATAATAAATCTTTTCTCACAACAATTTAGCTTTGACGAAAACAAGAAAATTGGAAACTTTCAGTTACTTAAATGCACTCGATCGGCTTTCTTCTGCGAAGTTTGGGAAAACAGAATGGTATCGAATAAATGACCATTCTCTGCAAAGCAAAGCAAAGTTTCCAACTTTCTGTTAAAAATCTGTTATGTCAAGGCTAGAAATCTATCGCCGAAAAATAAGAAAGGGAATTTATCATTTTTAACAAATTGGAGAGGGGATGATTAATGGTTAGGAAGACTCAAAGTTTATATTTTTGTTCCCAAAACTTCCAAGTTTCAGATTTCTTACCTTCTTAAATACTTTGAGGTAGAACAAAAAGAATCTTCATCCTAATTCGTGGGCTTCATTCCAACAAAATCCTTATAGGAAATAAGACGTAAAACAATAGTTTTTCTTAAGATTAATCTTCCCCTTCTTACTACTAATTGAAATGGGAGGCTGAATAGACCTTTTAAAGGTACTGCAACATGGAGCAAAATTAATTCAACATCAAGATAGCAATCTTTATTTTAGATTATAAATGTGGAATAGAATAATATTGCTACACTCATAGTTATTCGATCATTCTCTGTAATTAATTTTACTTTTGTTGCTAAAGTAATAACTCAAAGAATATCACAGCTTATTAACAATTATTAAAAAATATACAAAATACTTGGATATTGAAACGATATTTAAATTAAAACCAATAATAGAGGAGTACCAATCAGTGGTAACTTGCCCAATTATCAATCAACTTGAAGCATGCATTGCTGTCACAGCTTTCAAAATGAAAGCGACTTGCAGGCAACCGTTACTGCTTACATACAGATATGTCAAAGATAATCAAATCTTTCTCATAGAAGTTTTTAAGTTATCAACTATAGAATGTGCAAATGTTATAGAATAACCTTTTGAAGACATGTCCTTGTCGTCTCTTCAGTTACGATATATATGCTCAAATGTACAGTCAAATAAAGAATGTTGACTAAATTCAGATAGTTGACTAATGTTTGCAATTACCATTTATAAAAGACCAGTTTAGAGTAGTAAAATTAAAGGTAATGAAAGTTTCTTCAAGGTTTTCTTACACTACAATCAACCTTCAACTAATCTCTCAGAAAGTACATTCATTATTCCAGCAAATTAACCTGTGTACATTACAGAAAATCCCTCACGTTACATCATGGATGTTAGTGATGAATAACCTAATGATGACGAATAATATATCATGGATATTAGTGGCGAATAACTTTCTATCATGGATATTAGTGGTGACTAACCTAATGATTGTTAATAATCTATTATGGATATTAGTGGTGACTAACCTAATGATTGTTAATAATCTATCATGGATATTAGTGGTGACTAACCTAATGATTGTTAATAATCTATCATGGATATTAGTGGTGACTAACCTAATGATTGTTAATAATCTATCATGGATATTAGTGGTGACTAACCTAATGATGGTGAATAATCTAGCATGGATATTAGTGGTGACTATCCTAATGATGGTGAATAATACAATTGAATTAATTAAGTGATCGATTCAATAACAAAACAAACAATAAACACTTTGCAGGAATAATTTAAACAGCCAAAATGTGATTGACATTTTATATCGTTTGAAATATGCATCTTTTATCAGAAACTCAGTAATTTAATGAAAAATAAACCAAATTATATATTCTATTAAATTGTTTGTTGTCAGGATATATATGTATATATTCTTAAAAATATTTTACAAACACACACACAAACATATAAATTTTTCAATATATATATACATGTATGTATATTGAAAATTTTATAGCACATCAAATGATATATTTATAGTATCAATACATTTAGCTTTAAAATTATAGATAAAAGTCAAGACAAATATTTTCCAAAGCTGTTTTTAGATCCGATGTTGAAATATCAGTCGATTTCAAAGCAACCAAGGTGCAAGCTGCTGCACTATAATACCATTCAAATAAATCTAGATAGTTTAGTATATTTTATAATATGAGAGTTTCAAACTTTGAAATGACTTCTGATATCATAAAAACATGACATTCGCATTTCAATATTATATTTTATGACATTTCTTCTGTATAGTTCAAAGGTAATATTAGAAAATAATTTGAAATAAAATACAAACTTTTCTAAAATAGTAGTTCACCTTTAACAAAATCAATGCTTCAAATTTTTGAAAATCTGTGGTTTAAGTATTACAAATTTTCAATTAATATTTCAAAATGTATTGCTTTAAATTAGATATATTTAACGTAATGTAGGGGATGTGATCATGTTTTAATGCAAATGCTTCATAAATATTTAAAAAAAAAACATAAATAACAACAATATTACTGTTTGTATTTTAGTTAAGAGAAAGAGGAATTTATCAATATGTATATATTCATTTCTATACTATTCTCAGATATTTTTCAATTCCTTCTATTAGCTCACACTCTCCCTATATATATCTTGTTCAAATTTTCAATCGTTAATAAAATACTTTTTATTCATTCACTCAAGTTCAAATACATTTTTTTAACTTGTAGTGGATGACACTTGATGTTAATACAATTTTTTCAAATATTAATCCACTAATTAAATTTAATTAATTAACTTTAGTTTTAAGTTGCATATATCTACTAATAGATGGCGCCAGATAAACTTAAAAAAATGAATGAAAATTATTTATAAGGGACTTTCTGCAATATAGGGAAAAAAAAGTAGGAATTGACATAAATTTTTTTTTTATATTGCTTGTTTTTAATAAATTTATATTAGTAGCATTTGTATATACAATCAAACAATAACTCGTTTAATGAAGTATTGGTATATCTTGCTGAATTAAAATTAAATGATTTTAAAAACTGAATTCGGATGGCCTAGTGACTAACGCTGTGGCGCTCAGTGCTACATGTTTCGGATTCCAATCCCGACGGTGCTATGGATGTTTATAGTGGTTCGGAATCCATTTTAAGCCGTAGATCCCTGTCCAAGACTGTAGAACTGACAACCCTACCCTGTAAAAGGAAACTATCTTTTGACTTGAAATCTGTCAGTAGGCAGACAGCCTTGACCCACCACGGGCTTGTAGTACAAGGGACTTAGACAGATTTAAAAACTACCTTAAAATAAACTGCATGCGAATGGAATTTTGGATTAATTCAGCTAATAGATTACATCCATATTTCACCAATTAGAAAATGAAAATTTCGTATCCACACTGAGTAATTAGTTCGAATATTCTGGAATTTCTTCAATAAGATTTGAACAAGCAAATCACCTACTTCCTAAAAGACATTATTGATTCAAGATTCTTTTATAGAGATAAAATAACCCTTATCCATAATAAATAAAATATAATAAATGGATAAAATATCTTGAAATAAAATATTTATCATTTAAAATATTATTATATCTATCTGAAATAAAATATTTTCATTTTTCATCAATGAATTATAAAATAATTAACAGATGAAACGAGAATATTTATGTTAACAATTATAAATAGGATTCTTATAATATTTAAATAAATCAAATATAATCTAATATTTGGATTTATTTTTATTAAATACTTTAAAATACCAAAACAGAAATATTCATTTATTCAAATTTTGAACTCACAAACTCGCCTGAACCAAATAGAATCCTGGCAATTAAATGAATGAACTTAACTATGAGTAAGTTCATCTGAATAAATTGAAGGATTAAACTTTTCAACGAATGAATCGGCGTGTACCAATCCTATTAGTACTGAAGCATGAAACGTACTTAAAATTCCAATTATTGTATTCACTTATGTGAATAAATATTAGATAAATAATCTTTTAATTTGAGGCAGTTGAGTTTTAATTCAAATTAAATGCATTTATTTTTATAATAGCTATTCTTAAAAGTTTAGATCAGGAATTTTTAACTATTTTTGGTCCAACTTCTTCTCACAAAATGAAAGCTTTCAAGACCCTTATCATAATAATATTTTGTATATATAAATAAAATTCTAGTATTTCAGCTCTATTAAAATTTATTGTGTGTTTTTCTGTCAATAATAAACCATTATAAAAAGCATTGCTAAACAGAGTATAATTTAAATTTTATTATTAAAAACCTATCATCCCGATCAATAAAGCATTTTATCTAAAATGAAAAATTTTAACACAACATTAAGCAATCAGATATTTTTGATAAGCACCGATATTTTTGATAATAATTTTATTAAATTGGGGATTATGTTTACTAATAATAATTTATTGATGATTATATTGTTAATTTTAACTATATATATTTAATTTTAATTTCCTCCACAGAGATCCTTCACGCATCTACTAATACATTATTTATAATTATATATGTAAAAATAAATTTATAATTTTTATCACTACATCTTATTATTTATTATTTTCATATAACACACAATGCAAGATAAATAAAAGCCCCTCATGATGATTAATTGATAATATTAAAATAGTTTCTTTTAAATTAAAGTGAAAAAAATATTACACCTAACAACACTTGTTAACATACTGCTTATATTTTATATTACGAAAACAATGTATGTATACCATTGCAATGATATACAATCTCTGACAATCACAACAGTGAACGAAAAGAAAAGTTGAATGAGAAAGACCGTTGTATGTTGAAGAATATTTGGACATCCAAAATGAAGATAATTGCAGCCAAAGCAACTGCAGAATGCAAGTGACATCTTAAAGGAAACTATACAAATAATACATATACATGTTCGAGTGCTAGTATTTTTAACTTTTCATAGCACTACTAAGTGACCAGCCGAGCTATACAATGTTAATCTCTCCATTTCTTAGCTACGCAGCTTTTTCATCTTAACATTTACCATCGCCATGTCCAAAAAATCAATTATATCTGAGCTGCAGGCTCGTTAACATGGCAGGGATGATTGATTCCCCCGCTAAGTGACAGTGCCACAGCGTCATTTGCTTCCTACAGACAGAAAGCAATATCATAACTGAAATTCATCAGGGAATGGGCTGCGTTTATGGCTGGAATTGTTTTGATCATGACAGGGTATAACCGCATACTACTGTATTAAACAAACAACTTCTTTCACAATTTCAATGGACAGTGTTTGCTTACTCGCCGTACAGCCCAGACCTGGTGTCTTGTAATTTTAGCTCTATCGACAGCTGATGAGGTCATCGAAAATAACGGTTTTCACCACGTTGGAGGAGACACGTTTTCACACGTTGGTTGTAACCCATACAGAAGACAGTACCAGAAAAATCTTCCACTCATATGAATAATGACAAAATATTCACGGTGACAATGTGAAAAAGTCACAATAGTTGTGTTGAGTTCTGGCAATACAATCATTTTGTTACTTATACTTGTCTCTGACTATTCCATCGCAGGTTGAAAAAAATAGCTCTCCTACATTTGGAGAACGCCTTCCAAAACGTATTACTGCCTTCGTACCACTTAGAAATGTTGAGGTAGATCTGTAATGATTCAGGAAGAGATTTCATGGTTTTTCACGCCTTAATGTCACCTTATAAGGATATATAATCGAGAATGGCATGAGGACATTTAAATCAAGCTGGTGAATATTATGATACAGACAATGTTTCCTTCAAGGTGATGTATTTTCCAGGATATTTCTCCAGTCCATACATCAAAACATGTCTAGGCATAGACTGAACAGCATGAAGATCAAGTCACATTCTCCGTACATACCCTGGTTCTGTTTTGCAGATCAGAGTTCTTAGCAAGATTTCCACTGCAATTACCATTACAGGATCTTTCACGATTTTTCATGATGAATGGTAAAGTATTCCATGCATGTTTTGAACAATTATATTTCTAGGACAGTCATTATCATTGCTAAAGGGAACTCCACGACTTTATATATATATATATATATATATATATAACCTTTTTGTATTTTCAGTTGAATTTTGTTTATAGCCAATTTCTGCTAACAGGTCATTTATATAACTCATTTATTTTTTTTAATAATTAAGTCATACATTAAATTTGATTACTTTTGAAATTGTATTACAGAAATGTTGAAAACATTAAAAACAAAAATGTAACGTTGAGAAAAAAGTTTAAAAAAAATGTATATTCATAAACATAGTACATTGAATGCAGTGAATCTATAATATTATGTTGTAAATATTTCATTTCATAAAAATCAATAAAATAAAATAAAATAAAATCTTTCAATAAAAATTAATCAATAAAATAAAATCTTTAAAATAATATTCATTCATAAAAATTCATTTCGAATTCAAAATATATTCTTCATATAGAATAAAATATTAATGATTATTACCCTTTAACATATTATTTTAAAATACAATTTTTTTTATGGCTTTATAATTTAAATCAATGATTCACAGAATTCCAAAATAATTTTTTATAAGTTTTATTTTGACAACAGCATATTGAAAGAGCTGATCGAAAAACGACCATTACTATATATTAACATAATCTTTTTCCAAACCCGGTATATATTAAACGCATCACTGCTAAAATCACGAAAGTTGTTTGAACAGATCGATTGAAAGCCTTTTACAAATTCCATTTCCAAAACTCTTCCCTGATCATTTTGGAAATTTCTTTCAAAAAGCTATTTGCAAGTTTTAACCGGTTTCAAATTTGAACTTAGAACTTCCAACTTTTGAATTTCAAGAGGCATGTCACTAACAGCATTGAATTTATAGTTAACATATAAATATGTTTTCTAAACTTCATTTGAATAATTCTAACGATCCTGCTCATTTATTCTCATTATGTTGTAAACTGTGATTTTGTTGCAAAATGATTTTAACTACATACTTAGATCTTAAAAATTGCTTATTGAAATCCCATAATTTCCATGATATTAAGCATTATATAAATAAAAAAAGGGGTTCTGAAGTCAATTAACCTTCTAGTCTTGAAAAGTTTCATTTTACTATTGGTTCTTATTGAAATTCCATAATTCAGATGATATTAAGCATTTTATGAATAAAAAAACGGTTCTGGATTAAAGACTCTAAGGTTAATTGAGAAATTTCTGCATTTATATCGTTCATTTTATTATTAGTTGCTAGTTGAAATTCCAAAATTTAGATAGTATTAAGCATTTTATAAATAAAAAATGGTGCTAGATTCAAGACTCGAAGGTTATTTTTAAAGTTTACTTTTATTTTACTGTTGAAACAAACTCAAGTTATAGCTCAAGTTTGAAACAAGCTCAAAATATAACTCAAGTTTATATCACAATAAAGTATATGTTAAAATATATTGTAGAAAATATTTTTAAGCTTTAATTTTTAATTTAAAATAAAAATTTAAAAAAAATGTTAAACTCCATTTAACTCCCTTACCTAAAAAATTTAACTCCTTTCCTAAGCCTACGGCTTTTTTCCTGCAAAGTATCATTTGAGATATATAAAACAGTCATATTTAATTCTTACATCTGACAGAAACTTAATATTATATTTACTCTAGAAAAATAAAAAAGGTATCATATTCATTTAAAAAATATATATTTTAAAATTCTTTTAATATTTTAGAACTTATCATGATATATAATAAAAGATAAATTAGTTTTTCAACGTATCTCAGGTTCAAAAAATAAATGTACAGAAAAACTTCCATGAAAAATTTTATAACTCTACATTAAAAACTTTTATAGAATTTTGCAGGCTAGTGAGAAAATCTGAAATTGAAAAAAAAGATTAAAAAAAAAAAGCAGTTAAATATAAAAAAAATCAGTTTAAAAGATTAAAAAAGGTATCATATTCATTACTTTTGACACTTACATTTTTAATTACTGTAGCCATAATATTTTGGCCCATTTAAATGAGAGTTGTTTTAAGATTTCCTTAACATTCAGTATTATTTTTGAAAAAAAAAATTAATTTTTTTTGAAGGCGAAAAAAGATAGCCAAAAGTCTGCAATCTATACATTCTAGCGAAACATATGGATTCATATGTTACCACAGGAAATAGTCACAATTCGGAATACATTTTTGGCATTTTCCTTTCCAAAAATGGAATATGGATGCCATTTAAAGATAAAAAAGGGGATTTTTTTAATTATTGTAGCCATATTTTTTCATATGTATATTTTTTATATTTTTCATATTTTTTTGTCTTATTTAAATGAGGGTTGCTTAAAAGTTTCCTTCATATTCCAAATAAATTTTGAAAAGGAAAATTTTTTTTCAAGACGAAAAAGACAGCAAAAAGTCTGGTCCAAAAGTCTGCAACCCATACATTTCAGCGAAACATATGGATTCATATGTTACCACAGGAAATAGTCACAATTCGGAATACATTTTTGGCATTTTCCTTTCCAAAAATGGAATATGGATGCCATTTAAAGATAAAAAAGGGGATTTTTTTAATTATTGTAGCCATATTTTTTCATATGTATATTTTTTATATTTTTCATATTTTTTTGTCTTATTTAAATGAGGGTTGCTTAAAAGTTTCCTTCATATTCCAAATAAATTTTGAAAAGGAAAATTTTTTTTCAAGACGAAAAAGACAGCAAAAAGTCTGGTCCAAAAGTCTGCAATCCATACATTTCAGAGAAACATATGGATTCATATGCTACCACAGGAAACAGTAACAATCCGGAATACATTTTTGGCATTCTCCTTTACAAAAATGGAATATGGATGCTCTTTTGAGCATGAAGTTCGCCGTCAGCAATTCGTTCCGGGGACAGAGATAATACATCAAAAACTACTTTCGTTGCTGTTCGGCGGAAATATGCCCGTCAGCACACACGCTTGACATGCTGGTAAATACATCGTTTATCATTGCTGGATACCTGATGCATTGGAAAGCTTTCTTCCGGGATACCTTTGATTTCAGTGCAAAGTAAAACAATTTTATGTAGTTTTTTAAAAAAAAAAAACTGTTCTAAGAGGTTCTTCGCAGAAAGATTTTATTGCTATAAATCTTAAGGGGATCTGTCTGAAAAAATTATTATTAATGATCCAGTATTAAAATTTTATGTATAATTAAAATTGATTTGAACCACGTTATTATTTATTTCAATTGTTTTAATAAATGAATGATGAATAAGAATAGTACAATTTGAATTAATATGGTGAATAGTATAATTAATAAATGGTGAATGGTGCATTATTAATGAATGGTGAATATATTAATGAATGGCGAATAATGCATTAATGAAGTGAATAGTGCATGTATGAATGGTGAATAGTGCATGAATGAATGGTCAATAGTGCATGAATGAATGGTCAATAGTGCATGAATGAATGGTCAATAGTGCATGATGAATGGTGAATAGTATATTAATAAATGGTGAATAGTATATTAATGAATGGCGAATAGTACATTATTTTCAATTATTAGATTAAATATCGCTATATTATTGCTAACTGCTATTAAAATTATATAATATAAAATGTGAGAATTTCAAGAAATATATTTATATTAGTATTTAATGTTTATAAAATTGGTATAAATGATGAATGAAGAACATTGATGGCATTGGCATAATCCTCATTTTTAAAACTTTTAATGTATATTAAAATTTTTGATAAACAGCTTTAAATACGGCGATGATGAAATGAATATTTTAACGAAAGAATTCATTAAAATTAAAAATTTACTTCAATTTTAATAAATGCATATCTATAATTTTTGTCTCTCTTATAATATAAATTAAAAATTAAAATATATTGTAAAATCATAATTTTTTTTATATATTAGCAATTTATACAACATTTACTTTTATGAGCTAAATGAATGGTGCTTGTTACATTGAAAATTTGACGGCAAAATGGAAATTTTTGAATTGCAAGAAACAATTTTTTTTTTAATTTAAAAAAATATACTATGGGAAAAATAACATATTGAAAATAAAGATTCATATATATATATTGAAAAATATTAATTCTATTGAATACCCCCTAATTTTCATATTTGTAACCTGATATTGTTATAAATCACTAAAGTTACAGTAAATAATTAATTTTACATTTTTATTTAATTAAAAAGTGTGTGAAAGAAAAATTAATAAACTTGGAGCGAAAAGATTGAATTTATCATTCTTTCATTCTAACATTAAATAATTCAGATATAGCAACTATTAAGTTTATAGTATTTAAACTATAATATTACTTTTAAATATTATAAACTTAAATACACATAAAAACTTTACTTCCATAAGAATAACGTTACGTGTTACATTTAATTTATATGTTAGACTATAATTAATAAAGAATTAAATAATAAAATAGAAAAGGAGTAATAACGTTTAAAAACAATTCGCCATAACCTTAATGAAATATTTTAATCAATTTCATTTGAAACAATTTTCTAAGGGTTGCTCTATTTAGCTTATAAGAACATTATTAAAATTGAAAAAAACAATGTGTTAACCTGCATAAATTTTTTTCCTTTTAATTTAATAGCTCAGTTTCTTTCATTCTAACAGTTATTGTAATGCAATATTTTTTGTAAGTAATAAATAATAACATTATAACATTATAAATATAACTACAACATTTTTATTTCTCGATAAAAAATGGTTTCTTCAAAATTAAAATTCTGAACCAGGACATCTACTTGGATCTTCTTTATTACTTAAGAAGCAATGTTTTTCATTAAGAGCTACTTTAAAATATCATTTATTTCTGTATAACGACTTCATTAAAAGTACATAAAGTTTGAGGTATGTTTTTTTTTTCCTAATAGAGTTGATATTTACTGAGATTATAATTTAAGGATAACGTGAAATGCATTTCGAAAATGTTAAATGAACTTAAAACATCAATAAAAATGCGAGTCTCATATTTCAAGGCAATAAAGATATTGAAATCAAAAACAGACAGACATTTTTTATGTCTAAAAAATGATTTATTGATGTATTATAATGTGTGGTATTTTTTAATTACTCTTATAATTACATTTAAATAATTGTATTCATTATGTGATTAAATTTTTCTAAGAAAGCATACAAGACAGAAAGGAAGATTATTTAAGTGCTATATGGAATAATTTCAGAAATTTTTTTCTAGATCATTAAATTTTATCATCTATTTCAAGCATATAAAATGATAATATAATACATATTCTGGACTCTCAATTTGGACCAACTTAATAAAAACACCTCTTTTAATTAACATGGAGTTTGCAAAATATGTATAATTTAAGAAACAAAAATTTAATTATGTTCGGATAAATATGAAATACATTGTTTAAAATATTGCATACATTCTTAAAACAGCAACATCTTTAAGATGTGGGACACGTTTGATATAAATTTGAACATTTAATTAGATTTATTTTGACAATTTTCTTATAAAATATACTATGTTATTAAGAAAATTAAATAAATTTCTTATAAAATGCGATCTGAAAATATAACAATCTACATGTTTTACTCTTGTTCTACTTTATACGGTATTCTAAACTAAAGGTATTTTAATTTTTTTTTCAGATATTTCTACTACATTAAAGTATATAATTAAAAAAAAGTAAAACATATATATTTGAACTAGAATCTTGAAAATAATATACGCTTTGAGAAAATTAAGGATTGATTAATTAATTTAAGAAATTAAGGATTAATTAATCAATTAAGGATTGATTAATTAATTTTAATTAATAAATTAAGGATTGATTAATTAATTTAGGAAATTAAGGATTAATTGATCAATTAAGGATTGATTAATTTAGTGTAAATATGGTTATTATTACATAGCGATGTACTACTAATCGTGAGTCACATTATTAATAACAAAATTTAAATATATGAGAAAAAATAAATTTAAATCAGGTAAAATAAATAAATTAAATGAGATTTAAGCATGCATAAAAAAATTTAAAAACGATCAACTCTATTTCAACTCAACTACAACAAGAAATCTTTGACACAAAATTTCCACAATAATTTCCAAAAAGAATATTTTTTCTCTAGAATTATATATATATATAGTAAATTCAATATAAAACAACGATATAAATGTAAATGAAATAGGAAGATTACAGAAACTATTTCTGTGAAGTATCCAACTTTATTTAAAATGAAAGGATAAGAACAATAAACAATTTTTTGATAAACACACTCTTTCCAGAAAATTCGCGGAATAACTTGAGCCGCCTAATTCAGAAGACAAAGCAGTTGAAAATTCCATGCAAGAGGCATAAATTAGATCTTTAAGCTCCAGAACTTGCGAATAGAACGACTTCTTTTTGGAAGAAAGCTCAAAGTGCTTTGTACAGCGTCAACTGAATTTGAATTTTCCCATCTCTTCCTCCAAAGTTATGAAAGGGGAGAGTTCCGGCAGTTTACCTCTCTCTCTCTCTCTCTCTACAGCTTCACCTCTTTGATTTCCACGTCATTCTGCTGAGGTCTTACCAGCGATTAGAAAAAAAGAAAATATGCTTTTAAAAATTTATTTTTTGCATCATTTATTCCTCGGAGAAAATATGTGGTTTTGCATCGTTTTGTAGTTCAGAAAGAATTCGCGCAAAGTCGAAAGTTTTTGGAAGAATTTTTTTTTTGTATGACATTTCCCGCTGAATGAGAGTTGAAAGTCATGAATTATTTATAGAAACTTTATTTTAGGCTTCTATTGTTATTATTACTTTATTAGGTTTTTTAAGAAAAGAAAGATAAATGTATATTAATGACAAAAATAATAAATTAAATTACAAATTAAACATTTATAGAGGTATGATAAGTAATATGAAGATTAATATTAATAATAATTTATAGACAGTACATATTTCTTTTTGTGGAATAAATTGCAAAAATATCCATTGATCGAATTTTAAGTATTCTTCTTTTTTATTGGAGAAGCAACCCTCATGGTGGGCCAGGGCCGTCTGCTTATCGGCAGATGTCGAGACAGGAGTTCCTTTTTTTCTTTTTACGGCGTAGGGTTGGTAGTGCTACGCTCTAAGTCATATTAGACCGGGAGCTACATTTAAAGCTGATCCCGAAGCACTACAAGCATCCATGGCCCATGGCTGGGATTCTAACCCAAAACCTGTGACTTCAAACGCCAGAAGGCGCTAGTCACTCCCCATGAGATCCCGAATTTTAAGTATATCTATGATAACATTTATAACATTTTAATATATTTATGATAATATTTAATCTTATCTCTTATCAAATTTCTTATAAAATATACATTGTAAAATTAGAAATGAAATACATTTCCTACAAAATGTGTTCCGAAAAAACAATACTCTCTTTGGTTTACAATACTGTACGCAGTATTTTACACGTTTACACAGTGTGTACGTTTTATACTGTACACAATATATATTTCTTTTTGTCTCAGAAATTTCTACTTCATTATAGTATACAACTATTTAAACTAAAATCTTCAAAAGAATATACTTATGGCGTGAAAAGAAAGAAGACATTGAGAAAAGAAAATGTGTTATATGTAAATAAATGAAGTAATTAATGATTTGATTACAATTGATTTTGAAATTATAATTGCTTTATAATCTAATTTTCCAGTAGGGCTCATTTAATGTATGCTATATAAATATTTAACGAAAATTATTTGTTTCAGTTTTATTATTCCACTATATAAACTATATATTTTACATGTATGCATTAAAACATTTCTATGTCTTATAATGGCTGTTATTTCAACGTGAGAGTACATTATAAATAAAACCATAACAATAATATAAAATGTTTTGTCCTTTAATTAGTTATTTGAATGCCAAAATTAGGTAAACAATGAAATGAATTTGAAATTTTTATTTTGTCTTATAGATTTAGCGATCGAATAAAAGTGCGAATATTTCTGGGACCACATTCACCGACCATTGAGCAGCCTGATGGCCAATTAACAGCGCTCTGGCTACTACAAGCTTCAGATTAGAATCCTGGCAGTAGCATGTATGTTTGTTAGTGGTTCGAAATCGATGTTAAACTGTAGGTCCCCGGTATGTGTTCAAAGAGTGCAAAAAACGACCGTAGAGCGATAAATCACACCAAATCACTGATCATTGAAACCTTAAAATTTTAATTACTAATCCTTTATTTTATATATCCAGTCCTTGAAAATGTGCGATGTACTCCGAATTGAAAGACTAGGAAATAACTTACCAAAAATACTAAATAAGAAGTAGTTATACTAAAAAAATAAGAATTTTATAGAAACTAATTAAATTATTAATATTTATACACAACATTAATACAGAATACATTAATAATTATGCATAATATGTTTCTGTATACTTTTCCGTTTTTCTAATTATACAAAAAAACAAATGCATCATCTAATTAATTAATTTATCATGAAAAATGTGAAAATATACGATTTTATAATTGAAACATTTAAATAAATATTTGGTTCACAGTAAATAAGAAGAAACTATTTTATTATGGTAGTTTTTAGAACTATTTTATCTTATCAGTTGTATTTCAATTGAGATATTTTAAAATCATTTTCAAACAGACATAAAATGCACATTTAAAATATGTATCGCATTTTGAAGAACCATTTTTGTTCATGTCCATAATTTTCCTTTTCGTTCTTCCACAGAAGTTTTTGAATTTTAAAAATGAATTTATTTTCGAAAGACGGAATCCTGATCTGCGAAAATCATTTAACTCAACAACAACCGAAACGAATTTTTAATATTCTCAAAGAAACTTTAACAACAGAAAATACTTCTTTTATGAAATAGGAATCTTTCCACGATATTTCAACGCGCTAGTGAAAAAATTCGGACATCATTCAATTATATATTCATACTTTTATTTGTAAAACTTGTTAGGAAAAGTTTCGATGGATAAAATAGTAGAAATTCAAATTTAAGAAGGAAAAAAAGAGAAAGTTTTGGTTATGGCTAGAGTTTATGAAAAACTGATCATTCTTAAACTGAAAATAATTTAATTTTAAAACGGAAAAGAAATTTAATTCGTTCCTGAACCTTTTTTTACAGTTTGTTAAATCTTTGTTGAAGGTTAAAACTGAATTATTTTATTTCATCAGATTTTTAGCATTGCGCCAAACAAATTAAGAATTAATTTGTTTGGCGTTTGGCGTTGCGTTGGATTGGCGAGATTTTATCACCCAAATGTTTTTTTGTTTGTTATCAATATCTAAAGTGATCCATTCCTACAGTTCGTTAAAAATGAAATGTAATTAATTGCACATAATTTGAAAATACACACATTGTTAAGTAAAAATATCTTAAAAAAACTTTTTAATATTCTTTTTTAGCATATTAGAAAAATTATAAAGCATTGATTTTCTTTCACAGCATGTACACAACAGCGTTCTTAGCACTACATGTGTTTTTACAGATTGCCTGGATGTTTTTCTGAATTTATTGTGTGATTTTCCATGATTCTTAAACTGTTCTTTATATATGTAAAATTGCATTTTCTTCAAATGAGTATAGTACTGTGTTAAAAGTAAATCATTGAGTCAATCATTTAGTATTTTCAAAATAAAATAAAAAAAAAAAATTGAAAAGAATTAACTTCCAAGAACTTGTTTTACAAAAATATCCGTATCATGTATTTTTTTTTGTACATATGTAAAAAATAGTTAAACATTTTACCGATAGGTGCCGTTGCATTTCATCTAAATCTTAAGATGGTATTTAAAGATGGCAATTTACATTTTGACTGTCGATGTCATTTACGAAACCTGTACTGAAGCACCTGTATTCTGTAAGCTAGCAAATAGAGTACAGGTGCTTCCATCAAATTGTTTCATTTGATCAGCTAAAAAAAATTTTTTTTTTGAAACATATAATTGCTAGATTAACATATAAATAAAGCACAATTAGGTATGCAGGAGTTTCAATGATAACATCTTTTAAATCTGCGAGCAATGATACGCTCTATAACTCAAACTTCCCTACTAACAAGCCGGATGATTAAAAAGGCTAGGCCATGGGTGGCTAATCCGCGGCCCGCCTTGAATATTTTTCGGGACACTTTTACAAAATATATTTATTTTATAATAAAAGTAGCCAAAGTAGTGAAAACCAACGCATTAAAAAAAAAAAAAACATTATGTGTGCATTCATATATTCAAAAATTAACTGTGGAAATTATGAGAAAAGATTAACTTTGATTTTAAAATAATATTCTTATTATATGACAGATATTGCCTGTTTTATTGATGGGTTTACAGTTAGGAATTAGTAGAATAATTAAATTACTTCTGCGAACTCATAATGCGCGCGAATTTAATGCAGCAAGTTCTATGTTTCACTTTAAGTGACCATCCCTAGATACGCACAGATAATTGTTGATAGCAGCGCAAACCAGATTCTTAGTTCAAGTTGTTAATATTTTTGATTCATCTTACACCTGCGAATCGTTATTATTATTATTATTTTTTTTTAGAAAATGAAATTGACCAAACACAAAACACTCTCAAACATAAAAGACCCTAACCTGCAACACCAATTACGATGTGCAAATACCCAATTTGAGATCGATTTACAAAAGCTAAGTGACAGAGTGGAGAAACAAATATCGCACTAGTGAAATAAATATTTTTTGATGGTTTCATTTTGTTTTATTTCGTTTATACTTATATATTTTTTTATATTTCATTTTTAGTGTTATATATTCCTTTACAATGTTAATTTAGTATCATTATTTACATTTAACAATAATAGTAAACACACAAATAATAACTCATTACGTTTAAATTTTTCACTCCAAAAAATGTTTATAGTGTAAATGTCTAAATTTAATCTTGTGGATATATAATTTTATATGCGGTCCGCCGAGTTATGATGCATTTTCAAATTGGCACACAAAATCATTTGGGTTGGCCACCCCAGGGCTAGGCATTAGAGTACAGATTATAATTCAGATACCAGGATCAGACACTGAACTTTAGTGCATCACATACCCTTAAAAAATTATTTCATAACACTTAACATTGTATATTTTGGTCTTGCAGGAATCAATTTAAAATTATTTGACAAATAAAATCATTAAATCAATCCTTGAAAAAAGTAAACATCTTTTTTCTGTACACAATCAATAATATTATGAACAACCAAGTTAACAAAAGAATATTCTCCAAGTTTTCCCCAAACTATTTTCCTGCTAAGCACTTTCATTATCTCTGCAAAAGTTCAGTTATTTGCGAATAATTTCCCAAAAGAGTCCTAATAACCACTTCTTAATTTAGTTCATTAGTTCTTCATTTGTTAATGGCATCAGCTTAATGTCGGAGCTAAATATTTAGCAGAAGAAAACTTTTGTCAAGAATTTCCGTAACGAGTTCTATACAACATTATTAAAAGCAAAGCCATGCCTTTGTTTTCTGAAAAGCTTTTATACAAATCGCTTTTAATTAATTTGGAGTTAATTGAATTTAAAGTGAAACAAAAAATGCATAGTAATTAACAAAATAAAATGTTTTGTTTTAACAATCTTGTTTCAAAAGCATTAAAGTTTCGTAATATAAAGTGAACCACCGAACTGAGGAATAATAAATACTTTTAGAAAATAAAACTAATTTTCTGGCTAAAAATAATAAAGAATGCATAATTAAACTGTATTTCAACTATCGTAAATAAACATAACTTGCGATATTTCAAAAGGTGAATTGTTTGAAAAGTTTTTATGTTCAATTCATTACAACAATTGAAAAATTAAATTTAAATATAATCATCGTAAAGTTTGTTACTCTTTAAACTAGCCATGTGTTATTATTTAATTAACTTTAAAACTTAAACTCCACGAAATTAAACACAGTTAAAATGTAATAATAATTTGTATTACAAAAATTATTTATTAATTAAATTAATTCATTTTTCAATGTCTTGATTTTATAAATGTAGATAATACCCTTTACTTAATTAATTATAAATAATAATATATGAATATATTATAGTACTGTTCTATATATAAATTAATAATAAATATTAGTTTTAAAAACTAAAACAGCATGTTAAATTATTTTTAAATTAGTAAAACATATAATCTATGAAATTTTATGAAATGTAATATAATAACTTAATAAGCAATATTAATTTAATTAATTAATTTGGAGTTAAATGAACTTAAAGTGAAACAAAAAATAATTAACAATCTAGTTTCAAAAGCATTAAAGTTTTGTAATATAAAGTAAGTGAGGAATGTAAATAAAGTAAAATGAGGAATAATAAATACTTTTAGGAAATAAAATTTTCTGCTTAAAAATAATAGACTGCATAATTAAATTGTATTCAACTGTCGTAAATAAACATAACTTGCGATATTTCAAAAGGCGAATTGTTTGAAAAGTTTTTGTGTTCAATTCCTTATAGTACAAAAAAATTGAAAAATTAAATTTAATTATACTTATTGTAAAATTTGGTACTCTTTAAACTAGTAATGTGTTATTACTAAATTAACTTTAAAACACAAATTTAAACAAAACAACGTGTGATTTTTCTGAGGTAAAAAAAAAATGCTTACACTTTGTAATAGAGGTGATTATTAAATTTTGAAAAGTTAGTACCAGATTCTTTTAAAATTGCATATTGGGAAAAGTAATTGAATTATTAAATCTATTTTTGAAACTTTAATAATTTTTTTAAATTTTATATCTTAACCATTATAGAAAAATAATTTTCGTCTTAATGAAAAATTCCTATTTTCTTTTAATAAAAATAAATAAATGTAAGCATTTGATAAGTTAATTTTAGAAAATTAATAAAAAAAATTACTCCATATTTCTTTCTTTCTCTTCAATAAAGTTCGTGTTTTGATAAAACTAGTTGTTAACCAAATATTATTTTTCAGAAAAGGTTTTTGACAATTTTAATTAATGTATGCTACACAATCTTGTCTTATAAGGGGAAAAAAAGCTATTCACTTATTATTACTTTTTTTTTCTTTTTACTGTCGTATTAAACTTAATTTTAATTATAAAAATTCTTTTTGAAAATGATGTTGCTTTCTTAGAAAACATAATTTCCTTAACGGATAATTTAAAAAAAAAAATTTCATTATCTATTTTTTTTTTTTTTTTTTTTTTTTTTTGTTTAATTTGAAATTTTTATTTATGTAAGAACCTCATTTTTTTAACCTAAACACCTAACAAGACACCTAAAATTTCGTTAATTTATATAATATAAATAGTATAATATCTAATAAATATAAATAAATATTCTACCAATAAAATAATATAATTAATAATAAAATAAATAAAAATAATTAATATATATATATATATATATATATATATATGAGGGTGCGCAGAAGATCTACCTCCCCGTAGTGCACCTGGTAACACTTTTTTGTGGCTAAAAGATCTACAACTTGGCATTATTGTTAGATTAATGAACTCTGTTTCAGCATGTTTTGTTGTATTATTTTGTTGTTGTTGTATGTTTTTTTTTTCGTTGTTCTTTTTTTGCTGTAACTGTTCATAATCTGCCATTGGAAATAATATATATATATATATATGAAACTATGTAAAACATTTTAGATGCGGAATATCAAAGTGTAGTGTGCAGGTTGGGCAACCTACAGGGCTAACTGAGATATTTTGTAGATTTTGAACAGTTTGGAGAATTCATGGCTTTATTGACACACGCACACACACCCCATACATACAATTAGAGAAATACAATACTTAACACATTTAAAGACAAATAATTATAAATTGTAGGATTCCACTTCTAGGTCGAAAACTCGAAATTCGAATACGTGCAGGGTGTACGAAATCTACTTCCTCTCCGGGTGAGAGCCAGTAGGGCAACTGACAATTTCTCCTGAACTCTTTAGGGGGCTCTTTTGCCAGTGTGTAGGAAAAGTAGAAAAGTCTGATTTTAACAGTGTTTTTCTGCATGCAAATTCAAGAGGATGATTGCTGTATTTTTGTGCTTATATTTTTATTACAACCATGTGATAAAACCTATTATATTTTTCTCATTTTCAAAAAGGATATTTTCACCTTTTCTACAAGCTTTCCTTTTCTACAATTAGTAATAATCTTATTTATATAATAAGTAACTTGCTTTAGTGATTTTATCTTGTTTACGAGGTAATAATTTTTGGTTTACCAATCCTTGTTTTCGTGTAAAACAAGAGAAAACTAAGTAAAATCCAACTCCTAACTCTATTTTCTAATTTGAAATATTTTACTACATGTTGCCTCAACATCCATTTAAAAAAAAAATAATTACTGTAATGCATGCCATAATCGAGAATCTATGTCGTCCTCTAGACAGCTAGCTGGTGAGTGTTAACATTTGATAGATTATTATATACTATACATATATATATATATATATATATATATATATACTAAATTATTATATACTATTTTATATCTATAAATTGTTACATTATAATCTAAAATAAAAAAAGTCATCAGCGATTCATGTGCTTTAATTTTTAATTTCGTTGAAAATAACATACTGTAATATCTTTATTTAAGTGCTTAAATTGCCACAACCCAAATGTCATCACAATGTATTATGCACGAAAACGTTTATTATGGGATTCCTCAGTGTAATTTACTTCACAAACATACTAAAACTATAATTACAAACAGATCCTTTCCATAAATAGTGAGATCAACAATATTACTAAAATTATTCGATCCAATCTCGTATTTGATCCTGCCTCGAAAATATCCTTATTTGAAAATGCGGAAATTAACATTGAACCAAATGAAACGTTTAATTTCAATGACTTCTCATTGTCCCATTTAAGTGGTTTCAGTTTACTCTCTAGTTTCGTGGAAGCAATTACCACCGCATAGGGTAGGATCATTATGCTGTAGAACTATTCAAAGTTCCACAGTATTTAACTATTAACTACCAACTACTTTATTATGTTATCTTCAGCAACTAAAGAATAGCGTTCCACAGGTAAGTATGTAATTAAATTGCAATATTATTGTAATAAATTCTTTCCGAAAATGCAGTACATAAATTCAACTTGAGGCAAGTATCTTAAATGGATTTAAATGACAATGTAACGTTATAAAATTATTTAATCATTTTATTGTTTTTAAGATAGCCTTTTAAATATTTAATTTTTTTACGATTGAAATGTATTGATAATATTAAAACGTTTTTCTTACAAAACAAATTTAACTAAAAAAAAAAAAAAAAAAACCAGAATTAGTTACTTGGAAATAATTATGAAACATTTCGGTTAGTCTTATTTAAATATATTTCTTCTTATACTATATATGAAACTTATGCAATGATTAAGTGACAATCAGTAAAACTGCACTTACACAGCCAGAAATTAAAAATTTTTCGTAAAAATTATGCAATATACGTAGAAAGAAAAATTATGCAATTATATAAAAATGTTATGCATATTAAAAATGATATCGGTTATCATCATTACACACAGTGATATATTGCAAAATAGAATATAATATACCATTTATGTTTTAATAATATAGAATGTAATGCATCACAATTATAATGTTTTTTGATTTAAGACGGGATTTAAAAAAAAAAAAACTTTCCGTTTTTTTACAGCAGAATTTTTAAATCTTATTTATTTGATTCCTATTTAATTAAGAAATTCATTAAGTTTTATTAATTTACATCATAATTTTAATCATTCAATTAAACAGGAATTTAACATTAATGTTCGAAACAAGTCACACAAAAACCAAATGTGCTGTCAAGTATTAAAGTGCGAAGCTAGCAGGCAAGAAGATGACAGTTCGTCAATTGTTGCGATTGCTGCTTTCAGAAACCAGCGATCGATACGGATTGCGCCATCGCCTGTATCTCTCTCATCGACAGTCAGGTTGACTGACGATAGATTTCTGGATTTTCTCCAATTAGACGAACAAATGAAGAACCCATAAGAAGTTCTCCTTTTTTCGATGTTGAAATTTTCATCGATATAATATAAATTATCTTGCTAAATATAATGAGTATTTGATGAGATACGAAAGTTGCTAGAAGAAAAATGAATTATTTGCTAATTAGCGACTACAATTCAAAATCTAGTATAGTTAGTGAAATCGTACAGTAACGGCTACTAAAAAATGTCAGATGTTGTGTTATTGAATAATGGATAACTTTACAAATTGTAAGAATAAATTATATATCTATAATAGAAGAACAATAAAACATTTCTTCTTCTACATTGGTGCAACAGCCCCATGGCGAGCCAAGACCGTCTGCCTATATTAACCTTTTTTTTAGAAGGGCAAAGCTTAATTTAATTTTAAAGAAAATGAGACATAATATACCTTCACTCAAAATATAGCATAACTGAATTTATTATTGTTTAAAGGAGGATGTGATCGAATTTATTTTAATAGAAAAAAAAAGAAACTGTGCTGAATTTAAATTTTTTTAAGGGATGGGTCTTAATTTACTTTATTTTAAGGAAATGGACTGATTTTACCTTTGTTTAAGTAGTCTGGATTGAATTTTTCTTTGTTTTACTTTTTCGAATTTGACCCTGTCATTAAATATATTACTAATTTTTATTTTCTTATGTAAATAGTGGGCAGAGGTCATTCTCCAATAATTACATTCAACAATTTCATAAGATCTGTAGTGAATTTTCATTAATATATGTAGACTACTATTACTACTTCACACCACACCACATCACAGTGGCATTATATTACTACTACCACATCACTGTGGCATATTACCATGGGGCCATTCAGGCCCCATTGATATATGTAGAGAATGGTAATGTAGTACCTCAAATGTTGGTGTTGCCATATATTGAATTCTTTTTATTCTTCAATGGTCGAACTACCCCATAGCTGGCCAACGCCAGCTGGCTACTGGTAGATTCCGAAACATGGGATATTTACTTTTTAAGGGGTAGGGTTGTCAGTCCTTCTCCCAATGCTCTATAGTTATGTCAGACCTGAAACTACAGCTTAAAGTGGGTTCCAAACCACTACAAACATCCATGGCACCGCCGGAATTCGAACCCGAAATCTATGTCCCCCAGCACCAGAACACTATAACAATAAGACATTTAACCGCTCAAAATCGATTTCTTGAAAGTAGATAATCTTAGGTTTAATACCAAAATACAACTATCAAGTAGTTGTTTACTCATTAGCAATACTATTGAACACCTGTATCTATTTTTCTCAGAAATTAATAACCTTAAAAATTAAAATAGTAATGGCATCCCAATAAAAAAATAAAAACTTCATTAGTGATGATGATCAAAACAAATAAATAAAAAAACAAGCCATCAATAAAAAAAGAAAGTTTAGAAAAACACGTGTTGTAGAAAAGTTACAAAACACGATCACCTAGCAGCCTAGATAACCCGCTTCGAATCGAAATTAAATACGCACGATTCTACATCACCTGGTGAAAAGATTACAGATATAATTCCAAGGAACCCGCCTTCTCATCTGCGCATTCGTTTGCACACCCACGCACTTGATGGTCTTAGCAGAGTGTATGGAAATCCATTGGTAGCAAAATTCTGTGAAATATGTTCGAGAAATCGGCGACTCATTTTCATACCGATAATGAAATGAAGACAAGGCTTCGGCCTGTGCAAATAGCATGCTATCTTCTCTCTCACTAGTAGCCAAACATTCGCATTTGCAGGTCTAAATATAGAGGCGCCATTGTAGTAAGTGTGTTTGTTGAGGAACAGCTGAGAACTAAAGAAGTCTCGCTTCTTTACCACGCTGGAGATAGTGATGAGTATATTAGCTTGTTAGAGCAGCTTTTAAGTTTAACGGAATTCTTTTAAATATTTAAATATTAAGCGATATCGTCTTTTCGTAAAATAGAAGTAAGTAAATAAATAATCACATGAAAAATCTAGGTGGCATTTTTCGTCAAATATTCGTTTGTTATTAAAAACAATAGAGAATTAAATTAACATTGTAAATGCCGTAAGATTCGAATTAACAAATGAAATCACATACTGGCATACCCCGTGTGGGTCCGGGTTAGAATAGCCCCCACTGTACTATGCCATAAAAGGCGACTAAAATGGATGCCCAGTGCCCGGGGGTATAACCGAGTGGGGTAAAGTCAGACGCTCTGGGTGCCCCATGTTTTTGTGCCGCAAAGTTAAGGACAAAATGAAGCTGAATTTTTTTAGCCTTTATCACAACTCGTTGGTTTAAATTTCTACGGGTTCATGGACTAGGTCTACATGTTGCTGTCGTCCAAGTGCGATAAAAAACACATACTTACACTGCAGGTGAACACATAGTTCAACTCATGTTCTACAGATAATGCTGCACAGCCCAATCAGTATGAGTAATTTCAAAATTCTGCTAAAACACGCAAAAAAATACCATTTTTTTTTCTTTTGCTGTCGCTTGAGAAATAGTTTCATCGCCAAATATATTTTCAAAACTGTTGCAGCACATATCGAGTTTGAAAAGAAATTAAAAACAAGAAATAAACTCAGAAAGATGACATAGAATGATGTAGATGATTCAGAAGAATAATGTAGAAATTTAGATGAACTATAGCGGGAATGTGTCGAAATGGAAGAATGAATTGTAGCAAATGTTAAAAAAAATCAGTGGCCCACCATGGGGTTGTTGCGCCACTGATGGTGTTGATGATGAAGATGATTGGTACCAGCTAACGACTTTTTCAAAACCAACAGAATTAAAACATATCAATCAAAATCTTACATCGCAAACATCTAATTATTGACATTTTGAAGAAATACCTACTCTTATTTCATTTCGAATTTTATAACGAATGCATACCATCAACTGTTTCAATAATATGCTTGCTGAAATTATTTATTATAATTTAGAGAGATACATAGAATTAATAAAATATATTGGTTTTTTTGCCTGACTAAATTACAAATTAGATTATCATCAAGGAGTTATCAATATTAAATTCGACTCTCAACAAAGTAAAAATAAAGAATCTCCTACATTTGAAATTATAATAAGGTTAAGCCCTAATAAATACTGGAAAATATTTTAATGCCAATGTTAGTTTGCTTAATTAAACCAAAAATCTAATTTTAGCAAAGACTACGAATATTACTACGATTTTTGTATAAGGTAAACTACATTACGTATTTCGAAAAATTTGATTACTAATTTATTTTGCTCCTATAGTTAAACCTGTAAAACTATATTCTCAAACTCTTAATTAAAAGAAGGTGCTTTTGTAAAAAGTTCTGTCATTTTTTTTTCTAAACTATTTCCATTATTAATTGTAGCAAGATTTGTTTTATTTTATAATAAAACTATATATAAAACATTTTTTTCTGGAGATTTTAGTAAGACTTAATCGGTAAAAATATTTGAAAATTATGAAACTAATCAAAAAATGGAATGACGACAAACAAATATTTAATTTTCTATCGAAAAACATTTTATCATTTGAATAATCTGTATGTAACCATGTAGTATGAGGCTTGTATCAAGAAGTGTTTTTTTTAAATGTGGTGTAAAAAGTGATTCCCTGAGCCTAATCATTAATTAAAAACCATACTCTGATAGCAAATGACAATACCTTAGTTGGAAATAACCCTTAAAAAATTAAGACAATGCTGAAAATAATCAAAGGTTTGTCTGCATTATTATTGGTGTTGTTATTATTAGTGCTATCATAATGTTTGTCTACACAACTAAGTATTGTCTGCATAATCTCCTAAGCCTCTGAATCCATTTCACGAGATACATTGTGGCTTTGCATGACACACATTATGAAGAACGTTCTTAAATATTAGTGTCTATACAAGATTTATATGCACCTTCAGTTCGTTCACTATTGTAGACAAAGGTGGTTTATAAAGATATGCAAAATAAAGAGTCTTTGTCATATAAACATTAAAAAGTCTCGACTGATAATATCACAGGGAATGAATTAGCTCTTGGATGTTGTTTTTCTGAGCAGACGGAGTCTCATATAACAGTCATAAAGAGCATAAACAAACTTTAATCTTTTCTTTCTTATAACCTATGTTTACAATGTAAATCATTATGAATCCCCCTGGATTAACAAAGAGTTCTCTCCCGACTAATAAAATATTAGAAACCACCTAATATATTACATTATAGCGAGATTCATTTGTTATTTTTCCTTTTTTTTTTTTAATTCTTGATTTCAGATATTCATTCTGTTTTATGATGGATTCATACCATAGGCCAATCGTTTTGTATGGTAGCAAGTGTTGGCCATTAAATAAATCTGAAAAATATAGGCTGTTGGTCTTTGAAAGAAAAAAAAATTGAAAACCTCTTGGAGCTGTTAGGCAAAACGATGTTACAGCATAATCATGAGATTTACAACAAATTAAAGAACCTGATATTGTAAAAATTATAAAAACAAGCCGCATTAGGTGGCTGGGACACATTCTCAGAAATAGAAACTAAAACAGTTAATTTTGCAACAGTTGAAGGCACCAGAAGAAGAGGAAGGCCTCCCACCACATGCGTTGATTCAGCCGAAAGAGATCTAAAATGTCTGAGAGTCAACAGATAGCGATCTATTATACCGGAAGAAGAAGAAGTATAACATAGGTAATAGCCATATGTTGGTCATTTCACGAGAGGCACCGTGCGGTCTACTACTGTGTACACAAAGTAAGAACAATTTTCAATTTAAAATTCCCGAGGCTTATGGAATTTCAATTGTTTTTTTTTTCTTTTTTAGGTTGCTAGCATTGTCCTTGACATCTGTGTGAAATTTCACGTCAAAATATTCCTTAGTGTTTGAGTTACACTTGGCTTTGTGAGACGCTAAAACTGATTCCGGCGATTTTTGAAATGTCTGAATTAATTAAGCAAAGAATTTGCATTCAATTTTGTTTGCGGAAACGTATAGAATGTTGAAGAAGACATTCGGGAGCATTCCTATATCGGAAAGAAATGTTTAGAAGCGGTATAAACAGTTCAAAAGAGGCAAAGAACGCGTTGAAGACGAAGAACCCTCTGGTCTACCATCAACCTCAACCGACGAAGCTCACGTCCAAAAAATCAAAGATTTGGTACTTGCAAACAGTCGAATTACAATTAGAGACCTTGCGGATGATGTTGGAATTTCAAACGGATTGGGCAATTCCATTTTGGACCTCAAAAGCGTCACATCTCGATTGGTACCAACTGAATGCGTTATCTCACACTGCATTGATTCTTCGTGACCTTTTCGCCAAAAATGAAACCTATATCGTTCCACAGCCACCGTATTCACACCGTTCGACTTCTGGCTATTCCCTAAACTCAAAAGGCCACTCCGGGAACACCTTTTCGAGTCGTTTGAAGAGATTCAACGTGAATCGCCACGCGCTTTGAAGGCCATCCCAGCCGATGACTTTTTAGCATGCATTGAGGATTGGAAAAAAAAGTTGGCATAAGTGCATTGTGTCCGGAGGGGATTACTTTGAAGGCGATGAAATAAATTTGGAAAAAGAAATAAAGAGTTTTTGAAAAAAAAATATAATTGGTTTCACTTTTTGGGCGTAGTAGTATGTTGTCTTTATATGCATCTTCGATTTGTTTATTATTCAAGGCAAAGAAAGTTAACGGAGATATTTAAAATACATAACCCTATAAAAAAAACGATGTAATTTGAAGTGATATAGAGTACCACTTGTATGTCGTCCATCTAGGCCAGCTAGGCTTTTATATGACAATTATAAAGTGATTAAAAAAACTTTATTCTGATTATTTTATCTGAATTTTTTATATTTTTACTGTTTTCCATATTTTATTCTTTCTGCCATTGTTTACAACGAAGTTATCACATATAATCAGAAAAATGATTTTGAATCAAACTGTCTTAAGAAGCAAACCATTAAAACGAAGTAAAATGACTACCTAACATAATTATATAGAATGAGATATATATCTTGTTTTCTAATAATTTTCACTTCATTACTTCGGACCTTGAATTTGTTCCACGGTGTTCGATACTAACTCATAACCTTGTAATAATTTCTTTTACATTTCCTGCTTGTGTTTGACTTTATATAATAGTTATATATATAAATATAAATGTGTAGTTGCACGTAATGTTAGTATACTAAAAATTGATCGAGTTTATTTGAAGAAATAAATAAGTTTTTTTTAAATTATTTTTTCTATTATTTTTTTTTAATAATTTATTTTTTCTAATAATTTTTTTAATAAATTTTAAAATTATTTTTTCGAATAATTTCTTTAATAATTTATTTTTTCTATTAATTTTTTTGCTGTTAATTTTTAATAATTTGTAAAATTATTTTTTCTAATAATTTTAAAACTATTTTCTTAAAAATATAATATTTAATTAAAAAATATTATATTTAAAAGATATTTTTGTATGTACTCGAGTTTAATGTATAAAAATTATCTATTTAAATAACATACTTAAAAAATATTTTTACAAAAAATTGAAATTGTTTTTTTTTTCTGATTTTTTTATAAAAAGTTTGTCACAAATGTGTGCGATGAATTATTTTTGGAAGGTATTACTTTAGAAAAAAATATATTTCTCACATACACTATAAGCAAATATATAAAACTGTTAAATTTATTTTTATATTTTGTAAAATTAAAAATTTATGAGAATTTTTATTTTATGCAAAGAAAAAAAAAATTAAATAAATGCTTTACAAAGAAACATTATAAAAATATAATTCCAAAAACTTCAACTCTATGTATATGTTACAAAAAAAAAAAAAAAAAAAAAAAAAAAAAATTAAAGTGTGCTGAAATGATGAAAATAAATACTTGACAATTATAAGTATAAGTTTTAAATACTAGTAAAATAAACGAAAAAAAAAATATTCTATTATTAAAACCTTAATCATTATTCAAAATCATAAAAAATTATTACGATTATTATTACAATTCTGCCTTTTTTAACGAATTGTGTCCCCTTAAATTATGAATAGAATTCTTCCTATTCATAATTTAATAATAATTTTCTTGATCCTTCCTAATAAATTATGAAAATAAGATAATATGATTAATAAAAGTAGTGCGACAATCTATACGATGTAATAAGATTTAAATTTATAACACAACGTAATTTGCATCTTATTTGATTCCCTCTAATTCTACATAAAAATCAAATATTTAAAAGAGGAAAATAACCTCTATTCAAAGATCAAATGTATCGTTTGAACACCCCTTCTAAAGCCTTTTTAAAAAAGCCAACATTACGTGCCATCCAATACGAATTTTTCAGTCGTTTCTTATTTCATTTCCGTTATTCATTAGCCCCTGACTTTGATTACTTGCCTCGGAATCGCTTTGTTCTCACAGTTTATTTCGAACATTCTCGTTATGTGGGTGGAATTTCGAATCCATTGTTTAACACAAACGCT
Organism: Caerostris darwini; assembly: GCA_021605075.1. Classification (NCBI taxonomy): domain Eukaryota; kingdom Metazoa; phylum Arthropoda; class Arachnida; order Araneae; family Araneidae; genus Caerostris; species Caerostris darwini. The sequence goes on along the minus strand of BPLQ01001095.1, from coordinate 406,443 downwards.
GGAAATTCAATTCACTTTCTGTTGGGATGCGAAAACTCCATTAAAGCTCTTCTTGAATGCTGCGGCGATGTTTTTATCTAATTAAATAGGACTTCAATAATTGCATTACCTCTTGTTTAAGACAAAAAAATAAATAAAATAAATAAATAAAGGCTTCAGATCTTTCATCTAGACTGGGGCATTATTAATTTTTCAATAAAGTGGATTAAAGGCAATTTTTGTGATAAAGTGAAAGTACATGTACGAGGGAAGTGTACATAAAAATAACCCCCATACAATATTAATTTAAGATGAATCAAGGCTGCTAAAAGTTAGAACAAAATAACTTTCAAAGTCATAAATTATAAGCTATTTAGTTCATAAATAGTGCATCATAATTCATAGTAAATATTAATTAAAAATTGTAAAACTATTTGTGTTAATTCCATTGCAATTTTTATAATTAGCCAATTGTAAAATAAATGTATAATTAAGGATAATTTGTTGCTTTAGGTCTTATATATCATTCAGAATGTTAATAACCTCAGGAAATCCAATTACAAATTAGAGGGTGATTATAATTAAAGTCCCACTTTGAAAATGCTGTAAAAAAAGAACAACTCGTTCGAAAAAGAACAACTTTAAATTGAAGATACTTGAAGAAGGGGGAAACGGTATGGCATTAAAAAAAGTTCCCATCCAATTTGGTATGACCTTGCCGTGATGGATGAGATTTCCACTAACAGTGTCACAACTGTTGAATGACTTGGAAATCGTTTTTTTCCCTCAAAACTCCGAAACAATCAAGCACATTGAACACTACAGTTGGTTTAATGCGCAACTCATGCCTAATACTTTGTCATTTCGATTCAAAATATCACTGGCAGCCGAAAGTAAGGAAAGTAATTTTTAACGAATTGTGTCCCCTTAAAAATAAATTATGAAAATAAGATAACGTGATTAATAGAAGTAATGCGACATTTTATATGATGTAATATGATTTAAATTTATAATACAACGTAATTTGCATCGTATTTGATTAAATGTAATTCTTTAGAAGCTATTCACACCAAAAAGAAAAAAAAAATATTTAAAAGAGAAAATAAAAAGTGTTTTTATTCAAGAAAAATATTTTTTTCCCATATACTATTGCAAATATATAAAATGGCTAAATTTAATTTTGTATTTTAGAAAATTAAAAAAAAATAAGAATTTTTATTTTATGAGCAGAATTACAAAAAAAAAAATTAACTATATTTCTATATATTGTATATTCAACTATTTACTATATATTGTATATTTAACTATATTACTATAACTATACTGTAATTTTTAACGAATTATGTCCCCTTGAAAATAAATTATGAAAATAAGATAATATGACTAACGGAAGTAATGCGAACATTCTATACGATGTAATAAGACTTTAAATTATGTCATTTGCATCTTATTTAATGCCCTGCAATTTAGAAGCTATTCGCATATAAATCAAATATTTAAAAGAGGGGAAAAAAGTGCCTGTGCTGAACCTCTACTCAAAGATCAAATGTATCGTTTGAACACCCCCTTCTAAAGTCTTTTTAAAAAAACACCGACATTACTTACCATCCAATACGAATTTTGCTTTCGCTTCTTATTTCATTTCCGTTATTTATTAGCCCCTCACTTTGATTACTTGCCTCGGAATCGCTTTGTTCTCACAGTTTATTTTGAACATTCTCGTTATGTGGGTGGAATTTCGAATCCATTGTTTAACACAAACGCTGGAAATTCAATTCGCGTTCTGTTGGGATGCGAAAACTCCATTAAAGCTCTTCCTGAATGCTATAGCGATGTTTTTATCTAATTAAGTGGGACTTCAATAATTGCATTACCTCTTGGTTAAAACAAAACAAAAAAAATAAATAAATAAAATAAATAAATTTCAACCTAACAGGTCTTTCAACCTAGACTGGGAGATTATTAATTTTTCAATAAAGTGGATTAAAGGCAATTTTGTGATGAAGTGAAAGTACTTGTAAGAGGGAAGTGTATATATAAAAAAACCCTCATACAATATTAATTTAAGATGAATCAAGGCGGTAATGCTATTAAAAGTTAGAACAAAATAACTTTAAAAGTCATAAATTATAAGCTATTTTAAGTTCATAAATCATAGTAAATGTTAATTGAAACTTGTAAAACAATTTCTGGTAATTGCATTTCATTTTGTTTATTAGCCAATATTAAAATTAATGGAAGGTTAAGGATCCTTTGTCGCATCAGGTCTTAGAAATAATTACGAATATTAACAACCTAAGGAAATTCAATTACAAATTACAGGGTGATTATAATTAAAATCCTACCTTCAAAATGCTGTAAAAAAGAACCAAACGTCAGAATGAGTTTAAATTTGAAATGAAGGTACTTGAAAAAGGGGGAAATAGAATTGCAACAAAAAACGTTCAAAAAAAAATTTCGCCGATTTTCCCCATCCAATTTGGTATGACCTCGCCGTGATGGATGAGATTTCCACTCACAGTGTCACAAGTGTTGAATGACTTGGAAATCATTTTTTCCCGTCAAAACTCCGAAACAGTGAAGCCCGTTGAACGCTACAGTTGGTTTAATGTGCAACTCATGCCAAATACGTTTTCATTTCGATTCAAAATATCACTGGAAGCCGGAAGTAACGAAAGTAATTTTTAACGAATTGTGTCCCCTTAAAAATAAATTGTGGAAATACGATAATATAATTAATAGAAGCAGTGCGACATTCTATACTACGTAATAAGATTTAAATTTATAATATAATGTAATTTGCATCTTATTTGATTCATGTAATTCTTTAGATGCTATTTACATAAAAATCAAATATTTAAAAGAGGGGAAAGAAGCGCTTTTGTTGAACATCTATTCAAAGATCAAATTTATCATTTGAACATCCCCTTCTAAAGCCTTTAAAAAAAAACATGGATTACGTACCATCCAATACGAATTTTGTAGTCGGTTCTTATTTCATTTCCGTTATTTATTAGCCCCTGACTTTGATTGCTTGCCTCGGAATCGCTTTGTTCTCACAGTTTATTTCGAACATTCTCGTTATGTGGGTGGAATTTCTGTCCGTTGTTTAACACAAAAGCTGGAAATTCAATTCACGTTCTGTTGGGATGCGAAAACTCCATTAAAGCTCTTCTTGAATGCTGCAGCGATGTTTTTATCTAATTCAGTGGGACTTCAATAATTGCATTTACTCTTGGTTAAGACAAAAAATAAATAAATAAATAAGTAAATAAAGGCTTTTCAGGTCTTTCAACCTAGACTGGAAGATTATTAATTTTTCCAATAAAGTGTATTAAAGGCAATTTTTGTGAAGAAGTGAAAGTACATGTAAGAGGGAAGTGTATATATAAAAATAAAACTCATACAATATTAATTTAAGATGAATCAAGACGTTATTTGCTGCTTAAAGTTAGAACAAAATAACTCCCAAAGTCGTGAATTATTATATAGGCAATTTAGTCCATAAATAGTGCATCAAAAATCACAGTAAAACTTAAATAAATATTAATTAAAACTTGTAAAACAATTTGTGGTAATTGCATTTCATTTTTTTATGATTAGCCAATAGTAAAACAAATGGAGGATTAAGGGTCCTTTGTTGCTTTAGGTCTTATATATCATTACGAATATGAACAACCTAAGGTAATCCAATTACAATTTTTAAGGTGATTATAATTAAAGTCCTACTTTCAAAATGCTGTAGAAAAGAACCACTCGTCACAATAAGTTCAAATTTGAAATGAAGGTACTTGAAGAAGAGGAAACGGTATGGCAACAAAAAAAGTTCAAAAAAATTCCACCGAATTTCCCATTCAATTTGGTATGACCTTGCCGTGATGGATGGGATTTCCACTAACAGTGTCACAAGTGTTGAATGACTTGGAAATCATTTTTTCCATCAAAACTCAGAAACAATCAATCACATTGAACAGTACAGTTGGTTTAATGTGCAACTCTTTCCAAATACATTGTAATTTCGATTCAAAATATCATTGGCAGCTGAAAATAACGAAAGTAATTTTTAACGAATTATGTCCCCTTATAAATAAATTATGAAAATAAGATAACATGATTAATAGAAATAGTGCGACATTTTATACGATTTAAATTTATAAAACAACGTAATGTGCATCTTATTTGATTCCCTTTAACTCTTTTGAAGTTATTCACATAAAAATTAAATACTTAAAAGAGGAAAAAAACCCCTCTATTCAAAGATCAAATTTATCGTTTGAACACCCCTTCTAAAGACTTTAAAAAAAACCCGACATTACGTGCCATCCAATACGAATTTTTGCAGTCGGTTCTTATTTCATTTCCATTATTTATTAGCCCCTAACTTTGATTACTTGCCTCGGAATCGCTTTGTTCTCACAGTTTATTTCGAACATCCTCGTTATGTGGGTGGAATGTTCGATCCATTGTCTAACACAAAAGCTGGAAATTCAATTCACGTTCTGTTGGGATGCGAAAACTCCATTAAAGGTCTTCTTGAATGCTGCAGCACTGTTTTTATCTAATTAAGTGGGACTTCAATAACTGCATTTACTCTTGGTTAAGACAAAAAATAAATAAATAAATAAGTAAATAAAGGCTTTTCAGGTCTTTCAACCTAGACTTGAAGATTATTAATTTTTCCAATAAAGTGTATTAAAGGCAATTTTTGTGAAGAAGTGAAAGTACATGTAAGAGGGAAGTGTATATATAAAAATAAAACTCATACAATATTAATTTAAGATGAATCAAGGCGTTATTTGTTGCTTAAAGTTAGAACAAAATAACTCCCAAAGTCGTGAATTACTATATAGGCTATTTAGTCCATAAATAGTGCATCAAAAATCACAGTAAAACTTAAATAAATATTAATTAAAACTTGTAAAACAATTTGTGGTAATTGCATTTCATTTTTTTATGATTAGCGAATAGTAAAACAAATGGAGGATTAAGGGTCCTTTGTTGCTTTAGGTCTTATATATCATTACGAATATTAACAAACTAAGGATATTCAATTACAAATTACAGGGTGATTATAATTAAAGCTCTACTTTCAAAATGCTGTAGGAAACAACAATTCGTCCGAAAAAGAACAACCTTGAATTGAAGATACTTGAAGAAGGGGGAAACGGCTTGGCATCAAAAAAAGTTCCACTGATTTTTCCCATCCAATTTTGTATGACCTTGCAGTAATGAAAGGGATTTCCACTAACAGTGTCACAATTGTTGAATGATTTAGAAATCATTTTTTCTGTCAAAACTCCGAAGCAATCAAGCACATTGAACAATACAGTTAGTTTTATGTGCAACTCATGCCAAATACGTTGTAATTTCGATTCAAAATATCACTGGCAGCCGAAAGTAACGAAAGTAATTTTTAACGAATTGTGTCCTATTAAAAATAAATTATGAAAATAAGATCGTATGATAATTCTATACGATGTAATAAGATTATGTAATTTGCATCTTATTTAATGCCCTGTAATTTAGTAGCTATTCACATAAAAATCAAATATTTAAAAGAGGGGGAAAAAAAACCTTCTATTCAAAGATCAAATCTCCCCCCTTCTAAAGCCTTTAAAAAAAACGTGCATTACGTGCCATCCAATACGAATTTTGAAGTCGGGTTCTTATTTCATTTCCGTTATTTATTAGCCCCTCACTTTGATTACTTGCCTCGGAATCGCTTTGTTCTCGCAGTTTATTTCGAACATCCTCGTTATGTGGGTGGAATTTCGAATCCATTGTTTAACACAAACGCTGGCAATTCAATTCGCGTTCTGTTGGGATGCGAAAACTCCATTAAAGCTCTTCTTGAATGCTGCAGCGATGTTTTTATCTAATTAAGTGGGACTTCAATAATTGCATTTACCTCTTGGTTAAGACAAAAAATAAAATTAAATAACTAAATAAAGGCTTCAGGTCTGGGAGATTATTAATTTTTCAATAAAGTGGATTAAAAGTAATTTTTGTGATGAAGTGAAAGTACATGTAAGAGGGTAGTTTATATAAAAAAAACCTCATACAATATTAATTTAAGATGAATCAAGACTTTAAAATGCTGCTAAAAGTTAGAACAACATAACTTCCAAAGTCATAAATTATAAGCTATTTAGTTCATAAATAGTGCATCATAAATCATAGTAAAACTTAAATAAATATTAATTAAAACTTGTGAAACAATTTATGGTAATTGCATTGCTTTTTCTATGATTAGCCAAGTAAAATAAATGGAGAATTAATCATTCTTTGTTGGTTTAGGTCTCAGATATCATTCAGAATTTTAACAACCTACGGAAGTCCAATTACATATTACAGAGTGAATATAATTAAAGTACTACTTTCAAAATGCAATAAAAATGAACACCTCGTCCGAAAAAGAGCAACTTTAACTTGAAGATACTTCAAGAAGGGGCAAATGGTATGGCATGAAAAAATGTACCAAAAAGAGTTCCACCGATATTTCCCGTCTAATTTGGTATGGTCTTGCCGTGATGGATGGGATTTCCACTAACAGTGTCACAAGTATTCAATGACTTAGAAATCATTTCTTTTGTGTCAGAACTCCGAAACTATCAAACACATTGAACACTACAGTTGGTTTAATGTGCAACTCATACCAAATACGTTGTAATTTCGATTCAAAATATCACTAGCAGCCAAAACTAACGAAAGTAATTTTTAACGAATTGTGTCTCCTTAAAAATAATTAAGAAAATAAGATAATATGATTAATAGAAGTAGTGGGACATTTTATACGATGTAATAAGATTCAAAATTATGTAATTTGCATCTTATTTAATGCTCTGTAATTCTTTAGAAGCTATTGACATAAAAAGAAAATAGTTAAAAGAGGATAAAAAAAGCTCTATTCAAAGATCAAATTTATCGTTTGAACACCCCCTTCTAAAGCCTTTTAAAAAAAGCCGACATTACGTACGGATTTTGCAGTCGGTTCTTATTTCATTTCCGTTATTTATTAGCCCCTGACCCTTATTACTTGCCTCGGAATCGGTTTGTTGTCATAGTTTATTTCGAACATTCTCGTTATGTGGGTGGAATTTCCATCCATTGTTAAACACAAACGCTGGAAATTCAATTCACGTTTTGTTGGGATGCGAAAACTCCATTAAAGCTCTTTTTGAATGCTGCAGCGATGTTTTTATCTAATTAAATGGGACTGCAATAATTGCATTACCTCTTGGTTAAGACAAAAATAAAAATAAAATAAATAAGTAAATAAAGGTTTCAGGTCTTTCACCCAATTGGAAGACTATTAATTTTTCAATAAATTGGATTAAAAGCAATTTTTATGTTGAAGTGAAGGCACATGAAAGAGAAAAGTTTGTATATATAAAAGACCCTCTTACAATATTAATTTGAGATGAATCAAAGGACGTATTTGCTGCTACAAGAACAAAGAACAAAATAACTTCCAAAGTCATAAATTATAAGCTATTTAGTTCATAAATAGTGCATCATAATTCATAGTAAATATTAATTAAAAATTGTAAAACTATTTGTGTTAATTCCATTGCATTTTTTATGATTAGCCAATAGTAAAATAAATGTATAATTAAGGATAATTTGTTGCTTTAGGTCTTATATATCATTCAGAATGTTAATAACCTCAGGAAATCCAATTACAAATTAGAGGGTGATTATAATTAAAGTCCCACTTTGAAAATGCTGTAAAAAAAGAACAACTCGTTCGAAAAAGAACAACTTTGAATTGAAGATACTTGAAGATGTGGGAAACGGTATGACATCAAAAAAAAGTTCCACTGATTTTTCCCATCCAATTTGGTATGTCCTTGCCATGATGGATGGGATTTCCACTCACAGTGTCACAACTGTTGAATGACTTGGAAATCATTTTTTCCCGTCAAAACTCCGAAACAGTGAAGCCCATTGAACGCTACAGTTGGTTTAATGTGGAACTCATGCCAAATACGTTTTCATTTCGATTCAAAATATCACTGGAAGCCGGAAGTAACGAAAGTAATTTCTAACGAATTGTGTCCCCTTAAAAATAAATTGTGGAAATACGATAATATCATTAATAGAAGCAGTGCGACATTCTATACGACGTAATAAGATTTAAATTTATAATATAACGTAATTTGCATCTTATTTGATTCATGTAATTCTTTAGACGTTATTCACATAAAAATCAAATATTTAAAAGAGGGGAAAGAAGCGCTTTTGTTGAACCTCTATTCAAAGATCAAATTTATCATTTGAACATCCCTTTCTAAAGCCTTTAAAAAAAAATGTGCATTACGTGCCATCCAATACGAATTTTACAGTCGGTTCTTATTTCATTTGCGTTATTTATTAGGCCCTGACTTTGATTAGTTGCCTCGGAATCGCTTTGTTCACACAGTTTATTTCGAACATTCTCGTTATGTGGGTGGAATTTTCGATCCATTGTTTAACACAAACGCTGGAAATTCAATTCGCGTTCTGTTGGGATGCGAAAACTCCATTAAAGCTCTTCCTGAATGCCGCAGCGATGTTTTTATCGAATTAAGTGGGACTTCAATAATTGCATTACTTCTAGGTTAAGACAAAAAAAGAAAAATAAATAAATAAGTAAATAAAGGCCTTTCACCTAGACTGGTGGATTATTAATTTTTCAATAAAGTGGATTAACGGCAATTTTTCTGAGGAAGTGAAAATACATGTACGAAGTTAGGCTTGAAAGTACATGTACGTAAAAAACCCATACAATATTAATTTCAGATGAATCAAGGCGGTAATGCTGCTAAAAGTTAGAACAAAATAACAACCAAAGTCATAAATTATGAGCTATTTTGTTCATAAATACACTGAAGAGACAAAAGTCATGGGATAGAAATATGCAAATTTTCAGATGGCAGTAGCATCGCGTAGAACAGGTATAAATGCGCAGTGCTTTCGCAGAGCTTTCATTTCTGTTCAAGTTATTCATGTGAAGAGTTTTTGACGTGATGATGACCGCACGACGGGAATTAACAGACTTTGATAGCGGAATGGTAGTTGGAGTTAGACGCATGGGTCATGCCATTTCGGGAAATCGTTAGGGAATTCAACATTCCCAGATCCACTGTGTCAAGAGTGTGCCGAGAGTATGAAATTTCAGGCATAACATCCCACCATGGACATAACGACCGAGACCGGCGACGTCTGCAAAGAGTCGTAAATTCTAACAGACAAGCAACACTGCGTCAAATAACCGCAGAAATCAATGTGGGACGTACAAGGGACTTGTCTGTTAGAACTGTGCGGAGAAATTTGGCTTTCTTGGACTATTCCAGCAGAAGACCGACTCGAGTGCCTTTACTGACCGAACGACATCGCTTGCAGTGACTCTCGTGGGCACGTGAGCATATCGGTTGGTCCCTAGATGAATGGAAAACCGTGGCCTGGTCCGATGAGTCACGATTTCAGTTGGTAAAAGCTGATGGTAGGGTTCGAGTGTGGCGCAGACCCCACGAAGCCATGGACCCAAACTGTCAGCAAGGCACTGTTCAAGCTGGTGGTGGCTCGGTAATGGTGTGGGCTGTTTTTTCATGGCATGGACTTGGTCCTCTGGTGCGACTGGACCGAACATTGACTGGAAATGCTGATGTTCAGCTACTTGGAGATCACTTGCAGCCATTCATGGACTTCATGTACCCAAACAACGATGGGATTTTTATGGATGACAATGCGCCATGTCACCGGGCCACAACTGTTCGCGATTGGTTTGAAGAACATTCTGGACAATTCCAACGAATGATATGGCCACCTAGATCGCCCGACATGAATCCCATCGAGCATTTATGGGACATCATCCAGAGGTCTGTTCGTGCCCAAAATCCTGCACCATCAACGCTTTCACAATTATGGACGTCTATCGAGACAGCATGGCTCAATATTCCTGCAGAAGACTTCCAACGACTTGTTGAGTCCATGCCACGTCGAGTTGCTGCACTTCGCCGGGCGAAAAGAGGGCCGACACGATATTAAGAGGTATCCCATGACTTTTGTCACTTCAGTGTAGTGCATCTATCTTAAATCATAGTAAAACTTAAATAAATATTAATTAAAACTTGCAAAATAAGTTGTGGTAATTGCATTGTATTTTTTTTTTGATTAGTCAATAATAAAATGAATGGAGGTTTAAGGATCCTTTGTTGCTTTAGATCTTATATATCATTTACAACATTAACAACATAAGGAAATCCAATTACAAATTATATACACTTGTAATTTAGAAGAACTGGAATGACTTCAGCTCTCTGCTGCTAGAGCCATTGTCTTAGCAATAGCTGCCCAAAGGATATAGTATTATATGAAGTTGATCTACAACTCCTCAGTTTCTGGAATAGTTTTCTCCAGCCAAATACTTTGATAAGCTCATCAGTTATGGTGAACAGAACCTCTAATTAAAGTGCAGAAACTCTAGTTATAGCACAGAACCTCTAATTATGTGAGTAACTGGAACAACAATTGTCGCCTCAAGTCAGAAAGCCCACTTAGCAGCGCTGAAAGTGAGGGTTGGTTGAGGGATGATGTTGAACATGTCTCTCTGACTTGTTGGATCGTTTTGCATGGTGTCTTATTTAAGACCGAACTATGCTCCTACACTAACAAAGGCATACAATAACCGGACTTTCTTAAACAGGCTTGATTTGGAAATTATACATGAAATCCCTAGATTCATAAATAATGACAGCAGTGTTGATGGTGATGATTCGGGTAATGGAGTTTTCATCAAACAAGTGAGTTGAAATTTGTAAGAACAACTACTACTACTCAGGAGTTGCTTCCGTCAAACTACATTTATAGCAAAGTCAATACCTTAATAGATGACATATGACGTTGAGCACGAGCACGAATTTAACCACTGCGGTGCCTAGCAGTGGTCCTATGCTAGCTATGCCACAGCCTATGAAAAACTAACTAACAAACAAAAACTAAAAACTAACTAACCCTAATTACTCATCAGTTTTTCAGAACTCATAGCTATTAAGGATGCTCTGAACTATTAATTAACAATGAAGGTGCAAATACAGACATTTGGATTCTGAGCGATAGCCGAAGCTCTATTCAACACCTGGCTGAATGGTGGAAACATGGTAGTAGAGCGACGGTATATATTATTCAACTTTTGGGTTCATGAGTGTCCATCATAATAATATATATTTTCAGTGGGTTCGTTACATATAGGTGTTTACGGCAACGAGATTGAGCTGGCCAAGGATGGCAGCATTAAGAGTTCTACTGATGGTGGCTGTCTTCCTTTCTCAGAACTGGAACTTGCCTCTAGGGTCAAATTAGTCATCAATTCATCTTAAAGAAAGGCCCTAGTACATGAGTGGTATGATCGTAACCGTCGTGGTTCTGCTTTAATGGGGGCTGGTAGTAGATCCGGACAGATGACACTTGATATGCTCCGCAGTGGTCAGCTTTACATTCAACGTCATATGTCAGGCATTAAGGTTTATTCCCTTTACCTAAAATGTAGTTTGACTCAAGAAACTCCTGCCCATATCTTGACTTGCATTCGTTGTTACGAAGGCCAGTTGTGTTCAAGACCTGGAGCGGTTTTTTATTGTTTGAGGACCCACGGGTTTAAGAACTTGATCTAGATGTTGCTGTCGACCAAGTGGAATAAGAAACAACATATACATTTTTTTATAAGAATATAAATGTTAATTTAGTTAATTTACAATATCTTATTTAAATTTTGTTTAAATTAGATAAATTTTAAATGTTTCTATTATTTATAAACGACATTTTCAATAGTACATAAAAGTCTTCATATAAATTTTATTTACATGAAATTCCTCTGCTGATAAGTAAGAAATATCCACTAAGCTTTTTTTTTCGTAATAAAAAACAGAAAAAACATACGTGTAATGCATTTTGTTTTTAATATACTAATAAATATGAATTTTTATTCAGTTTTGTGTTATGCTTTGACGTATAAATTATGTTTTTTCAGCAAAAGCTAAAAAAAATAACAGTCATTTTTAGTCCCTGTTTAAAAAACACATAGCACATAACATAGCATCACATAAATTTAATTCTAGCTTCATGAAAAAAATCATTAATCTTAAGGACATTCGTAAATATATCCAGCTAGATTACTTGAAAAAATAGATAGATAAATGAACAGTTCGACTTGTGACTCTAGATCATGATAAAAGGTTGATTTATTCTCCCTGTAAGATCTCGAGAAATTTTACTGTCAGGTGGTGACTTATGGACCTAATTCTGTTGGGTTTTCTTTTGCAGATAAGGTTCTTTTTTTGAATTCTGAGCTGAATATATATATCATTTATATCATTTCAGTTATCTATATTTATATTACAATCTCACTTATCTATAAAAACTATTTTTATATTGTTTTATTTATCTCTCATATCTTATCTCGAATAATTTTTACAATCTTAATACTACGCATGTGAAATCTAAATGATTTAATTTAACTATAAAATGAAAAGCATAAATTCTTTAAATTGAAGCAGGACCTTATATATTAGATTAACTTAAGAAGAGCAAATCTTCTAAGCAGCAAATAGAATAAAATCAAATTACAGATTTACTAATGGTATAAACATGAGTTTCCGTATTAATTATAATTGCTGATTATTTTTCTTATAGAAAATTACTACTTGTTTTAAGTGAATGTCTACCTTCTTTAATTGAACGAAATGGACAGATCAAATGGAGTATACTGCTGTGACCAAAAAATAAGATCAATTTTCAATTTAAATTTTCCGAGGCTTATGGAATTTCAATTTTTTTTCTCTTTTAGGTTGCTGCCACTATCCTTGACATCTCTGTGAAATTTCTGTCTCAAAATATTTATTAGTGTTTGAGTTACGATTGGCTTTGTGAGACGCTAAAACTGTTTCCGGCGAATTTTGAAATGTCTGAATTAAGTGAACAAAGAACATGCATTCAATTTTGTTTGTGGAAACGTATAGAATGTTGCTGATAAGAAAAAAAGTTGGCATAAGTGCATTGTCTCCCCGAAGGGGGTTAACTTTGAAGGCGATGAAATAAATTTGGAAGAATAAATAAAGAATTTTTGAAAAAAAATAATAATTGGTCTTACTTTTTGGACACAGTTGTATGTGCATTATTATGTATTTATTTTCATTTTTACACTCAATCGCATTAAACATAAAAATATTGTTAGTTAAAATTGATCACATTAACATTTACATTAGGAAAAGCAATATAAAATGAGAGAAGGTTGACATTGATAAACTAGGAAATCTCAAATGTTACAACTTGTTTGTTTTAATTCTTTACATTATGTATGTATATACTACTGTGTCCAAAAAGTAAAACCAGTTTTCAATTTAAAATTTGGCCTCAAACGTATCAAATCTCGATTGGTACCGGAAACACTGAATTGATTCTTCGTTACTTTTTCACCAAATCCAATCCATATCCACCCCTATCGTTCCACAACCACGATATTCACACCGTGCGACTTCTGGCTATTCCCTAAACTCAAAGGACCACTCCGAGCACACTGTTTTGAGTCGATTGAAGAGATTCAACGTGAATCGTCGCGCGCTTAGAAGGACATCCCCGCTGATGACTTTTTAGCATGCATTGAGGATTGGAGAAAAAAAAAAAATTGGCATAAATGCATTGCGTCCGGAAGGGATTACTTTGTAGGCGATGAAATAAATTTGGAAGAATAAATAAAGAGTTTTTGAAAAAAAAAAAAAAAAATTCTTCTTACTTTTTGGGCACAGTAGTATTTATTTTGATTTCTACACTTAGTCGCATAAAACATAACAATATTGTTTGTTAAAATTAATTACATTAATATTTAAATTAGGAAAAGCAATATAAAATGAGAGAAGGTTGACATTGATAAACTGGGAAATCTGAAATGTTACAACTAGTTTGTTTTCATTCTTTACATAATATATATATATATATATACACACCCTTTGTAGGTTATAAAAGTTTCACTAGAGATTAAAATAACTACGTACGAAGAAAAGTAATAAATAAAACTAGTTTTAGTTTTTCTATTCCAGTAAACGGTCAATTAATTATACTCGAAGAAGTTACCGACAACACTTTCATGCCAGAGTATCTCCTAGCGATAACATGATTCGAAACTTGATCTGCAGGTTCATTAATTACATTTCCAAATAAAATAATGAAAACTTTCTGAACATGTGTTAGTAAATGTTATTTTTGTTTCATTATCATTCGGTCTTTCTGTGTCCTTCATATATCATTTCACTTTGCATTAAAATAAAAATTGCGAATAAAACTTTTCTAGTGAAAGGTATGGCACAGTGCCTTGGCACGTTTTTCTTTTAATATTGAGCCCTGTTTTTGTTAATATAATTTTTTTTTTAAATATCCAACTTATAGTCCTGCGGTTCTTTGAAAGAATCTCCTAACGATAACATGATTCGGAAATTGATCGATTCGGAAATTGATCGTTTCGTCCATTAATTACATGGACATGGCTGCATGCAGTTTTGTATTTATTGCGGTAGCTTTAATAAATGAAGATTCGATAGAATTTGTGATTGTGTATGCAACGTGTCCCACCATGGGGCTGATGCGCCCAAAAAGACAAAGAAGTATGCAAAGTGTCTTAAATTTACAGACTATTTTTCGAATGTTTCGGACGAGGCTGGGTGAAAATTTACTAATTTAAATCTTCTCGAAATTCAATGCCTATCCCATCATAAACATTGGTGAACAATTCGTGGTATATGTTAGTGAAACACGAGGTCTATCGATGTACAAAAAATTTTAAATTGCAATTTTGTGTTTGGATTCAATTTTTTTTAATTGATCGACTGGAGACTACATTAAAACCATTTTTCCATTCCTTCTATTAGCTCACACTCTCCCTATATATATCTTGTTCAAATTTTCAACCGTTATTAATAAACTTTTTATTCATTCACTCAAGTTCAAATCCATTTTTTTAACTTGTAGTGGATGACACTTGATGTTGATACGGTTTTTTCAAATATTAAATAATTAATTAAATTTAATTAATTAATTTTAGTTTTTTTTTTTACATTTAAGTTGCATATATCTACCAATAGATGGCGCCAGATAAACTTAAAAAATTAATGAAAGTAATTTATAAAGGACTTTCTGCAATATAGTGAAAAAAAAGTAGGAATTGACTTTAATTTTTTTTATTTTTTTTATATTACTTGTTTTTTTTACAAAATGTTTTGGAGAATGAATAATCAAATGCTTTTACTATTATTATATACAATACTAGTCAGGATAAAATGCAGATATCTCTATATTTAGAGACATATAATTGGAATTCAAATTTAAATCCAAGTGGTTTACATCAGTACTTTATTACATCAGTTCTTTATTAGTTCCTTATCTTTATCAGTGTATTGCTACATCAACTCTTTATCTTTATCAATACAGATTACATCAGGTCTTTATTAGTTATTTATCTTTATCAGTACATTATTAAATCAGTTGTTTATTAGTTTTTTTATCATTATCAGTACTTTATTACATCAGTTCTTTATTAATTTTTATCTTTATCAATACTTTATTAACATCAGTTCTTTTAATAGTTTTGGTGAATGCTCTTAATGAATTCAAATAACGCGTTTAAAATGAAATCGGTTATACCCATGTTATCTTCAAATAGTTAATTACAAAATATTATAAATTAGTTTAATTTATTATAACATTTAAAATATCTCCTCTCTAGAAATCTGCTAGTAGGCAGACGACCTTGGCCCATGATGGAGCTATTGCGCCAATGAAGGAGAAGTATGATAAAATATAATCGTAAATAAGTATTTCATCAATTAGGAGCTATAAATAGTTATCTTTAAAAATCTAAGAGTAACATAAACAAATCGCATTAATTATATAAATTACCTGCCTTAACCTTCAATAACATTAACAGTTTGTTAACATGCTTGTTTTATTTTAACTTACAATGTGCTGAATAAACCTGAAGCAAGTCAAAAGTTTGAATTGCCATAACCACTGCCATGAAACAGCCTTCACCCATTAATATTTCAGTTTACAGCTTTCAAACAGCTTAAACTGGCAGATTAATTAAATTTACACAGAGCAGATCCATTATGTTGGTTAAGTTATGTTATTCGTAATCAGGTAAATACCTTCCGGTTTATGCCACAGGAAATTAAATATTATTTATCTAAGTATTTATTATTGGCTAAAAATTATTTTATCATTAAGCACGCAGTAAAGTATTTGGCCTAACTAACTTAACAGTAAAAATCACTGTGAAAAATTCGAATTTTTTTTTATTTGTATTGCGTAACAGAGATAAAATTAGGTGACTAAAAATAAATAAATGGAAGATCCACATATTTTCTTTTGTAATTAATTTCGAAAATTAATAATTATGGGGAAGTCGATGGGAAATATTAGTTTGCACAATGAATGTATAGTACAATGCACCGGTACTTGAATTGTACCATACAAATTAATGTACTGTTAAAATTATTTTAATATACAATCATGTAATACATATAATACATGCAATACATACATATAATAATCATATTTGAGATAAAATGTTACGTACCGGTACTTGAAATGTACGATACAGCTACTGTTAAAATTATTTTAATGTGCAAACAAGTGATATATATGTGTAGTAATCATATTTGAGATAAATAATTATTACATTTTGCTATTATTTTGTAGAAACATTTATATAAATAGCGAAATCTTAATACGAGAATTATACGAAGTATATCTCAAAGTAAATGTCAACTTGATTCAAAAAATATATAAAATAAATTAAAGTAGCAAAATAAATTTATTTTTCCATACATATACTTGACTTGAGCGTTTTTCTATATAGTCATTATTCAAGCATAAGAACTTTTGCCACGGACAAACTGACAAACTTCTGTGAATAAAATTACGCTGATTAGCAATTGAAACTTAACGCTCTGGTGCTCAATGACGCAGATTTTGGGTTCTAGTCGCGGCGGTGCCATAGATGTTTGCAGTGGTTCAAAGTCCACTTTAAATCGACTAATATGACTTTAGAACATCGTGCGTAGGGCTGACAGCCCTACTGGTAAAAATAAAAACATGTCTTCAGAATCTGCCAGTAGACAGACTGTCTTGGCGCATAGCTTATGGTTTAACAATAAGAATACAAAAAAAGTACAATGTATCCATGTTTTTAGGTGAAAAAGATTGGTAAAGTCCCTGAATGAAAGTTTTGGAATGTTAAGGGTGATCCAATCTTAAAATTTAAGCCGTCTGAATAGTACTGCAAGCAGTATAATTACAATCTTTCGCATCCATTATTTAAGTTCAATAAATCTTTTCACCTTACATTTTGCAGAAATAAGACTATGGCCCGTTTTTTGTAATTCACCTCGTAATTTAGACAAATTATTCAGGAACAAGTCGCAGGACTATCAATAGCAATATTTAACATAACTGAAAATTAATGCCGGATTATCAATTTTCCCTGTAACATGCTCAATGGCGACTATTCTGCCACTCAACAAAAATCTTGTTTCAACAAAGTCTTATTTAACACAATGAGTTATGAATTAGATGAAACAATTTGGAAGCAAGAAACACTTTTTTTGTATTTTTGTTTTTGTATTTTTTAAAAAATTCAAATGCTATCTACTTTAAAATCTTTTTCAAATCAATTCATATCTATTTTAAAGTCTTTTACCATGCTAATGACAGGTGTTTCTATAAATATTAGACTTTTAAAAAAAGTCACGGTCCGACATTTAATTACGAAATAAACCTCATTACAAGTTTCTCATTTTGAAGCAGATTACATGCATTAAATGCCCACAAACGTATGCTAAGAGCTATATTTAACCAAGGTTACAATAAATCAAAATCATCAAAGATATACACATCATCATCATACACTTTCTAATTATAATAATGACTTTAAATAAAATTTATAAAATTCTTTATATAGATGTAGGTATAATTAGAAAAATTAATCAGATAATTCTGTTGTATGAATTTGCGTATATTAAAATCATTCATCCAACGACAGCCATTGCATTAACATTTTTCAACCTGTTTCCTTGTATCTTTCCTTTTAGACATTTCAGTAGAATTTCATTTGTTACTAAGTTATTCTGGGTGTCTACCAAAATCCCTTCATTTGTACATCAAGAAAGAACCTTGAATCCACAGATAATTTTTAATTATGTATCTACGTATTTCACTTTGCATTCCTAGATCACGTAAATGGATCACTTAGAAATGTGTGGTGCATTCCAAAAGCATATTAAAAAGAAATCTATGCAGCTTTTATTAAAATCTTTTTTTGCACCAAAGCAGAGACAAGGATCTCTCATATATCTGTATTTTACACTGGAATGTTTAATTAAAACGTTTGCAAAACGCAATAGAAGAATAAATAAATAAACTGCAGTACAAGCAAGGTCATTTCGTTTAGAATTCTGATTGATTATTATTCAAATAATTTAATTTGTTATGCACTTTAGTCAAATTACGATTACATGTAATTTAACTAATTATTTTTGGAAAAAAAACTGTTGGAAATATACATTACATTTCATCACATTTATTCAATTCCGAATATATAATTAAAATAATTATATAGCAAACTCTGCAATAACATTCGATTCCTTTTCACAAGAAAAAATAGCGTTATATGAAATCAGATAAATCCATCGTTTTACAGAATCGTGACAAAATTAGCCGTCAACATACCTAAGTTACAAGTTACCTTAAATACCTGTTAGAAGTTGCATAGTTACAAGTTACATTAAATACCTGTATTTTCATACATGGAAAATTCAGGTATTTTCCATGTGACACGTTGTAATAGCATGGAAAATAAAATTAAAACAAATTCTGCAGATTTATCAAGAACGGACATGTCATCCAGTAGACATTTATTTGACATTTCATCAATTATTTTACTAATATCCTTAAATTTGTCGCCAAAACCTATGCACAATTAGATATAATTGATGAAGAAACAAAATCATAATTCTGTTACATTAAAAGAACATTATAACTACAATTCACTACCCTTATATTAAAATAAATCAATTTCTATTTTGAATAATGCCATAATCTGATGCTTTCAGTAATTTCTATATTGCATAAGGTTGTGTTCATATTCTTTCTTGAACTTCTGTTAACTGTTCTTATACGAAAATGTGATTCAGATTTCAAATGTGCGTTCAGATCATCTCTGTTACTTCAGAATTCATGTTCATAACACTGCAAACGGGAAGTAAACTTAGTTTAGCACAGTCAATCTTTTATATTATGTTCTAATTAATATAATTAATTTTTATTACTAGATTTTATTATTATTTTTTTTGATTACTCCTATTCATTTTAAAAAATAATTATATTTTGCAAAAAATACAATTCAAAAATTTAAAATTAATTCAAATTTATTTATCTTGACATTCTTGCAGCCATTTTGTTACCTTGGCTGTCAAGATGTTTACAATGCTAGCTAGTAGACTTTCTTTGAAAATATTTAAAACGTACGAGGGAATTTTTTTTATCAATTCATCGATATGATGTATACTGAACTTTCTATCAGAAAAGGAAAGGAAAGGAAAAGTATACAATCTAGATATATTTTAGTTGCTAGTATACTCGTTGAAGGCAATAGCTTTTAAAAACTAGTATACTCGTTGAAGGCAATAGCTTTTAAAAACTAGTATACTCGTTGAAGGAAAATAGTTTGTAAAAGCTAGTATACTGGTTGAAGGAAAATAAGTATATAAAATAAGTATAGTAACTGTAAAAGCTATTATAGTCTTTGAAGAAAAATAGCTTGTAAAAGCTAATATACTCGTTGAAGGAAAATAGTTTGTAAAGGCTAGTATACTCATTGAAGGCAAATAGCTAATATACTCTTTGAAACCAAATAGCTTGTAAAATATGGTATATCCGTTGAAGGCAAATAGTTAGCATAATCGTCGAAAGCAAGTAGCTTATAAAAGTTACCATACGCGTTGAAAGCAAAATAACGTGATCAATCGTTAAATGCAATTAATCAACTGAATAATTCTTGATGCGTGCGAGTAAGGCTAAGCATCTACGCTCTGTTCACACAGACACGATATTGTATAATTTCGTCACACTTGAAATAGAATGAGTTGCATCTATTTAGTTGCCGGAACACAATAATTATTAGGTAGCAAATCTAAATTGTAAACAATACATCATTATTTATTTTTATCATTAAAAAAGAGCCTCTTCAAAACTTGCTCATGCGAGAAAGGCCTAAAAAGAAATACAAAGATGGAAAGTTTGTGGAGTTTTGCCCACTGTTTTTGTGGTGAACTCGCTGTAATTAAGGCTGCGATTCTATTAACAATTGGTCTGCGAATCCTTAGCTATGTATTTAGCTATTGTACATTTTTTAGTGTATTGTTTAAAATAAATAATCAAAAATATACAATTAAAAAACTTATTTAAGAAAATTACAGGCAGAAGGCGAAAATAAAATAAATATTAAACGCACACCCCACATGCTATTTTGGAAAGAGTAGTCATTTAACGTCTCATCTAGTTTTAAATTTACTTCTAATTTTTTTTCAACGTTTTTTAATGACACATTCCAATCTATTCTTTATTACATTTCAAATATTTGTTAGTAGTAATCATGTTCAGTCAGGAATACACGCTACATATATTCAAAATTTTTTTTAGTTTTTGTAAATAAACTTTTAAAAGTTTTTCTTTCTTTTATACCTCATAAAATAATTTCAAAGAATTTACCCCATATTGATCGTAAGAAAATTTACTTACATTACAAATTATACGAATATTTTATAATTTTAACAAAAAAGGTTTGATACAAAACTGTATACATTTGTAATACAACATAAAAGCAGTTTTTTGTTTTGAAATTGTTGTTTCAAAAAGCCAAAAGGGGATAGTGTTACTCGCGTCCATAGCATATCTTCAAAGCTACATGTGCCCCCTGTGTAGTGTCAAATGAGTAACAGCCTTTGACTATGGCATAAAAAATTAACTTCAGTATTTCCAGCTGCATTAGAAACAACAATAAACCAAAAGAATTAAGAGAAATAGTATTAAGTATTAATAAGTAGTAATAGTATTAAGAAAATTCACAATTACCTGAAAATTATCACAAATACTTAACGAATTTTGATTTTTTAAAGCATGAAAGCTTATTTAATAAGAAAAATTTTATAAATGTGCCACTTCAAACATCTCCTTACAAAATTGATCTTTATCGCACTAGGTCATATAAGAGATTAAGGTAGAAGAAAAAAAAATTCGACAGACACGATTGACTGTAAAGAAGAGTAATTCCCAGCTGATGTATCGCTTGGATTTTAAGATTCAATCAATTAGGGTTAAAGATTTTCCAAATAGTAATATAGATGTTATTTTAAGAACGGATTTTAAAACTTAATACCCTATTGCTCTGTTTACTCAATCATGCTGTTTATGATTTGTACAGAGTTTTGGATCTCTGTTATTAAAAAAAAAAGTATTATAAAATATTATCCAGATATCTATTTTGAAAACAAAACTTTTTGGTAACTAAATTTAATGTTGATTCCAAATTTTCATTAGTTTTTAACGAAGAATAAAACTTTTTCCTTATATTCATGGAACTATATATGAAATATTTCCGGAGTTTTTTTAGCAATTTGATCAAAACAAGAAGAATTTGATCTTAAATATTAAGAAAGAAAATCGTCAATTAATCATAACCAAGAAAATATTTGTTTATTATTATGGAACTATTGTTTTAATACCCTATTTTTGTGCATAAAGATTGAAACATACTTTACTCGTAATAAAATATTCTTACGTAATGTACTTAAATGTTATCCTATAATAAATAATGCTAATTAATGCACATACCATCTAGAAAACATGTATAAATGAAAATATTACAAGACTATGATATTGTTATTAGTAATATAACATCTTGATGAAGAAGTTTAAATTTATAACACTATAAAATAGCAGCGATGCTTTTTGAAATTTAAAAAATAAGTTTTCTAAATGTGCTTAACATTATTCATTTGTTCATAAATGTTTTACTGGAACAACGTGAAAAATCGTAATATAACATTTTATTTTGAGGTGAAGAATACGTTAGCAAAATTTGCGTGTGAAAACTGTACCTAAATAAATTTATCCTTTCGTTTATATTTAAATAATACAGAAATACTAATTTGTAACAATATCAAGTATTAAAACATAATATATCAAAAGCAGCCTGCAGAAAAAAAAAGTCTTTTTAGTCACATCCAACTCGACATAATCCATGGATCTCTAATCATGTGGTCATTTGGCAAACTAGGAGAATTTAGTGCTCTGTATGTCAAAATGTGTATATTTTCCTTTTTAAGGTAAATTTCCAATAAATAATACCTCACATCGTACAATAATATCCAACAGAAAGCCTGTTATCATATCTACACACATTTCTGAATAAGTGACATTCTGAGATCCTCCTTTACCGCACCCATGAGGAGAAATATTATTCCGCAAGTTATCGAAATACATCGTTGGATATGTTTTGATTTGCATCGAGTTAACAAGGTGGCATTAATAACATGAATTAAAATATCCAGAGAAACAATCATCCACAATAAAGTAAACTTCAAAAGGGTATAATATTATATCTTATACCCTTTCCTTGTTGAAGAACTTGTATTTATAAGTTTTAATTTTTTATTTGCTTCAGCTGAATTTGAGCCCTACCTATTTATGCATATGTATGCTTTACAATAGTCGGTGATTAGGCTAACGCACATTTGGAATATTAAATCAATATTTCTGAATAGTTTTATGTATTGATTTTGATGGAATAGATTGACTAAGCTTTAATGTAGTTCTCGTACAGTTTATTGTTATTTTTTCTCAATTTATTTTATATTTCTCTACTTCTTTTTCTCCATTAACAAAATATCAGTTATGCAGTTAATATTTGAGAGGTTTTCATGGAGATAATATTTGAGAGGTTTTCATGGAGATAATATTTGAGAGGTTTTCATGGAGATAATATTTCAGAGGTTTTCATGGAGATAATATTTGAGATGTTTTTAGATTTTGATGAAATTTTCAATATTAACATTATTTTTTCCCAAATTTATTACCCCGACCATATTGCAGTGAGGCCTTTTCAATTTTACACATTTTTTTAATATTTTCGACATTATTCAAGCCTTTAAAAATTTTATGGGAAAAATACACAAAAATCATAAAAATTGTTTCGCTAATTTAATGTAAAAAAAATAGGCTACCAAAGCTTACTTGTAAAAACTGTAAATAGATTCACTGTTTCATTTTCATGCTTATAATAAAAAAAAACCAAAATATTTTGTACCAGTCTTAAGCACCAATCAAATCAAGTATGTACAGATTTTCATAAATGTAATTTATGTGACGTTTTCATAGCTGAGTTTGTTTCTGTCTTGTACTTGCGAGTTTTAAGCTTTTTTTTATCTGCTTCTGCGGTATTTATCTCTTATCTATCTTTGTAGAAGGGATATTTAAGTGTATAAATTTCCTGGGAAAGTAGGTCACACTTAAACGACTCGGAATCACAATGCAGTACAAAGTTGGAAATTATTTGCCGGCTGAGGTAACATATTCAGAAAACATCAAAAATGAACAGACATCTCTTAAAATTTCAGCAGTTTATTAATCAATGTGCATCAACAAAAGTAACAAAGGTGGATTACATATTAGGTCCAAGGAGGTGTTCGAATTGTTTTCCACGAGCTCTGAAGCAAGTATCACAGTTCTGAATTTTCTGGAAGATTCCGAATATATCCTGGATTTCAGCGTCGCTGCGTATATATCCATTCGCTCTGCTCTATTAACGAGGGTATCTCATACACCAGATTGAGATATCTCAATCGGATGCACCAGATTGAGATATCTCATATCATCCCTTAGAAATAATAGTGAGGCATGATAGGTTCGGTATTAGAGCCGGTTTGTAGCGCAACAGTAATGTTTTGTACATTTTAGGCTAATTAGATTGGGACCTACAATTTAAAGCGGATTCCGAACCATTGATAAACATCAATGCCATCGCCAAGATTCGAACCTGAAACCTGTGGTATCAGAGGCCAAAGCACTAGCCAATTGGCCATCAGGCCGCCGGTGATAGAGCAGACATATTCATCAATGCCCATAGGGTTTATGAATGAGAGTTACTATCTTTATTGGATACTTTTCTCGTGCAAGGAAATGCAGCTCGTCATTACATTTTGCAGCCCCGTAAATCAGATACATATCTGCTAAATCCACTTTCCAGTAATTAACTACAGTTGAGTCAATATGTGAAATGAAGAACCTCGGAATGGTAAATCGAGATGTAATTCTTAACAAAAGATAACACTTATGGTATATACAATTCGTATCAGTAACAAGTTTAAAAACATCTGCGAGGTGTAGGTACACCTAGATGACACGGAATAATATAAAAACATATATTCGGAAATGTTAGATGTGATGGAATGTGATTGCCGTGGTGACTTGGAGGAAAAGAAACGGAAATGGAAAAACACCACTTAAGAAGACTTACTGCGGTTTATTAATCAATGTACACCAACAAAATGAATTTGATAAACTGTTATGAAAATGAATTGCATAGCTTGTGTAAGCTGGTGTTCGAAATGACTTACACAAGCCATGAGGCTAGTCGCAAATCTCAAGTACATAGTTTAGTTTGTCGCTCTACAATCATTTTGTGCCACACTTTAGGCTAATTAGACCAAGACCTACAGTTTAAAGTGGATTCCGAACCACTAACAAACACCCATTTTATACATCCATTCCACTAATAAACATATGTTAGTGGCATGGATGTATAACATGGGTGATTGTTCACATGCTCGCTTCTGAAGCCTGTCGTACCAAAAGCCAGAGCAATAGCCAATTGACCATAAGTCCGCTCTCAAGTACATTAATTCTATGTACTAGGTATGTATGAAGAGTTTAGGCTGAAGAGTATAGGCTGATCTCTCGTGGCAGATACTTCCAGCTCACGGTGTTCTAAATGGGGATGTCATACAACAGTGTTTTGATATTCTCTCAGAAAAAACAATGGAATCATGATAGATTGAGTGGCTAAAAAAATTATGGTTGAAATGGGAAAAAAAATTAAAAGACTTTAATTAGAGTACGCAGCATCGGATACCATTGTCGTGCAAAAGACATGCAAATTTTCCATTACACTCTACAATCCCGTAAGCCAGATACATATCGGTTAAATCCAAGTACGTATAATCAGACATCCTACTAACATTACGTCAATATGTGAAATGCAGAATCTCTGTGACAGCGTTCGCAATTCCAGCTATATTAATACGTCATCTACACCATCTGCGAAGCATTTCCCATTCAGCATTGTTATGTTATTACAAATAGTCTTGTCTTACCCTACTCGTCCAAAAAGTTTGTAAATCAGGTATTGTATGCACTTTTTGCAATACCTAGTTCCCTTGCTTTAGTTAATAAGCAATTAGAATCTTGAATCTATAATTCTGATTTTTTTATCTCTATTTCGATTGATTGATTTACGAATTCAGATGACTTTTTAAAGAACATTTTATGGATTTTTTTTACATATTCAACATGCATTAAATAAATCCTTTCTCCATTTAACAGTTATTTTTTTATCTATTTATTTTTTGTGAATTTATTTTGAATTTCTCTGTTTATACCTTTCTTAAAACACGAACACAATAATTGCTTTCTTGACGATTAGATCCTTCGTAAATTACTTAAAAGACTCGATGTATAATTTCTATTTAGGTTTTTCGTACTTATTTCTGTTTTACCAAGACTAACTCAATTTAAATATATATTAAGGCATTAACTATCAATAAATTATAGTTTCAGAAATTTAGGACGCATTTCATGGGATTGCCGGTATCATGCTCTATCTTAAAAATACTAGTAAAACTACTTACTACTAGTAGGTAAAACATCAAAATGCACAGTCTTATTTGGATCAAATCATATTTATTCGATACGAATAAGACTGATATCTTGATTATTTAAATTGAATTAACCATTTTCTGGTATACATATGAAAAACCAAAACTGACTGACTTATACTTCATTGGGTTACTGTAAAACTAAAAAGGAAATGTCTTACTCATTAGATCAATGTAATATCATGCATCATTTCTTCAAATTCTTTATATTATTTAGTTTAAAATGCATTTTATTACGTATACGAGTAACACAAAATAATAAACAATAAATTCCAATAAAAAATTGTGAATAAATAGTGCCAAATAAATAATTGCGAATTCCTGTTTCATTGGTGCTGATAAAAAAAAAAGTTAAAATGCATCCAAGAAATTTGTTGTTGTAAGTTTTGTACAAAGAGCCAAATTTTTCTTTCTGCAAAGCCATTCATTTCATATTCATTCCACAGAGCTCATTTTAGTTTCAGTTAAGATATCTCTGGATTAGAGATAAGTCTTCTTTCGTGGAAGCATTCCGAGATAGTGTTAAATCCGTATTCCTCCAACACCCACTTGGAACCTGTTCCATGAATTGAAAAGGCGTTTTGCATGCACAAGTGTTAGATAAAAGTAAATTGTGTTTATCTTTGATCAGAAAACGTATTCCAGAAAGCATTTAGTGACATAAAAGGGTATCTTTTGAATGGCATTTTTTCCCCCGAATTTTCCTACACATCTTGATACTAAAGGAATAAAAGATCGGTTATTTATAAATCAACTAGCAAAAGGATATAACTAGCAAAAAATTGTTAAAGCAAGGCAATATACAGATTTATTTAAATGTAATTAGGGTTATGAATTTTGCAACTTTTGCTTGTTATATTCTTATAATTTTAAATCTATTTGCGATTATTTCAAAAACTTACAAAAGAGAAGAAGAAAGAAGAAAAGAATGCCAGAGAAATTTCAAAATTTTTTAAAGCAGATAATAGCTTATTCAAATGTTAAAATTTTTAAGAATTGTGTAGCTTACATGTTATAAGTAAATAATTCATAGAAAGACGAAAAAAACTTCATATTTGACTATAGACTTAGAAATAGAATTTTTAATTTCCGAAATAATATTTCAACAAATCTTATTATTATCTTATTCACATATCCACTCATAATAAATGCTGTTTCCAATGCCAAGTCTTAAAACTGATGTTATTGTTTATTGTAACATAGCATTTGTTGCATATCTGCTTTGTTATCATTACCTGCTTTATTATTATATCTACTTGCGTCAGGTATAAAAAGTCAGAGATTGATGCCGCCCCCCTCACGATAGAAAAACGCTCTGGTCTGTGGATTTATTGAATTATCCCCATCAAAGACACGGATATTTTAAATTCAGCATTGTTTGTCATGTTTCAAACCATATTATTATTAGAGAGCTAATGTGCAATTTACCAGATGTATTAACGTTCTATATCAAAATTAAAATAAACAAGTAATGTGAAAAAAGTCAATTCCTACTTTTTTTTCACCATATTGCAGAAAAGTCCTTTACAAATAAAAAGTTTAAATTTTCCTCTTACACTTAGCGCCATCTATTATTAGATACATGCAACTTAAATCTAAAAAAACTAAAATTAATTAATTACATTTAAATAATGAATTAAGATTAGAAAAAACTGCATTAACATCAAGTGTCATCCACTACAAGTTCAAAAAAATTTATTTGAACTTGAGTGGATGAATAAAAAGTATTTTATTAACGATTGAAAATTTGAACAAGATATATTCCTTCTATTAGTTCACACTCTCTCTATAGAGAGAGTGTGAACTAATAGAAGGAATTGAAAATTAAATAAATATGTATATCCACATGCGTACATTTTTTTAAAAATCATACAAGTAAGTACATATCATAGTAAAAAAATAATACATTTATTTTATGAAAATTAATTTGTTTGAATCATAATCACCTTGAAATATAAAAATATCTAGATTTTTTTCAGGCAAATTGTAATCAATTGCAAATGTGTATTTTATAATTTTAAGTGATTATTAAAATGATTTTAGTGAGATAATTGATGAATTACTAATGTCGTTGGGATGATAAAATTCCATAATTTTATGAAATATAAGTAATAATACAGTCCTCTTTATTTACAGAATAAATATATCTTAATTATCTATTTTAGACACTAAAATTTGAAGGTAGTAGCATTTAACTATGGCGTAATTTTCCGGGACTCTAAATTAATTTTTTCACATTAAATATTGCGCCAGTAAAAAAAAAATATATATAACAATTGCAATGCTAGATCTTTAAAAAAGTATTTTTCATTCTACATTAATATGCATGGTTTACATCATACAGAAGAAGAATAAGTATGCATACATTTTAATTTACAACCCTAAAACGTTGAATACCTTATTTAATGCACACATTTAATGCATGATTTGATTTACGTGATCAAAATTTCAAATACAAAAATTTCTTTAAATATTTTTTATTCTTATTCAGATTTATATATTACAAACAATGTAACGTATTATTAACCCATTATGTGCAATTCTTAACTTTATTTGATTGATAATGATTGAAGTGCTGGGTTAGTTTTCGTTACTAAGAAACAAGATTAACCCATTGGTTTTTCATGTTATGTGTATGTATATGTATAATTATAAATAATAAATTACTAAGGAAAAAAAGTACTATTTAGCATAGTACATTGTATGAAGACAAATGCATATTTCAAGACTGGTAAATCTTTCGTTATTATTACTGATAATAATACTTTTAATATTATTTTAAGATATATTAACCCACTTACTACTGCTCTCTTGTAAATACCACTGACTTAATATCCAATAAATTATATATATAGGTATTAAATGTAAATGTTATTCTTTAACATGAACTTTGGAAATGGATATATGAATAAAATACATGTATTTATAACTAAGTGAGTTAGCATTATTAGACTATTATTATTATTTTTATTAGTTATGAAACCTTTTAATAGCAAATGCACGCGCATTGTATCTTTCATGAATAATATTTTTATTTATCCAATAGGTGTTTCATATATTTAATCTTTTTTAATGAATGTTATTTTATAGTTAATTCCAGTTTATGTTACACCTTTAATTTTATTTTGCCAGTGTACTTCATATCTTTGTGAACGTATTTTGCATTGTTGTCAATGTACTTCATATTCTTGTGAACGTATTTTTATTGTTGTCAATGTACTTCATATTCTTGTGAACGTATTTTACATTGTTGTCAATGTACTTCATATCTTTGTGAATGTATTTTATATTGTTATCAGTGACTTCATAACTTTGAGAACGTATTTTACAATGTTGCCAAATTTTATGTTAAATATGAAGATGCAATACATTTTAAATTCGAATATCATAATTAGATTAAAAATATTTTTTTATTACTAACAACAGCACATTTTTATTCACTTTTCCAGACATTTGAAGCAGAATTTTGGAAATTTATAAAATAAAAAAACTAAAAATTTCTTACCAGAAACGGAAAAAAAAATTATTTATTAATTTTTGAGCATTCAAGAAATTAGAAAAACTTGAGTATTATACTAAAAATCAAACCAGCAACAAAAATCATTTGCAGTTTTGTTGCTCTTACAATAATCACAATATCATGGAATGAATAAGATTATTATCTTATTCATTCTGAAAATTAATAGGTAGTTTTGGAAGATATATTTGAGCTTCACAAGCAAAAATTTTGGATGAGAGTTTTAATATTAGATTACAATACTTAGTAAATATCAATTCAACATAATTTGGATATCACAATTGGAATAAAAACTTTTTGTAAGCATGCAAAATTGCCAAACATTAAAAAATTTTGAAGCTCTAAACACCCAGTGTTAAAAACCTGTAGGATAATTTATAGATAAAAGAATCAGCTTTAGATTTAAAAAAAAATCTAGTGTGTTATTGGTAAAGAAATGAATACAAGTATAAAG
Source organism: Caerostris darwini (assembly GCA_021605075.1). NCBI lineage: Eukaryota > Metazoa > Arthropoda > Arachnida > Araneae > Araneidae > Caerostris > Caerostris darwini. Next base: position 376,475 of record BPLQ01001095.1, on the reverse strand, counting down.
AAATATATTAAATATTATCTCAAAAGGCTACATTAAGACTAATCCTATGGTTTCTTGATGATGATGTATGTGAACGTTTGATGTAGAGATATTATACTGATAATTAATTTCTTGAATAATTAATAGCAAATAAATAATGCTGAATGAGAAACAGACTGATTGTTATTAGGCCATAGTTTTTTTCCTAAATAAATCCAAGGGCAAAACATACCTTATATAAAAAATAGATATACAAAAAAAATATCAATATCTTATACTGTTACAAATATTTGATTTTTCCAATGCCACTAGTTATATGGCATATTTGAAAATGATTTAAACTTTCTTTCAGTTAAACATGGCCACAGAAAAAATCTTTAAAAAAAATTTTTAAAAATTAAAGTTATTCAAAAGAAAAAATTCGACGGGGTTTTATGTTGTTATAATTAATAAAATTTAAAAAAAAATAGTAATTTTTTTCGTTGTACAACTGTAGATTTACTCGCTGAATTTTTACAAAACTAAACATATATATAGCAACACTAACATTTAAAATATTCCATGAGTCATTCTCTATAGATATCAAAGAAAATTGACTAGAAAATCTTATGAAATCTTATATAATTGCATTAATTTGGAAAATGGCCTCTGCCCACTATAAGAAAGAATTAGTAAAATATTTCATGATAGGATCAAATTTGACCAATTATCGTTAAACAAAGAAACATTCAGTCCAGACTACTTAAATAAAGGTATAATCAAAGTAAATTAAGATAGTGAAGGTATAATCAAAGTACATTAAGACCTATCCCTTAAACAAATTTAAATTCAGTTTCGCTTCTTTTTTATTAAAATAAAATCGGTCACGCCCTCTTTTAAACAACAATAAACTCAGTCATGCCTGCGCTTGAACAAATGTAAATTAAGTCTCGATTTCCTTAAAGTTAAATTCAGCTCTGCCCTTTAAAAAAAAAAAAAGGTTAATCCAGTCTCAACCTCTTAAACAATTCTAAATTCCTTTGTCCCCAAGTGATATTCATCATTGAAGATGTTCAATTCGAACATTATAGTTTTTTGTTTATTTATTGGAAGCACGAACATGTTTTTTTCCAATTTAAATTAACGCATGTTGTTGATTCATATGGCAAAATTGGAACTCACCAAAGAATAATACAATAACTAATTCAGAATCACACACCACCAAAATATTAACACATAAAAACATCATTAGAATTAAAACTTGTTAATACCAAAACATTTAAAACAGCCAACAGCCATACCATGCGGAATATACCGGTTCTCGTTAGATCGCCAAAGTCAAGCATCATTGGGCGCAGTCAGTACTTGGGTGGGTGATCACCTGGGAACACCGTGTGCCGTTGGCATTCACAAATTTGGGACCTGAATGGCCGAGTGTCTAGCGCTCTGCCGCTCGGTGCGACAGGTTTCGGGTTCGAATCCCGGCGGTGCCATGGATGTTTGTATAGTGGTTCGGAATCCACTTTAAGCCGTAGGTCCCAGTCTCCTATGACTGTAAGAGCGTCACGGAGCCAAAGTCAGACTTCTACCTACGGGTGCTCCATCACAACAGAAGCTGCTTCCTTCCCCTTCAACCATGAGTACGTATGGGCTCGTGGGCTTGGCCAGCCAAGTGGGATAAGAAACAACAGACACGTTTAAAACTCGTACAAGTAAAACCCTAAAAATTAAAGATACATAGAAGTCTAAAAGGAGAAGTAAACAGATCCCTGACCATCCAATACCTGCATTCCACTGAAGGACATGTAAGGCAAAAAATTTACATCCCCGAGGCAACTTTCTGTAGCGAGTAGCCATAACCTCTAGTTATTATTCGTTTAGTACCACCAGGGGAGAATGCGTGACTTAAGGAGTGCCATGGACGTGAGCAACATTACCCTCCTAAATTAAAGTATTCAAAGTAATAAACGAAGAAAAAAATTATCATTTATTATGATTAACTAATAGGTGTATTAAAATATTACAGTAATTAACAAATATTAAGTTTATTACTTCAAATAAAAGACAGAATTTAATCTTTTTTTCAGAAAATTAAATTTTAGAAAGGTTTTTTTCATTATTACGAAATATGAGATTTTAGCTGGATGCTAAATTTTATTTTCGTCAAATATACGAACACACATTCGTCGTATAAAGTCATTATGATCATGGACCATTGAAGATAATGTTTTTAGATAAAAAAAAATTATTATTAATTATTATAACTAGAATAATTATTCGCAATTTTGAAATTTAATAGAATTGAAATTTTTGTCCACGTAAAGATAGTCCTATAGAAGTTTTTTTTTTTTTTTTTTTTAATTTTCTCTTCTCTTCAAGGAGATATTCTCTTTATTTGTATTAAATTATTTAAATGATGTTCAATATGTTTCCTTCACTTTTAAAACATCTACACACTTGATAATCGTAACCAAAAATTTAGGAATCATTATAAATAACACATTATAATTTTACTGCAGGGCCATTTCGTTTCGCCTCACTTATTTTGCAGAGAGTTTGGATTTAGACAGATACGTACATAAATATATACATATACGTAACTATATCTATATATCTGCATACCTACCTATATCTATACAAAGGATAATTTTGTTTGTATTTATATTCCAGCATAATTATAATAATTAGCATTCTGATTTCTTTATTGAATTCATTATACTTTATCCATTGTGTAGTTAAAAATTTCAGAAAAAGGACATTATTTATTTTTAATTAAACAAAATTATTATTTTTTGAATTAAATAAAACCTTTTCCCCCTGCACAATCTGGGGATGTTGACGGCTTGACACTTACAATTTTTCAATTTTGTTTCGAGAAATTTTCCTTAAACAAAAATAGCAAGTTTTGGAATATCATGCGATTTCATTATATACAGGGAGATTTATAATTAATGTCCCACTTTCAAAATTCTGTAAAAAAAAAAAAAAAAAAAAACTCTCCATAATGAGTTCAAATTTGAACTGAAGATACTTGCAAAAGTGGAGAACGATATGCCATCAAAAAAGTTCTAAAGTGTATTAATAGATGGCGCTGTAAGCGGCATAAAGAAAGTGAATTCGGCAGCCAGTGGTATTTCGAATCGAAATTACAACATATTTGGCATGAGTTGCACATTAAACCAACTGTAGTGTTCAATGTGCTTGATTGGTTTTTTTTTACCAAAAAAATGACTTCCAAGTCACTCAACAGTTGTGACACTGTTAGTGGATAACTCACCCACCTCGGCAAGGTCATACCAAATTGGATGGGAAAAATCGGAGGAAATTTTATTATTTTTTTTTTTTTAAGGGGTTTTTTTTTTTTTTTTTTTTTTTTTTTTTTTTTTTTTTTTTTTTTTGATGCCATACAATTTTCCCCTTTTTGAAGTATCTTCAGTTAAAATTTGAATTCATTGTGACGAGTGGTTCGTTTTTTACAGCATTTTGAAAGTGGGACTTTAAATATAATCACCCTGTATATACTAATATAAAATTTTACTAATGAAATTCACAAAAAATAATTAAAGAAATAAATAAACGATTTTACTTCATGTATTTGAGCAACGCCGGACGATATGTGCTAATTCTATTTGAAAAAAAAATGCTTGAATAATTCATTCCTAAACAGCTAAATAATGAGAGGATAATTTTTAAATAAAAATTCACTTAGACAGGACGAAAAAAGGAGTGACGACTTGATAGCCCGAAATAAATCTTCCTGAAATGAAGGAGTGGAGAATTTATCTTTGCAAGATAATGACTTCATCATTACCCGAGAATATGAATAGCTTATACTATGAATAGCTAGCATTTGATTTGCCCCAATGCATCATGATCACATTGTCATACCGTCTAAAATACTTTTTTCGCTGAATATTATATGCAAATCATTATTAATAATAGAGACACAAAGCAAATATGTTACTGAATAGCAATCATGAGCTAAATTATTTTTCTGCACTTCTTTAGTAGTGATTCAGTTTGTTCATTAGATTCAGTTTGATGCATTTGTCAATTACGCAATAATAGTAATGCCGTTAATATCTGAACCTCATGTATAACAAATCACGCAACAAAACTTACAAATCAAAAGTAAGTATTTATATTTATCTTATTTTTTTCTTACTATTTATTCAATCTCATTTTTATATTTTTTTTTCAGTTCTATTTTCTATTTTTTATATCTGTAAAATAAAATATTTTTTTTATTTGTTAGCTTTTATACATTTTTAAATAGTATTTTTAAAAAATAACATCATTTCATAAAAAGAAATCATACAGTGGTTCGTAATGTTTGGCTTTCAAATCATCTTTTAATCATTTAAATATAAATATTTTGACAGACATGATGCAAAAGCAATGTAATTTTTAATGAATAGACTATTTAATGTAAATAAATATCTTTAAAAAAATCCCTAAAATAATAAAAAAAAGGTTTTTATTTATAAAAAATATTAATTTTTAAATAGAAATATCAGTATATATTTATATAAAATTTTAGAAAAAGCATAGTTTTCAATAATTAATTTTTGTACATTAGACTAAATTATTGCAGAGTAATAAACAACTTTGAGTTAGCCAATAAAACCCCAAAAATATCTTTTACACTTCACAGACGGATATACGAAAGAGGCGTTTTGAAAATACAACGTTTTCTATTGAAAGAGGTGATCATTTGAATTGGGTAACTAGAAAAAGTTATGGATACTGAATAGCTTAAATTAGCAACAATTTTTTAATGGTTGTCAAATAATTTATGGTATGAATAGAACTAATGTTTCAGTGTCAATTCTATCAACTAGCATGTTATTAATAATAATTTTAATATATACTGTAATTAATTAATTTTTGTACATTAGACTTTAGATTATTGTAGAGTCATAAGCAACTTTCAGATATTCAACAAAACCTCCAAAAGGATCTCACAGACAGATATAAGAATTTTGACAATACAACGTTTTCTATTGAAAGGTGATCAGTTGAATTGGGTAACTGGAAACAATTGCAGCCTCGGAATGTTTTAAATATACTTCATTTTTTAAAGATTGACCAGTCATTCTTGGTGCTTTTAATGCTTCCAGTCATTTCTAATGTTTCGGTGCCAAAACTAGCGTGTATATCCCCATGGTGAACGCATATCCCTGCAAATAGCATGCTATTGATGTGGAATTGCAGTTAACGCTTATGTAATACTGAAATTTTACGAGTGTTATGCAATTCGATGATAAAATACTAATTATTAACCTGAAAGTCTTTCCCTACTTTTGTCTTCCTCCTTCTGTCTGAAGGTGGCCTGTTAATGGCTTTCAAATTGCAACATGAAGTCTTTAATATATAAGGTAATTGTTGGAAAATGATGACTATGTCAGTATACTGAGTCGTAATCTCTTTCTCTGAGTCATGCTAGTAAATCGTAGAAGAGGCTGGTTACTGAATCTAATGAACCTGCATTTCAAGGCGCTACTGTAATAGAAACTCAAACCTCAGGTGCGGTATTTGGTATGAGCTAATCCACACTTTTCCTCAATTACTCGCGACAAACGAAAGGAAATTCCTGTATATGATTTTATTTTTATCCTTAGTTATTTATGATAAGGAATTTTACGATTTAGTTGTTTACATTAAGGAATTTTACGATTGAATTATTAAGGCTAAGTAATTTTACGATTTAATTATTAAGGCTAAACAATTTTACGATTTAGTTGTTTACATTAAGCAATTTTACGATTTAGTTGTTTATATTAAGCAATTTTAAGATTTAGTTGCTTATGTTAAGCAATTTTACGATTTAATTATTAAGGCTAGTGAATTTTATGATTTAATTATTAAGGCTAATTAATTTTACGATTTAATTGTTAAGGCTAATGAATTTTACGATTTAATTATTAAGGCTAAGGAATTTTACGATTTAATTATTAAGGCTAAGGAATTTTACGATTTAATTATTAAGGCTAAGGAATGTTATGATTTAATTATTAAGGCTAATGAATTTTACGATTTAATTATTAAAGCTAATGAATTTTACGATTTAATTATTAAGGCTAATGAATTTTACGATTTAATTATTAAGGATAAGAAATTTTAAGATTTAGTTGTTTATATTAAGCAATATTAAGATTTAGTTGTTAAGGCTAAGGAATTTTACGATTTAGTTGTTAAGGCTAAGGAATTTTACGATTTAGTTGTTAAGGCTAAGGAATTTTACTTGTTTATATTAAGCAATTTTACGATTTAGTTATTTATGCCAAGGAATTTTACGATTTAGTTGGTTATAGTGAAGAATTTTACGATTTAGTTGTTTATACTAAGGAATTTTACAATTTAGTTGTTTATACTAAGGAATTTTACAATTTAGTTGTTTATACTAAGGAATTTTACAATTTAGTTGTTTATACTAAGGAATTTTACAATTTAGTTGTTCATACTAAGGAATTATTATTATTATTCATTATTTTAATATTATTCTATCATTTTAATATCTTATATTAGTATTATTCTTTATTATTATTATAAGCTGATTATGCTAAGAAAGTTGAAGATTCAATCTCACGTGTCAAATTTGGAACTGGGCTCTTTTAGTTTAGAAAACTAACTTGCAATGACAAGCTACTTCGACCCATATTAAAATTAATGAAGGAATGGTTAAACACCACACACAAAAACCGGTTTAAAAAAACTTAACAATTTGACTAAGAACTGATTGATCAGAATTTGACATATGTCTGAAGAAATATCTCAGAGTATTAGATGACTACAAATTATTGAATTACAATCAGAAATTTTAATCACTTTTATGCCGAATAGATTGAATGAAATGACAGGATCATCATTCATCTTATGCACATTGAATTTCGTTGTATGTGTCAGTAGTATGTCTTGTAATCCTGTAAGGCAATTGATCCTAATTTTTTATTCAATTTATTCCTAAAAAGTGATTAGAAAAGGTACTTTTTAAAAATCGGCGAAGTTACATAAAAAAAAAAGCTAACTATTAATTAGTAGCAGTTAGTATGATCAGACTTGCCAAACCACCGCAGGATAGTTTTCTGAGTAGATAAAAACAAATAAGTTGTTAGTATTTAGTTGTTTATATTATGGAATTTTAGGATTTATTTATTAATACTAAGGAACTTAACTATTTAGTTGTTTATACTAAAGGAATTTTACGATTTAGTTGTTTATGCTATGAAATTTTACGATTCAGTTGTTTATACCAAGGAATTATTATTAATAGTAATAGTTTTTCTCCTTATTATTATTCCTTAGCTATTTATACTAAAGAATTTTAAGATTCAGTCCCACTTGTCGAATTTAGAACTGGGCTCTGCTAGTTTGGGAAACTAACTTGCAATGACAAGCTGCTTCGACCCATATTAAAATTAAGGAAGGACTGGTTAAACTTCACACACAAAAACCGGTTTAAAAATATTGATAATTTGAATATTGAGAACTGATTGATCTGAAGTTGACATATGTCTGAAGAAATATCTCAGAGTACTAGATGACTACAATCAGAAATTTGATTGACAGGATCATCATTCCTCTTCTAAACACTGGATTTAGTTGTATGTGTCAGTAGTATGTCTCACAATCCTGTAAGGCAATTGATCCTAATTTTTTATTCAATTTATTCCTAAAAAGTGATTAGAAAAGCTATTTTTTAAAAATCGGCAAAATAACACCAAAAAAAGCTAACTACTAATTAGTAGCAGTTAGTATGCTCAGACCTGCTAGACCACCGCTGTATAGTTTGCCGAGTAGATAAAAACGAAGAATAGTAAAACTCCTTGAATACCTGTTATGCATACGAAGTTCAACTACGTGAATATTAATATGCATATTTTTTTATCTCTTGGATTTCGAGATAACACATATTCCGTGATTCCTCGGGGTTTTTAATATTACGTTATAAATGAATGTAGTTTTTTGGTGATTACATATTTATTTTTCTACGTTGAAGAAAGCAAAAATACACCTTATTAGACAGTAAGAAAATTATTTCAATATAGATGACAAGATTTTTACATATGTTATCATTTATTGTGAATTTAAGTAAAATGGCAGAATTTTATATCAAGTCAAAACAAAATTTAGTTTAAAAATTAATTTAATTTAATTTTGGTTTATGGTACTCTAAAAAATGAAAATCATTTTCAAGCAATGAAAAGCCCCCATTTCATTTTATTATGCAAATCATTAATTAAGCAGAAATCCACTTAAAATTTAACTATCTGTGTCTAATTAACTTTTTTAAATGTGTCTCACACTTTTCATATTATTAATTATGCTTTATTATTTATTTATTATTTTATATTATTTCATATTATATTATATTTAGAAAATGCAAAATATTTTTTTTTCAAAATAATTTATAATGAAAAAAAAAATTACGAATTTTGTAATAACAAATACTTTTCAACTACGATTTTTTGACAATAGAGAAACATTAATAATATTAAATTGACAGCTTTTAAAAATGTAATATTTTTTTTCTTTAAAAGCTATGACTAACTGTAGAGAAAATTAGTCAACGACATTTTTTGTTAAACATTAATTCCTATTATAGTATTTATAAAAATTTAGTCAGTATTAAGCAATATTATAATCAATTTGTCATCACGTTTTCTTTTAAATTTTTATTAACATTCTTTTATTAAAAACGTGGTCGATAAATGCAAGCTTTCAAGCATTGAAAACGAGAACAACTTTAAATTGATTTATACCACTTTAAAATAAATTGTTTCATATATCAATATCAGTCGTATACGATACCATACAAATTATACTAATTACTACGTATCCAATATCAAACAAATACTAGGCATACTCATTAGCACTAACTCATATTAAGCACTCGTTAGTGTGAAATAGGGCAAATGTTGAATCCCTTTAATGTGAGCTGTAATTATTGATTTAAAATATGTGTGTAGTATCCCACAAGTTAATTTAAAGTTAGAGTTTACTCATTTTTCATCATGTGTACATACACGCAGTTACTTTTAAAAGTCCTTCCAGAATGTATTAATACCTTCCTTCGTTTCATTCATGAAGATCCAGAGTAGAAGCAGCTTCTGGTATAAAATAAGTACATTTTTGCTGTTATGACAAAATGGCACTAGTAAGTAAGCTCTAAACGTAAAATATGGCAAATATAATGTAAGCTGTATTTATTGATATTAGTATAGAGGCAGTATTCCCGCAAGGATAATTTTAAGATTGAAAATTAACCAATTAATTTTTTTGCCAATACAACACGCAATAATTTCTGAAAGTTGTCTCAGAATGTAGTAGCACATTCACCCCTTTCATTCATGTAGGAGCGGTGTAGCAGGTATCCACTGAAGTAAAGCGAGCAAACTCGCTGCAGATGACAAAAAAATTACTCTAACGATAATAAACGCTAATTAGCATGAAATACAACAATTTGATAAATGCAGAAACTTGCATTGCGAGTAATGATTTGATAGGTAAGTATATCCACAGAGTGTTTCAGTTTGTCAATTGGACATTAAAGCTTACATGGTACAAATATCACTAAATGTCTTCCAACGATGCATTACTAATTTTAAAAATTTCATACCTTATGAGTGTAATGCAAAAGCTAATTTATGGTGTAAAGCAAGTAAACGCGTTGGACATGTGGCAATATACTTCATATGACAGACTTTAATTTTAACTGCTTAGTACAAGTATTCTCTCATCTCACATAGCATTCTTCCCTTCTCTACATACAGAAAAACATGTTCCCACACCTATATTTTTTTGCACAAACGTTTTTGAGACAAACACTGATTAAAGCAAGTTAAAGTCTTAGGAAAAAAAGTTTTACGATCTCATTTAAAGAATCTCAAACGTGATAGAACTAAATATATGTACATATTAATAGTTATGAATAAAATATTTTGATATTTTTAGATAGTATTAGTGTAAAATTTTATTTAAATTCATACAGTTTATAAGAAACAAAATCACTGAATTATTTATGTACGCATAGCCACTGTGAAGGATGTGCAATTTATAAATGTTTATTCTTCACTCAGATAACACAAAGTGAAAACGAATCACTTTATTACTCAAAAAAGGATACTTAGAAGTTAAACGTTTTCTACCATTGTATGTTTTCATGCAAGTAAGAATAGAAAACATTATAGTTACATAGAGAAATATTCTTCAGAAGAACTTTCTTTTTATTTCCAAGATTACGATGGGATTAGTACCCAATAATAAATTTGCATCTAAAAAATTCAAATGGGAATACAAATATGATACAAATATTGCCATGCGAATATGACTTTCTTTGGGAATACAAATATGACTATACAGATATGACCATACAAACATGATCTCCTTCGGGAGTACAAATATAACCTTCTTTGAAAATACAAATATGACCTTCTTTGAGAATACATATATGGCCATACAAGTATGATTGTTTTTGTATACAAATATGACCATACAAGTATGACCTTCTTTGAGAATACAAACGTGTCCATACAAGTATGACTCTCTTTGGGAATAAAATGTGTACAAGTGCACAAATACAAGTATGACCCTCTTTGGGAATACAAACATGACTATACAAATATGACCTTCTTTGGGAATATAAATATCACTTTCTTTAGGAATACGAATAGACCTTCTTTGGGAATACACATATAACCTTTTTTAAGAAAACAAATATGACCTTCTTTGGGAATACAAATATCACCTTCTTTAAAAATACAAATATGACCAAGGCATTATAGAGGAAAACGTTTATTTCAAATAATAGTTATTACAATTAAATTTTTTGGACTGAATGAATTGAGCGAATGTAATTTTTTTAGATATTAAATATATTCTTAATTATGTCTATTTAACAAAACAATTTTCAATATGTGGGAAACGAAAAAATTATGTGAAATTATTTGGAATACATGTATTTATTTATATGTATTCAACATAAATCAGGGGTGGACAACTACAAAAATTCTGAATACTCATTTCAGGAAGGAAAAATTGAAAGTGCAATTGGTTTTTATTGATTAGCATTTAACCGAGATAATATGAACGGTTTTATCAAGTCTTTACACAAACATTTCGCAGTTAACTACTAAAAAGACTATTTGTAAAGCAGTTACAGGCGAAGCTAATTTTTTAAATTTTTCTTCATAAAATTAGAAGAATATATTTTTTTAGGTTTTGAATATTTTTTAACAAGAATTGAAATAAAATTATTACTTTTGTATCTCTTTTAATGTAACACGTAACATTAAAATTACAAGTAATTAACATTGTATTATGTCATTACACATGTAAATTACAGTGTAATTAGCATGTAATATTAACGTAACATGTGTTTTTGGACATGCCTGCAGTAATTTATCATATTTCCTATATACATTTGTATTTGCATACGAACCACGCTATGGCCAACTCTATCATAAATGTATATGTTTATATATTCATATATGCATATGAAGTTTGTACTTTTACGTATAAATAGTTATATTTATTCTCAGGATAAGCTTACAATTAAATAATTATTAAACCATTTGTCATTCGAGTCCTGCCAGAGTGCCTTGGGTTTACCTGTGATCTTTTCTAACATCACTTTACCCTTTGTTAATCCTTTAATTATTATTATGATTTTTTTCTTCATCAAACAGATCGAATCCATCATCTTATAGAATTTTCATTCAGTATAGAGATAATCAAAGAAAACCTGATGCAATGTATTACGGTGACCGAATTAAATAATACCCTTTAAACGATGTCTTGTATATCTTTTTATCGATCCCTTTATCCCAAATCAACCTATAACAACGTTATCCCGACGACTTTGGTGACCAATGCAGCAACCCTTAAGGAGAGAATAGATTGCGGATAAGGGAATACCTTCTTCTGGGAATCTTTTTTTGGAAAGGTGAAATAAAACACCTTTCGTGGACCAATAAGAAGTCCAATCACTTTGACTCCATTTTTTTATGAAGTAGTTTATCGGATTCTGATTCAAATGGACGCATTATTTTCAGCATTAATACAATTCAACGACATTTGAAAATATTGAAAATGAATATTATAATACATAAATGAATTTAGAAAGCCATTTTATTTATAAATTCATTTATGTATGTTGATATACATTCAAATCATGAATAAGGCATTATATACTGTTTGGACCATAATATGATTAAATCACAATTTAAAGAACCATTTTAAAAAATTCTAAAATAATTAGTCTTCACAATTAATGATGATAATTTACTTTCTTTTAATGAACAAAACTATCACCACACCAACAACAATTCAGCAATATTGAAATACTTTCATTTATCCAGCTAGCAATCGTCAGAACTAACCGACAAAATATGTTCTTGTATATTTTTAAGCCTTTTCTAAGTTTACGCTTGACATCACTTTTTTATGTTTCTTCATAAATTTAAATATATTTCGAAGATTCAATGAAATATATTTATCAGTGAATTGTTCATATTCCATTTGAAAATCTTTTAAAAACGTTTTTTATTTTTTTATTTCTGAAATAAATTTCATTTATGCGCATTAATTTGGAAACTTTTTCATGGAGCAATTGTAATAATTCATGCATAATATCATGTTAAATTTAAAATAGTTAACTCATAAATTATGTTTAACTTATTTTAGATTATTTACAATAATTCAATCAGATTAAGGGAAAAGAAACTTTAAACTTTTAGATAAAAAAAAAAAAGCCGTTCCGAATAAATAAATCAAGCTTTAATAATAATAATAATAAGACATTCTGTATATTTACAAAAAATAAATATATCTTTAATTCTTGTTAACTTCTTTAAAAATGATTTAACATTTAACAAAGTTAAATAAGAGAAACAGAGAGAAATACAAAGAAAAACACGGGCAAAAATACTTTCTGCCTAATCACTAACAAATTACGATTTAAAAAATAGCTTTCCAGCAATGAAAAGCTCCCAAATAAATGTCTTCCTTATATTTAAAAACTAATTTACTTTCTTTTAATGAACAAAAGTATTACCACGTTAATAGCAATTCAGCAATATTAAAATACAAGGCATCGCTAATTAGTTCAATCGTTAATTTCAGCAATATTGAAATACAAGGTTATACAACAGGCAATTGTTAGAACTAAATTAACCAACAAAATATGTTCTTACACATTTTCAGTTTGCTTTTAACAACATTGTTTTTCTTTATAAATCTAAACACATTTCAAAGATTTAATTGAGTATAATTATCAGTACCTTATACATATACCATTTGAAAATCTTTAAAATCATTTCACTCTTTATTCAAGAAATAAATTTCATTTATTCTCATTGATTTAAATATATTTTGAAACTAAAAGTTTGTGGAGCAGTTGTAACACAATCATGCCTAATTTCATGAATTAGTTAACCCATAAATTATATTTAACTATTTCAGGTTATTTACAATAATTCAATTAGATCAAGGTATAAGAAACTTTACACTTTTGGAAAAACAACAGATCTGATTAACAATTCTCATTTACAAAATATACGTATATTTTCTTCTTGTTAACTTCTTTAATAATGATTTAACATTTAATAAAGTTAAATAAGAGAAACACAGAGAAATATAAAGAGAAACACACGCAAAAAAAATGTCCTACCTCCTTACTAACAAACTACGATTCAAAAAATGTTTCCACCAATGGTAACTTCCCAAAGAAATCACTTCTTTATTTTTAAAAAGCATGGTGCAAGCTCGCTGTGGGCGGTCAATTAAAAGTGCGTTCATTACTGCTACAATCAGGTAAAACCCAAAGTCAGCTAATTAACATAAAATAATGACGTTTTTCCTAGAAAAATAATGAAGGCACCCGACTGATTCCTGCAAACTTGGCATGTGGTTGAGTAAGGAATTTAAGGGTTAAAATAGCCATATTATTAAACACACGTTGTTAGCTAACTGCAAGCTAACTGTTAGCTGCTTTTAATTGTATATACTTATTGCACTTTGAATATTTCAGTTATTAAATTCAAACACAGATTTTAATCAAGTACTATAGTAATATAATATAATGTAGGCAAAACTTGATCAGAAGAAAGAACGGTTTTTTTTTTTTTTTTTGAATAATATAATTTCAAAATTATTAATATGTAATGTTGGGCGCGGTCTGATGCCTGAGTGACTAGCGCTCTGGTACTCGGTGCCCCAGGTTTCAGGTTCGAACCCTGTGATGCCATGAAAAGTTGCAGCGGTTTGGAATCCACTTTAAATCGTAGATCCCAGTCTAGTATGATTGTAGAGAGTGCTGACAACCCTGCTCCGTAAAAAGAAAGTGTCTCATGTCTCGAAATCAGCAAGTAAACAGACCACCTTGGCCACTATGGGGCTATTGTGCCAATGATGATGATAATGTTGGGCAAAGTTATTTTCATTTTGTTAAATATAATTTTGTCATATAATTTATTTTATTCAATATTTAGAAAAGCAAATAATTTTTTTAACATAATTTCATTGGGTTTTATATAATACTTTGTCCTTTTATGGCAAGCTTTCATATTTCTTAATTATTCTATACTAAGACGCTGAAACAGACGTGTAATTTAGCTTCTAAATTAAAATTGTTCTAAAATATTACTTATTGAAAAGTATAGCTACTTTTTAAAATTTAATGTTGGAGAACTGTTTATAAACTTCTATAATAATCACTGAGAAATAATTTTGTTTAGCAATGCATTTATATAACGTCAGTATAAATTGAATGAAAGAAAGCTTTGAAGTAATACTATTTCCTGCAACCAGACACCGTCAACCATTTTTGTGTAAGTATTTCCAAAACCAAAGTTCGGTAGTGAAAAAATAAAATTCATTAATTAAGTTAATATCCATTATTTTCCCACGTTAACTGGAAAAAATATATTGTAAAGATAACGTAACGTAACATAAAGCAAAACCAAATCCATACTTATAAATGACTCATTATTGAGAATTCTAAAATACATGCGCGCATAGCATGGATTTATGATAGGACACGTAGATTAGATAAACTATGATTATATTACAAAGATTTACATAAGCGTTATATTACTATGACTATATTACTTATGATTAGATAAAGAAAGAGTTACGGTGCCTCAATCCCAAAGGCAACAGTGTATCATGTACTATGTGTTTAATCACTAGTCACACTCATTGTCTATAGATTGTTACTTAATATGCATTGGTAATTATTGACATCATCATACTATATTTATTCAACATTTTCTACATTTCAATCATTTCTAAACGTCCTTATTATGCACTAAGTAAACGAGATTGAAGTTGCCAAAATATATTTGCCTAGTCATCTGTTGTCATTGAGTCTGAGCTTTATTGAAGTGTGATAAATCCACACAATTTCTCAAGTGACATTGACACGCACTATTTACTGCTAGATATATTGTGGACCATAATATTAAATTGGCTTTAACTTCAATCGGAGAGAGTACATTTGAATGTAATGATTTTGCAGATTTATGTACAACAAGAATTAAATAATATCACCACATTTTCTCAATACCACTTTATAGCCCTTTTTTGGAAGATATATAACAAATTTAATGTTACATTACATATTGTTTTTATATTTAATTGACTAAAATTATTTTCCAGTAAAATATCAGTAAAAATTAAGAATAAAAATTTAATTAATTTTTTAGCAAATTTTCTAATTTTAAATTAAGTTTCCAGTAAAATTTTAGTAAAAATTAAAAATAAAAATTCAATTAATTTTCTAGTAAAATTTAAAATTAAATTAATTTTCCAATAAAATTTCAATAAAAATTAAATTAATTTTCCAATAAAATTTCAATAAAAATTAAATTAATTTTCCAATAAAATTTCAATAAAAATTAAATTAAAATTTCAATAAAATTTCAATAAAAATTAAATTAATTTTCCAATAAAATTTCAATAAAAATTAAATTAATTTTCCAATAAAATTTAAAATTTAAAATTAAATTAATTTTCCAATAAAATTAAAAATTAAAAAAATTGAAATCCTTTCACGAATTTCAATTTATCATATTTGAACATACTTTGTTGGACGAATACACATGTGAGTATACCAATGTTTAATAACCCAAGTAATTTATGAAACAAATGACCAGAATACTACAAGAAATTGAGTTCTGCACTTTAGGGTTCGATTTGTTTATTTGGCGATATTTCTCTTTGCGGTTTTTGCGAAGTCCCCACATAATTAAAAAAATGACCGCTGCGATTACAAAATATTGTGTTTTTGGAGACTAAATTTAAAGTAGAAAAGAAATTCTATAATCCTTTTTTGGAAAATTATATAAAAGATTAGTATAAAAATTAATTTAAATTGTTATTAACAGTGAAAGATTACAGCATTTGTAATGCATTCCATGAATAGATTTTCTAATATTTTACTAAATATTACAACATTTCAGCTGAATTTTGAAAATTTCATATTATACTACTGTGCCCAAAAAGTAAGACAAATTTTTTTTTCAAAAGCTCTTTATTTATTCTTCCAAATTCATTTCATCGCCTTCAAAGTAATCCCCTCTGGACACAATTCACGTATGCCAACTTTTTTCCAATCCTCAATGCATGATAAAAAGTCATCGGCAGGGTTGGCCTTCAAAGCGCGCGGCGATTCACGCTGAATCTCTTCAACCGATACAAAACGGTGCCCAAGGAGTGCATTTTTGAGTTTAGGAAATAGAAGTCACACGGTGTGAAGACGGTGGTTGTGGAACGATATAGGTTTCATTTTTGGCGAAAAAGTCACGAAGAATCAATGCAGTGTGAGCTGGCGCATTCAGTGTTTTAGGTACCAATCGAGATTTGACGCCTTTGAGGCCCAAAATGGAATTGACCGATCCTTTTGAAATTCCAACATCTTCAGCAAGGTCTCTAATTGTAAATCGACGGTTTGCAATCTCCAAATCTTTAGTTTTTTGGCCGTGAGCTTCGTTGGTTGAGGTTGACGGTAGACTGTTTATACTACTTCTAAACATTTCTTTCCGATATATGAATGCTCACCGAATGCCTTCCGCAACAATCTAAACGTTTACGCAAACAAAATTTACTGCAAGTTCTTTGCTCAATGAATTTAGACATTTCAAAAATCGCAGGAATCAGTTTTAGTGTCTCACAAAGTCAAGCGTAACTCAAACACTAATGAATATTTTGACGTGAAATTTCACACAGATGTCAAGGCCAGTACCAGTAATCTAAAACAGAAAAAAATTGAAATTCCATAAGCCTCGGGAATATTAAATTGAAGATTGGTCTTACTTTTTGGACACAGTAGTAATGAAAAAAATGAGGAAAAAATTAGAAATGAGGAAATTTTCAATTTGATAGTCAGGAAAATCGTTAATTTTATCCCAACCAATGTTCATTTAGTTTTAAACACACGGAAATCCTCCATTAAAATTTAATTTATAACTTTCCATGCTTTTAAAATAAAGCTTGGATAAATCATTAAAATTTTAATTGTTAAAACAAGTCATTATCTTTAATTGGGAAAATGTTCGATTTCATTTTAATAGTTAAAAATACATAAAATTTATTTAAATAACAGTTAATAAGAAAAGCCGAATTATATTAACATAAACAGGAAAATTTATTTTCAATTAAATTCAAACAGCTACTTAATATTCTTTTAACATTTATAAAATAAAATTTTAACGATCGTCTCCATTAGTATAAGCTATATTTCTAATATGCATGTGATATACTATATCACCATTAACTCTAAATTGGCTGACCTAAAAAATTTATGCCATACATTAATATTTTTAATAATATTTTTAGAAATTAATTATTTGTGCTCGTTCTTTGCTTACAAATATAATTTCCAGGGAAAAAACTTGAAATTTTTTTTTTCAATTAATTTTAAATATGCAGTAAGAAATTTCAAAATGAGTATATGATATTGAGAAGTTAAAATTCTCAGATTTAAACGATCCATTAAATAATATATTGTTTAGTGCAAAGTTTAATTTGACTATTATCTATTAATTTCAAGTGAAAGTTAGAAATATTAATTCTTGATATTAAATTAAAAGAAAAATATTTTTTCTTCAGGATTTTCTTTATATATCAGATAACTGTTTTAAAGGAAAAACTAAAAAAAAAGACCTACACCTACAAAAATTACAGTAGGAAATTCACATGCCCTTCTCGCTTTCAAATGCGGAATGCTTTCATCTAAGTCATTTGCTCATAGAATGGCCGAGATATAGCTGATCCAGACACCATAAAGTGTATGTAAGGGGGGAGGGAGGGAAGGTGAAATGCTTCTGGCACATTTCGCCACCAATTTTGAGAGAACATCACTAGTGATTCACACCCTCTTCTATGCGTGTAACGTTAAGACGAATTTATCGTACCTCTCCCACGCATCACCTTCGAAAACTTTCAACCTGGAGATTTTTTCAAATCCACCAAATCTGCAATCACCAAATTAGGAAGTTTTCGAAATTGGACAAGCGGTACAGAAACCGAATGTTTCTCTGACAATATTAGAGATAGGTTCGATAAATATCTTAGCTGGAATGTCAGCCTGTTGGCGTCGAAGAGAAGTTAACATAACTGTAAATGCCACATTTAAGGGTGTTCCTTTAAAATTATGGTAGCACACTTTCTAACATATCATTCTTGAAACTTAAGCAACAACTTTTGATTCAAATATTAAAATAATACTTGCATACTTAGTTACATACTTGCAACATTTTTCTTACTTACTTGAAAAACAATGTATTGATATTAATTTATATTAATTAATATTAATACATTATTTTTAAAGTAAGTAAGAAAATTTTTTAAGTATGTAAGTAAGTATGCAAGTATTATTTTAAGTAAGTAAGTATTAATTTTTATTAATTTTACTTACATACTTTTATACATACTGAACTTACTTCACTTTTTTACTTAATAGACACTAAGTTGTTGTGTATTGTAATAGTAATAAAAGCTCTGAAATCCCACAGTATAATCAATAATATATAAACAATATTAATAAACCTTTTAGATTGCATTTAGTTCATATAATTACAAGAAAAAAAGCAGATATTTCCTCATGAATTAGGATAAAAAATGGTAAATACCCATTTAAAACATGATTATCTACAAGAGCATTTCTTATAGAATGTTTTATCACATACGACATTGGACTCTAATAAGAATCTCAAGTGCCAATTTTAAAGATCAGCAACATTCTTCACTGGTATATATGGGTTGAAAGAGGAAGAAGTTTACTGCTGGATGTAATGCGTTCAACAGTTAATCGATAGCAAAAAAGATTTTAAGAACAGTTTTATGGGGCTCTGAAAACTTAGAAGTAGCTATATAGCCTGCAGTTTATGGTTTAATTAGCTATTACTCTGTTGGCTGTAATATACAAGGAATATACTTATAAAGGGGATGCTCGCAATTTTTTTCTTAAAAAAAAGAAAACAAAAATGGAATTGATTAATGATAATACTTATATTTAATATTATAAATCAGGGAAAATTATGAGGTTGTTATTTATCCAGTCTTTAGCCAAATCAAATTTTTTTGTTGCATTATTTATGAAATACAGCAATGTTTCTCACCCTTCAATGTCATCTAATTTTCATCGTCAGTGCTAATAATGTATACAATCACCAATAACAATGTATACAGTCATCGATAATAACGTATACAGTCATCGATAACAATGTATGCAGTCATCGATAATAACGTATACAGTCATCGATAACAATGTATACAATCACATTAAAGTTAACGTTAAAGCTACACTGCGACTTTAATAATAAATTACCAAGAAAAAGGAAATTTATTGATATTCCGATCCGCTGCATTGACGCTACCGAAATCGATGCCTTTATATTGCTTTTCTGACTTATGTCCACCGTTTCGGACACCATTCTCGTGTCTTCGCGAGAAGTTCCGATTTATCCCGAACATAACGTCTGCAAGATGGCGACGTAAACTGGTATTAATGGTGTATCTCGTTCAATTCTGGCCAGTTTCAGTCTAGTCGATCCTTCTGGCGCTGTGGAATCTAAGGTGAATGTGCTTATCGTGAATTCTGTAATTTGCGCATTAACTGCTATTCATAGTATTAAATATTCGTGACAGATTTATATAGAATCATGGATATATTTTTAAATGGGTTTAAGAAAGCATTCAACAAGTACACAGAAAAGCGTGGCTCCAAAAATAAAATCAGAAAATATTCTGAAAACTACTAAAATTTGGGTTTACCGGTGCTGGAGTTAATGAAGAAAAAAGGTCTTTATGCAATTAGTTCTTAATATTTTGGAACCAGATAGACGTGAAACAACATTTGTAAACGCTTCATAATGAATACGTTAATATACCATGATAATTCTTCGAATTGAGATTAAAATCCTATTTAAAGCAAAGAATCGATTTTTTAAAAAGTAATTTAGGAATACTAAATTACTGTATAAATTTTGAGCAGTTATGGATGGTGATTTTTTTTTGTACTGAATACAAGAGCATTTCTTATATAATAAAACAACACATTTTCTTATATAATTTCTTATATATATTTTTTATATATTTTCTTATATAACAAATTTTCAATCTCTTTGCGAAACCATATTTTCTATTGTGGTGTTTTCGAAGATGGAATTAAATAAGCTAAACATTGAAAAAGAACCCCAAATATACATTTCTACTATTAATACTTTTTTCAAAAAAT
This sequence comes from Caerostris darwini, assembly GCA_021605075.1. Classification (NCBI taxonomy): domain Eukaryota; kingdom Metazoa; phylum Arthropoda; class Arachnida; order Araneae; family Araneidae; genus Caerostris; species Caerostris darwini. The sequence continues at coordinate 355,780 of BPLQ01001095.1, read as the reverse complement.
TTGGGTATTACTAATAATAATTAAATTTGTTTTTAATTGATTATTGAAAGTTTAGTATTAAACACAATGCGCTGTAATACGATCCCATTTATAAGTGGAGATACATAAATATAAATGTGTAATTTTTTTATGCCATATACTTTAAATGATATAATTTAATTATTAATATATTTATATTATAAAATACATGTTTTCCATAAATTAATAATTTTTATTAATAGTATTTTTTTAGATATGCTCGTGTCCCCATTTAGTGTTGTTATACATCAAATAGGGAATCGCTGCAATACAGTTAACATAAATTCATACGGATTTGCCGAAAGCGATTTCGCGCCTGCGCGTTATCTTAATAGTTTACCGAATGCTAGAATTTTATTCGTTTCAAAAGTTGCAAAGCATCGACAGTGTTGCCATAATTCTGTTCAGAAGTTGTCAACAATTTTCAAAGATTCCCATCGATTGAAAACGAAGACAAAGTATCATAAAAATTCAAGAACATTTGTAGATGTATGATTTTAAGATATGGATGTATGAGAAGTCAATGAATTAATTAATTATGAATTACAATCGAAAGTGAATGAAGAATTGGATGATCTTATAACACCAGCCTGTTGTGAAAGCAGCCATAGTGGAAAAGCTAAAGAACTTTACAAGAAATTAAACGAATTTTTAAAAAACGCACACGCTATACCTAATTTTGCAATGTATGCTAAAAGAAATGAAGAAGAAAGAACACATTATGAGTGACATTAGAAACCTTGTGGATTTACAGCAAAATTTGTAATGATTGGCACCATTTATTATCGCTAAAAGTCGCTATTTTTTTTAAAATAATGGCATATCATGTACCTACTTAATAATAAACATTCCTTAATTTAACATTTGATTGTTTTTCTTTTTTTTTATATATAATACTATTTAAATCTATTTAATTTATATATATTTTTTCAATTTGAATTAGCATACTTAATAAATATTTTTCATTGGAAACTTATTTTAGTATACAGAAAGTAGATGATAAACTATGTAGAAAATCAAAAAGAATAGTTTTTGGTTTTATTAATGGTTCTAAGCGGAACGTAAATAAACATATTGTCTGGACCTAAAATTTTCACTTTATATTGGGAATCTTTGGGGAAATTAACCCCGATAAGAAATAATTCTAAAGCTTTTTTTACTTAGGCAAACAGTCTTAATGACAATATTTCTAGAATTTATTTTTACATTCATTACATTACCTTACAGTTTCTTTTCTGGATGTTGGAATACTTACAGTTTTAAAACACCATCGTAAATTTCTTTCGTATTTTCCAATTATTTTATTTTGTACATCATATATTTATATAGAAAGCCTGGTGACTGCTGCGAAGTGTTATCATAAGCCAAATGGAATCAGTAATGGATAGTTAGGAATCTTTTTACTTCGTTTTATAAATTTATTTATTTAAAGAAATGTGTATGTAAATTCTTGTAATTCAGCTTCGGGACATAACTGGTACATCATATAGCTAAGCCATCTGCATTTTGAGATAAGGGTTGTAAAATATAAATCGTTAAAAAGTGCGTAGGTTGGCAGATAATAAGGCATAGGAAATGAAAAAAAAACTGGCAGAATAAAGAGAAGAAGACGACAAGATAAATGTTAAATCGTCGATTATAAAAAAGGTATGAAAGCTGTTGTTTTGAGAAATTGCTTCAATGCAGAATTCGTAGGAGTTAGCAAAGTGGTTCTCAAAGGGTCCGCCAGGATACACCGGTGCCAGAGAGATATGTTCAGAAAGATAAGCTTCAGAAATTCAGAAAGGTAAGCTTCCAGATATAAAAATAGATACAGGAATTCTTTTTTTTTTTTGTCGGTTTTTCCATTCAAAGACAGTTTTCATTACAAGCTAACCTTTCTGGTTGATTTTTTTTCTTCATATAAAATGTCGTAAAACAGCCACAATGCGTCAAAGAAGATTTCCGAGAAATTAAGAGCGATAACTTCCATGATGGACTACTAAGATGTAACATTTATCTTCCAGTTTTGCCAATTTTTTCATTTCCCATGCGTTATTACATGTATTATTACATTATTACGTTCTATGTAATTTTCAGTGTTAAGATAATTTTCATTGTAGCATCTGAGAGACTCCACCATTTGTAAGTAGTGGTCTGTAGAGTTGGCCATCTGGATATAAATTTTGAGACATTATAGCGGATACTTATTTGTTAGAAATTTGTATATAGTGTACTTAGAATTATTTGTAAGTTTTTAAATGTGCCCCAACTTCAGAAAGTTAGAGAACCATTAAAGTTAGTAATCACTGAATTGTGGATCTGAAAAATCAAGAAATGAAGTTAAAGACCTGTTATTTCACACTCAGATATATTTTTCTAAATAAAAGTCAGGAATATGAAACCTATGAGGAAACAGAAATAATAAAAAAAAAAAATCAATTTCAGTATTGACATTTCAGGGATATATACGCGAAACAGGAGTTCTGATAGCTAGACAGTCTTTACTGTAATTGTAAACTTAATTTATTAAGGTATACACAGGGGGGTTATAATTTAAGTCCCCCTTTCAAAATGCTGTAAAAAAAGAACCACTTGTCACAATGAGTTCAAATTTGAATTGAAGTTACTTGAAGAAGGTGGAAACGGTACGACATCAAAAAATACCAAACTTTATTATTAATTGACGATGTAAGCGGCGAAAAGAAAGTGAATTCAGTTGTCATATTTTGAATCGAAATTACAGCGTATTTAGCATGAGCTGCACATTAAACCAAGTGTAGTGTTTAATAAGCTTGATTGTTTCGGTTTTCCAATGGAAAAAATGACTTCGAGTCATTCAACAGTTGTGACACTGTTAGTGGTAAGCCCATCTACTATGGCAAAATCATACCATCGGTGGAACATTTTTTTAACGCCATACCGTTTCATCTTCTTCGTGTAACTTCAGTTCAAATTTAAACTCATTGTAACGAGTGGTTCTTTTTTTACAGCATTTTGAAAGTGGGGCTTAATTATAATTACTCTGTAAGTATATATATATATATATATATATATTGCATTAAGATGGATATCTATATACATATACGATGCACTTAATTTTAAGATACCTTGACTACGCGTTAATCAATCTCAATTAAAAGTTTTGTCATTTAATATGTTTGTCAAAAGAATTTCGTCACTCTATATTTAACTCTAATTTGAAATGGATAAACCCAATTATCTGAGACGTAAAGAATGACCTAAAGATATATTTAATATTGATAAATACCGAATACAAAGAATTAAAGAGTATTATTTTCGAAGTAGATTTCTTTTAAGTTTTATCACGTCAAATGCATTTAGTACTAATTAATCATAAGTGTCCCATTGCATGTAACATCTCTTACATAGAGTGTATATATATATATATATATATATATATATATATATATATATATATAAATATATATATATATATATATATATATATATTATATATATATATAAATATATATATATATATATATATATATATATAAAAGTTCATGGGATAACACTTTAGCAGGTGTTGCAGAGAGTTTCTTTGACAACTCTGAATAAATTCTCTAAAATTAGCTTCATACATATAAATAAATTGCATGGCATTTAACTCGTAAGCCTTGATAACTTTTTCAGCAAGATAATTCCGTTCTTAGTCTTAACTTACATAGTCGTAGCTGTTCACATTAAAAGAGCATGCCGCGATATAATTCTGGCATAATGACAAATAGTTTCTATGGAAAAAAAATAGCAATGAAGGTTATTTCGCTATGACATGTATATTAACCAATCATTTTAAAATGTATGTGCATATCAAGCGCAGTGTAGTTTTCCTTCAGTGATAATTGCACACCTCTATTCTAATGAATATTTCTGTATCAATATTAGGTGTTCAAAATAACTGTTTGAAACCGTGAGGACATGTTCTTTTTTTATGCAAGTAATAAGTTAACAATAGGTTTGGTCTTAATTTTTCTTTGAATTTTTATGCTTTCCATTTTCACCTTTTTGATCTTTATAAATAATCTAATATAGCGAAACTTTGATCATCCATACTATATTACATTAATGTTGTTACTTATTTTAAAACATTTTTTAATTAATTTGTTGGCATAAATTTTAGACAAAAATAAGTTTAATACCAAACAGGCTTGTTATAAATCTCAATTTATTACAACAAAAATACTTAGATTCTAGTTATTTCAACATTTTTTTTATTTATTTTATATGAAGAGATTTAAATCATTATACCAAATTAAAATTAAAAATATTTAAAAAATATTAATTATATGTCAATAAATATTAGAAAATTATTAATTAAAATTATTTTATTGAAACACTTTAGCATGTTTACTGATGCACATTACTATTCTTTAGTAAAATAATTTAGATTATATGCAATGGTTTTAATTCAAATAGACTGTAATATAATCTAGAAAGTTAATTATAATATAATCTAGAAATGAATTACAAAAATAATTAATTTTAAACTATTTCGACATCATTTACTAACAATGTTTCCATATTTTTAATTTAATCTAATTTCCCTTACCCTTTCTCAATTTATTACAATTAAAATCATACTTAGAATCCAGTTTTAACAGTTTTTTTAATTTATTTTATACGAAGATATTATTTAAATCATTATATCAGTGATTAAAATTTAAAAATATTAATTATTTATTAATAAATATTTAAAAATATTAATTACAATTATTTAAAGTCATTCATAACAATCAATGATATAAAATACTTTTATTGAAACATTTTACAAATTTACTGATACACATTATTAGTTTTTAATAAAATAATTTAGAATATATGCAATTTTTTTTATTTAAAATAGATGCTAATAATATCTAGAAAGGATTTATTAAATTAATTAATTTTAAACTATTTCTATAACCTTTACTAACAATGCTTTCATATTTTTAATTTCATCTAGTTTTACTAACCATTTCAATTATTTGTGAATTTTTAATAATTAGAATACATTATTTATTCGTTTCCATATAAATCAGAGATAAAGACCCGTATTTTGAAAAGATTAAATAATGATTTTGCTCATTAAAAATATGGCGAAGTAAATAAATACTCCGTGTTTCATTTTGGCTTGATTAAAATTTTGTATCTTAAATTAACTTCTTGCGGAGTTAAAATCGTTTCAATTGTTAGTTAAGTTCTTATTTTCTCTCTACCCGCATAATTCGCTTTTCAGAATTTTTTTGTAAACTTAATTAAAACAATTTTTTATTTAATTAAATTCTTCTTTCAGTTTATGCAGCAAAATATATTTACGACTGGTTAGAATTAAAGATGAGAAAGAATTTGTGATTTTCTAGAATTTGTGATGCATATATCTTTTAAATCACATATATTAAAACTACAAAACATTAAAGGTTTAATTTTCATACACACTCATGTCCATAAATTAAGGATAATGAAGTTCAGGCAAAGAAAGAGACAGAAGCAAAACAAATTTGACTTATTTGTAAAGTCTATTTATTAAACAAAAGGTAAAGAGCAAAAAAGATGCTATATGTTTGACATAATTAATAAAAATTGCGATTTTTACTCCCTGGAGCAAATTTCAAAATAGAACCTATTTATAAAAAACAGTATAACATGGTTAGTATGATGGTTAATATAGAGTATGTCTCCCGGACGATGCAATACAGGCCTTACAACGCCTAGGCATGCTGAGTATCAAATTATCAATCTGATTTTGATGAATATTACACCACTCATCAAGCAATGCCCTCCGAAATTCCGGTTGACAGGTGGGAGGGGTTGACGGGCTGCAATTCGGCGTTGCACCGGGCGACCAGTGCTGTAACATCTACTCACATTACCATCATCTTGGAATCGTTGCCAAAGCCTGGAGATGACACTCTGGGCGATTCCAAGTTCCTCGGATACTTCCAGCTGGGTACGTCCACATTCCAGTCGTCCGATAATTCTACCACGTAAAAAATCATCCAAATGCTTCCTTTGTGCCATAACTATGCGGTTATTGCACTGAATGGCTTTCAAAGCGCTTGTGAACAATTTTACTTCTTTGCCACCATTCCTTATATACCCCTCTCTTACAATCTCGTCATTGTGACGTACTATTCGCGCCATCTGGGGGTTTCTTGTAATTTGCATATTCTTCTTCAAGATGTGTGTGATAATTCTACAGGTGAAATTTTTATTTTAGAGTTCAATTTTTGTGTATATATATACAACAGTAATTCAGAAAAACATGACCTGTGTTTCTTGAATTTAAAACTTCGTCGATGGTGTAATTTAAAATATTGCTAAATAAGATATAATATAAATAACAATAATAGGATAATAATATAATATATATCATGTTTAGAATAATAATAATATATTAATAGATCCATTATTAATAAGTAAATGCTGTCTTTATAACATGATCTTTACGTACCTAACACCTACAAAAATAGCAAACATATATGAATTCATTTTACATTATATTAAAAATGTGCCTTTTTTGGAAAAGTGAAATTTCTTTTTTTTAATATTATTTCTAAATCATGATTTTTCATTTTGACAAAAAAATTCTATGGTTTGCTTTTAACACTTTAACACTTCAAAAATTATTTTTAATTTCCATTGTTTATGAAATATCATGATGATTTTAAATTGTGTGCTAATTTTTAAGGGGATATCATCAAGAAATATATTTATTGATAAATATAAGCCTATCAATATAAGCTTATCTCAATGATATTTTAAAAACGAAAATATTAATTAACTTCGTTTTTTTTCTATCTGTATAATCATCTTTCTCAATCAATTTGGTTTATCACAAAATCAGTTTAATAAATCGCGTCCATTAGGTTTAAGTAAAGTCGATTTAGAAGATTTACTCAGATAAATAAATCTTCTAAATCTATAACGAAATCTTTCACTTTTCAACCTCTAAAATGACATAAAGTTGTACAAAAATAGCACTACGTGTAAAATATCTTTAAAACTTTGGTATTGATAAGAATAATGGACGTGTCAGTCGGCTTCTTTCTCAATTGTTAATTATTAAATAGATTGATCTAAAGAGAATATTTTATTCTCCGTTAAGCGAACTATTAATAATGATAAGGAACAATTAAATAATTGCCACACAGTTGAGTCTTAAAATGGATTTCAAACAAACAGCATGTGTTTGTGTAGTCCTTATAAGAAAAATGGAAGAAAGAAAATTGTGGAAAGTTCACTCCATACATTCAAGTTCATAAAATTATCACCAATGCTCTTGGACATTACAAACGTTCTATTCCAGCACTTCTCAAACTTTTTCGATCGCTTACCGCTAATACGAATGTAATTAAATGTTTGTACTCCTTATAAAATATAATACCTGCCAATTTTCGATATTGAAAATTCTAAAGGCTTTCGTTATATTGAATTTTAAGTTAAATAGGGTTTTTACAAAATAAACATCTATAATTAAAATAAATTATAAATAAAAAAATAACAAATATTGATTTGGCATTAACTACAGGTAAATTATTTTCGACAATATAATCTATATAAACAGGTAGTCAAACGAATAACGCTATTATCTTCAACACTAGAGATAAATAAAGCATTATTATTATTATTTTTTTTTTTACTTTTACGCACCATGTTTAGCAGAGTTGGTATGAATAATTATACCTGCTCTTTCGCCAAGTTCTGTATTAATGTCTTGAACGTTCCATACTAAAAGCAAAGGAAGTACCTTTCATAAACTTATTTATGTTATGGATTTCCTTTACGTAACACTCTGTAAACACTTGAGTAAGGTGTATATATATATATATTGTTAAACATAAAATCACGCCCACTTCAAAGAATAGCAATCGACCTGAAACAAAACCACACTAACCAAAGAGCGAATTTTGGGATGGCGTTCGTTTCGTTTTCGAGACGAGAAAACGATCAACAGCTTTTTCTCCCTACCACACATGAGCCATACTCATTCCCGAAATGTTTTGTTTTAAACCGTCATGCGCCATTTCAAGTACGCGAGGCTAAGCTTTGAGATGAGATATTTTCACTCTTATAAATTGTTTTTATTTTTCATTTATGATGGATTATTTTTACCATCGTTATGGATTTTCTTTGAAATTCTCCCTATTTATATATAAAAGTCCCTTTTTTAGGGAATTTCCTAATTTTGGAATTAGGGCGTAATGAAGCAGGGGCCGAAATTTGGGAGAGTTGGTAATAATGATTAAATACATATAAATATATATATATATTTAAAAATCAAATTATTTATATTAAACAATACATATACATTTAAGTTAACTTACAGATTCGTTTTTTAAATAGAATTTAATGTGAGAAATATAATTACATTTGTTTAACAATATCGGAAAAATATAGTTTGATGTTCTTTGTAACTACATTACAAAGATCTATTTAATCTATCTATTTTATTTATTTTTGTACTTTGTTTGAATTGTTGTTATCGCCAGAACGGTAATAATGGTAAGGTTGCATTTGTTGCTATGTTACTAAATTTGGATTACACACACATAAGTGATTTTGAGCCTACATGTTTGACCCAAGTATCACTTTGTGTACCCAAAGTAGTAAGCGTACCCCACTTTGGTGACCATTGTTCTATTCTATGCACGCGATACTAAAATAGTTTCGTCGAAATAGAATGTGCTGCAATTATTTAGTTAACTAAATAATCTCCAATGTGCAAGTCTACATTGAAAAAAAAAATGTTCAATTTTCTTTACTAAATAGTTTCTTCGAAAATGTGCCGATGAGAGCGCCTTTCTGTAAGATCTTTCTTTCACAATAGAAAATTCTAGTTAGGGTTCAAGTTTTGCTAATTCTTAAATACTACTAGAACTTGTCATGTTATAGATCATAGTTGTAATTTAAGAATGGATCTAATCGTATTTTCAGAATGATTTCCCATGAACTGTCTCTATCTTATATAAGCTAATTCTTATGAACATTTCATCGACTTTAAATTTTAATCAAACAAAAAAAAAACCAGCAATTATAAAATGTTTAACAATTATAAAATGCCGAACATTTTGCTCCAGTGAAAAGTAAATTTCCTTTATTTCCCTTCTTATTACTAAAAATTATTTTTACTTAATTTAACAAATTATTTTTCAGTAAATAAATGTAGCATTAACAGAAATGTGTCGCTTTTTTTTCAACATTAATTTATTTCGGCAAAATATTTCAAACATTCATTCCCCAAGACCATTGCTCATTCCATGGTCATTGGTAGTAGAATTCATTAACACTACCATTAGGCCACACCTTAAGGATGGTATCTATTTTTGGAACGGAATACATCAACAATGACAAATGTTTCAAACCCAAAATGTAATACTTAATTATTGTCATTTACATACACTTTAAATAAACTTTGAATCAAAATATTTATCACTTATTTTTCATTATCATTATACATTTCTTTCAAGGAAAACAAATCGTATCTTAAATCATATCAATTGATAACATATCTTCTAACAAGAGTTTGTGAATCATACAGTTAATCATCTTCAGTAAGTATATTCAATGCAACCAACACTTAAATAAATGAATGAATTATATGTTTTACAGTAATAAATATCCAGTTTTAAGTATGTATAACGAATGGGCATGTTACCTTGTGGCTATGAGATCGGTCTCATAAATATGCAGCCAATCTTAATCCCATATGATTTACACTAACCAAACTAATGATTCTTTGAGGGTACTACTACAATTATTTCATACAAATGTATGTTATTAGTTTATGGGAAAAGGTATACAATTTAAAAATAATGAGCATTATCTAAATCAGCAAATTATAGATAATCACGGTATAATTATGCATTTGTGATAATGAGTAAGTAAAAATCAATATAGAAAGTAACACAGAGTTGATCTCATCAGCTATTCATTGTCCTGTAAATGAAATATGAATTGCACAGACATTATCTCTTTTTTAAGGCTTTCGTTTGATGAATTGTCCAGCCAGACGATACGATGTCGTTACGCGTTAGTAATGCTGTTCATTAATATCAAGTTATATATATATATTTTTTTTTATCACGTTTATATATTCGTGCATAAGTCTGTGAATAATTTTCATCAACTCTCACTTTTTTATGGATGTGATTTCTCATAAGAATACTTTAAAGTTATACACATTAGATGAGATTATTTCGAAACATTTTAGAAATTCATATAACACTTCACAAACGTCTAAATTAAATTAAAACTGTATGATTTTCAAAGATGAAAACATCAACTTTTAATACATTATTATATTTACGTAATTTAATAAACAAATCTGAAAATGTTGACGACAGTATATATAAAATAAAAATAATTTTTATCTTAATTTTAATTTAAAAATTAGGTATAAATAAGCCAATATATTTTAATTATATTTATAATTTTTATTAAACCTTTGTGTTTTAATTTTTATTGAGGATGTCTTCATAAAAACTAAGCGAACGTAACATATTAAACATTCAAACTGCTGTAAAACATATAAAATTTAACTTTACGTGACACGGAAATAAACAAATGCCTGTTGTAATATGCAGGTTGGGTACAGATTGTAACTGGCTGTGGTTGGGTTGAAATACTTGAGACAGAGTTGGAGAACTCACAATTTAATTTAGATACGCACAAGCACCACACACAATTAGAGACAAACACTATTTAACATATTTAAAGACGGATTATTATAGATTCGTGGAAGGACTCCACTTCTAAGCCGAAACACGAAACGCACAGGGTGCACAAAATATACTTTCTTTCTTGGTGAGAGTCTGTATACCAACTGACCATTTCTCTTGAACGTCACAGGGAACGCTCCTGCTAGTCCGTAGGAAACAGTATAGTTACAACATTTAAATACAAATGTTTTTAAATAAATATTAAAATACATTTAAATATATTGAGCTTGGGAACAATGAAATTTACAATGAAGAAAATTTACTAAAAAGATCAAAGTATCGAAAGTGCGATTTCATATATACTATAAATTATATTATACACCAACATGATAAATATCATTCTTTTCAAATGTTTTTCCAATGATTCAGATTTTTCAAAAATAAAAAGAATTGTAAATTATAATGTAGTAAGTATTATACTATAATCAGCAAAAATGAAAATTTTTCTGATTTATTTTAATGTATTTATATTGATTACTTGTTACAACATTCTTAACCAGATGTCGGATGATTTGTTTCCGATAACTGAAAAGTTAGATCGGAAAAAAAATTCCGCATTGTTACAGACTACTTGAAATAAAATTATTTTTATTCGATGGAAATACTTTAATTATATTCAGGAGCACATTTTATTCAAAATAAATTAAAGTGTAGAAAAACAAAAACAAAAAAAACTTTTATTTTTCAGTCAACATTAACACTTTTGAACGAGTGTTTTCATCAAATCTCGCACCTATTTAACGAAGGAAAAAAAGAATAGGAAATTGGTATTTTAATTTTAAACTATCAAAGATTAGATAATAAAATTTATGACAACATTCAAAAATCTATAATCATATATTACTATTGTTAATGCAACAATTTTCAAAATCATATTCAAAATCTTTGGTTGCAATATATAGAAATGTATAATATCCCATCAAAGCTGTGGCATTATGCATATCAATCATCATGGAAGGCAACTAATCAAGTTGGCAAATCAATTCACTTCCCTGTTGAAGCTATATTAATTTTATATAACTGAACACTACCCTATAATAATTAAATTTTCTGTATTGCATGTAAGCTCCATTTCATAAAGTCACGATATAATCCATTACAATGACTTTAATTATCTAAAGATATGACGCTATTGATAAATTAGAAATTTAATATGAACAGCTTGCATTCAAGGTCTTATATTAAATGTAGGTATGAAAATGTTGTCTACGTAATTGATACCGCAATATACATTATGCGTAAAATTAAAATTTTAATTATAATTTTAAATAAATAGAAGATCTGTTTTTTTTTCAAAATTTACATTGGAAAAACTATGAGAAATAAATAATTTTTTTTTTATGATTATAAGACCTAAATAATGGAATATTTTTAAGGTTGAGTATTGCAAAATATTTTCTTAAAACAAATATCTTAAGTATTTAATTTAACCATGATACAAAATTAACTAATTATAAATATTGGTTTAAATTATTAATTTACCTTACTCGTAGCTCAGCGTAATAAATACTAACTAACGGTCATAAGAGCTGGGAATAGATTTTCACTGTTGAATTGCTCTAAAACGTGCACGTTTTGCTGCTGAAAAAGTTGTACATTTTTTATTCGTTATTACGTACCATCTCGCTCGAAAAGTTGAAGTTTGTATTTTCTCCACTATTATTTGCAAATGAGGAACAGATACAGTAAGAGTTATTTCTACATAACTCTTTTAAGAGTATTTCTAAATAATTCTCAGCAGCCATAGATTTGCGTGGTGTGTATGATTGTTGCATTATAAATATAATATTAATACACGATAAGTCAATTATTGCGATACATTGTATATTTATTTTAAATATACATAATGAATTTTTTCTATATTCTAATAATCACATTTTTCTATTAACCATAAAAATCGAATAAATATTATTTTTAATGAATAATAATTTATATATTATAAATAATTATATTTAAAAGTATTATTATTATTATTAAAGTAAGTAGTAGTAGTATTTTAATTATAAATACTTATCCCTTTAGATATAAATATAAATAATCATAATTTTAAATATAAATACTTATACTTTTAAATATAAATACTTATACTTTTATTTATTTTATAGCATTTATATTTTAAAAAGCTAATAAATAATACTTTTCTCCTTCTCTACAAGTCTACTTACAAAAGGCAGATGAAAAACGACATTAAACCATTAAATTGGTGTTATCCATTATAAAGTAATCAAGAAAATTAATAGTTAAATGGCAGCTTTAAAACATACGCTTTAAAATTATTTCAGTGAACCTCAAACATTCAATTATTTAAATATAACATTGAAAATATAACAACTATTTTAATACATAAAATTTTAAAAATAGATATTTTTAATTATTCATATTAAGTGCAGGAATTCTTCTCAAATTCTTTTTATAAAAAAACGAACCACCAAAATTTAAATTAAATATTAAAGTAACTTATTTTAAAAACTATTTTTAAAAGAAAGAATTCATTAATATTCTATTTCAACTAAAATATTACCATATTTTTTGGTCAATTAACAGAATAAAGTAAAATTTGTGAATTTTGTGAAGGTAATTTTTTAAAGAAATAATTTATTAATATTTTATGTCCAACTAAAATATTACCGTAATTTTTTGACCAATTAATGGAATAAATAATTTAAAATTTGTGAATTAACAGATAGGATGATATTTCTAGATTATTCCATCAAAATCTTAAAATGTAATGCATGTTTGAATTTTTGTGATAAGCACCATAAAATCTAATGATACATTATTATTCAAGGTCAGAATATTTTTTCTTCTTATACTATTAACATTCTATAGGCAAAGCAGGACTATCCCCACATTGCCAGAACTTCCTTAATTACCTACGCAATAGCACACACATTTCGTGTGAACATGTTCCAGCTGCACCTTATCAGGTGTTTATTACATCTCATGATAAACATTTGCCAATCCTTGAGGAGGAGTGTTCCAATAAATATATATAAAAAAAAGAAGCACCTTAAGGCACTAACAGCATGTGCGAAAAATCCATTAGTGTCTTCAATTAAATAGACTGAAAAAGGCTGTTACTCTATCGAGATTACATTCACTGTAAGTTTTAACCATAATAATTACTACTGTACCCAAGAAGTAAGACCAATTATTTTTTTTTTGAAAACTCTTTATTTATTCTTCCAAATTGTGGAATTTTTGGCGAAAAAGTCACGAAGACTCAATTCAGTTCAGTGTTTTCGGTACCAATTGAGATTTGACGAGTTTGAGGGCCAAAATGGAATTAACCGACCCTTTTGAAATTCCAACATCATTAGCAAGGTCTCTAATTGTAAATAGATGGTTTGCAAGCACCAAATCTTTAACTATTTGGACGTGAGCGTCGTCGGTTGTGGTTGATGATCGACCAGAGGGCTCTTCGTTTCAAACGCGCACTCTGCCTTCTTTGAATTGTTTATAAAACTTATAAGCATTTCTTTCCGTTATAGGAATACTCACCGAATGCCTTCTGCAGCATTCTATGCGTTTCCGCAAACAAAATTGAATGCAAGTTCTTTGCTCAATTCATTCAGACATTTCAAAAATCGCCGGAATCAGTTTTAGCGTTTCACAAAGCCAAGCGTAACTTAAACACTAATGAATATTTTGACGTCACATTTCACACAGATAACAAGGGAAGTGCCAAGTAGCATAAAAAAGAAGAAAAAATTGAAATTCCATATGCCAGGGAATTTTAAATTTAAATTTGGTTTAACTTCTTGGACACAGTAGTACGAGCATAATTTTTTTCTTGAAGTGTTAATTTTTGTATTTAATTATATTTGGCCTAGAAGATCTTCGAATTTCTTAGGACAGTTATAGATCTGCATTATGTTTTTGTGATAAGCATCATAAAATTCAATGACACATTTTCAAGGTGAGAATATTCTTTCTTCTTATACTATTAACATTTTATAGTCACAATTCAGACATTGTGATGATGATTGCCAGAATTTTCTTAATTACCTACGCAATAGCCACACATATTTCCTGTGAACATGTTCGAGGTGCACCTTATCAGGTGTTCATTACACCTCATGATAAATATTTGTCCATCCTTGAAGAAAAGTGTTCCAATAGATATATAAATGAAACAGAAGACCCTTAAGGCACTAACAGCATGGTGCGAAAAATCCATTAGTGTCTTCAATTAAGGCTGTCAAGATCACATTCACTGTAAGTGTTAACCATAATACTTAGCAGCATAATTTTTTCAAAAGCGTTAATTTTTATACTTAATTACATTTTCCGAAAAAATCTATGAATTCCATAGAACAATTATAGGGCTAAATTATGTTTTTAAATTGCAAAAATGAAAATTAGACTTCTAAACCATAGGCTAAATACTATATATATTTTTATAGTTAATGTTAAGTGTAATTACAATCATAAAAATTGATGACTTGTCAGTTATATAATTTCTCATGCACTCCAATGGCACTTAGTTCACAATTAGTGAGAGATTGATAGTTTGATATGTTGGACACAGATCAATTTTCTCAAGCAATTTTAAGACATTAGCTTGATGAAAAGTGTGATTTTATGTCAGGTTATTGATTTCAGACTGAATTGATAAATTATCAACAGGTGTTGTTTTCGATCTATTTAGAAGATTTTGCAACAAATGGAATGGCCCTTAAAATAGACAGACAGTACACGCAATGATCACTGAAGTATTGAATGATTAATGAAGTATATAATTATTGTAATTAGATTTGGGGAAATTAGAACTTAACGTGTTATAAGCAAAACTTCTAAGAGAATGCCATGTTATTTTGGTGTAATTAAATGCAGAATATCTCATAAGAATACTGATCAAATATTGATTAAAAATCTATTGCTGAAGTATTTATTTCAGAAGATAAGCATTAAGTCCCTCCCATATAAATATAGAAAAACAAAATGCAATAATGCCGATTGATTTTTTGTACTTGAAAACATTTTTCGATTTGTAGATGTAAATTAAACGATAAACGTTTTGCATTAGCAAAACGCACTGAGTTAACATGTACTATCAACTTATTTTGCAAGTGAGATAAACTTGACACATAATATTATTTATTTTAGAACATAAGCATTAACTTCCTCCCATAAACATAGAAAAACAAAATGCAATAATTGATTTTTTGTAATTGAAAACACATTTCGATTAGGACATGTAAATGTAATGATAAACGTTTTGTGTAAGCAAAACGCAGTGAATTAATTACATGTATCAACTTATTTTGCAAGTGAGATAAACTTGTCACAAAATGTGAAAAAAAAATAAATATTTTTATCTTTATATCTAACTAAAGATGAAACCATAAGAAATTAGTTTATTTTGAAAAACAGTATAAATCTTAAAATAAATCTGTATGTATTTAAAAGAATGTGCTTTTTATAACAACATTATTTAAAATGTAGACTGAAAAAAAAATTTAATATTGAAGACACATTTGATAAAAACATTTTAATAGCAATTTTTTTACAGATAACTTTTAAAAGTAAAATCATAAAACGTTTAATTCACTAATAGAACATTTTCAGAAAAGGAGATATTCAAAAGAAATCTTTGAGAAAGCAAATATTTAATTACTAAGCATAACACAAAAGTAAAGCAGTTATAATAATAATTATTATTTCCAAATTTCTAAAAATATATACTGAAATTTGAATTTACATAAGTTT
Source organism: Caerostris darwini (assembly GCA_021605075.1). Classification (NCBI taxonomy): domain Eukaryota; kingdom Metazoa; phylum Arthropoda; class Arachnida; order Araneae; family Araneidae; genus Caerostris; species Caerostris darwini. The sequence goes on along the minus strand of BPLQ01001095.1, from coordinate 339,350 downwards.
CTTTTATGCATTTTAAAAAGAAAGTAATAACTAACAGAAAAAAAAAATATTATTTGCAAATACTTTAAAAAATTCGACTCCATTTGCGTTTATTCAAGAAAACATTTACGGTAAAGGAGGACTAACCATTCCCATAAGTACATATGTGCCATAAACGCTCAAATAAGTTCTTTTTCCCTAAAAACATATTTTTTCCCCCTAAAACCTTTGAAGAATATTTCAGTTTCATATTAGTCATTTTTGATTCATTCTTTTCTTTGAAGTCAACTGTTTCCATATTTTTATTTTTATTTCTCCTTTCAAAAAAAGTGTTACTCGGTGAAAACAAACGAAATTCAAAATCGAAATATATAAATATAAAGAAAAAGAAAAGGATTTCTTTTTTACACAAAATTTCCTAGGGTTCTTTTTCTACATTTTTTTCCCTTAGAAAATTCACCATTTGAAGTGGAATGTATTGGAAAACGGAAATCCTTGCAAAAAAAAGAGAAACTTGCTGACTTCCTACTGTAACAGAAATCCTAATAACGCAATTATATTTGGAAGAAAACTAAAAAATGAAGTTGGCAAAAAGATTGAAAATACATCCTCACAGTGTATTTAATGTCATAGCATTCTCGATTGCTGAGCAACGATAAAATAATAAATAAGATAGCTTATGCTTTATTTATACTTTATATATTTTGAAATGGTCATTTTATTAACAAATTTAAATGAGAAAATTTCGTGTTTACTGATTATTTAAAAAAATTATAAATATTTACTTCATATAAATATTTACTTCACTGTAAATAATCATAAGTTATTTAGATGAATTTTTATATTCCTCCAAATAACTAATTAAATAAATCATTTTCAAAATTCAATATAATGCGTTTTGAAGTTCTTTAATTGTAATCAAATACTATGATTATAATTAAAAGGATATAAATGTTAAAATAAATCGGTATGCATTTTTATAAAAACTGTGTTTTCATAATAATATAATTTAAAATAGGGACTTGAAAAATTATTTAATATTGAAAACACATTTGATAAAAACATTGTAATAACATTTTTTTTTCAGATGACTTTTAAAAATAGTCTTAAAACGTTGAATTCATTAATAGAACGTATTTAGAAAAGAAGTTATCCAAAAGAAATTTTTGAGAAAGCAAATATTTATTTATCAAATATTCTACAGAATTAAAGTAGTAATATTAATAATTAGTATTTCCAAATTTCTAAAAATATATACTGAAATTTGAATTTTTTCTTCTTTATGCATTTAAAAAAATGCGCTCAAAATCTCTTATGCATTTAAAAAAAATAATAACTAATAGAAAAAAAATATTATTTATTAGTACTTTAAAAAATACGACGCCATTTGCGTTTATTCAAGAAAACATTTATGGTAAAGGAGGACTAACCATTCCTATAAGTACATATGTGCCATAAACGCTCAAATAAGCTTTATTTCCCTAAAAACATATTTTTCCCCTAAAACCTTTGAGGAATATTTCAGTTTAATATTAGTCATTTTTCTTTTTTGTTCATTCTTTACTTTGAAGTCAAGTATTTTCATATTTTTATTTTTATTTCACCTTCCAAAAAAAGTGTTACTCGGTGAAAACAAACGAAATTCAAAATCGAAATATATAAATATATAGAAAAAGAAAAGGATTTCTTTTTTACACAAAATTTTGTAGGGTTTTTTTCCCCATTTTTTCCCCTTAGAAAATTCTCCATTTGAAGTGGAATGTATTAGAAAACGGAAATCCTCGCAAAAAAAAAAAAAAAAAAAAGAGAGAGAGAAACTTGCTGACTTCCTATTGTAACAGAAATCTTAATAACGCAATTACATTTAGAAGAAAACTAAAAAAAAAAAAGTTGGAAAAAGATTGAAAATATATCTTCATTGTGTATTTGTGGACCTAGCATTCTCGATTGCTTAGTAACGATAAAATAATAAATAAGACAGCTTTCACTTAATATACACTTTATATATTTTGAAATGGTCATTTTATTAGCAAATTTAAATGGGAAAAATTTCATGTTTACTAATTATTTAAAAAATATATAAATATTTTTAACTTTATATTTGACTGAAATTAAATATATATATACTAATTATGTCTTAAAATAAATATGTATGATTTTTTTTGAAAAAACAGTGCTTTTTTTATAACATAATTTAAAATGTGGCCAGAAAATGTATTTAATATTGAAAACACATTTGATAAAATCATTTTAATAGTATTTTTTAGCAGTAACTTCTAAAAGTATAATCTTAAAGCGTTTAATTCATTAATAGAACATATTCAAAAAAGAAAATAAAAAAATAAAAAAATTTGAGAATGCAAATATTTATATATCAAATATTTTACAAAAGTAAAGCAGTAATAATAATAATTATAATTTCCAAATTTCTAAAAATATATACTTACATTTGAATTTACAAAAGTTTCTTTTACGCATTTAAAAAAAAACAAGTAATAACTAACAGAAAAAAAATATTATTTGCAAATACTTTAAAAAATACAACGCATTTACATTCATTTATGAAAACATTTACGGTAAAGGAGGACTAACCATTTTCATAAGTACATATGTGCCATAAACGCTCAAATAACCTTTTTTTCCCTAAAAAACATATTTTTTCCCTAAACCCTTTGAAGAATATTTCAGTTTGATATTAGTCATTTTTCATTTTTGGTTCATTCTTTACTTTGAAGTCAACTGTTTCCATATTTTTATTTTTATTTCTCCTTCGAAAAAAAAGTGTTACTCGGTGGAAACAAACGAAATTCAAAATCGAAATATATATATATATAGAAAAAGAAAAGGATTTCTTTTTTACACAAAATTTCCGGAGTTTTTTTCCATTTTTTCCCTCAGAAAATTCTCCATTTGAAGGGGAATGTATTGGAAAACGGAAATCCTTGCAAAAAAAGAGAGAAACTTGCCGACTTCCTTCTGTAACAGAAATCCTAATAACGCAATTATATTTGGAAGAAAGCTAAAAAAAAAGTTGGAAAAAGATTGAAAATATATCCTCACTGTGTATTTGATGTCCTATCATTCTCGATTGCCTAGTAACGATAAAATAATAAATAAGACAGCCTATACTTTATTTGTATTTTATGTATTTTTAAGTAGTCGTTTTCATGTTATTTTATTAGCAAATTTAAATGAGATAATAAAATATGAATATGATATTAAATTTGGTACGATCATATGCTACATGATATAATATAATGATATTATATTTCCATGCAATATATTTTATCATGTATACAAACACTTTATGCTTGGATCGATGGTAAAATTGGCATATTAAGTAAAGTTAATAAATTATTTATAATAGAAAAAATTGCTTTTTATCAAATTATTTTAATAAAATTAAATACTATTTCTTAACAAGGTAGCAAATTTTTGAAATCCACATGTATTCTCTACATTCAATGCATATAAACAATTCACAATAAACATTCTTCACGAAATTATAGATATGCTTTAAATAGATGCCGTTCAAAATAATTAGAATAGATAAGACATCTGAATCCGCAAAGAAAAAAAAGGAGTCTACACTTTTTATATCGTAGCGGAATTGTATATGCTTATAGCTAATGAGAAATCAAAAAGGAATTAGAAAGCTCATGTTGAGCTAATCTTCAACACATTAGTAAACATATAGATCTATTCTATTGATACTAATCACATAATTTATCTTCAAATCATTTAATCTTTAACCTCTTGATATAACTGCACCTACAAAAAGGAAAGCATTTCAAATATTAATGCTTCAATCTATCAAATATAGGCACACATTTGAAGGTTAATAGAGAGCAATTATTTCGTAAATCATGTTGAACATGACATTTATTTAATTCGTACCGGATTTGTAATGGCAGAATGAGTTTTTAATGATTCTTGAAGTAATTGCAAATAGACTTTATCAAGAAGATATCGCAAACGAAGCAATAAAAAGGGGTGCGGACGTCCGAAATGTAACAAAGATAATATATTTAACCGATGTAGTTATTTTTTTTTTCGTATGGAATTTGTAACAAAAGGAAATCAGAATAGCAGAATGAATTTGATCAATAGTGTAACCACGCAATGCGAGTCCTTTGATATATTTTTAGACTGGAGCTGTCACAGAAATAAAGGTTTTTTAATATGGGTATTTTTAATGTGTTATAGATCCTTCTACTATTAAGTATATTTATATTTTAAGTAAATTTCTTATTTTTAATTAAACATAAAATATATGCATAAGCTAATTAAATAAAATTAACTTCAGAAATATTTAATTAAAAATAAAAGTTATAAATTATACAGGTATAACAAATTATATATATTTATATAATTTATTATATCTGTATAATAAATTAACTTTTTATATAGTTTGTTATATTTATATGATTTATTAACTTTTTAACATATTATATAAAAAGTTAATGAATTATATAAATATAACAAATTACATAAAAAGTTAGTAAATTATATAAATCATCATTATTATTATCATCAGTGGCGCAACAGCCTCATGGTGGGCCAAAGTCGTCTGCCTACTGGCAGATTTCGAGACAGCAGATGTTTTTATATTTACGGGGTAGGGTTGTCAGCCTCACGTGCAACGGTCTACATTCATATTAAACCGGGATCTACGGTTTAAAGTGGATTCCGAACCACTATAAACATCCATGGCATTGCCGGGACTCGAATCCGAAACCTGTGCACCTGGCATCAGAGCGCTAGTCACTCGGCCATCAGGCTCCAAATTCTAAAAATACTTAATTGAAAATAAAAGTCGTTATGTACGCTTAAGTCTATTTTTAATATGAAACTTATTTTTATATTATTAAGTTTTTTTTTTAATATTTTAGTATTTATTAGTTAATTAAGTACATTTTTTAAATAACAGAATTGTAATGTAAAAATATCTATTGCTTTGTTGATTTTAATTTATTGTTTTAACCCCTCTTTAGTGTTACAGTCATTCTTGAAAGATAAGGCTTTAAATCTAATAAAAAAATGTTTTTTTATTATTATTTTTTTAATATTTTAAGGTTTTGATTTAAAATTAAAGTAAAGCATGATCTAGCCTTGGTTTTGTAGAAAAGTTAACGTTTAACTTTATAAAAAATACTTTAATCAATACTTACTATTTTATGGTATAGTACAAGATCATATTTTTTGGTCGCAAACGTTCAAGCCTGAATGCAGGATGTATGGTTTATTTTCTTTATTTATGAGGCGTAATTTCTTGGCGCAATTTTTAAATGGAACATGATTTATGTTCCATCTAAAAATTGCGCCAAGAAATAAAAGCATTGTTGCTGCTAAATGCATAAACCTGTTTGAGTCAACACATTTTTGTGAACAAACATTGTTAGAAATACACCCAAATAAATTATGTATTTAAAAGCTATTTGACTAATCATATTGGGTTTTGATTAATACAAAAAATCGAATCATATATTGAATAATATTATGCAATGTTATGAATTAAAATTCATTATTTGTTTTTTTGTGGCCTAATTGCAATGAGAGTATTCATTCGTCAATCCTACAGAGAATCAATTCCTTCTGATAGATATTAATGCATTCATATATTCATGTCCCGAAGTCTTGACAAGCCTGTGTATTTCTGAACTATATATATTCATGACTTTATTTGAAGTAAAGAGCAAAACACACGCAGCTTAAATGCGTATAAAATTGCACAAGCAATAACTTCTAAGCAAGTTTAAAATAATAATCAGCAATTAATAATAATAATCAGTAATAACTTCTAAGCAAGCTTAAAGTAATAATCAGCAATTAATTGTAATAATCAGCAATTAATAATAATACTTAGCAATAACTTCTAAGCAAGCTTAAAATAATAATCGTCAATTAATAATAATAATTAGCAATAACTCTTAAGCAAGGTTAAAATAATAATCGTCAATTATTAATAATAATAATCAGCAATAACTTCTAAGCAAGCTTAAATTAATAAGCAGCAATTAATGATAATAATCAGCAATAACGTACAAGTTTACATTCAAATAATATTTATTGAAGATTCAAGATATTTTTGTTAATATTTTTATATTTTTTATAATACACATGGTGTAATACAAAACCCACGACATTGATTTTTCCTATCAGTAAATTCCAAGTTTGAGTCAACTTAAGATTTAATTAAGATAAACATCTATTTCATTAAAGAATATATTTGCCATACTACTGAAAAATTCTTTCAGCGCCTAATGAATTTCAATGAAAATATTAAGGTATGAATAAAAATTTTAAAATACAAATTAAAAAGCGTTTATTTTTATTTTTCAGTGATGTCTTTCTATTTAATAAATTTACTGTTTTAGATTTTCCATAAAAATATTTAATATTTTTTAAAAAAATAATTAAAAATTTTATTTTATTAATACTTAAGACAGAATATTAATTTTTTTAAATATCCTAACTTATTTAAAATATTTAATGTCCATGTAATGCCAATGGCTAAATTTCAAATTAAAAAAAATATATACTGAACGCTCAAATAATTTTAAATTTACCAAACATCATCCTATAATCATTTGTCCCTAATTTTAAAATTTAATTATTTTTTAATGTCAAATATTTATGTCGAAACATATATAAAAGCAAAGTCAAAATATCAAAATATTTGTGATTGAAAGCTCAAAGGGAAGTATGATATTTCATTCGAAGGAAAATATCCATGTAAAAATCAAAACACATTTTTAATAAAAATAAAATTTTATTGCTAGATATTTATTTTATGATACTATTTTATCTGAAGTAATAAAAAAGTGAAAAAAAATATTGCACCTTGAAAATATGCAAAATCAAAATGTCTGAATTCATGAACATATATGACTAATAATATAGCATTACAGGCTTCCAAAATTCAACATTTCCTTTATTTATTATTTCAAAAAGTATACAAAATGTATTTTAAAAAGTTCGTCATTATTTTTTACATTATTCTTAAATTTTATTTAAAAATGTGATTTAGCTTTTTATTTTCATGACATGAAGTATATATTGAAATAAAAAATCTCAAAAATAGTTTTAACATTAGACCAAAAACAGCAAGTTAAATTTTATTTCGAATTTTTTTCCTTTCTTTATGTAGAAAATTGATTGGTGTACATGTTCGGAAAAAATTCTGAAGTGTGATCACTTCTTCTAAAAATGAGCAATCAGCAAAATAAATACGAAGCAGAAAAAAAAAAAACAAGCACTGTGTAGAATTCACAAACGAGAAAGAAAACTGAAAAGAAAATAAAGAATGAAAAAATTGAAAAACCGAAATTATGTGGTAGGAATTGCATATTTGAGAGATTCTTCCACATAGAATTCCTCTATTCTTTTTTTGAGAATATTTGGAACGTGCACGGAATATAATTCCTAGAGATATAAGACATACTCTTCTAAATATGGATTAGAGTAAGAATTTTCAACTTAAACTACAGAAAATTTGGTGTTCTCCGAAGAAAAAAGTGAAAATGAAATAAAAATAAAATATACTGTTATTTTTAGTAAAAAGAAGTGAAATAAAATATTATTTATTTTATAATATTCTATTGCATTCAACTGATAATTTAATTAATTTTTTGTAATTTCGAAGAAATAATTTCTTTTCATTAATATACTCATTAATTCCTCATTAACTGATTTTTTCTCGATGCTACTCAGAGTCATTATAGAATGGATAGAATGTTAAGAAAATTGATATACAGACAGAAAATATATAAGTCATGTTATTTACAAGATAATTTTATACAGTGTTTAAGTATGCAGGGTAATCAATAAGAAGTAGGACCACTGCTCACGACGATACAAACAGCACATCTACGAGGTATACATTCAATTATGGTACGGATTGTATAATGATAGATGGAAGCTCATATGATCTCAACCATCCTCTGCTGTTTGTGCCCCGATTAAGCGATGCCTCATTGTCAAATTGGTTAGAGCTTGTCCTTTGGTAGGTTCAGGTTCGAATCCTGGCTGTGGCATGAATAGGATTTGTTAGTGGTTCGAAATCCATATTAAACTATAGGTCCCGGACTAATTAGCCTAAAGTGAGTAAAAAAAAACCGTAGAGCGACAAACCATACCAAACTTTCAATTTAGATGGGGGGCAGAGCAGATATACAGCAACCATTCATGTCTGAAGTATGCTCGATCAGTGACAGAAGTCATTAAAGGCAAAGGAAGAAACTATACACGATGCAAGGCTTGTCTACTTATGAATGTCTTGCGCGGTCTCGCGTTTTTCTGTTGGAAAATATAATTTTTGTGTTTGGTAGGGCGGTGGGTTGGCGTCGATGACAGTCTTACCTTTTAATTTTGATTTCAATACATTAAACCAATGAAAGAGACAGAAGTAAGCATATTTTTCCGGGTGAAGTTTTATTTAACCTATCATTATTTATACCCTAAGAAATGATTTTAGAAATTCATACATTTCAAATATAAAAAAAATGGCGCTGCTTATTATATGTTAATAAAATGCTTATTGTTTTTGGATACTGGACACATAAACTTATTCATTCATCATTAGATGCTAAACAGATTCAGTAAACAGAGTCAGTACATTTTGTAATCAGTATTTCCGACCGTAGGGGTAACTAGTCCTCTCTTTCTCGAATCCAATAGAAGGACTTTCCAGCCTAGGAATTTTTGTTCCTATCACAGATTCCGCATCATTTGTCTGATTGGGAATTCGGCTAAGAGTGTCACTATTACTCCGGACGTTCTGGCCCATAATTGAAATGAATCAAATATATATATACATATATATATATAAACGTAACGGCTGATGTTTTGCTGTAGTACCAAGGGTATATCCCTGTACCTCTATATTAATAATTAATATTAAAAAGTTACATAATTATATATGTCAAAAATTTAAAGTTTAAAAAGAAGAAAAATTTATAGAGCACATGATTTGCAAGGACATCAAAATGAAATAATTATTCAAATATCATATAATTTTATTATATAAGTTACAAGAAAATTACCAACACAGTTTAATAAAATCAATACTATTTTTAAGATACCAATAAACTGTAAAATAAGAGAATGAATTACATAAAATAAAATTTAATTAATTTTAACTATGGTTCACTGATTAGAATGAGTCCTAACATATAATCAATTCCCATCCTAAATTGGCTTTCCAACAAATTTAAGACAAGTTCCTGAAGTTTCAAATCAAATCAAATAGTTCCTACCGCCACATCTACAGGTTTCGAATGATTTCTAAGCACTTCCTTAATCAGTTTTCTCTTATTTAATTATTATATCTTCCTATGGTGATGGTACTATACAAACACTTTTATTCAGAATAAGGATTTGAAAAATTTGCAAAAAAGTAATATAATATTTTGTACGTTACAAAATATTATATTACTTATTTGCGTAATAATATATGCATATTATTTTTAATATTTAAATCATTAATTTTAAACAGACAAATTGAAAACAAACTATTAAGGAAAATAACAGCCGAATATATACAATAATATTATATTGGCAAAAAAAAATACCATATTTAACGATTTATAAATTGCTCAATATTTTATATTTTAATAATTTATAATAATAATAATTTATATTTTAATAAATGAAAAGGACATATATGTTGTTTTACAAAAATCAAACACTAATGTTGTAAACATAAATCTTACAAGTTATAATAATACATTTGAATTTATTACAATTCTATGTTTTTTGATTTCAAATTTCATATTTAAAACCAATACTAAATAAAGATAACCAGTAATGTAATAATAATATTTGCATATAGTATTCGATTAGTGATATTTTTAAAATGAATTGTGCAATGAACATTTAAAAAAGTATTTAAACAATGTTTGTCTTCTATAAATTGTAAAATTATTCCATTTGAAATCGGGAATTCGTTTTTTATTCAGGTTAAAAATACACTTATTGCTAAACAAAGTTCATTCACATTATAATTAATATTCATGAAATAATGAGCAAACATGTGAACAAGCAATGTTAAAAACCAACAATACGTTAAGTAAAAATTTTTAGCAATACAAAAATATTTTTTTAATTTTATTTTTTAACTGGAACATCAAGATAAAGTTGAATAGCTATTGTTATAATAAAAAAAAATGGATAAAATAAAAACAGTTTAAAAAAAGAAAATTTAATAGTTATTCATTAGCATGAGATGCAGAAACTGACCATGTATATAACCATGGTTAATGCACCATAAATTAAAAACATTGTTTTGTACTGATATTCCATGTTAACAATTTTATTGAAAACGTATATGTCGTTTATGAAAAGATAAAATGTCATATTTCTAAATCTTTGAAAATGGGATTTTCTTTTATTTCCGTATAACTTATTACCGCTTGATTAGAAGATCTTCAATTTGAGGTTATTATTTTTCCTTTTTTATAAAATGTGAAATCATTTCCCGACGGCTTTGTTACCGGAAAAACCTATTCCATTGGAAATTTACCTCATTATCTTCTGGCTTAAAAAAATACAGATAAGTCATGGTTTTCCAGTAAAAAAGATATCTTCATCGTAATTCGATAAAAGATGTTCATCACTGTTTCCTTAAAGTGATTTTTGAAGGATAATAGATTGATTGTCTTTCTTAGATAAAATTTTCGATAAGTGATTAGCCTCACCTTTTTCTCCAACATCTCATTAAGTATAAAAGACAATCTTTAAAAAAAAGAGTTTTTAATCTTTTGTAAACATGAAACAAAAAATATTATATCAGTTTATTTAGAAAACTTTTATACAAGTTTATATTTTAAATGAATATTAAAAAAATATAGAGAGAATTTACTGTTATCGTATCTAGGACAAATTTTGAAACCAAAGATATTTTATTTTAAGCATTTAATCAATATATTTAAACTTAATAATAAATACAAAAATGGAAGCGCTGCAAGACTGAAAAATAAAAATAATATATTTTTTTTTTGTATTTTGTATAAGTTTGGGTCCATTCTCTTATATATGATGACATTACTGAGATATAATATACCTTAATAAGTAAAATGGTGTACTATGAATATAAAATAATTTTAAAGGTTTTTTTATGTTAGCTTATATAATTATAATGGAATTAAAACTTAAAAATAACGTAAAACATATTTATATCTATAACACACATACAAATAAATCATATTATTTATATTTAAAAAACAACGTTATATTTCGGAAACTTAACATTAAATTCATATTTCCTTCCACAAAATAAAACTGTTTGTATTGTCGAAATATTTAATGAAGTATCATTAAGTTAATCCTATACCTACGGTAAAAATTCTCTATCAATCAGTTACTGGTTGAATTCACTGGTATAGGTTTTACAAAAGGTACTGGTTGAATCAGCTGGTTTAGGTTTCACAGAAGGTACTGGTTGAATCTGCTGGTTTAGGTTTCACAGAAGGTACTGGTTGAATCTGCTGGTTTAGGTTTCACAAAAGGTACTTTACGAATATTTTAATATAATGGTTTTTCTGCAGATTAATTTCAATACATTGAATTTCGAGAAACGCAAAATTTTTCAAAATATGGCTTCAGGAAGAAAATTAAAAATTCTAAATGTATTTTTTTATTATTCTTGAAATTCTTTATACAAGATGATACAATTATTCTTTCGAAAATAAGCAATTAAAACACATAATAATCCTCACTAGTCTTCATTAAAATTATCGAAACCAGAAAAAATAATTAATTAAGCATTTTAATTATTATAGAAGAAATTATTTGATAATTGAACAAAACTAATCATTTGAAGTACATACATATTGAGAGTTTTGATGAAATATTTTTTTTTCAAATATTCCCTGTACTGGAATGCCAGAATTATTTCAATTAATTAACTAGAAAACTTATTAAGAAACCACATTTCTTTCCTTTTTTTAACTACATTGTAGAATGCTTCAGTAGCTAATTATCGCGCATCATTAACATACTCAGAATGGTTTCTTCCACTTACGAAACTAACTTTACTCCGAAAGTGTCTCGATAGGAAGTATTTCTATATAGCGTTACTTATTGAGATCTATGAAAAAAAAACGAAACGTAACTTTGAAAATCAGAAACCCTATTCCGTGGCAGTATTCTGTGGTTTTTTGTACATCTGTATATTTCACTTTATTATGTTAGCCACGGCTTTTATTAAAGGACAAAACATTGTCTTTTATGGCGAAATGTTAAAGCGAGAAAGTTTCACCAACAACCTTTTTTGTCAATGCGAAACGCTGTCATATGTTGTGTTTCTTATAAATTAAAAATGAGTTACTATGATTTGATCAAACTGTGCTTGGTTAAAGAATACTTATTATTTATTTCCGTAATATCCAGTCAATCTAATATTTACATGCGCAAAAAATGTAAAAATACTGCCAAATAAAATTACTCAATGCTCAAAGTATATTTGTACAAACAATTTACTGAGAATGGTATTTCTTTAAATCAATAACAAAATTTAACCACGGCTTTTATTAAATGACAAAACATTTGGATGTCTTTTAGGGGAAAATATTAATGAGAAAGAAAGTTTTTCCAACATTCTGTCAATGAAAGACTCTGTAATATGTTGTGTTTTCTATAAATTAAAAATGATTTACAGCGATTTCATCAAACTATGCTTGGCTTAAAATAATTATTACTTATTTCCGAATTATCCAATTAAGCTAATATTTATATGCGTGAAAAATGTAAAAATAATATCAAATCAAAATTGCTAATTTCTCAAAAGTATATTTGTACAAACAATTTATTGGTAATGGTATTTCTTTAATTTTATGAAAAAAAAAATTTTTTTTCTATTTTTTTTTATTTTAAATATATATTTTGTTTAAAAATATAAATTAAAGTTTCGTGTTACAAATGCAAGATAAATTACCACATCGTATATCACATTGCATTAGATTTTATACAAAAATGCAACAGGTTTATAAAAGGTATTTAAAAAGGTAACATGTAAGTTTCATAAAAGGTATTGATTGAATCCACCTGTATCGGTTTTACAAAAGGTACCGGTTGAATCCGCTAATATAAATTTTACAAAAGGTACTGTATTAATCAACTAGCATAAATTTTACGAAAGGTATAGGTTTAATCAACTAGCATAAATTTTACAAAAGGTACTGATTTAATCAACTAGTATAAGTTTCACAAAATATACTGTTTTAATCAACTAGTATAAATTTTACAAAAGGTACTGTATTAATCAACTAGCATAAATTTTACGAAAGGTACAGGTTTAATCAACTAGCATAAATTTTACAAAAGGTACTGGTTTAATCAACTAGTATAAATTTTACAAAATGCACTGGCTTAATCAACTAGTATAAATACAAAAATTAAATAATGAACTAGTGATAACAAACAATGGACAAGAAACATGATCAATTTGCACAACAATTTTCGCTGCACATTTATTATGTGCTTCATAGAAGCACAATGGTACACAATTGTACACCAAAATCATCAAAACAATCCTAGTACAAAACCCCTCGCATTCAGATCCTTCATATATATTTTCAAGATCCAAAATGCGCATAAATTGCAGCAACGAAATTGAAAATCATGGAACACAAATATCAAAAGGTGAATGGCAAATATACGTTGGCAGATAAAAAAAAAAAACTCACAGATATTTGTACAAAATATACAATAACAGGGTGGGGGAAATTGCCCAGGATATTACATATGAGAATTGTAGCATAACATCAGGAATGAATTTATATTTATATGGATTTTTTTTAGTAAATATTCCCATATAGAAATGAAATTATTTTATTCTTGAATGTATAAAATAGGTTTTAGATCTTGTTTAGATTTTTTTTTATCCTTTATACTATACATTTAGGGTTTGTTGCATATTTTCGTAAGATCTAGGAAATTGAAATTCATTTCTTTATTTAGGTGTTAATATAAATAAAAGTGCAATTCAAAGCTTATAACACCATAATCCAAGATGGAACTACAAATTTAAAACATTGAATTTGATTAAAAAAAATTGAAAAAATATGAATCTAACGAAAATATAAATTTGAGACAATCCTTTTCACAAGGATTATTATAATGCTCGAAAATAAGTAATTAATATTATATTTTTCGCTGTTTACTAAATATTCATATAAAAATTCAATTACAAGTTTCGCATTTCATTTTGAGATGCTATTTCACATTGATTCGTTTTTTTTATATTTTTTTTAAATTTTTTTATTTATTTATTTTTTTTATTAAGATTCACTATTTTTTAATCAAAATTTATATTGAAATACATTACAATTTCATAAATGCATTTCAAAATTCAATAAACCTGTAAACATTATATGATGGATTTAAGAATTACTTAAAATTAATGTTAATTTTTGTGTTTATTTTCATAATATATTTTAATTAAAAGAAACTCTTATTTTATTTTTTGTACTAACATGCACATTTTTTTTATATCCCATATAAAAAAATGTGAAACATTATTAATTTTATAAATCACCATTTAAAATCATACATTTTATTACTAACACAAATAATCAAAATTTTGGATTTTAATAAAAGCTCTAACGCAATTTAAAGCCCAATAGTATCAAAACAACTAACGTGCAACGAAGTAACGGTGTGATTCTATTAACAGTGTATAATAAATAAAGTGTGTATTTAATTACTAACATAAATAATGAAAATTATGGAATTTAGTAAGAGATCTCCCACAATTTGAAACCCAACGGCATTAAAACTACTAGCGTGCAACGAAGTAACGGTTCAATTCTATTAACAGTGTACATTGCAATCACTATTTTCAGAAGCGAACAGCATCAAGAAATCTCGTGCCATCATTCATGGCCATCGCTTTTCAATACTCAGACTGCCAGTGGGTGTTCGAACACGGAGAAATATATACGAATGTTTTTTCGTAACAAGCGAAACTGCATGGGAACTCTTTAATATCCTCCCGGAAGGCAGTATACCCACCCTCCTGTACCCTACCGAAGAGCTCTTCAAGACCTACTAAAAGATTTCCGATATATAAAAAACAGCAATTCTCTCGATAACACATATTTTTACGAGGTCACAAGGCATTTCCGAGTTCCAGAGGTTTTATTGGTATTCTCGTAGTTAAAAATCTCAAACGTTTTAACTACAAGTACTCAAAAGTTTAAAGTTATTGGTAGTAATTCTTTATTTTTTTTATATATATATATAATCTATAATTTAATGTGACAGTAGGATAATGCATATGTATCATAATTTTATGATTCCCTGCATTTTTGGTTAAAACAGAAGTGGTAGATTGATTTTCAAGTAATGGCCTAATAATAAAATTATTTGTGACAAATTTTCGTGACACTTTTAATTATTTTATTACACATTATGCATTATTCACTTACACCATCTGGTGTATTCGTGTATTCAGAAAACTCAATTTAAAAAAAATTATAAACAAAAATGTCTATATACATTTTTATAAGGTAAATAATGTATAATGTGTTATAAAATGATTAAAAATATGATGATTATATGAATACCATTATTATAGTAGAAGTGTTAAATTTATATTCAAGTAATGGCTTTGTTAATCGTTCGTAACCATCTAGTGTAATCAGCAACACAGAACTAAAAAAAAATGAATATAATAAAATATAATATAATCTATATAAATTTAAAAAAGTAAATAATGCACAATGTGTTATAAAATGATTAAATATATGATGATTAAGTGTTAGAATGTTATTCAAGTAATGACTTTTTTATTGTTCATAACAATCTCACGTATTTAATAAAATACAAATTTCAAAAAAGTACTATTTGTATAAATTTTATAAAGTGAATAATGCATAATGTGTAATAAAATAATTAAAAGTGTCACGAAAATTTGTCACAAATAATTTTATATTGAATTCTAGAAAATATCCTATTTATATACAAATAATATAATTATATTGATCAGCATGTAATCTCATAAGTTAAGATATATTCATAATCGTACTCTATGTTCCCTATGAAACATATTTAAAAAAAACAGTTAAAAATTTGTTATTTAAAGTGATCGGTAAAAGAATGCACATTTGATATTTAAAAACAAAAAACCATCAGGTTGTGAAACACCTTTTTTTCTTTTTATGAAGTGTTAAATAACAAAATAAATAATTAATCTTTATTCGTTTAACATAAAAGTGCAAAAACAGAAAAAAAATCCTTTGGATGGAATGTTGCAGGACAAAAAAATTTTAAGTAAAACGTTTGAAACGGAAAAATGAAAAGAAGATTTTTTTTTTTTTTTTAAATCCGTCTCTAAAATATTTTTGAAAGCATTTTAGAAGAACTTTAAAAACTCGCTAGTAAACTTCTTTTAACTTTCTCAGATAAAAATGTGTCGGAATATTGAAAAAAAAAAAAAAAGAACAAACAATGTCAGTAAAAAATGTTTTTCTGAGCAAATTTTTCATTTAGTAAATTTCTTTTTCTAATAAAATCTTTTGTTTTCAAAAGATTTAAAAAAAGAAATTAAATTAAAAAAGATTAATTTTCTTTATCTAAATATAAATAAAATTTGTTTAAATGAATCTATAAACATCAATATTCAGGAATTAAATTGACCAAAAATTATATAAGTCTTATAAATCATTTTAAAACAGATATTATAAAAACGTTCTTTGCCAAAAGAATTTTTTTTTCACCATAATAACATTTCCTCGATTTTTATGTTCAAAAACATTTAATTTTTTTTTAAATATAAAATCAATTTCTCCATTAATATTTTACATTTCATTGGTTTTACTTTCACTGCTACAAAAAAAAAATTCAAAATTCATTTAATATTAATATTGGCAGTTTGTTGTCGGTTTGTGACAGCGTTTATGTTGATAGTCAGGAGGCCTGGTTGGAGTTTTACGGGTTTCCTTTTATATGACACACAAATGTGGGGTCTATTTAGAAAGTAATGTCGTGCTTTAATTTGTTATATCTTATATGGTAAGCCCATAGATGCGGAAAACCATAAGGAAGGTCGGTTAGAACACAGCTGTTTTAAATTACTGTATACACAGCTATGGGTACATTAAATCAGTTTGGAGAATGTTTATTCCGTATATTTATAATGGATTATTTTATGGGCGTTAATCTATCAAATGTTGTTTTTGGAAACGTTATTTAGTAATTGAAATTTGACATTCAAGAATATTAATAGTTGAGTACTATTTATTAGAATATTCAAGTCAAAATAGTACTATCATAGAAACTAAAAAAAATCAAGCAATAACCATCCAGTACATAATTGAAAGTCGTCAGTTATTTTCAAAGTGGCACGTAAAGCAATAGCAGACAAGTTACTGAAACATTTGAAAAACAAAATTCTATAAAATATTCGCCATAGTTGAGTGCATAAAATATATCCAAACTATATATTGAAAACATTTACTGTAACAGAAAAAAAAACCCATTTATATTCAGTGTAATGTTAAAAAAAAAATTAATGTTATTGTCGTATCCCTCATGGAAGGAGGGAAGAGAGTGTCAGCTTCTGTTGTGATGGATTATCCGTAGATAGAAGTCTGACTTCTACTCCATGTCGCTGAAGAAGAAGATAGTGCCTTCCGGGAAGTCTTTTAGTTAGAATTACTCCTCATTTGTGTATCGTACGAGAGAAAAACCAGAAAACTCTCAGAAAGTAGCTCGACTAACAAGGCAAGATATTGAATATCCCAAACACCATCGAGTCTCCTCGTTTTTTGAAACAGTGTCTGCAACAAAGCTACCAGGAGATTGAACCTCAGCCCTAATGCTCACCAGCAGCGCATATTGCCACTGAGCCACGAGTCAGTTTAATAATCTTAATGTTTTATTTTTCGTCTTTTAAATTAAAAAAAATTGCACGAATATTTGCTAATCTTCAAAACGTTCTTAAATACTTATAATTATTGCCATAAAATCTAATTATATTCTATCTTTAGAAAATAAATTTGCTTTTACACACTTTTTATTTTACGTTTGCTGTCCCTTTTTAATCAAAAAAAATTAAATTTTTTATATATTTTTAATTATTTACACTTTTAAATTTATTAATATCATCATTTAGCAAACAAACACTACAATTCATTGTGAAACTCTTTATTTCATATTCAAAAACTTTTTATATCCATGCATTTTCCGATTCCAAAATTAACCACACAAACCATCGAGAAATAAACTTCGTTGAAGATTTAACAAAAAAAATGAAAAATAAGTATATAAGGTTCCTGGGTGTTCTTTCGTTTTGAATTTGAAAAATTGGATGATTTGTATTTGTAATGACTTCCCCCTTTTTCCTCCAGGGTATATCGAAATTGGTGGAAGGATAGAAGTCGGAAGAAGAATTTTTTCTTCTTCCGACTTTTATTATTTACCGACTTTATTTAATTTTATTTAAACCCAATTATATTCAGTGATGTTAAAAAAAATCTATTTAATGTTGTTGTTGTCGTATCCCTCATATAAGGGGGGAAGAGGGGGGCAGTTTCTGTTGCGTAGATAGAAATCTGACTTATACTCCGTGTCACTGAAAATGGACAGCAGTGGCTTCCGGGAGGATTTTAATGTGAAACTACTCCGCATTTGCCTATCCTATTGGAGAAAACCCGTAAAACTTCCACCAGGTAATTTTATTCACGAGGCAAGATGCTGAGTATAGCAAACAACATCGAGTCTCCTCGTAATTTGAAACAGTGTCTACAACAATGCCACCAGAGAATTGTATCTCCACCCTAATGCTCATCAGCGGCGCACGTTGGCACTGAACCACGAGTCAGACAATATATTTAATAATCTTAACGTTTTATTTTTCGTCTTTTAAATTAAAAAAAAAGAAAATGCGCAAATATTTATTCATCTTCAAAATACCCTAAATCAAATTTAATGGCAACAATTATAAAAAAAAAAAAAAAAATTTTTGCAAGCAATTTTGTTTAAAAAACAAAATTGCTTTTACACGTGTGCTGTCTAGTTTTAATTAACAAAAATTAATTTTTTTTAAAGTTTTTAATTATGAAATTAACTACCTTTAAAGTTTATTAATATGATCCTTTAGCAAACAAACATTACAATTCATAATGAACTTCTTAAATTCTTATTCAAAACCTTTTTATATCCGTACATTTTCCGATTCCAAAATTAACCACACAAATCATTGAGAAATAAACTTCATTGAAGATTTTAAAAAAAACTGAAATATGAGTTCATGGTTCCTGGCTGTTCTTCCATTCTGAATTTGAAAAATTGGATGATTTGTATTTGTAATGACTTCCCCCTTTTTCCTCCAGCTTATATCGAAATTGGTGGAAGCAAAGAAGTCGGAAGAAGAATTTTTTCTTCTTTTATTTACGACGTGCTCATTTTTCCATCATGATGGAAAACGAAGTCGCCTTTCATTTTCTTCCGACCGGTTTTTTCGGTCGTAAAATTTGGCTGGTTAAGGAATTTCTTAATTAATCTGCAAAAATAAACTTTTGTTTTGCTTTCCCAAGTATATTTGTATTCAAAATATGAATAGGGTAACATCATTTTTAAAGCGTTTACGAGCAGTTTTACGCTTTATTTATGTGTCGTTTTAAAAACTGTTAAATGATAATGGGTAATTAAAGAATTATATTTATTATTAGAAAAATAAATGTTTTGAAAACAATTTTCTTACTTTTAGGTTAATTACTTTGTTATTGTAAATGCATTTTTCATATACGTGTGCAAAATACTTTGGTACTTATGCAGAATATCATTTAAAAACTATAAAATGATAATGGGTAATAAAGAATTATATTTATTATTAGAAAAATAAATGTTTTGAAAACAGTTTGCATGCTTTTAAGGTTAATTACTTTGTTATTGTCATTGTATTTTTCATATACTTGCACCCAATACTTTTGTACTTACTTGCAGAATATTAATGAGAGTTTATCTAAGACAACCCCAAAAAACAAGTACTTAAATTCTATTTTTAGTATATTTTTATTAATAGATCGCTAAAAGCCATTTTAGAATTAAAAAACCAATAAATATAAGAAACAAAATACAAGCACTTAAATTTTATTTTTAATATATTTTTATTAATAGATTGCTAAAAGCCATTTTAGAATTGTATTGTTTTTAATAAACAAACCCTTTTGTTTATTAAAAACAATGTATACAAATATAACATATACATATATGCATACAAATATATATACAAATTCTTAATATATTTTCAATTAGAATATGCATTTCTATATTGTTTCTTATTAATGAAAATAATCAACTATTTTCGAAAATAATTCTGAAGAGTTACGTACATATTATAATGTGCTACAAATAAAAATATAAACATAATTTCTATTTTTTTTTTTTTTTTGTATAGTGTAATTACCATAAAATATCAATGTTAAAATGTCATTAAATAATAAAATCAATAATTTTCCTAACTAAACAATTCACGAATTTCGAAATAAAATCGCTAATTTTAGTTCATGTTATATGAAACAGTTACCAAATAATATGTAAAACCTTTTATTTTTATATCAAAAATTAATAACAAATGGATCAACATCTTTTAAAAATTATATTAATTTCCTGAAAAACATGGTTTCCTCCTTTTAAATATTAAAATAACAAACGGGTGATTTTAACAAGTGCTTTTATATATATAATGCTTTTCAAAAGTTTTAAATTTATCACCAATATCGTGAATTGTTTGGAATTATGAACACATTTCTCGAAATTCATTGTTTCACAGTCACATGAATTAGCCTGGTTGACAAGTTAATCATTATTAGCTTCCTGACAAACATGTTTTAAGCATTGAAATAAGAAACAAGTGTTTTTTATGTATACAATGTTTTTCAACAAGTTCTTAATTCATCACCAATATCGTGAATAGTTTGAAATCGTGAACACAACTACTTCTCGAAATTCATTGTTTCAGAGTCACATGGAATATTCTGGATGAAGAAATTAATGATTAGAGATGCAAAACATTGACATGTCCATATTTTATAAAATAAATTTGCGTTTTTTTTTAACCTGACAATACCATGGTAATTCGCAAAGATAACGATCAATATTAGGATAACACTAATTCTACCACAGATAACCAATCAGAAAAAAAAATGCAATATGATTAATTGTTTTTAACCAAATGCGATATAAAAAAATGACAGCATAACGATATCGGGATAAAAATAGCAACCAAAATCAAGTATATTTCATGAATTGGTGGAGCTTCATTCAACCATTACCAGTCCACACAAGAATAGTTTGATAAATGCTTTCCTTATCATTTTGGCATATTCAATTTTGAATGGATAAATACTTACATTTAGTCTCTTTTGACCTTGAATGTCTCAGAGCCCATTTTAAAATTACTCTTGTTTAATCTCTAATCCATATTTTTTTATAACCTTGGAGAGTTCTGCACCTGGTTTGTCCTGCGCTATTGAACTTTAATTTTTTCAAAACATATGTATTAATAAATCTTTCTCTTATAACACAGCATCCATATTATATAACAACATGATATAAGTATGGTCGTAAAATTACTCTTGCATGCATAATTGTAAAATTACAACTTGAATTTCAGTGAAAATTTGAAAAAAGAAGTCATACACCTCACCATGTATTCCGTAGGTTTACAACGACGGACTTTCCTATTTAGATATTACCGAAATACATCTGGCCATGTAACTCTTTTCAATAGTATTGTAAAAGGTATAAATATTAAACATTTGTCCAATTTGAAGTATTGCATTAATTTCGTACTCATATAAGATATGCAATAAAATTAAATCGAAGATGCATCTTCTGTAAGAATATATAAACTTAAAATATTATCTTTCATTAAATGATAGGATACATTTTTAATATTTTTCTGCAAATCAGAAGTGAACCTCAGTTGTTTTCAGTTCTGTGGTCTTTGTTCTTTTGTCTTTCGCTAACATAATGGCAATTTGGTTTGGTTTCTCGCTCTACGGTCCTTTTTTGCACTAGGCTATTTTAAGATAATGATACCAGGACCTACAGTTTAACGTAGATTCCGAACCACTAACGAACAACTCTTCTACCGCCAGGATTCAAATCTGATGATTGTGGTACTAAAGGCCAGAGCACTAGCCATTGGCCATCAGGTCGCTAACAGTATGGTAGAGATGTAGCAGATTCAGCACTGAATAAGGATCACCAAAGCGAATCTGTTCATTGCATTCAAATTACCCACCACAATTTTGAAACGACATTCACCACATGACGTCAGGGTGTCCCCCTATCCTACCAATCTTAACAAATTCAAAGAAGGCACATTCACAACTAGGCAAACAGACAACCTTTCTTTCTGATTGGTGTAGCCTTGTCAAGTTTTGCACCAGTTCAGAAACTCATTGCTATATCCATTAGGATTTCTGATCTTGTTTACATTTGTTACTACTGATTAAATCGTTTCAAACTTATTTTTAAAATGTAGAAAATGATTTTTACCTCAATTTGATTTCAAATTCGTGAACTTATTTTTGTTGATTAAGTTGAATAAAGAATGGCTTTTAAACTAATATAAATAAATGAAGTATCTGAGCAATTAATCAATGTCCTACATCAGTGATACGGAACATTACTTAAGTCTTATTATAAATGCCCAGCATAAAATCGTAAAATATCTTAATAAATTGAGATTTTTACGTACTTGTTTATTTAAAGTTTGTGCAGAAAATAAGAAATTCTTTATATTTATTTACATTCTAATATATTTAATTATATGCATTTTCCATTTCATATACTATAACATTTCTTATTAAGGTTTTACAACTTTCTGGCATTATCAATGATTTAAAAAAACTCTACATGAAAACAAGTAGAAGAATATTACTCTACATTGTCATGAAGGATATTTTATTCTGCACATTATATTTATATTTTTTTGTATGACAGCTGCCATACATTAAATATATTTTACATGCAGAATATTAATAACAAGCAATCAAGAAGTACTCAAGAATATTTTATCTCTTCAAATGGCTGTTTAAAGAAGCTACAAGATC
Organism: Caerostris darwini; assembly: GCA_021605075.1. Lineage (NCBI taxonomy): Eukaryota > Metazoa > Arthropoda > Arachnida > Araneae > Araneidae > Caerostris > Caerostris darwini. The sequence goes on along the minus strand of BPLQ01001095.1, from coordinate 316,305 downwards.
TTTGTTATATACTATATGCATAAGTTATTTCGTCTAAATTAACTTAATGTGATGTGATTTAAATGTCTAAAGACATACTTCTCATCCACATGGACATTAGTACCTGAAAATGCATGAAATGAATCTGATATGCTAACACATCTAATTAAATCTATTAAAAAATATGAAGTCATAAATTTACATACAACAGATTTATACATATTTAAATATCTTATCAAATTACTTACTAGTATGTAATTGTAATTTGTAACTGCAGACTTCAAAGACACCGTATAAATGAGTATCTTAAATTTAAAACTTTTATCACTTAATCATGCTTACAAGTTCTAAGAATTCTGTGGAATATTATAATAATCTTGTTCTTTTGATATTTTTCGCAATCGAATCTCAAAATGTATAGAATTAATCGGCAGAATCAAAATAAATTTAATATATCCCGCATCTTTAAAGATTAAATCAAGAATTATCTTTGTTTTTCGCATTTTAATGCTAATATCTACTAAGATGATAATTCATTAATATGTGCATTAATATTATTCGTATTGGGACGTTGTTACTCAAGTCCGCAGCATATCTTCCAGCACGTGCCCCCACGGTTGTGGTAAATGAGTAACAGCGGTGCAGACCTTGCTTATGGCATAACGATAACTATCTATGCATTGCCAGCTGCATTTGAAGAAAAAAAATGGTATGCTTATTTTTAAATATTTTCTTAATATAATTTCTATAATCCGCTGTAAATAAATTCAAATAACCACCAATCCAGAACGTTTAAAATACAACATTGTTGTGTCAATACTATATCTTTAAAGAACCAGAGGAATGTAATTAAATTCCTCCGTAACACGTAAAATATCGTAGGAATTTATTCACTTATTGGGAAGTAATGTGCCGAAACTGTAAAACACCAAGGAACATTTATAACTGACACTACTCTGCATTAGAAAACAATGAAAATCTTAATAATGTGATAGATGTATCGTAACATTAATGGAACCATTTGAAAGGCTTTAATTTAACGGAAGTGTTGGTCAACATATTTAGTTGGTGAAGAATTGAATCATTTATTCTCCCACAGCGGACTTTTAATTTAATTATATTTTATTTGAAATATTGATTTAATCGTAATTTTCAATATAATTGATTCCATATATTATATACAAATATACTGTCCAATGTCATATCTTGTAATTTATGGGGTATTCAGTATCATTTGTCAATACAGTAATAAAATAGAGAGTGTTATGTTTTTGTTGTTTGTTGTATCTATCCCACTTGGTTGGCTAAGCCCCCGAGCCCATACGTACTCATGATTGAAGGGGAAGGTAGCAGCTTCTGTTGTGATGGAGAACCCGTAGGTAGAAGTCTGACTTTGGCTCCGTGACGCTCTTACAGTCATAGGATACCAGGACCTACAGCTTAAAGTGGATATGTGGTACTTTGCTTACAAAATATAGAAACTCCATTATTTTTTATTAACGATTGCTATAATATCTATATTTTAACTCAGAGGATCATTATACAATTTGGAATATGTTTCGAGCTATCACATTTCATAAAGATAACAGAAACGATGACACTTTATTTCTAAGGGCTTAAATTCAGTATAAATTTAATATCATTGTCAAGTCTCAATCTGATTGACTACAAAGAGGCCTTCTTGATAAATTAGATAACCATATTTGAGGGATAATTCAACCGTATTATTTACATTAAGGCTATTTTATCCTCAGGTTTAATGCGATTACATTTTGCCAGCACGAATATCATATTCTATCTTTCCTTAAAATAATTGTCCTTACGGATTTGAGAATGAATAGGGAACTTTGATATAATATATAATGAAAAGATCCAATCAATCGCACAAAATTAATAATGACTTAATTTAAATTTAATTAATTTTAATCTTGATCGTGAATTTTCCATGGTTATATGCCTTTCTATTATTAATTGATTTTAAGTTATCTTCATCAAAATGGTGGTATCAAATATTGTTTGTAAAATAATATGACTTCGCATCTTATGCTAATACTCACATTTGCATTAGTAATAATTTAATTTAAGTAATTCTGACTTTCAAAATTAATTTTCTTGTTCTGCACTTTTATAATGTTTATGGGAAATCATTTTATTTTATTAACTGTTAAAGAGTTTGTAGTGTCAAATATTGCTTAGAAAATGCATATTTGTTTTGCATATTTGCTAATATTAATGGGAAATAATTTTATTCAATTCCTTCTATTAAGTTCACAGTCTCCCTATATATATCTTGTTCAAACATTCAATCGTTCATAAACTACTTTTTATTCATCCATTCAAGTTCAAATACATTTTTTTTAACTTGTAGTGGACGACACTGAATGTTAATACAGTTTTTTCAAATATTAATTCATTCATTAAATTTAATTAATTCATTTTTTTTTTATATTACTTGTTTACTAAATGTAAAAAAGTTTATAGTGCCAAATATTGCTTAGAAAATGCATATTTGTTTATTATAAATTATATCAAGCGAAATATTATGTTGCTAATACAATTAAAGGTTTAAGGTTTAATTTAATGTTTAAAATTTAAACACTTTATACAATTAAATGCAGAATTGATAATTTTATGTAGATATAAATATGCATAATATTTAATTTTCTAACAAGAAATTAATAAAACATATTTTTCAACAAAAATATTTAAATTTTTTATTATTTCAAATATGAAAACTAAATAATAAATTAGTGTCAACAATTTTTGATAAAATTTAAGAATTATGTTAGTATTTTAAACACATCGTTTTGTTTTTGTCTATAAGATTGTTAAATGATAATTTTTTATCTTCTTTTTAAGGAATGTTTAAATATTTCATGCTAATAAAGATTCTAGAATGTTTAGAAATTTTACTTAGGAATTTTATTTTAATCAATAGGTATAAATTTCTTAAAAGTAATGTAGAATTATGCTATGTAAAATATTTAAATAAGGAATTAAATAATTATTTTTAAATCAAAAGTTTTTATTATAATTAAAAATATATGTTATCATAGAATGTATAATTTTTTAAAGCAAACTTTTACTATAGTTAATACTGTGGATGTTACTATTTCAAGATAATAAAAAAATGAATAAATGATTGTAAATATAAGAGAGAGATTTCAATACATAAATTATACATTGAAAGATTTTATAAAATTATGAATTATTTATTGAGCGTATATAATATATGAATTATTTAATACGTGTATATAATATATGAATTTTTTTAACACTTATTGTCTAATAAACGGTCTAAAAGAAAAAAATTAATTTATTGTCAGTTGTTCTCATTCATTGTCATTTGTACTTAAAAAAAATGATGAACAATTTAAGATTTATTTAACGAATCTTTCTAAACTATTTCATGGCAAATATTAGCAAAATAGAATAAGTCAAAAACAATTAAATTACAAATACAATGTTGGTATCGGCATTATATATAAGAAAACATTAAATTGATTAAATTGTATCAGAAAGATTAATTTTTAAAAAAATCTTAAAATGTTGATGAAATAGTTCACTCAAAAATAAAGCATACTAGATTCAATTTAGAAACTTTTAATAGCATAAATTCATAATAATTTGGAATAAAACATCTTACAAAGCTCTATAGAAAAATATCGCAGTCATAATTAACAGTTTTTTAATTATTGACAAAAGCTCTATTATAACTGACTCATATTTATTAAACTTACTCAGATTTAAATTGATTACAAAAACAAAAAGTTACCAAATATCATTAGAATTTTCAAAAAAAAGGCTATTTATGTATTATGCATACATCCTTTGTAATGACTTGAAGTACGCATACATGTCTGTCTCTTTATAAATAAATAAATTATATATATATAATAACATTATATTCGTAATTTAAGTGTTTTTAACTTATTCTATTTTGCTAACATTTGCCATAAATTGTTATTTATTTTAGAAAAATTTATTAAATAAACCGAACTTTTCACCATTTTTTTTTAAATACAAATGCCAATGAATGAGGAACATTGTCAATAAATAAAATTTTCTTTATATATATATATATTATATATATAACATTGTCAATAAATAAAATTTTCTTATATATATACATATATATATATATATAAGAAAATTTTATTTATTGACAATGTTCCTCATTCATTGCCATTTGTATTTAAAAAAATGGTGAAAAGTTCGGTTTATTTAATAAATTTTTCTAAAATAAATAACAATTTATGGCAAATGTTAGCAAAATAGAATAAGTTAAAAACACTTAAATTACGAATATAATGTTGGTATCGGTATTATATATAAGAAAACATTAAAAATTAATTGTCAGTAACATGATGATTAATTTTAAAAATGTTAAAGTGTTGAACAAATAATTCCCTCAAATAATGCATACTAGTTTTCAATTTTCATTCATTGTCCTTTTTATTTTAAAAAAATGGTGAAAAAGTTTGGTTTATTTAATGAATTTTTCTAAAATAAATATTAATTTATGGCACACATTAGAAAAATAGTATAAGCTAAAATTAAATAATAAGTTAAAATTAATTACATAACAAATACCATGTTAATACCGATATTATATATAAGAAAACATTAAAAAGTGATTAAATTGCCATATTGATTAATTTTTTGAATGAAATAAGTCATCTAAAAATAATTCATACTAATTTCAATTTAACAACTTATACTAGCCTAAATTCATAATAATCTGGAATTAAACATCTTATAATGCACTATAGAATAACATCGCAGTAAAAACAGTAAAACATTTATTTATAATTATTAACAAAGTCACTTTTATAAATAACTAATATTTATTAAACTTACTTAGATTTAAAATGATTACAAAAAAAGTAAATAAAATATTACCAGAATTTTAAAAAAAGGCTATTTATGTATTGTGTATATATCCTTTGTAATGACTTGAAATATGCACACGTGTTTTTCTTTATATATATATATATACATCAGTAATTTTAAATTAACCGTAGCAAATCTTCAAAAAAAATTATAGTAAACAGAGGGTTCACTCAAGATAATTTTTCTTCTCAAGGTTCGCAAGAAAAATTACTTTGTTCTCGTACGCTGTTGAATTTAATTTGCCATGTAAAATCGCAACTAATTTGGCAAATGTTTTATTCATTTGCTATTTTTTATGATGAATATTATTTTTTTTGTAGTAAAAAGTTATAAATATTCAGCTTAAATATTCAAAACCTAGAGAATACTGCTACTTTAAAACAGTTATCAAAGTTAAGAGAACTTTTCTTTTTAGATCGTAAGTGATTTTTTGTGTGAATAATTTCATGCGGTTTAAATTATTCTTTATTTAAATATGTATTTATAGTTTTTATTTAAAACCTAACTAATAAAATATATCCTAAGTAATTACGTTTGTCATCAATTCGTACAGTTATTTAAATAGGTTATTAAAATTTAAATTAGGATAATTATATTTCATTTGTTACACAATTCAAATAAATTTTAAATATAAAAAAAAGATAAAATGCCCTATTTATTTCAACTTCTGAATCAGAATGAAGAAAAATATTAGGATGCTAGTGAAATAACCTACTTTTGAACATGTGTATATCTTATTTTTATATTAAGATTAAAAAATAAAGCTATTATAAATAATTAAAATAAATTGGTAATTCTTCCATTCTTTAAATATTCTGAAGCATATTGTGTTCTTCTTAGTGTATCGAACTGTTAATGGGTAGAAGCTTATGTCTTTAAAGAAGACTGGTTCTATATCATATTTTGTGATGAGTTAAATTAATATGAATTCTTTACTTTGCATAATTAGTTTATCAAATTTTAATTAAGAAATTATTATTATTTAGCAGACAAAAAATCAAAATTAAAAGAAAAAAATTAAGTTAAAAATTCTTGGGAATTAAAAAAAAAATATATTGTTTTCAAAGTGAAACTTATAATCCAGAAATGGTTCTTAGTAGACTATGCTTAACTATGTAAGGATATACATCAATACACATTACTTATTTAAAAATTATGTTTCCATATTTAAAAGGAAAAATTAAAAATAAATAAAAGAACGAAAAAAGTTTAAACAGAATAAAAAGTCATTATGAAGGGTTCCTTTCTAAATATTAGTTTCAAACAAACATAATTCATAATTTACCTCGATCTCCACTACAATTTACTACAATCTCTAAATGAACAGCTATAGTGATGTAAACTGTTATAATGTGCAAAACATTATTAATATCATTATCAAGATACATATTTTTCACCCAAGTGTTTCAAATATAGGAATCAGATAATTTTAGAAGTAACTGACAAATAAATCCATTTCTAAGAATTACTAAATTGAATATTTATACGGACCCTTGTTACAATATAACAAGTTATTTTGTTATAAATTTGAGAAAGGCTACGAGTATGTATAACTTTCTGAACTATCAATACACTTCAAAAAAATGGTATTCCTGGAAATGGCTAAAAATGAACAATTAATTAATATGATTAATTAACTAACCCCGAGAATTATATCGTAATTGATTCAACATGATAAATTTAGTGAATAAAAATGTTTCTTAGAGAATTAATAAAAATCTTAACAGTTGTTGAAGTTCAAAAATTGACTTTCCCAATTGTAATTGAAAATTGTTTTATTTAGAGCGAAATTTAGCTGTCTGATTAACTTGCTGGTTTGTTTTTTAATTTTTTTGCCTCAGTATAAAAAATATTTTTTCAAGTGTATAAACATAACTCGAATCAAAACTCTTTATATATGTGAAAAATGTTGAATTTTAGTATACCAAAATGTTTAAGTAATTGATCTTCTAGTGTCATATATCTTCCATACAGAATTTTTTTAAATTATTAAATCAATTAATTATTATTCATCGATTTATTATGCATTTAAGAAAATATCTACTAGTATTTCTTTGACAAATTATTTTTTTATTATTATTATAGACTCACATTTAAGCAAAGAAGAATTATTTCGTAAAGGGGAAATGTCTTCAAACTTAATTTATCTGCTTTAATATATTATATAATTTAGCTGAAAATATTTATGGTAAATTATGAAGCATTTATCGAGTTCTAGATTTTCCAGAATAGAAAAATTATTATTATGCATTTAATAAAATTCTAATAATATCAGCACTAATAATTCTTTATGTGCCCATTCATATATTAAGCTTTACAAATATTTTTAATTAAAAATGAATGATGAATTATTTGCTTTAGTAAAACTACTAAATATTTTTAAAAAAAAAAAAAAAAATCAAAACTGTGTTAGTCTGAGTTTTTGAATAAAATCGGTTAAACTTAAACTATAAAATAAAATTAAAAACCTTTATCTTTTGGAACGTGCTTAAAAATATTAAAATGTTAAACCTGTTAAATATTTTTGATAGCCATCAGTATTTTATTTTAATTTTTATGCTATGCATATAAAGAAATTTATATAATATATTCATTTATATTATCGCGATATATGTTTCAAAAGGAGAGAGATACAGTTTTATAAATGAGATAGATAAGCAGCGGTATCTGATTCATATTCAAACATGAACATCTAGAGGCGATATTAGGATAATAAAATCCATTGGAAATTGGTAACGAAAATAATAATTAAAAAAATGTAGAAAAATCGGTTGCAAATATTCTGGTAATCAATTTATAAATCGCATTTGGTTTACAGAGAGAGATAATTTCAATGACTTATTTAATGAGGCAACAGTATCTATATCATTAAATTCAGGGGGTCTGTAATGTTCCATATGACAATTTCTATAATGATGAATATGCATACAGAAATTTTTTAAAACATTTTTTTGGACACCGTACTATGATTTATGTAATTTTAAGACAATTTATGTGATTCCATATTAATAAAATATCATTTTGTTATTAAAAAAATAAAAAGTATTTTTTTTTTCATTTTTTAGCCAAATATATGAAATTGTTAACCTATATGGCGTAATCCAAAGCACATAATAACATTTATTACATTTAAATTTCTGTTATCTTAAACTTCTCGTTCTACTATATGCATATTTTAATGCATTGCAAAAAAGAAGAAACAAATATTCCCAATTTGTGCATTCCGAATTCACTACCTGCTATATAATTCAAACCATGTTTGCTATCTTAAAAGTTTTTAAATATTAATAGTCATTTATGTATATATTCAAAATTCCTGACTTGCATAGATATTTTTTCTGATAGAAAATTTAAGTAGCTTTATCAATTTGACATTTTCTTAACAGTTAAAAAATAAGAGCAGTTTAGATATTTCAACAACCTGTGGAAAAAACACCTTTTAATTTAAGACTAGATCTTTAGATTTTTGATGTAATTTAAAAATATGCATTCTGTTTTAATGCCTGCAAGCAAGTCTGTCTACTTTCAGTGAATAAACAGTAACAGAAAATGTTTTTTATAAAATAAAAATATTGTCTATGAAACCAAACTTATTTATAAAAAGAGCTTATGTATTATATTGAATTACTTTTATTCTAGATATACGTTGCGTAAATATTGAAAGTTGAAATAAAAGTAATAAGATGGTATTTAAAAACATTTGACTTGATTTATTAAATACCATAGCTTTCGTAGGCAATACTTTGTTCATTGGTTTCATAAAAATATGGATACTTTTCAAATACCTACCAGAAAATATGTCTACTTTCATTGGATAAACAGTAACAGAATATGTTTACTACAAAAAATATTGTCTATGAAACCAATCATATTTATTAAATAAAGCCAATTGTTTTATATAACATACTATTTCTTTTATTTTAACCTTTAATATTTAAACACATAATATCTAGTATAAAATAAAGTCATTATAATATATGAATGAACTCTTTTGTTCTTGATGTTGTTTCAAATAATTTGATAAATAGGAATATTGAAGTTGAATTTAACTATTTCCATTGATTGTATATTTCACAAAACTTGCAAATGTCTGTTACAGATTTTAATGATTGATAGCGTTTGTTCCGGGTTAAAAGAGATAGACACATTCTGCTTTTGAAGTAATTAGATTGCAATTAATTCACTAAAATAAAATAAACAAAAAGCCATTAGCAACAATTTTGATAGCTTTGCTTCTAAGAGCGTGAGGGAAACATTTCTATCCATTGTTCCTATACATTTTGCACGGAACTTAATTGCATGCAGAATTACATTTTTAATTTGTAATTAGTTGTACAATTGATATTTATTTTGCATATTATGTGAATTATCATTAAATGAATTATTCATGAATAAAATTTAACCATAACATCTACCCAGCAAAAACAAATTAAACACACCAAAAAGAAATGTTTAAAAATTGTGATAAAAACTTATTGCTTATACTTTTATTATTAAGTGTACAGACATTTCTTTTTCATATAATACTTTTTTATATCGCAAACACAATCATGCGATACAAACATCCATTGCTCCTATAAATTTGGCATAGAATTTAAATTTACATTTTAAACAATGCTGTTTTCTCCAGAATTACATTTGCAAGTTGCAACTATTTGAAGACAGAAGAGTTGATATGTATTTGCATATTATGCAAATTATCATTATATGCATTATTCATGAATTAAGTTTAACTATCTTACTATAACAACCTATCTTTAACAATGTATCTATTTATCTCTATCCCCCTCCTCCCAACACTCCAAAAATAAATGCTTAAAAATTGTGACCAAAACTTACTGCACATACTTTTATTATTTAGTGTACAGGCATATTTCATAATCGCTACATTTTTTTTATATATATCGCAAACACAATCGTGTGATACAAACAGTTTCCCTTTAAAAAAATATTAAATAAAAACGAGAAGAAAAATTTAATATGCAAATATACATATTTCAACAACATGTGAAGAAATTCGCCTTTTTATTTAACTAGATTAAAAAGATTAGTAGTGATTAAATTATATAATATTTCATAACTAGTTTTCCCATACATTTGGCATGGAACTTCAATTTGCATTTTAAATAATACTGTTTTCTCCAGAATCACAATTTGTAAGTTGCAATTAGTTGAAGACAGAAGTGTTGATACTTATTTTGCATATTATGCAAATTATCATTATATGCATTATTCATAAATGAAGTTTAACAATCTGTCTTGTAACAATCCAACAACCTTCCTTTAACATTGTATCTAGGAAATTCTATCTTCCTTCCCCCCTCCCAACACACCAAAAATAAATGTTTAAAATTTGTGATCAAAACTTATTGCCCATACTTTTATTATTAAGTATACAGCCATTTTGTTTGTAACACAACACTTTTTATATAGAAAACACAACCGTGTAATACAAAAATTCCATTGTTCCAATGCATTTTGCATAGAATTTAAATTTATATTTTAAATAATACTGTTTTCTCCAAAACTACCTTTGTAAGTTGCAACCAGTTGAAGACAGAAGAGTTGATATTTATTTTGTATATTATGCAAATTATCATTGCATTATTGATGAATTAAGGTTAACAATTTATCTTTTAATATTCTAAAAACCTGTTTTTACTAATGTATTTATTTAACTCTCCCCGCTACACACCAAAAAGAAATGTTTAAAATTTGTGATCAAAACCTATTGCACATACTTTTATTATTAAGTATACAGTCATTTTTTTTTTATATCACAACATTATTTTTACATAGCAAACACAATCATGTGATACAAACAGCTTTCCTTTCAAAAAATCTTAAATAAAAACGAGAAGACTAATTTAGTATACAAATATGCATAATTCAACAGCATGTGAAATAATCCACCTTTATATTAACTATATTAAAGAGATCTTCAGATTAGTAGTGATTACATGGCGTAATTTAAAAATATGCAATCTTTTCTAAAGCCTCTCGGTAATTATGTCAATGAATAAACAGTAAAAGAATGGGTTTTTTTTATTAAAAAAATATCGTCTATGAAACCAATCGTATTTATTAAACCAAGTCAAATGTTTTTATATACCATCCTGTTACTTTTATTATAGCCTACAATATTTAAACAACTTATATCTAGTATAAAAGAAAGTCAATATAATATATGAATAAACTCTTTTGTTCTTTTTATTGTTTCAAAGTATTTGATAAATTGATATATTTGAGTTAAATTTTATTATTTCCATTTATTTCACATGTCTGTTACAGATTTTAATGATCGATAGCCTTTGTTCCGGGTTAAAAGAGATGGACACATTCTGCTTTTGAAGTAACTAGATTGCAATTAATTCACTAAAATAAATAAATAAACAAAAAGCCATTAGCAACAATTTCGATAGCTTTGCTTCTAACAGCGTGAGGGAAATATTTCTGATTATTGTTCTCATACATTTTGAATGGAACTTAAATTTGCATTTTAAATTAAACTGGTTTTTTTCCAGAATGCATTTGTAAGTTGCAATTAGATGAAGAGCTAATATTTTTTTTTTAATATTCTTAAGTAAATTATGATTAAATACATTATTCATGAATAAAATTTAACAATAACTTCTATCCCCCTAAACAAAAAATTAAACACAGCAAAAAGAAATGTTTTAAAATTATGATTAAACTTATTGCACATATTTTTATCATCAAGTGTACATACATTTTTTATATCATACAGTTATGTGTTATAAACATCCATTGTTACTATACATTTTACCTGGAACTTAAATTTACATTTTAAATAATGCAGTTTTCTTCAAAATTACATTTGTAAGTTGCAATTAGTTGAAGACCGAAGAGTTGATATTTATTTTGCATATTATGCATATTATCATTGTATGCATTATTCATAAATTAAGTTTAACAATTTATCTTCTAACAACCATCTTTAACAATCTTTACACACCAAAAATAAATGTTTAAAAATTGTGATCAAAATTTACTGCACATACTTTTATTATTAAGTGTACAGACATATTTTATAATAGCAGAATTTCTTTTTATATCGCTAACACAATCACATGTGATGCAAACAGTTTTCCTTTAAAAAAAAAGAGAAGGCAATTTTAATATACAAATGTGCACTTAGTGTAAACTTTTTTGCATAATTTACAATACATTTATGATAATTACTGTACACATAGGATAGATTTTAAAATACACGGCAGACCTCAGAGCATTACAGTTTTACATTCACTACACTTCAAAGTCAGAATTTAAACATTCCTTGATGAAGAATAAATTTGCAATGAAAGGTTTTCCATGTCCTGTCATACTATTGGGAGTCAGAAAACAACTACCAGTGAGGAAGAAAAATATAGGAAGCCGAAATGATGCATCAAAGATATACGTTGCGTTACATCGGATAAGTGACAAGATTTAGGCATATATATCATATATATCTTTGGTGACTAATAAGTTAGAAAGTATTATAAATGAGGAGTATAATAAGATTTTGAATTTCCGAACAAAAAAAATATATTTTATTCAATTTCTTAAAAATAGATGAATCGAAAAATAGAAACAGAAGCGTTATAAAAGTATTTTTTTATCTAAATATTATCTGACAATTTTCCATAATTTAACTAAAGTCTATGGTGCACCATTATGGTAAACTTTACAGAGCATTTAAAAACATTAAAAGTAACATTTATCCCCTAACCCCATCATTACATTTATAAAAGAGTTTTCTTACTTTTATTTTCCTACTATCAAATCGTAAAATCAAATATTTATGAATAACACATAAATAACAGTTTGACTTTTCTGAAAAGACATACATTTTGTAAGAAATGAGGCTGCTTATTTCATTTTTGAAGTACATCACATAAATGTCTGATGATTTTTTGCAATAAAAAATAAAATACTTCTCAGCTAGTTAGAATTACATTTTAAAACAAAAATTCCTTAATAGAAATTGATATTATTTTTTAGCAAAAAAATCAATTAATCTCACTATTTGTAAATTGCTAATATAAAATAAACATAATAAAATATTAAGATAATTATCTATTTTTTTTTATTTATGAAATTTGACTGATGGTTAATATAGAAAATAGTTCAATTTCTTATTTAACTATGTAAGAAATTAACTATTCTAACGTTTACTAAAAATAAAATCAGTATTTTTAATTACAAATTTTTGTAGAGTCTATTTTATTTCAACGTAAGAGAATTAAAAAAAATACATACTTTTATAAATTTAACAATGATCCATTAAAAATCAAAAAATAATGCTAAAAATTCTAAATACTAATTAAAACCACTAATTTTAAATATTAGTATAACAACATTATACTCTTTTATATCTAAAAAAAGTATTAAAAAGACGTTTTATTTCATATTTATTTAATCTCATCTATTGCCTATCGCTATAGAGATATAAAAATCTATTAGATTATTTCTCTTGCAGTAACTAGGTGTCAGTATTTTTACGATAACCCAGCTTTTTTTGTTTTGTCGTAACTACGGTAGCATCAAGATTACAATCTAATAATCGGCCAATATAATTGTTTCCAAAGGGTATGATGGTGAGATAAAAATAATAACTAATGAAATTGTGTAAGAGATTATTAATTTAGTAAGGTAATAACATAATTATATCCTATCAAGTTATCACAACTGCTGATATTTATCTTTGTGTTGATTAATTATAGGCTTCATAAAAAATACGTTAAAGGAACCAAGAAAAAAATTACAAAGCCCTTTTTACTAACCATGATTGCCTTATTAATAGTAGTTATAATCATAATTATAATAGTTATACACATTTAATGACATATTAATTTTTATCAATGAATATGTCGTTTTTATTAAGTTAACAGAGAAAATTATTTTTATTAACGATATTTAATAATTTAATTTACTCATTCAAATTACAAAAGAACTTAAGAATAAGTAAGTAAATATAAATTTTGTTTGGTATCATTTAAATATATTATTTAATATAGTATAAAGGAAAAATATATATCATTAAAAAATAAAACTTAATTGTTCCTTATTTGAAAGTACTTGTGTTTAAATAAGGAGCAATTAAGCTTTATTTTTTTTAATAAATAAAAAAAAATATTTAATATATTTATTTCAGACTTGCAAAATATTAGTAAATTACTATTTAGAATTCAGATATGAAACATTTTTTAAAAAAAACTGTTTTTTTTATTATATGCATTAATATGCCATACTTAAAAAGGAGAATATTAAATGAATGAATAAAAACTAAACTATTATGCTTGTAAAAAATATCAATTATATTGAATAAATTAGTTATATAAGTTTTAAAAGTAAAAATTTTTAATATATATCTTAAATCGTTCTCCAAGAACGGCATAAAATTGCTCTATTGACGAAAATCGTGAGAAAATATTTAATTTTGTTGTCCAAAACATAATGAAAATTAAATAAATATTTTTAAAATCAACAATTTTTATTTTAAGCTCTTACCTAATTTTTATTAGCAAATGTAGAAACAAATATTTCCTCAATCAATAGCAAACGTATTTTTATATCTTATGATAAATACATAAATAGCACACACAAAATAAATACGTACATTATATCTATAATAGCGTACATTATATTTATATTTTTATGATGATTATATATTTTGCCATAATAATTAGGTATAAAAATATAATGAATATATTATATTTTAATTTTTGTTTAATTCTATATATTATATGTTAATATATCACAAGGTAAATAGTATCTATTTTATATATAATAAATCTTTTACTAATATGAGTAAAAGATTTATAAGTATAAAAGATATTTTCAAAATAACCATTCATTATCATCATTAATTATTTAGAATTCATTTAGTATCATTAATTTATTTTATGCATTAATTTATTTAGCACTTCATAATTCTTTCATATATCATTATTTTCTTAAAAAGGCATTTATTATGTGTAGTACGATAAATTATAAAATGTAAGTATTATTTAAAAAAAATAAAATATGTTCTATACATAACAAAAATAAATCTAATTGCTTTATGACTATTGATATTTTTTATTGCTAAACTGGTTGGTGACAGATGTCAAATAAATGCAATGTTTTACTAACAACCAGTTAAAGAAAATGAAAAAAGATTTCTTTTTCACGAAAAGATTTTGATAGTAGTTATGAATGATTTAATGTTTAATAATTGGGATTTGGTAGATTTTTTTTTTTTTAATCATGACTATTTAGCACAATTTTTTTCACATATTTAATACTTTGTTCGCCTTTATTACAGGACTGTAGTATATTATTTATTGCATAATGACACTCATTCAGCATAAATTTAGTTTTTATTATTTAAGACATGTTCCTGTGGTTTATAATTTATATAATAATTACGATGCGATTGTGGCAAACCTCCATAATAGTCACAACTTGAATACATATAATAGTCTTGACATGGCCATTACAACCAGCTTAATAATCGCAATGGAGATTACAACATGTGTAAAAATTCCTAATGAGAATTGTGACAACATGCCTAATAGGCACTCTGTAGGTTTTTTTTTCCTTCTATATGACTCACAAATGTAAATGTTAAAAGGCCCTTTTTTTATTTGCCGCTTGCTAGGCTGTTTGGGATCTAAATAAAAGACTAGATTTCAAATTATTTCATAAGATGCAAAACAAAGAAAATTGTATACTGAAACTTTGAATGATATTATATCCTGACAGCAACTTAAATTTGGAAAAAATTCATCGAGTTTATTAATGACATAAAAATTAATTTGAACTTTCATCGGATCAAATTGTAAACCAATACAAAAACAACAACAAGTAAGTAAGTTCTTTGTGAAAATATAAGCAAAAAATACAGTGAAATGTAATTAATAATTTTTAATTTTAGAATTTTCAGCTTCATTACATAGAAACTAAACACGGAAGTATTTTTTTCTGTAATATTGTAATATGTGTATAGGACAACCAGAATGTAACTGGGTGTGGTTGGCTTGAGATACTTGAAGATACAGGTTGGAGAACCACACACGAACCCACACCACACATATATTTAGCCCATTTAAAGACAGATAATTATATTTTCGTGGAAAGACTCCACTTCTAAGCCAAAAATCAGAAACACAGACATGCGCAGAATGCGCAAAATATACTTCCTCCGCGGATGAGAGTCTAGGCCAAGTAAACATTTTCCCTCAGCACCACAGGTGGCGCTATTGTAAGTGGGTAGGTTTGCTTTGTCTTGTCGCTGTGGACTAATTAGTCAGGGACCTACAGTTTAACGATTACGAACCACTAATAAACATCCATACCCCCGCCAGGATTCGAACCTGGAGCTTGTGCTTACCAAAGACCAGAGACCTAGCCAATTGGCCACCAGGCCGCTTGCCAGTGGGTAGGAGGTAGCAACCCTGCAATGAAACAACCATAACCAACAGTTACGAAACAATCACGCAATGAAAGTGAAATGAAAAATATGTTGCTCTTAAATAACACTGTAACTATTTTTCAATAAATTAAGTTGAATTTATTGAAAATTACTTACCTTCTGATACTCATTTATTTAAATAATAAACTAATAATAAATAGAAAATTACATTATAAATAATAAATGTAATTTGGAAAAGAAATTCAGAATAAAATTAAACAGTCTGAAAAGGAAAGTACTGTAACTTTATTATTCTCTGACTATTACCATTAGCATGATAAGAATTTTTGTTTATCTACTAGCTCATTATTACTAATTAACTTTGTTCCTCTGGATACATAATAATGTGCAAGTCTATTTTAAATATCATTTAGGGACAATTTAACAATGCAAATTAAGGAAAGATGAGCATAATCCTGCTCAGACTCGAAACTGTCTTAAGGAATCATCCTTAAGTGCCGTTTATGGTTATCGAAATAAAGGATTTTAGCGAATGCAAATTAATCTTATTTTCCCTTAAGCCGTATGTATGAAAATGCATATAAAACATAATCCCTTAATGTCATTTGTCTCATTTACGAAAATGTACGAGACTGCTTACATTAATCTAAATTCAAAAGTAAAGTTAGTGCAAATTCGTCCGAAGCTTAAGGGCTGATAGTATTGAATGGTCTAGCAAGTAATAAATTATCTGCTACTGGATTGTTACTTGTATGTCATTATGGTAATTTAATAGAATTTATGTTTTTAAGTAACATTAAAATGAATTTAACTGAAAAAATTTATTTTGATATTTCCTATTTAATATGTTGTTTTCGAATGCTGGCAGTTTGATCTGAAGTCATTCGCTTCTAGAACAGTAGCTAATGTAGCAGATTTAGCACAATCCAGGGTTTACCACTACGCTCGCAGTTTGTTCTATGCTTTTGAACGAATTCAAAAGGGACGTCATTATAGGTGGACACTCAAGTATAGAGCGTGTATTACACTCATGTACAGAGTGTGCATTACACTTAATATAGAGTGTAAAGTTTGTATTATACTCAATATAGAGTGTAAAGTTTGTATTATACTCAATATAGAGTGTACAGTTTGTATTATACTCAATATAGAATGTACAGTCTGTATTATACTCAGTATAGAGTGTACAACGTGTATTATACTCAGTATAAAGTGTACAGCGTGTATTATACTCAATATAGAATGTACAGTATGTATTATACTCAATGTAGAGTGTGCAATATGTATTATACTCAGTAAATGTACAGTGTGTATTATACTCAGTAAGTGTACAGTGTGAATTATACTCAATATAGAGTGTATAGTATGTATTATACTCAATATAGAGTATATAGTATGTATTATACACAATATAGAGTGTATAGTATGTATTATACTCAATATAGAGTGTATAGTGTGCGTAGTATGTGTATTACACACAATATAGATTGTAGAAGTTAGAAGTTCTAACTTCTGTATCGTGTCGTTGAAGGAGGAAGGAAATGCCTTCCGGGAGGGCTTTTAGGGGGAACTACTCAACATTTCCGACTAACGATGCAAGATGCTGAACATCACAAACGCCATCGACTCTCTCATTTTTTGAAACAGTGTTTACAAGAAAGCAACCAGTGGATTGAACCTCCGCCCTAATGCTCACCAGCGGGGTACGTTACCACTGAGCCACGAGTCGGGCAAATCTTTTGTTTACTATTAAAATAATTACTGTTTATGTCTCTAAACTTTATAGTTCTTTGATGAGTTATTATTTTATGTAAGTGAAAAAGAAGATCGAAGTTATTGAATCATAATAATAATCTTTTTTTTTTGCAAAAAGTTGATATAATATTACATAGCTGAAAATATTTAATCAATTTAAATATATAGAAACATTAGAAGTGATAGAATAATTTTTTCAATGCTTTAAATATGTTAGATCGAAACAGAAATAAGGAAATCCGTGTTATACGAGGGATTTCCTGTAGCAAAAGTAAAAGTAACCTAATATAACTTAATTATTTCATATTAATTAACTTAACCAAAAGCACGTAAAGTCATTTAAATAAATGTTTCTTATTTCCTGCACGTTTATTACAGAACGTTGAAAAACATGGTCTTTTAATGAAAACACGTAAATGTACTTTTTTTTTAGCAATACGATGGATCAAACGCTAATTCCTAACATTCCTCACAAGGCACGTAACTGGCTAATTGAAATAATTGCGTAGTGTAGTATGTAATTTAATTGTACATGTACAAGAAGACAATTAATCTCACTTTGTTAAGACTAATCAACTTGGCGACTAGATTTAATAATGTTAAAAGTCACGTTTATTTTATAAAAAGTTTTTGTAATCAAATGTCAAAAACTTATTATTTATATGTTCCTGACCATCATATGATATATATCTTATATCTTAATTTATGGGATGTTTAAGAATTTGTGCAAATTAAATTGATCCACCCATTATTATGTGAATAATCTGCATCATTTGGACTTTGATGTGGGCTTAACACAACGTACGAGACTAAATTATTTAAATAATGTTGACATAAAAATAGCACGTGTTATAATAACAACATGTCAAATATTATTTTTGAGTAGTACCTGGAAAAAAAAAAAAAAAAAAAAAAAAAAAACGTTACAGATAAAACTAATTGTTATTTATGGGATATAGAATTTAAATTCAGAGCATGTTCTCCTGCTGTGATGATGATGAATAATTTTGAAAATAATTGACTGTGCATAGAAATATATTAAAAATGAAAGTATACTGAAACACTTTATTAAAAACATAAAATGTAAAAAAGATAAATAAATTTGTGAATGGTTCAATAAATTATGATTTTAATTCAGATTATATTTTAATATATTCATTTTCATAACTAAAAATTTTACGCTAGTATTTGTTATCAGTAAGCATGTTTATGTTGTTGTTGTTGTTTCTTATCCCACTTGGCTGGCCAAGCCCACAAGCCCATATGGACTCATGATTGAAGGGGAAGGAAGCAGCTTCTGTTGTGATGGAGCACCCGTAGGTAGAAGCCTGACTTTTGCTCCGTGACACTCTTACAGTCATGGGAGACCGGGACCTACGGCTTAAAGTGGAACCACTACAAACATCCATGGCACCGCCGGGATTCGAACCCGAAACCTGTGGCACCGAGCGCCAGAGCGCTAGACACTCGGCTATTCAGGTCCCAAATTTGCCAACGGCACGCAGTGTTCCCAGGTGGTCACCCACCCAAGTACTGACCGCGCCCAATGATGCTTAACTTCGGTGATCTAACGAGAACCGGTATATTCAGCATGGTACGGCCGTTGGCACAGCATGTTTATTAATACGTTATTTGTTTAATTCATGTGGATTCATATGTTATCATCGATTTATCGATCAGTTGAAAGTTATCATCGATTTGACAATAATAAAGTTCAAGAAGATCAATAATATCATGTATTAACGACCCAACCAGATTAAGTAAAATTATTTTATTAATTAAGTTTAGTTTACTAAATTAAAAATGGTAATTAAAATAATTAATAAAATATATTTTAATACGCTTTTATTAGCTTCACCTGTATGTTTGTATGCATGTAACTGACTTTTTCCTCTGGAGATCTGTTTCTCCTCATATACACTAATAGCGCTGCAAAGAAACATTTACAGGCATCTTTCAAAAAGAAAACAGTTGATTCTTTTTAATACGCTTTTATATTAGTTTCACCTGTATGTTTGTTTGTAACTGACTCTTTGGGCTCGATTTTGCCCTACTTTAAGCGATCAGATCCGTGGGACAGTGGCACAACGGACTATTCGCATTTAGCCTTTGTTTTACTCACAATTATATTATTGTACGAACTATAGTTCCACACCTCCGTACCGGGACCTCATTTAAATATTAGTTTAACAACACTAAAAAACATGCTTTTAGAGTTAATCAAACTAAAAAGTAAAAAATAAATGAATAATTAAAAAAACTAAAAAAAACACGCTTTTAGAGTTAATGAAACTAAAAAGTAAAAAATAAATTAATAGTTTAAAGAAACTAAAAAAACACGCTTTTAAAGTTAATCTATCTAAAAAGTAAAAAATAATTGTTAACATAAGAATAAAATGACTGACGAGAAAATGAATGTCACTGTTCCAAAAGCGTGGGGTGCTTTGTATGACATTTTTACACTAACTCTGCATTTCGGAATGAACTAGTGAAAAATTATAACGATTGATATCGAGCACCCCACGCTTTTAGAAATGTTACATTCATTTTCTCGTCAGTCATTTTATTCTTATGTTAACAATTATTTTTTACTTTTTAGATAGATTAACTCTAAAAGCGTGTTTTTTTAGTTTTTTTAAACTATTAATTTATTAGTGTTCATAATCAATAAATGTAATCAATAAATGTAAAATACCCTTAACAAAAACAAGTGTTCTTTATATTACAAAAATTGATATTATTAAGATTATATATATAACTATGCATTTTTTAATTTCTTGCAAACAGACTAAAAGTGGCCTGATGGCCGAGTGACTAGAACTCTGGCATTCAATGGCACAAGTTTCGGGTTCGCGTCACGGCGGTTCCATGGTTGTTTGTAGTGATTCGGAACCTAATTTAAAACCCTAGGTCTCGATCTAATATGACTGTAGAGAGTTAGGCGTAGGGTTGATGGGTTGACTATACGTAGAAACTAGAAAGTACTATACCTTAGAAAGAAAACATCTCCTACCTCGTAATCTGACAGTAGGCAGACGGCTTGGCCCACCATGGGGCTGCTGCGCCAATGAAGAAGAAACACATCAATAATTGTTTTAGTACACCCCTAATATTTGTTCTAAAGTAGTTTTAATTTATCCAGTTTTATTACGTAAAAATAGCGCGTGTTATAATACCAACATGTCAAATATTATTTTTTAATAGTACATGGGAAAAAAAGGCAAAAAAAAACAAAAAACATTCAGATAAAACTAATTGTTATTTTTGGGATATAGAATTTAAATTCAGAACATGTTTTCCTCTTATGATGATGAATAATTTAAAAAATAATTGACTACGCATATAAATACATTAAAAATGAAAGTATGCTGAAACAATTTATTAAAAAAAAATAAAATGTAAAAAAAAAAATTTTTGAATGGTTCAATAAATTATGATTTTAATTCAGATTATGTTTTAATATATTCAATTTATAACTAAGAATTTTACGTTAATGTTTGTTATCAGTAAGCACGTTTATTAATACGTTATTTGTTTAATTCATGTGGATTCATACCTTATCATCGATTTATCGATTCATAACTTATCTCAATCGAAAGTTATCATCGATTTGACAGTAATAAAATGCAAGAAAGTGAATAATATGTATTTACGATCCAAACAGATTAAGTAAAATTATTTTCTTAATTAAGTTTAGTTTATTAAATTAAAAGATGTTAAAAAATATTTTATTAATTATTTTAATTAAGTGTTCATAATCAATAAATATAAAATACGCTTTACAAAAAAAAAATTGTTTCTATAGCAAACTTGCAATTATTTTATATTTGCTATTAAGATTAAATACATATATCTACGTATTTTTTTAATTACTTGTAAGCAGACTAATAATATTTTTTAGTAAATTCGTACTATTTACAGTTATTTGTTCTAAAATAGTTTTACTTAATCTTATTCATTCAGTTAATAGTTTCAAATCTTAAGTAAAAGTCAATAATATCATGTATTTAAGATCCAAATAGATTAAGTAAAACTATTTTATTAATTAAGTTTAGTTTATTAAATTAAAAAATGGTAATTAAAATAAATAAAATATTTTTTGTTCATAATCAATTAAATAAAAAATACCCTTAACAAAATAAAAATTGTTCTTTCTGTAACAAACTTGCAAATATTTTGTATTTGTTATTAATATTAAATTTATATATAACATCGTATTTTTTCAATTACTTGCAAACAGACTAATATTTTTTTAGTAAATTCTTAATATTTATAGTTTTTTTAATCTAAAACAGTTTTAATTTATCCGATTTATTACGTAAATAGTTTCAAAATCGCAAAAAATGTAAGTTAGTAAAAGTCAATAATATCATGTATTAACAATCCAAATAAATTAAGTAAAACTATTTTAATAATTCAGTTTAGTTTATTAAATTAAAATTTTTTTAATTAAAATTAATATTAAAAAACATTAATTCACATTCATAATTAATAAACATATAATACAATTAACAAACAAATTTGTTCTTTCTATAACAAACTTGCAAATATTATATTTGCTATATACACTGAAGTGACAAAAGTCATGGGATACCTCTTAATATCGTGTCGGCCCTCTTTTCGCCCGGCGAAGTGCAGCAACTCGACGTGGCATGGACTCAACAAGGAATATTGAGCCATGCTGTCTCGATAGACGTCCGTGAAAGCGTTGATGATGCAGGATTTTGGGCACGAACAGACCTCTCGATGATGTCCCATAAATGCTCGATGGGATTCATGTCGGGCGATCTAGGTGGCCAGATCATTCGTTGGAATTGTCCAGAATGTTCTTCAAACCAATCGCGAACAGTTGTGGCCCGGTAACATGGCGCATTGTCATCCATAAAAATCCCATCGTTGTTTGGGTACATGAAGTCCATGAATGGCTGCAAGTGATCTCCAAGTAGCTGAACATAAGCATTTCCAGTCAATGTTCGGTCCAGTCGCACCAGAGGACCAAGTCCATGCCATGAAAAAACAGCCCACACCATTACGGAGCCACCACCAGCTTGAACAGTGTCTTGCTGACAGTTTGGGTCCATGGCTTCGTGGCGTCTGCGCCACACTCGAACCCTACCATCAGCTCTTACCAACTGAACTCGTGACACATTGGACCAGGCCACGGTTTTCCATTCATCTAGGGACCAACCTATATGCTCACGTGCCCACGAGAGTCGCTGCAAGCGATGTCGTTCTGTCAGTAAAGGCACTCGAGTCGGTCTTCTGCTGGAATAGCCCAAGAAATCCAAATTTCTCCGCACAGTTCTAATAGACAATCCCTTGTACGTCTCACATTGATTTCTGCGGTTATTTGACGCAGTGTTGCTTGTCTGTTAGAATTTACGACTCTTTGCAGACGTCGCCGGTCTCGGTCGTTAAGTGCAGGCGGTCGACCACTGCGCTGTCCATGGTGGGATGTTATGCCTAAAATTTCATACTCTCGGCACACTCTTGACACAGTGGATCTGGGAATGTTGAATTCCCTAACGATTTCCGAAATGGCATGACCCATGCGTCTAGCTCCAACTAACATTCCGCGTTCAAAGTCTGTTAATTCCCGTCGTGCGGTCATCATCACGTCAAAACCTCTTCACATGAATAACTTGAACAGAAATGAAAGCTCTGCGAAAGCACTGCGCATTTATACCTGTTCTACGCGATGCTACTGCCATCTGAAAATTTGCATATTGCTGTCCCATGACTTTTGTCACTTCAGTGTATATTTGCAACTATGTATTTTTTAATTTTTTGTAAACACATTAATATGGGCCTGTTGGCCGGGTGACTAGCACTCTGGCGATCGGTGCCACAAGTTTCGGGTTCGAGACCCTGCGGTGCCATGGATATTTGTAGTTCGAAATCCACTTTAAACCGTAAGTCCCGGTCTAATATGACTGCAGAGTGTTGGGCGTATAGCTGAAAATACTACACCGTGAAAAGAAAACATCTCTTGTCTCGAAATCTGCCAGTAGGCAGACGAACTTGGCCCATCTTGTGACCTTTGCGCCAATGAAGAAGAAAACCATTAATAATTGTTTTAGTAAATTCGTAATATTTGTTCTAAAACAATTTAAATCATCCGATTTATTATGTAAATAAATTTTAATGTGGATATAACTACTCTTAACCTGCCCTGTATATGGCATAAGATTATAATTTTAGTTTGATACTGGTCAACATGGTGGCAATGTTAGTACATAAATTATTCTCTAATCTACTTAAATATAATCAAAGAGTGCGAAATAGATATTATTAATAAAGGGGGAAAATGATCCTGCAATATCTGCAATATTTATAACATGGTATCATCATAAGTGGATTAATAAGTACGATTTTTACAATCGTGCACATATTTTGATATTTTCATTATGACGATCTGTTGGTGTAAATCATTTTCTGTTTGTCGTTTATTTGTTAGAAATTGAATACAATTATATTTATCATCACCATCATCAGTGGCGCAACAGCCTCATGGTGGGCCAAGGCCGTCTGCCTACTGGAAGATTTCGAGAGAGTAGACGATTTCTTTTTACGGGTAGTGCTATCAGCACTACGCCCAACGCTCTACAACCATATTTGACCGGAACCTACGGTTTAAACCTACGAACCGCTCACAAACATCCATGCTACCACCAGAATTCGAACTACCAAAGTCTGTGGTACCAAAGGCGGTAGACAATTGGCCATTAGGCCGCAATTACTTTAATTCTAAAAATAAATTGTGTTTTATACCGCTGAATATTTTTAGGAGAGAGAAATTAAAGAAATTTTCATTTCCTTATCTTTACAATACATATACAAATACATGAATACATGAATAAAATGTTATATGTGATATTAATTTTTTAATATATATGTGTTAGTAAACATATGTGTAAGTATATATTTATTTTAATTAATTCTATTTTCAAATAAATCGAATTAAATAAGGATCTATACCACTAATTTTATATATATACTGACCTCGTATCTACTTTAGGTTCTACAATTTTTAATTAATTGTCAGTAAATCAGAACTCCATTTAAAAAATTTTAGATAATTTTCAATTTAACGGTTAACCTAAACTTCTATTTATTTCATTGTATCAATGCAGAATGTAGAAAACCATCGGAATTTCGGTTTAATTCAAAACTGAAAGATTCAGTGAAAAATCGCAGATTGTATGCAAATGATTAAACCCGTATTTCGACTTTTAAAATGAAACTTTCGCTGCGTGAACAAAGACTACTTGAAAAGATTTTTCTGCCTTAGAGAGTCATGAGAGTTCGTAATCTTTCAAGAAAATTGAAATTTCTGGGAATCTTTCCGATAGTATTGAAAGATAAAAATTAAATGGTATACTATCAAGTCGTTTACAGATTAGGAAAAAAAAAAAAAATTCGCAAATGTACAATGGTTATTTGTCCACTACTAAATTAAAAACAATTTATTCAACAATGAAATATTAAATATGAATGATATTAAATATGAATAATATAAAATATATGAATAATGAATATATATATATATATAGATTAAATATGAATTTGAAATGAAATAAGAAAATATAAAATTATATATTTATTAAAAAGTATTTAATTCTTACACGAGTTTCAATGGTAAATATTAATTTGCCTTTCTAAAATTATTTTCCCCTGCAAAAATATAATCCTAATATAAGTCGAATCTGACGCTCGGTGTAACAGGTTTCGGGTTTGGGTCTCGGCGGTGCTATGGTTGTTTTCAGTGGTTCAAAATCTATTATATCCGTGTAATCGTAACATTTCAAGAAAATTGAAATTTTTACGAATTTTTCAATAATATCGAAAAATAAAAACTAAATGTTGTACTATAAAGTTATTTATAACACAGAAAAAAAGCATTAAAATAAATTATCAAATCAAAAAAAAAATAAATAAATAAATAATAAAAAATATAAAATCAAATTTACAAGGCTCATTGGTTCAATAAAACAAATAATAATAATTAAAAAATATTCAGGAAAATATGAATTTAAATTGAAGTAAGAAAAATCAAAATTATGTAATACTTATTGAAAAATATTTGATTCTTACATGAATTTTAATGATAAACAGTAATCTATTTATGTGCAACTATCACTTTTCCATAAATTTTTTTCTTTCTAATGCAGCTGGCAAACACTTAGACAGCTTGGTCTTGGATGCCTTAAGGCAAGCTCTGCACAGACGTTACTCACTTACCCAGGGGGCGCGTGTAACTTGAAGATAAGCCACGGACGCGGAGTAACAATGTCCTCGCAACGCTATACGATCATATTAGACCGGGACCTACGGTTGAAAGTGGATTCCGAACCACTACAAACATCCATGGTAACGCCGGGACTCGAACCCGAAACCTGTGGCACCGAGCGCCATAGCGCTAGCCTCTCGGCCAATCAGGCCCTTACTTTTCCATACATAAAAATTAAAAATCATAATATAAGTCAAAGGGCCTGATGGTCGAGTAACCAACGCTTTGGCGCTCAGTGCCACAGGTTTCGGGTTCGAGTCCGGGCGTTACCATGGATGTTTGTAGTGATTTCGAACCAACTTTAAACCGTACGTCCCGGTCTAATATGGCTGTAGAGCGTTGGGCGTAGAGCTGACAAGCCTACCCCATAAAATAAGAAACATGTATCGTCTCAAAATTTGTCAGTAGGCAGACGGCCTTGGCTTACCATGGGTCTGTTGGGTCGATAATGGTGAATACAAGTCAAAACTTTGAAAAGAATGACTTATTATAATAATGTTCGCTAAAGAATTTTTTCATAAATATCATCTGAAATCATTATACTAAGAATTTTAAATCAATTTATGCGTAGAGAAATTTGAACATTTTAAAACCATCAAGTTTTAATCATAGTATTTAATATTCTTACAACCCGACTAGTAGCTTAGTAGCCGCTGATGAGCATGAGGTCTGATGTCAAATCGGCTCTCTTCTTTATTGTAGACACTGTTTCAAAAAAATAGGCAGACTCGACGGTGTTTTTCCAACATCTTACCTCGTTAATCGGGGGGCCTGAATGGCCGAGTGCCTAGCGCTCTGGCATTCGGTACCACAGATTTCGGGTTCGAGTCGCGGCGGTGCCATGGTTGTTTGTAGTGGTTCGGAATCCACTTTAAACCGTAGGTCCCGGTCCTAACAGGATCGTAGAGCGTTGCGGGGGCATTGTTACTCCGCGTCCGTGGCTTATCTTCAAGTGACACGCGCCCCCTGGGTAATGAAAAGTGAGTACGTCTGTGCAGCACTTGCCTTAAGGCATCCAAGACCAAGCTGTCTGTGTTTGCCAGCTGCATTAGAAAGAAAAAACCTCGTTAATCGGACTACATGATGGGAGTTTGGCGGGGATTTCTCCCATATGATACACAAATACGGGGTAGTTCCCCTAACAATTTCTCTCGGAAGGCAATGCACTCCGTTTTCAACGACTCGGAGTCAAGTCAGATTTTTACCTACAGGTTCTCCATCACAATATAAATTTCTCCCTCCCCTCCTTCTATGGCTGGGTTTGCCCCTCTATTATCATTGTGTGCGCGCTTTGGGTCAATTTGACCAGGACCTACAGTTTAATGTAGATTCCGAATCACTAACAAATTTCCGTGTCACAGTCAGGACTTGAACCTGAAGTCTGTTGTACCAAAGGCCAGAGCATCAGACCGCTCCCTCCTTCCATGAATATAAACAGATTCATGAACTTGGTTTAGATGTTGTTGTTGTTGTAGTTGTCGACGAAGTGAGATAAGAAACAACAACAATATTCTTACAGATTAAGATATTCTATAGAAAAATTGATATTTTTTTAAAGTTCTAATGCAGCTGGCAAACACTTAGACAGCTTGTCGTGGATGCCTTAAGGCAAGCGCCGCACTGACTTTACTCACTTTGCATTACCCAGAGGACGCGTGTAACTTGAAGATACGGACGCGGAGTAGCAATGCCCCTGCAACGCTCTACGATCCTATTAGGACCGGGACCTACGGTTTAAAGTGGATTCCGAACCACTACAAACATCCATGGCACCGTCGGGACTCGAACCCGAAACCTGTGGTACCGAGCGCCAGAGCGCTAGCCACTCGGCCGTTCATTTATATAAGTTGATTAAATTTACAGTAAATTATGAATATAAGTTGTTATGGTAGGTTCATATAATCACTTGCAAATTCCAAAATCTTTAATCTAGTGGAAAAAAGTTATGCTATAATAATATTTACAAATTGAAAAAAAAATTCATATTGTATCTTGATATTTAATTTATTCTTTTAATATATTTTTTAGCAATACTTACTTATATTAAAATTTTAACATAATTATTTTAGTTTTTTAAAACGCATTCTTTTACCATACAATTAACGACTTCGTAGTACTTTTAATCAATTCACCGTTAAAAAATTATTTTAACAAAATAACCTTTAAACAATGTTAAAATAAACATAAAATTAACGTCTTAAGAAACAAAAAGTAAAATACAATTATCATTGTTTGCAAAGAAACATTGTTAACAGAAAAAATAAATAGAAAAAAAAAAGAGTTATGTACCAAAACGGAGTAATAATCCCGTACAAAACTTCCTTGTCCAGCATGAAGAAAAAACAATGTATTGAATAAATTCGGTGGGTACGTAATTATACTCCAGAGAGAAATTAAGTGGAAAAAGAAAGAGACAAAAAAGTGATTGCATCTTTTACTTGGTTTTTTTTCCTACCCCTTTTCTGCTAGTCATCAATTTTATTAACAGCTACTTGTAATTTTCTCAACTGTGTGTTTTCTCTTCATTTGTCACTTGTCTTTTCCTTCGCTGATTGCTTGCTTTTCTTTTAATTTGACGCATGTCAAGTGGGAAAAAAAGTAAGTCACTAAGTAAGTAATGTATTAATTCATTCGTTTTTTTTAATTTGTATTTTGTAATACATTTAAATTTGTTTATAAATTAAGTCACACTTACGTTTATTAAAATTATATTTTCAATATAATGAAAATTTTTTGAACTTATCACATGGAAAATGATAGGTGTTAAATTGTTTCACTTATATAATAGTTATTGATATATTTTAAAGAATTAAAACATTGATGCAAAATGATTTAGTTTGGGTCTGAATGGCAGAGAGGCTAGCGAACTGGCGGTCGGTACCACAGGTTTCGGGTTCGAGTTTCGGCAATGCCATGGCTGTTTGTAGTGGTTTACAATCAACTTTAAACCGTAGGTCCCGGTCTGACATGATCCTGGAGCGTTGCGGAGATAGTGTTACTCCGCGTCCTTAGCTTATCTTCAAGTTACACGTACATACTGGGTAGTGCTAAGTGAGCGACGTCTTTGCGGCACTTGCCTTAAGGCATCCAAGGCAACTGTCTAAGAGTTTGTCAGCTGCATTAGAACAAAAAAAATAATAATATTTCAAAGAATAAAAATATTGATGCAAAATTATTTACTTTTAATCTTTAAGGCAAAAAAATATTGAATATCTTAATTTAATATTACATTTTTTGTTCATTCACTAAACTTACATTTTGGACCTGACACCCGAGTGACTAGCGCTCTGTCCACAGGTTTTGTGTTCAAGTCCCGACAGTGCTATGGATGCTTGTAGTGGTTCGAAATTGACTTTAAATCTTAGGTCCCGGTGTCATAACTGTAGAACGTTGGAACTAGGGCTGTCAATCCTACCCAGTAAAAAATAAAACATATCCCGTCTCGAAATCTGCTAGTAGGCAGGTGGCCTTGTTCCTCAATGGGGCTGTTGCTCCAATGAAGAAGAAGAAAACTTTACATTTTATTTGCCCTACTTTTAAATTTAAACAGTTACTTTTATAATATAAATTTTTAAATTAATGTTCTAGGATACATTAAAAAAACAATCGGCTCATGTGAGTTACCACAATTTTCAAATTGTTTTTAATATTATATTAGATCAGTAAAAGTTCCGGGCTAATATGATAACAGGAAGATGGGCGTAGGACTGTCAACCCTACCCCGTAAAAAGAAAACATCTTCTGTTTCGAAATATGTCAGTAGGTAGGCGGCCTTGACTCACTATGGGGCTGTTTCATCCATAAAGGAGAAAACCGAATAATAGCAGAACATGTAAGGAAATGAAAGCATTAAGTTGCGTATTTCTGATTTAGGGTAAGTGAGAGTATTACTATATATGAAAAGATATAATAAAAAACCAACTGTTTTCAATGTTTTTCAAAACTCCAAGTGTGGTCAATTGCCAAAAGTATTTATTCATAGAGAAACCATTCATACCTCGATATATTTACATTACTTATGTTAAAAAAATCATCAATAAAAACTTTTTATTGCATATTTCACATGCTATTACGATTTCAAAAATCTTTCGTATGTGTGTCCATATTAAACCAACTGGCATATTTAAAAAAAATAAAATGTTTTGTCGCACAAGAGCGTACTCTTTACTACTTGCACTAAGTTGTTTTCAAACTGAAATGAAGTGTCATTAGATATTGTGTGTTTAAAATGAAGTGAAGTGCTTTATCGCGAGCGTGAACAGTGAGCCTTTTTGAGCGTGAATACAAAAGAAAAATATGTAGCAGTACGAAACAAACTCCAAAGTTCTTTGGATATAGAGTTCTGTCTTTTACTCAAGGTTATTGATCTCAGAAGACGCTTATTATAAGACAACAGTGATTCTGCAATTTCTACGATAAGTCTAGTAACCCTGTAAGCTATGGGGGGCCCCATATATTTTTCCTGGGGTTATTATTTCATTTTCACTTTTTATTTCAAATACTAGTAGTGCTTCCTGCGTTCTAATCATAATTTAAATGTTAAAATGTTATGATAGATAGATCTGTAGTTCAGTCTATTTCTTTCGTGTTCAATTTACTTCTTTTCTTGTTATTCTTTTGGTTACCAGAGAGTGCAGACAACATTTATTGCATCTTAGAGAGAATTTGGGATTCCTGGAATTTCGAATTTTTTGGTGATTTCTGGAATTTGTAATTTTAGAGTGGTTTCTTAAGGGGATTTCATTTTCACTTTTGCAAATATGTTTTGATTATTAAAAAAAGGGGGAAAAAATGTTAATAAATTGAGATAAAGCAGCGGCAGCGGGCATACATCTCAAAACACCAAGTCAAGTTAAATACAAAAGGACGTTTTTGAGATAAAAAAAAAAAATTAAGATTAATGTTACAGTCCACTGTGTTTAGTTCATTTTTGATACCGTAAGAATTTAGAATATGGCAGCCGAAATTGATTTAAAAAAAAAACCCACAAAACTCCAAACAATTGAAATAAAATAAAGCATAAAAGTGATTTAATTTGGATTCTTATATTATATATATAATTATATAAGAACCCCACTCGGTTTTAATTAGAATTCAGACCTCATAGTTCCTAAAACATCTGCATATATCCATTTCTTGGAATCAGGTTAAATATATTATTTAAATATTTCAATATCTTTCTGTAATCGCATGCAAATTAATACATATATCACCTTCTAAGTGAGAAGCGAAAGATTCTTAAACCGGATTTTAACTATCAGTTGGCACGATAAGTAAGAAATCGGGGAAATCCTTCATTTAATTTAACTAGATGCTTGTAGCATATCATTTACCATTTTGGAAATAATCAAAGTGCCGCAATGTTAATATGTTAAGGTATTAAAATATGTTAACTTCAAAGATTTTAAGATCTATTAAATTTTTAATTAATATGTTTGAATTTTTGTCATAACATTTATATTTTATTAATTAATATTTAACTAAATACTCGTTTACGAAAATTCGTTATGAATATCGGAAAATCATATTTAATGCAATATCATACAATATATATGTATATATAATCTTCTTCAATACAAACAAGTAATTTTTTTTTAAATATTTATATCCTCAAATTTTAATATTACAAAAATGCGTTAATTTTAATAAATATAGATAAAAAAGCAATTTATTAAATAAAATTTTTTTGGATATTTTAAATTAATAAACTTGTGTAATATGAAAATTAAATAATATTTTTATAGAGCCCAATTATATTTTGTACTTGTTATATATTGTATAATCTACATACAAGTACAAAATCTAATTGGACTTTATAAAAATATTATTGATCAGTATATTTTATTAATATACAATTTTGAATTTTTATAAGGCGTAATTAGATTGTGATATGTATTGTATATTGTACAGTCTTTATACAACAAGTACAAAATCTAATTGGGCTTTATAAAAATATCATTGATCAGTTAATATTATTGATACGCAGTTCTGTATTTTTATAAGGCGTAATCAGATTGTGATATTTATTGTATATTGTACAGTCTATACTGTATGTAGCTAGCGTGCAAATAGTGCAAACCTATGTTAAGACATAGATTTGAATAAATCTACAATTTATGGCATGAGGTGTACTTCAAAAACAGCATACTGTGGACAGTTTGGCAGCATGCTTTGTTATTTAAGTGCTTTCTATGTCTACTTCACTATATCCCTTTATGTGCAACAAAATTTTAAATGGCTCGGTGAGAGGTTCCTTTGAAATCCGTGTATTACAGTCTATTGCCCTTGAAAGGACTTCTGGAAAGCACTACCAAACTTCCTTCCTAATGGTGAACTCTTCGTGGCATACATAAAAAAGGAATCCCCGATATTCAAAAGCAAATATGTCATACCTGACAAAGCCATCGATGGGAGTTGAATATTATGGAGCATAATAGTGAACACAAACCATATTGCTGTCTAAATAATGTCATATTAAATAATAAGATTGTATATAATTTTGTAGTACGCTTTGCCATTTCTGAGCTCCTATTTGAGTATGTTATGTGCAACAGAAATTGAGTTTGGTATCCCATATATAGATATATAAGAAAGAAGATCTGAAGCAATGTAAAGTTGCAAAGTGTTAAAATTACAAACTAGACATTTTAGTTTGGATTCCTAAATTTCCTTAATTCCTTCTATTTGGATTCCTAAATTCAAGTATGTGACATTATAAAAAAATGAGATTTTAATATTTTATATGTTTCAGAATTTGACTATATTACTAAATTTTTCAACAAGCATTTGGATAAAAGGAATAACTTCTAGTAAGATAGGGACTTGATGACCGAGTGCCTAGCGTTCTGGCGCTCAATACCACACATTTCAGGTTCGAGTCCCGAACGGTGACACGGATGTTTGTATTGGTTCGGAATCCACTTGAACCTGTAGGTCCGGCATGTTTAGCCCTCGTGTGTACAAGATGACAGTAGAGCGACAAACCAAACTAATCTTGTAAGGTAGGTTTTCGTTATAAATTTATTTTTTTTAGTACAGAATTTAAAAGAAAATTTAGAAAATGTGATAATTAGTTAATTTCTTCTCAAGGCAATTTTTTTATGTCATTTGTCGAAATTTATTATTATTGAGGTCCATTTGCGTTACCCGTTAATGTAGCATCATGCCGAAAGTTTAGTTTGTCGCTCTACCGACATTTTGAGCACACTTTAGGCTAATTAGACCGGTACCTACAGCTTAACGTGGATTCCGAACCACTCACTGACACTCATGCCACCGCCAAGATTCTAACGGGAAGCCTATGGTACCAAAGGCAAGAGCGCTAGCCAACTAGCCACCAGGCAGCCGCATAAAGCCAAAGATATTTAGAAAAATAAAGAAACCTAAAAAAGGAAATTCTACAAATTAAAAACTAATACTGAAATGATTTAAAAGCAGTGAATGATAGTGAAAAAAAATCCCACTGCCTTAAAATAATCCGCTTAAAACCATTCCACCAAGAACCTTTTTTGTAATTTGTATTCATACACTATCACAAGATTGCTTCATTTGGTTATATATATCATTAAAAAGTGGAGAAAATAAGCCGATAACAACAGCATTAAAAATATATTCAAACAAAACATTAAATTCATAATCCGTTTTCCAAAAAAAAAAAAAAAAAAAAAAAAAAAAGGACCTATTTACATTTTTAGACTTTATCTTTTAAATATTTTAAAATGATTACTAATTTAAACTGCAATTATGTATTTGAAATACATTATAGTAGTATTTCGATGTGGTTAAATATTGTTTTCAGTTTATAAATAGATTTTTATCGATAAATATTTCTTATTCAATTCCTACTATTAGCTTACACTCTTCCTATATACATCTTGTTCAAATTTTAAATCGTTCATAAAATACTTTTTATTCATTCACTCAAGTTCAAATATATTTTTTGAAACTTGTAGTGGATGACACTTGATGTTGATACAGTTTTTTCATATATTAATTCATTAATTAAATTTAATTAATTAATTTTTTTTTTAGATTTAAGTTGCATGTATCTACCAATAGATGGAGCCAGATGCAAGAGGAAAATTTCAACTTTATTTATAAAGGATTTTTTTTGCAATATAGAGAAAAAAAAGTAGGAATTGACTTAAAAAATTTTTTTTTTTTATTATTTATTTATTATTATTTTTTTTAATAATATTTTTATATATTATTTTTTTTTTTAATATTGTTTTTAAGGAAATTTCGGAAAAAAAAGTATGTACAGATATTAAATTATCATTAAAATTTTAATATTAATATAGGTTAATTATGAAATACATTATATGTTTATATAAGATTTAATTCCTTAAGAATATCTTTCAAATGAAATAAAAGTTATTTTCAACTCATCATACGAAAAGATTTGATAAACGCTATATTTCGAAAGAATTTATCATTTGAATAGCTGTAGAAATATTAAACCTACGCTTTTAATTCTTTTAACGGCAAATCTTTCCGCCCACCCAAGTTGTGATAATAACTACTCTCATATATTTTCCTTTAATATTTTGCTTATTTATATTAATAAAACTTGAATTGAAAATGCAAGGTTAAATTTAGAAATTAAAAAAAAAAAAAAAAAAATGGGATTTATAATTGGAATAAGAAAAAAAAAAAAAAAAAAAAACCCACAGATATTTAAAGACTGAATTAATGAATATTTTAGAATTCAATGGAAATTAGTTAAATGTTCTCTGATTACCTGAAAAGTAAAAATGATTTTGTTGGTGTAGAAATTTTTCGTTAAACCATAAAGTTACGAAATGGAATTTATGCTCTTGAGACAGAATGAAACTCATCAGTATTTTATTTTCTAATAAATAAAATTAGCATTTTGCGTATTAATATATGCAATAATTTATATTATTAGTTATGTTTGTGTTAACTATAGAAATTGCTTATTCTTTTCTATAACATCTATTTTAAGCTAAATAAGCAGCATCAGGATTCGGATTGCCAAGTTTTTATGATACACGCTACCATAATCTCCATTGAGACTATGATATATGTTACCATAATCTCCATAGAGACTATGATATATGTTACCATAATCTCCATAGAGACTATGATATATGTTACCATAATCTCCATAGAGACTATGATACATGATACCATAATCTCCATCGAGACACAGTCGGATCGCCAAGTTTTTAAAAATAAAATTTGAACTTTTCCGTGTTTTCTCTCTTGTACTTTGGTGAACTTTTATGAACTACCCCCTCAAAATTTTGTATTGCATGAGTTTGGTTTGGTTCGTCGCTTTACGGTTATCTTGTGCATACTTTAGGGTACATATACCGGAACTTACAGTTTAACGTGGATTCCGAATCACCAACAAATAACCATACCACCGCCGGCATTC
Organism: Caerostris darwini; assembly: GCA_021605075.1. Classification (NCBI taxonomy): domain Eukaryota; kingdom Metazoa; phylum Arthropoda; class Arachnida; order Araneae; family Araneidae; genus Caerostris; species Caerostris darwini. The sequence continues at coordinate 280,569 of BPLQ01001095.1, read as the reverse complement.
GAACCAACGGCCAAAGTGCTAGCCAGTTGGCCATCAGGCCGCTGTATTGCATAGGAAATCAGACAATTTCAAGGAAATAAGGCAATTTCCGTCAGGGTATTCTGACTGTTAATGTAAGACATTTATATACTTTATCATAAAAATCCCAATTTAAGCCATACTAAATCACAAATTCTATGTCGATATAATTATTTTTGGCTTTTATTTTTCTATATTTACAGACAGTAATTGAGTTATTCTATAAATAAACTTTTTTTCTTTAAATTTCTTTTTTTTTTTCTTATTAGTTTACAATTTGACATGACGAGATCTGTAGTATTTTTCCATATGTTACAACAATTTAACACATATTACGCATGCTATTATATAATTATATTACAAATAACAACATTAAACACGTTATAACAATCGCTATTGGGACAATTACACATGTTACAGCAATTGTTATCGGGACTATTACACATGTTACAACAATCGCCTTCGGGGCTATTACACATGTTACAACAATCACCATCGGGACTATTGCGGATGTTACAACAATCACCATTGGGTCCATTACATTAAACATGTTACAACAACCGCCACTGGTTCTATTACATCACACATGTTACAATAATCTCCACCGAGACTATTGCGCGTGTTATTGTTGTCACTATGAAATCTCCTCGTCTGAAATATTAGTAACTACAACGGATGTCACCAGAGGATTTGAACCTGATCTTTGTTTCACACTATCAGTGCAGGTTATACATGAGCCATTAGTTTGGCACTACTGCACATTATAATGAACCTAGAAAAAGTTTAATATTATTACATCTCATTTTTATTAATTAACTTAATATATATTTGAGTTACTTTGTTTTTATTTTAGGCATTTAAAAATATTAATTTCAGCAGAGGTTCAGTAGCCTCCATTTTATTGAAAAGCTCAAAACTTCTAGTCTAAACCAAGAACGAATTAAAAACACCAATGAAAAAATCAATGGAGAAAACTGAAAAGGAGTAAACTAGAAACACGATACAGAAACACATTCTGCATGAAAAGAGCTACTACTAGTATTCTCTACATGCAAACTCTAATTTGCAATGCGAAAATTCCTAAGTGCTTCATATTTGGACTTCTCAAAGAAAAAAAAAATCTTCAAAATCCAAAATGCACATATAGTAAGTTGCAACAACTAAATTGAAAATCATTTAACAAACACAAGAATCAAATTGTTGAATGGCAAAAACTGAATTAGTGGATAAAAAAAACCCATAAAAATTTAAAAAAATATATGTTTATATGATGTTAAAACTTGTTGCACAGGAAATTCGTAAAATTCGAAAGAAATTAGTAAACATAATGAAAATAATTACAATATCGTGAGGATAGCGCTCTAATCCCATTGCAGTTTTTTTTTTTTTTTTTTTTTTTTTTTTAAATTTTTTTTTTTACTGTCTCCGCAAACTATTTTTGAATTTTTTTAAATCTTTACCTGTGTACAAATATTCCTTATATATATATATATATATCTTTTTCAATATAGTAATTAAAGTAAGATAGAAACTGCGATTATTAAGAAAACGCAAACAAATTAAATAATTATTAACCAAAATAGATGGGTATTAAATTAATCTCAAAACTGTTGAAATGTTCATATGTTAATGACCAATCTTTTATAAAGATTGGTAGAAGAGTTGAGAGAGATAGAATTGAAGTATGTAAAAAGTGTTTTTCCTTGAATTCAGAAAATTCTGTAAACTTAGACTTGATTTAAATGTTCTCTAAACTTATCTTTACAGTTAATGTTTTTAATAACTAAACTAATTCTAATATAACTAAAAGGTCGACATTAATAAATTGTATTCATTTTACGAAGCCAAATTTTGCTATGGTTCTATAGACTTCAAAATGAGTATAGAAAAAACATGTTAAATATGATTTTAATAATTTGATTTATAATTTAACACTTTAAAAAATATACTTATTACTTATTAATACATTACCAATTTGGGTATTGCAATCTGAAGGCTGTTATTTAAGTTTTATGTAGATTAAATGCCAAAATGCCAACCAATCAACTGTAGTACATTTACCTATAGTAACTATTTTATTTTTTTAAAAAAAGACAGAATGGCCTGGGCCATTATGCTTCTAAAACAAAAGGTGTTTTCTTTTCGAAACCCATAAACCATGTTAAGCATAAAATTGCCTTGCCTGTACAGGAAATTGGCACATTAAAGACAGGAAAGCCCTTCCATAAAGGTTTAAAAATCCAACTCCCATTTTTTATTTATTTATTTATTTTTTTTTTTTTTTATAAAAGATATCTGTATTTTTCCAAATTCTAGAAATTAATGTTAAAATAAATGTTAAAGAGAGAATGCAATAGTATTCTTCAATAATACAATCAGCAGCAAAGGCAGTGATTGCTTTAGCAGTAAACCAAGTAACTGTTGAGAGATTTTTCTCAGCACTGGGCCTTACAGAAAGCTAGCTTGGATCAATAATGAAAAAAATCTTATAAAAGCAATCCAATTATTAAGAAAAAAAATAATGCATTTAAATATAGCATCTTTTATAATTAAAATGTACAAGTTTATTTTGATAGATTTAATCTATACTGTAATACTTTGCTATCTGTTAATTCAGTACTTTAATTTTATTAGATATATATTTTTGTAAGCAAATTTAGAGTATAAGAATGACCTTAATTTTTAACGACTTTAAATACTACACATTTGAAGTTGTAATTAAGTACTTTGTTATGAAAAACGGTTTAAATAAATATATGAGATCCAAAAAAAGTAATTGAATTTATTTTACAAATACTTCTAAGCCAGTTAGTAAAAGTAATCACCTTTACTAACTGGCTTAGAAGGCTGTGCATATAATTACGGAAAAGAGTCAACAATCGGAAATTTTTTGCCGACTTCCCAAGCCTGATTTTTATATTTTATTTATTGAAACATATCAGGAATAAAATAATTCAAATATAAGAAAATATTTAAAAAAATTGTAAATGATTAAGGCAAGATAAAAATAAAAGTTTATCTTATTATGAAGTCATCTCCTAACCTAAAGACTTTCTAATCCTTTCAAGGCAGATTTAAGACCAAATATAAAACCTTTAATAATCCCTTTTCTAACTCAATATATTTTTTTACATTCAGTAAAAACTAAACTATTCGGGAAATTAGATTAAATTTGCCAGACATGTTAATTACTTCGTTACGGAAATCCTTACTACAGTAAGGGAATGCAAACTTAATAAAAGTTTATTATTTTACTTTGAGAATTCGAATTATAGCACTTCGGAAAAGTTTGTATAAATGACCAAAATTTACTTAAACTTAAGAGAATATTAATAATCTTAACCTAGGTAATTATTATAAATTTCTTATTATATCATCTTAATAATAAATATATTAATGATATTGATTTCTGTATATCTCTACTTTCGTGGGCCATTTTATATATATTTTTTATTTGATAGCTTTTTTTTTACAGATCAATACAAGCTTTTAATAAAAGCATATTCCTTTTTCGTTCGGTTAACAGAAATATCATGACCTATTTTTATATGATATATATTTACCCTCCCCTTAAATTGCATGGCATTTTCCTTATATCTGGAAATTTAATATATAATTTCCATTTAATATATAATTTCCATATATTCTTATCTGAGAAAATGAAAGAGTAAAGCCTTTGAAAAAAAACCGGTAAATGAAATTTTATTCTTTAAATATCTTAGAAATATATTTAAATAATTGTTCCTATTTTAAACAAATGTAATATATTTATAGGCAAAGACAAAATTAAGTAGAAACCTTAAAGCTTTTTAAATTGAAAAAGGAAACTATTATTAAATGAATATTAAAATGTGTAATCCTCTTTTACAGTCATCGAAAAATATGTATAAAGCGAAAAGTCACAATTGACATTTAACTAGACAATTATTTCTTAATGTATTTTTAAAAGCCTTAAATTTCCTCATTTAAACAGCATTATTTATACATTAAAAGCAAATAGAACCCAATTTTTCATTTTTTTTATATGTACGTAAAATATATTTTTTCTTCCAAGTTTTCTGATGCATAATTGTTTCGAAAATAAATACAGTCCGTACGTCAATATGAAAGCATTTTGTAATCATGAAACTGGTTTCTTAAAATCAACATCATTGATAAAATCAAATGGTCAATGAAAATAAATTCTTATCATTATGAACGTGATAAATATAAGTTTACTTTGACGTGTTAATAAAACAATATAAGCATTGCAATATATATATATATATATACAAAAAAAGAGTTATTAAAATCCGATATAAAATGGAGCTAAACTGCTTTACAACTAAATTTTTTATATTTTGCGTGTAAAAAGGTGTTTATTGCATGAAACTATATTAATTTGACACACAACGTCAGAAAGTTATTTAGTTTAAAAAACCTTAATATTAAAAAATTCTTTAAAACATTTATGTAAAAATATCACAAAATTATCAGACAAAATAAGTAACAAACATGTTTAAAATTATTTTATATTCATCTTCTGATGTAAAATTTAAAAAAAATGTTGAATTGCAAAAGAATGAAATCAAATCATCATCAAAAGTTAAGTTGTACACAAGATAAACATAAAAACAATATCAAAATGTACATGGAGTTTTATTTAATTTGTTCTGTAGACTTTTCTGCTAAATTATTTATTATATTCAGAACATTATATTTATTAATCAAGTTTAATATATAAACAAGAATAGTTTTTAATTAAATTGTTTGTCAAGTTTACTAATTGAGTGAATTTGCAAGACTTGAGCTGTATTTAACAAAAAAAGAAATAAAATTTAAAAAAATATGAACCATAACTCAACCTCATATTTTCCAATGTTGGAATGTATTACATAAATATACATCACTATAAATATTAGCTGTAGCATATTTAGCGTAGCTTATTTAGCCTAATATCTCACTGAAATCATTCAATATTTCAAAGAAAAACATCTCTAAATGATCGAAAAAGTCAAATCAGTAAATAAAATTGTCAATTTACCCCATTTTAGAAAAAATAGCAATGGCAATAATAAATTTAGTTTTAATTAGATAGGCGCCAATTATTATCTTGGTAGTTTTTGTAAATTCTTCGTGAAAATATAATAGTGGTATAGAAGGCATTAAAATAATTCATATATTAATTTACATACTCTTCATTAAAACAAAATATAATGAAGACTTTAATTTAGAACTTCTAGATATCTTCTGAAAGAGTTAAATAGCACATTGCACTGCATATCAATATCCTTTGCCTTTGTTATATTCATTAAAAATAACATGTATAAATCTCAACAATTATGGCCTTCAGTTGAACACACATATAATTTCAGTAATTTTTCCAAGTACAATAGTAAAATAATAATAAATTTTGGATTGTACTTACGTATGATATCATGGGAAGATTCAATGATGCGGCCACTGTAGCCTCAACAGCACACGAATCTTCTGGTCCAAAGAAGGCTACAGCACCTTCACGCCACTGTTCAATGGTTACATAGGTTCCAATAAGCGTATCTCCTTCAGTGTCATTGTATATCATTCTGAGTTTATGCCCATTCAAATAGGATGCATTGCTATTGATCACATCCAGGGCATACGACATTGCACCAGATATCACTATCCCTTGCTTTTGGGTATTCGCACGTCCTTGCATGTTGGTCATGTATCCAATAGTGAATGTTTCAGCTGACACATTGGATTTGTTGTTATTCATGATGGCAAACAGTCCGAACAACACCATAATAAGCTTCAACAATTGCGCCGTCGACCAATGTGACCACTGTATCCAGTATTTTCTGTTTGGCATAATGGAGGAAGATTTAAATTGCATACTAAAGTCCTGACAGAGTCATGGCAACTGTATATTGTGATGCCACTGTCCTACCACACAAATACATCGATATTCTATCTTAAAGGGTGCTTTTATCAACTTGCTTTATCAACTTTCTAAAAGAGAACTAGTTCACATATTTTCCCTGTTTGAGTTTGCGATTTGATAATTTGATTCTGAAACTCCACTAAAAGCTTTTTAAGTTATTTGTTTGGGAAAAAACGGAAATAACACAATCTTTTTATTTCGTAAAAACGTCAAAGACTTTTTAAGTATTCCTGAAAGCATTTAAGTACATGAAATATTAATAAATCTACAAAAAAGTTCGGTTTGAAAAGGATTATATTTTTGCAAACGCCATCTTTTCCCAAAAAGGTTTTTACCGTATAATATGAACATAGTTCTAGACTAAGCGGCCAAACCGTAAATCTGCTTTAAAAAAATCATTATTTTCCGATGTTATATTGGTAAACAGAGAATTGTTATTGTTTCAAATATGATCTTCATTCATGGCATACAATTTACTGCGGTCATAAATATTTTATTATTTGAGAAATGCAGTAGATAGATAAATTTCGAACCAACTTATGGTGGAAAGACTGCTTTGTAAGCAGAGAAAAATCTTTTAAAGGTTTAACGAAACGGAAACATAAAGCATTCTTGATGGCTTATGTATTTGATACTATAACGTTACTAAATAAATTTAATATACCATTCTAAAAATCTTTCTAATAATATTTTCCTTCCATTTAAGTCTTATATTGTAATGAATAATAAAATAAATATAATTCTTTTGTAATATTTGACTATATTTTTAGTTATCTGTGAAATAACGTCATTTTTTTTTTATCTATTTACAAAAATAAACATGTAAAATTTCAGTTTGATTTATATATTAAAATCATAAATTTATCGGGGTTGTACATTAATTTACCTAATATGTGAATATAAATAATATTTCTTTTTTATATGAATATTTAATATCCACACAGCTAAACATTCAAGAAACGTAAGTTGGATTCTTACATCGAAATCTACAAGTATAATAGAATTCTATTCTAAATAAAGTCAATTTTGTTGCCACAAATTAAACAAATTGTCTTTCAATGTTTACCAGTTAAAAGTGACAGTTAATTTTAACTAAATCTTTTCAAGATTACCGAAGTCGGATTCTTACATCGAAATCTACTAATATAACAGAATTCTATTCTAAAAAAAAAAAATCAATTTTGTTGCCACAGATTTAAAAACAAAATCCTTCAATGTTTACCAGTTAAAAGTGACAGTTAATTTTAAATTTCAATCCAATTCAATTCAATTTAATATCCATAAAGCAACTAAATATTCTTTAAGTCGAATTCTTACATCGAAATCTACTAGTATAATAGAATTCTATTTTAAAAAAAAGTCAATTTTGTTGCCACAAATTAAAAAACAAAATCCTTCAATGTTTACCAGTTAAAAGTGACAAGATTTAAATATCCATGAAATTTGAGGAATTTATAAACAGTGCAACATCTTACACAATAAAAAGAGCGGGATAATTTTTTTGTCCACACCTGTTGATAAATCCACGTGTCTTTCAAAATGATACATAAACAATGGCTAAATTAATTTAAGCACGAGTAGCGATGGACATAAAGGGTCAACAAGTCCAATTCAATCCATCACTGCGGTAAGTGGGGCAACAGTTGAACGGGAAACGTGAATTCCACCTGGCGGTTCGAACAACGTGGTCTAACGGCGGGAAAAAAGGTGCGGAGTCGGTGAGATCGAATGATCCTTTCCCTCCGTGAGATTTTGTGTGTGTGAGGCAGAAGCGCGCATTCCGCTGTAACCGTGGTGCGACGCTGTCGCCATGCTGGTGACGTCATCAGTATGAGAAACCTGGTGCGACCTTCAGAGAGAGAGAAAAAATAATGTTACCAAAAGATTCTTCTTGTAGTAAGTTTATTTTATTTTTTATATTTTATTTTATTTTACTTTATTATTTTTTTTTTCCTCTAGGAGTTTGATTGAGATCATATTATCGCGGAATTTGGTCGCCAATCGCAAACTATTAAATATATTTTTTTTTATAAGTTGTATTAGTAAGATATGAAAAAAATATTTTATAGTAATTGGTGTAGTTAGTTCGTGGGTATATAAAATTTTTTTATTCATTGCCGTAAGTGATGTGCAAAAAAAAAAAAAAAATTTTAAAGGAAAAGAAAAGAAATTTTTTAAAGGAATTTTAATGTTAATTTGTTACATTTCATCCATATTTAAATAGTTTAAAAGTTTTTTTATTATTATTATTGTTATTACAAAGAAAAATGCTATTATTATTATTACAAAGAAAAATGTTATTATTGTTACAACGAAAAATGTTATTACTATTATTACAAAAAAAATGTTATTACTATTATTACAAAGATAAATGTTATTACTATTATTATTACAAAGATATTATTATTATAAAGAAAAATGTTAAATAAATAGTTTTTTATTTTAATTTATTTAAATAAATAATTTTAAATAAATATAAGTATGAGAAACCTGGTGGGACCTTCAGAGAGAGAGAAAAAAATGTTACCAACAGATTCTTTTTGTAGTAAGTTTTTTTTTTTTTTTTTATTTTACTTTATTTTTTTCTAGGAGTTTGATTGAGATCATATTATCGCGGAATTTGGTCGCCAATCGCAAACTATTCAATATATATTTTTTTTATAAGTTGTATTAGTGGAATATGAAAAAATAGTTTATTGTAATTGATATAGTAGTAGTAGTAGTAGTTGGTGTAGTTAGTTAGTGGTTATATAAATTCTGTCGTAAGTGATGTGCAAAAAAAAAAAAAAAAAAAGTGGGATAGGAAAGTTAATTCGCTGCATTTCATTCATATTTAAATAATTTTAAAATGTTTTATTATTATTATTATCGTTATAAAGAGAAATGTTAAATAAATTTTTTTTTTTTAATTCGTGAATTTTTAGGGATTTTTACATGCTTATTTCATAATATTATTTCATCAATATATTATTATTATTATTATTATTTAATTTATTTAATGTTTGTAATGAAAAAAAAAATATGCATTTAAAATTTAATAACACTAAAATTTGAATAGGAATTTTTATACGATAAAAAAAATAATTAATTAAAATGTATTTATATGTTAAATAAATAATTTTAAATAAATTTAAGTATGAGAAACCTGGTGAGATCTTCAGAGAGAAAAAAAAAAAATAATGTTACCTAAAGATTCTTCTTGTAGTAAGTTTATTTCTTTTTTATGTATATTTTATTTTATTTTATTTTACTTTATTTTTTTTTTATTACTAGGAGTTTGATTGAGATCATATTATCGCGGAATTTGGTCGCCATCGCAAACTATTAAACATATATTTTTTATAAGTAGTTGTTATAGTTAGTTCGTGGGTATATAAACTTTTTTTTTATTCACTGCCGTAAGTAATGTGCAAAAAAATGACGAAGGGATAGGAAAATAAATATTAATGTTAATTTGCTGCATTTCATTCATATTTAAATAGTTTAAAAGTGTTTTATTATTATTATTACCATTATTGTTATTACAAAGAAAAATGTTATTATTGTTACAAAGAAAAATATTATTATTATTACAAAAAAAATGTTAGTACTATTGCTACAAAAAAATATTATTATTATTACAAAGAAAAATATTATTATTGTTACAAAGAAAAATATTATTACTATTGTTATAAAGAAAAATGTTATTACTTTTATTATTACAAAGATATTATTATTATTATTATTATTAAAGAAAAATGTGGAATAAATAATTTTCTTATTTTAATTCGTGAATTTTTTAAGGATTGTTACATGCCTATTTCATAATAATGTTTCCTCATATAAAAATATTATTATTATTTAATTTATTTAATGTTTGAAGAGAAAAGTAAATATGCATTTAAAGTTTAATAACATAAAATTTGAGTAGGAAATTTTTTATACGATAAAAAAAAATAATTAAAATATATTTATATGTTAAATAAATAATTTTAAATAAATATAAGTATGAAAAACCTGGTGCGATCTTTAGAGAGAAGAAAAAAAAATAATGTTACCTAAAGATTATTCTTGTAGTAAGTTCATTTATTTTTTTATATTTTATTTTATTTTACTTTATTATTATTTTTTTTTAGGAGTTTGATTGAGATCATATTATCGCGGAATTTGGTCTCCGTCGCAAACTATTAAATATATTTTTTTGTGTTTATTAGTAGAATATGAAAAAATATTTTATTGTAGTTGTTATAGTTAGTTTGTGGATAGAAAATTTTTATTCATTGCCGTAACTGATGTGCAAAAAAGGATGAAGAGATAGGAAAATAAATTTTAAAGTTAATTTAATGCATTTCATCCGTATTTAAATAGTTTAAAAGTTTTTTATTATTATTATTACTATTATTACAAAGAAAAATATTATTATTATTACAAAGAAAAATTTTAAATAAATTTTCTTATTTTTATTCATGAATTTTTAAGGATTGTTACATGTCTATTTCGTAATAATGTTTTATCACATAAAAATATTATTATTGTTATTTCTTAAAGATTGTTCTTGTAGTAAGTTTATTATTATTTTTATATATATATATATATATATATTTTCTAGGAGTTTGATTGAGATCATATTATCGCGGAATTTGGTCTCCGTCGCAAACTAGTAAATATATTATTTTTATGAAGTTGTATTAGTAGAATATGAAAAAATATTTTATTGTAGTTGTTTTACTAGTAGGAATTGGTGTAGTTAGTTTGTGGTTATAAAAACTCTTTTTATTTAATGCCGTAAGTGATGTGCAAAATTTGATGAAGGGATAGGAAGATAAATTTTGAAGTTAATTCGTAGCATTTTATCCATATTTAAATAGTTTAGAAGTGTTTATTAACATTAATATTCTTATTACGAAGAACAATATTATTATTACTACAAAGAAAAATATTATTATTATATTACAAAGAAAAATATTGTTATTATTAATGCAAAGAAAATATTTTTATTATAATTACAAAAAATATTTTTATTATTATTACAAAGAAAAATATTTTGATTATTATTACAAAGAAAAATATTTTTATTATTATTACAAAGAAAAATATTTTATTATTATTACAAAGAAAAATATTATTTTTATTATTATTACAAAGAAAAATATTATTTTTATTATTATTACAAAGAAAAATATTATTTTTATTACAAAGAACAATAATATTATTATTATTACACAGTAAAATGTTATTACTATTATTACTACAAAGATATTATTATTATTATAATTATAAAGAAAAATGTTAAATAAATAATTGTTACTTTCATTCGGGAATTTTTAATGATTGTTACAAAACCTATCTCGTAATAATGTTTCATCATATAAAGTTATTTTTATTATTTAATTCATTTAATGTTTGCAGTGAAATGATAATATGCATTTAATGTAAAATAACATAAAATTGGAATAGGAAAATTTTTTATGGGAAATCAGAATTTTTAAAAGTTTTTAATGAGTGGGGAATTATTTTTTAATTTGAGAAAATTCATAACACATATAAATAAACTTATACGAAATGAAAAAACTTTTAGATGCTTACAGTTTCGTTAAGGAATTTCGTATTTTGACTTTATACTTATTTATAACTGCAGGTTCTGTTTGTAAAGATAATTTTAATTTGCATTCATCAAGAAAAAATTATTTCAATGCTTGATTATTTATCTATTTTAATGAATTAATTTATATGTAAAATTTGATTGTAACCATTTTAGTGAAGCATAGTAGATTATGATTTGGATTGAATATATACATATATATTTCGGTAACTTCATAAATAAAATGATCCTGTTAAATACAAATAAAATGAATGAATGATGTAATGTTAAGATTAATATGATTAATAAGATGACTGAATAAAATGATTGTTAAATACAAATAAAATAAATAAATGATATGATTATGTTAATATAAATAAAAGGATTATATTAGATACAAATAAAATGAATAAATGATATTATCATGTTAAATATTAATAAGATGACTGAATAAAATGATTATGTTAAATGCAAATAAAATAAATGAATTAATGATATGATGTTACATATAAATAAAATGAATGAATGATATGATCATGTTAAATACAAATAAAATGAATGAATAATATGTTAATGTTAAATATAAATAAAATGAATAATTGAATGACAATATCATGTTAAATATATTTTATGATGTATTTTAATGCAAATTAATAGGGTCATTTTATTTATGAGTATCTAGCAAATATAAATATTTTATATAAAGTGATTCTATTAAATATTTTGATGCGAATTGTTGCATGATATTAAAATGCTTAAATTTCAATTTTTATGCAAACATAATGCAAAATACTTACGTTAAAATGAATATTTCTTGCATTCATAAAATATAGATTTGAAGAATTTCTATTTAATTTTAGATTAATTTTTGACATTGTAAATAAGATAATAGAAAATTTGAACTAGTAAATTAATAACTTTAAACTTTTTTACAAATGTTTCCTTTTTTCTTTTTTTTTTTTTTTTTTTTTTTGTGCGACTTTCTTAGTTAGGACAGATTATTGTACTCCTATAATACATATATTGAGGGATTAGTATGATGTAGTAACAATTATTGGCAAAATTTATTACAAAAAAAGCACAAAAATTAATTTGATGAGTATTTTCTTTGTTTTTGAAATAGGATCTACAAATTAATTATTTTAATAATTTGAAGGACATAATCGACATATTCAAAACTCGCGCTTATATGTCTTTAAGTCAAACCATTTTTGTTTCCAAAACCTTTTTATATAAGCGACAAATTTAGTAAGCATTCATATAAATAAATACAGGACTACCTATTTTTCTACCATTGTCTCTTCCAGGTTTATTTATTATACAGTGTCACTAAAAAGTTCATAATCTTCTGTGCATTTATTAATAATACCACATAAAACAACGGTTTCGTTATTTTCCACTAACATTTCTTTTTCATATGTATATGGAGAATAAGATTTATATTCCTTGGTTTATTTTTAAAACAAAGGTCATATCATACCATGCCTGCTTCTAATTTTATTGGCGTTTCATCTTTATATATACATACTCATTTTTTATAGCATTTAATTTTTATATAAAGAATGGGGAGTTATCATTTCAGTCTACATAAAAAACGAAATTCCAAGGTTTCTGCAATGTATAAAAAACTTATGTAATGGATTTGGAGCTGAATAATAATAAAGGAATGTGATAGTTTTCATTTTTTTTTTTTACTTAAAAATAGATATTTCAGCATTGAGTTATTTTTAAATGTCATTTAGAGTGTTATTTATAAATGTATCTTTTTCTTCATGTTTAACAATGTAACAACTATAGATTTTGAATTAAATAAAAAACAAGAATTTCAGAATTGAATTATTTTGAGCATTTTTAAAAACTAGTTCTTAAGAGAATCATATTCACCTTGTATTGTCTTGTAAATTTGAGATTTCTGCTAGCTGATGCTGCTTTATCTGAATTTATTCAAATGTTGTTAAAATAGTAAAACATTTGAGCATTGGAAAAATCAGATTCACTTTAAAGAAAAACAATTATAATTTAATAATTTAATATCAATTAATTATACAAAATTTCTATTATTTCTGCAATTGATGAATTCAATCTATAAGAATGTTTTAAATCTTATTTTATCTTAATTTTTTTTTAATTTTAATTAACATATTATCATTACTTATACATTATAAAATTTTAAACCATTTTTAAATTTATATTAAATTCAATTCTAAAATAATTTGATGAGATAACATAATTTGTATCATTAATAAAGTTGCGATTGAGTATTAGAACAATTTAAGTTTGAAATATTTAAAAGCATTCAGTGATATACAGGCAGATTACATGCATGTATTAATTAAAATGGAAGATGTAAGAATATTTCTAAAAAATACAATTTTATTTTCTTTTTAATGTTACATAAAATTAGTATTGTCAAATCATATCTATCATAGAGACATTTTAAACAATAAAATAAGTTATTCTGAAATTCGATTAAAAGCATCCAACACTTTTTTAAAATTAAAAATTATCAGATTTATTTTTGCTTCAAAAAATGCATCGTTATGCATGTAAACATTAAAATTAATAAGCATTAAGAAAGATTAGGATGATGTCCTAGTGAGGGCCTGATGACCGAATGATTAGCGCTCGGTGCCACAAGTTTAGGGTCCATCTGTGCCATGGATGTTTGTTGTGGTTCGGAATCCACTTTAAGCCGCAGGTCCCTGTCTAATATGACTGTAGAACGTTGGGCGTAGAGCTGGCAAACTTACCCATAAAAAGTCAGCATCACAGAACGAAGTCAGATTTCTACCTACGGATACTCCATCACAACAAAAGTTGCCCCCTCCCCTTTTCCTCATTCTATGAGACCACATGGCTTCTTGGACTAGGTCTGGATGTTGCTATTTTTGGACAATTTAGAGTAGCAGAATTAGTCATAAATATTCTTAAGCTATTTATTTTGAAATTTAAAAAAATATTTCTCGATAAAAAAACTTATGTATCGTAATTTTCAGTAAAGAAATTATTTATAATGTACAGATGAAATTGCATATGTATAGTGCTTGTGTATATTTCAAGTTATAATTTTTTTTAATAAACCAAGTGGAATGAGAAACAACAACAAATTTTCGATTCACTAATTAATGCGATTATTAGAATTTATAATTACCAGTATTATATGTATGATATTATTTTGGTATAAGGTTTTTAGAGTTGTAAGAAATGGTATATAGCAAAAATTGGCGCATCAAATGGCGTTGGCATATGAAGTACAGACTTTCAAAGGCAATTATAAACAGTAAATTATAAGAGCAAGTAAAAAAAATTCAGAAGGTAAATCTGAATGTTGTATGAAGTGTAAAATAAATTTCTTTAAATTTAAAGAAATATTATACAGGAGAAAATTAAAAGTATTGGATTATTTATGTATATATATATATATATATGCGATCTAGTACATGAAGATGTGGTTATGCATTCACAGATAATAAAAGAGCAAATATTGGATGCTTTGTAGTAGATATACATCGCCTCAGCATTTCGTTATTTATAAAAAAGAATTTTCATTAAAATATACATTAGTTTGTTCTGTAATAACATTCAAAAATATTTTAAAGATCAATTTTGAAACTTAGAAACATATATATCGATAAAACAAAACTTATTTATTATAATATCCAGCAAAGAAATTATTTATAAATGTACAAATAAACTTGCCTATGTATAGTGTTTTTATTTATGCTTAGTTTTTATATTTTAATTATAACAAAATGTCTTTTAAATTCAATTAAAAAGATATCTAAAATTCAATTGAAATGATATTTATATCAAAATCCCTTTTGAAACAAAGAACTATTTTTAGTAACAAATAGAAACTAATTTAATTTTCAGGGAGTTTTCTATAATGTTTTTTTCAAAAATGTTTTTTTTTCTTAGTAGAAACGTCGCACTTTTCTGTGAATTTTTAATTTTGAAATTTGATATTTTATTTAGTTTAGTTATCATCATAAGATAATTTATTATATATATGTTTTTTTAAAACAAGAAAAAATTCATTTCATTTTTCTAGTCCGTTTCAAAATATATTTATAGAACGACATTTACAATTTAAAAATTTATTTAATCAATTAGTATAAAGAGAGTTTTGCTCTAAACAAAATTAAAACTATAGTGAAAATATATATATTAAATAAAACTGTATTCTTAGATCCCTTCTTTGAAAATTTAATATTTCGTATTGAATTCATCCCTTTTATTCATTAGGACTAATAATAAATTCTTATGTTTACTATAAATTTAATTATTTATGTAGTTTTTATATTTATAGAGATACAAATTTACAGATGTAATCTTATAATAATAGTATATATATATATATATTTAAAGTTGCACTTTATGCAAATAATTCATTTTATTCTACTATTTTCTATTTATATTCTACAAATTCTATTCAAATAGTCGTTCTATTAATAAGTCATTTATGCTTAAATAAAATGTTATTTTTAATGATATGTTTGTTAAAAATATAAATTATAGAAAATAATACGTCTTAAAACTTTATGGCTTATGTCGTAAAAAATAATTAAAATGTTCTACTTATATAAAAACTATATTTATATAATTTTTATCAATTATATTACTAATTATTTTTATTTTCAGAGACATATGTGAATAATCTGTGACTTGATAAAGATAACTATTGAAATTGGATCGCATAAATAATATATTATTCTGGTGCCAAACAGAAAGATGTCCAATAAGAATTACTGCAGCATTAGTATGAAAACTGAATTTGGATAATTATTCTTTGATAATTTACATCTAACAAGAGAAAAAAAATATTTGGTTATGCATTTCACTTTGCTACCCTTATGTCTAATAAATAGTTCGTTGCAACTAATATTGTCCGTATTTAATTTTATATGAAATTTATTCATTAGTTCTGAGAAGAAAAACATTTGTTTCAAGTTTACTATCTATTATTTCTAACTGAAAAGTTCAATTTTCAAAAACTCTTTAAAGTAATAGTAGTCAACAGAAAGACGTGCATATATCCAATAGAATTACTACAGTATTGGCATAAAAACAGAATTTTTATTAATTCTTTGATAATTTATATCTATCAAGAGAAAATAAATAATAGATTATATATTTCACTTTGCTTCCATTCTATCAAATAAATTGTTCACTGCAATTAATATTGTCCATACTTATTTTTATATGAAATTTATTAATAAATTCTGAGAAGAAAAACCAAAATTTGTTTCAAATATACTCTCTATTATTTCGAACTGGGAAATTGAATTTTGCAAAAACTCTTTAATATAATAATAGTCAACATAAAGGTATATCTAGTGCGAAACAAAAAGAAGTACAAATATCCAATAGAATTTCTATATTATTGACATGAAAACTGAATTGAAATAATTATTCTTTGATAATTTACAACTATCAAGAGAGAAAATATTGGATTATGTATTTCATGTTGCTTCCATATGTCTAATAAATTGTTCATTGCAACTAATATTATCCATACTTATTTTTATACGACATTTATTCATAAGTTCTGAGAAGAAAAACAAACATTTTTTCAAGTTTACTATCTATTATTTCTAACTGAGAAGTAGAATTATCAAAAACATTTAAAGTAATATTAGTCAAGAGAAATATGTATCTAGTGCCAAACAAAAATATGTATAAATATCCAATAGAATTACTACAGCACTGACATGAAAACTGAATTTAAATATTTATTCTTTGATAATTTACATGTACTATCTCTATCATTTCGAGAAATTGAATTTTCAAAAACTCTTTAAAGTAATAGTAGTTAACAAAAATCTGTATCCAATAAAATTACTATAGCATTGACATGAAAACTGAATTTGAATAATTATTCTTTAAGAACTTACATCTTTCGAGAGAGAAAAAATATTGGATTATGTATTTCATTTTGCTTACATTATGTTTAATAAATAGTTCAATGTAATTAATGTTGTCCATACTTATTTTTATATGAAATGTATTCATGAATTTTGTGAAGAAAAGTAAACATTTATTTCAAGTTTACTCACTAAGAAATTGAATTTTAAAAAATGCTTTAAAATAACAGTACAGCATTTTCCATTACAAATGTCATTAATCTGGCACATAAATTTCATTTACATGTTTAATAAATGGAAAGGGTTTAATAAAGAAACAAAAATATTAAGAGCTTCAATTTTTAAAAAATACGCTAGTTCTTTGCACACATAATTTTCAAATGCATATTCATAAATGCATTCCTACCAGTGAGAATCGTTTTAAAGTGTAAAATGTTGCATAATGTATAAAATTCTTTGTGAGAGTTGCCTAATTTGTTATATCTGTTGTGCAAAATGAATTCAAGTTAATCGTTTTTACATGGAAATTTAAAGTTCAGTACCATCTTAAATAAATTATGTCAAATGAATAGACAGATGCGTTATGTTCAAACTTGATAATTAAGTAAAATTATTTTGAAATTAATAAATGTTCTATTTAATACAAAGTAAAAGTTCTAGAGAATAGTTTGTTTACAAATTAACAGAATATAAATATTTCTTTTGTCATACTTACTTTCTTTTTTTTTTTATCTTTTTTATGTAACTATTTCTTTTTACCACTTTTTTTATAATTATATTTTTGATTGAATTATTTTCGTATTTCTTTCTTGTAATTTTTAGTGATATTTACTAAATATATTTAATTGCAATTTTTTATTATTACTTATGTTTTTTCATAATCTATTCATTATTTTGCATATAATCATAATTCCCAATTATCATAATACCATGTGAAAAAATAATATACAGCGAATATTAAAAAAATGTTCATATAATGCTTTAATCAATGAAATGTGGCCTGATGGCCGATTGGCTAGAGCTCTGGCCTTTGGTACCATAGGCTTCAGGTTCGAATCTTGCCGATGACATGAATTTTTGATAGTGGTTCGGAATCCACGTTAAACTCTAGGTCAAGGTTTAATTAGACCAAAGTATGCGCAAAATGACTGTAGAGCGGCAAAGTAAAGCAAATCAATGGAATAGAACACTATTTTATCAGTTGGAAAATTATATTAGTTCACTGAATGATATACAAATTTACAAAATATATTGTTTGCTGTTAATAAGTATACAAAATATACCTAATAAGGCCTATAATATTATAATACCTACTATATAATAATGTCCACGAAGGAACATAAATATTATGTTTTGAATAAATTAATTTAATATAATGTGAATTTTAAGATGGTGAATTGTAACTAAAGCTAACATATTCAACCTTGATCTTCACATATTTTAACTTAATAAATATTTTCCTCCAATTAATAATAATTTCCCAATTTTAGAGGCCTAAAATTAATAGTTATATATTGACATTGCTTGTTTCATTCGCAATAAAACATTAGCTAAACAAAAACTATAGATTTTAGTTAATTATATATTTTTTGAACAAAACAACAGAAATTTAAGCTTAGTGTCAAATTTAAACATTTAGCATAAACAGAAATGTCTATTCATCTGTGGTTTTTTTTCGATTAATATATAAGGTGATTATAATTAAAGCGCCTCAAAACGCTGTAAAAAAACACTCGTCACAATGAGTTCATATTTAAACTAAGATACTTGAAAAAAGGGGAAATGGCATGATATAAAAAAAACGGTTTTACCGATTTTTTCCATCCGATTTCGTATGACCTCGAAGTGGTGGATGGACTCTCCACTAACAGTGTCACAACTGTTGAATGACTTAGAAGTAATTTCTTCTGTCAAAAAGCCGAAACAAACCAAACACATTGTACACTATAGTTGGTTTAATGTGTAACTCATGCCAAATATGTTGTCATTTCGATTCAAAATATCACTGGCGGCCGAATTCATTTTCTTTACGCCGCTTACAGCACCATATATTAATACAATTTGGAACTTTTTTGATACCGTTTCCCTCTTCTACAAGTACCTTCAGATCAAATTTTAACTCATTGTGACGAGTGGCTCTTTTTTACAATATTTTGAAAGTGAGATAATAGCGACTTCCTTCTTGATGATATTTATATTATTTCAATGTGCACATAATAATTTCATTTAGTCCCATGCAATACATGGAGATTTGAAAAAAAATATTTGTGCCTGTGAAACTTTCAGAAAAGAAAACAGAGATTCTAACGGGAATAAGTGAAAAACATTGTTTACCAATTCCTGGTATTGACGAGATTTAAATTCGAATTACAACGACGTTTGAGAGTTTCAATTATAATCTAGATAATGTGCATTTATCTATTATATCACAAAATCTTGTTAAAATTTCTAACATATTCGTTGTTTTATGCACATATGGTGCACACAATGAAAAGATGTAAACACAATCAAAATATTTTTGATATTTTTTCTATTAAATAAAAAATCTGTAAAGTTTTATCATGCTTGTTTTTCAATTATTTTGCAAAAATGTAAAATTAAACTCTTTGAACATTTTGTATTGTTAGATTACTATAAATGAGAATCAATTTAAAAATTCCATTTTCTACATAAATTTTAAATCCTAGAATAAACATATTGTTAATAGAAAACGAGAATCCATGTATAAGTAAACTAGGTATTTTGTATGTAAGCTAAAAAAAATGCAAAAATCCCACTCTCTGATTATTTTTTCTATGAAAGCACTTATCGTAGTTTTAGAAATTTTTATATATGCTTAAAATAATTCCTAAACTAATTTCAAAGTAAGTTTATAATATAGTAGTTTTATAAAATTATAAACATAAAAAATATATTGCTTATTTCAAGTTCTTAGTTAAAAAAATAAATTTCAATAAACCACTTAATTACTCCTTGGATTGAAATAAAGCTTATTTAATAAAGTTTTAAATGTTTAATTTTACTGTCTTTCAAGAAAAATACATTGACTTACAAAGTTACACGTTTCGTAAAAACGGCATTTTAAATTAAGTAAGATCTTCATTTAAATTGCTTTTCTCTTTTGTTAAAAGGCATTTTAATTTACTCTCCGTTGTTTTAGATGAATAAATAATGCATCTCCCCAGTAAAGAACGTGCAATATTTCAAGTTATAATTAAAGACATTTCTGAAATCTGTATTCTGTTAAATGAAACCGAAATTTCATTGTAATGCGTTTTAAAGTATCAAAGATACAAAAATATCACATTACAGTTTAACATTTATGACGTTAAAAAAGATAAAACTTGCATGTTCTACTATCATTATTTTACATAAAAGAAAATATCATCAATTACTTACCTATTTGTTGTTAGATGTTGTAACTATGAACTAGGTTGTATAAATGAAATAAAAAGAGAAGAAATCATTAAAAAATATTTATTTTGCTAGTGCGATATTTGTTTCTCCACTCTTTCACTTAGCTTCTGCAAATCAATGCTAGCACATCGTGAGTTCGCAGAATTTAGTTTAATTATTCTGCGAACTCAAAACTGTAAACTCATAAATATAACGGGCATTTTCTGCCATATATTCGCAATAATATTATTTTAAAATCAAAGTTAATTTTTTTTTCTCATAATTTCAACAGTTAATTTTTAAATATATAGAATGTAATACATAATATATTTTTTAATAGATTGGTTTTCACTACTTTGACCATTATAAAATAAATATATTTTGCAAAAATGTGATAAATCTCACGGGCCTTAAAAATGGTTAAGGCTGGCCGAGGGTTGGCTACCCCTGTTTTAGATGAATAAATAATGCATAATGTAAAGAACATGCAATATTTTAAAAGGAAGGCATTTCTGAAATCTGTATTATGTTAAACGAAACCGAAATTTCATTGTAATGCTTTTTGAAACATCAAAGATATTAAAATATCACATTACAGCTTAACATTTATGACGTTAAAAAAGATAAAACTTGCATGTTGTACTATCATTCTTTTACACGAAAGAAAATATCATCAATTACTTACCTATTTGTTGATGTAGATGTTGTTGTAACTCCAGGAAAGTTTGTAGGTCAATGGTAGAAACAAAAGCTATCTTTCTTTCATATAATCGAGTGACAAAATTTTGATCGAGATAAAAGCTCCCGCATTGAATGGCAAAAAGGAATCTTCCAGGGAAGAAGAAAACAATTTCGATGCACCAGATGCGTTTTATGGCTATTGAAAGCGATGATAAAAGAAATCCATTAGTTTCCTCCACTGGTCAACGAGGATGTGTTTGTTATGATATTTGGAGCCCTTCAATGAAGGACCAGACAGCCATTTTCGATATCCGGGAAAAAAAAATATAGCTTTGTTTACAATATACTACTGTATCCAAAAAGTAATACCAATTATCGTTTTTTTCTCAAAAACTCTTTATTTATTCTTGCAAATTTATCTCATCGCCTTCAAAGTAATCCCCTCCGGACACAATGCAACTTTTTTTCTAATCCTCAATACATGCTAAACAGTCATCGTCAGGGATGGCCTTCAAAGCTCGCGGCGATTCATGTTGTATCTCTTCAATCGATTCAAAACGGAGTCCCCGGAGTGGTCTTTTGAGTTTAGGCAATAGCCAGAAATCGCACGGTGTGAATACTGGGGTTGTGGAACGAAATGGGTTTCATTTTTGGCGAAAAAGTCACAAAGAATCAGTGCAATGTGAGCTGGCGCATTCAGCGTTTTCGGTATCAATTGAGATTTGACGAGTTTCAGGCCCAAATCATCTTTTCAAATGGAATTGAC
Organism: Caerostris darwini; assembly: GCA_021605075.1. Taxonomy (NCBI): domain Eukaryota; kingdom Metazoa; phylum Arthropoda; class Arachnida; order Araneae; family Araneidae; genus Caerostris; species Caerostris darwini. Next base: position 258,382 of record BPLQ01001095.1, on the reverse strand, counting down.
CGATCCTTTTGAAATTCCAACATTAGCACCAAGGTTTCTAATTGTTAATCGACGGTTTGCAAGCACAAAATCTTTATTTTTTTGGACGTGAGGTTCGTCGGTTGAGGTTGATGGTCGACCAGAGGGCTCTTCATCTTCAACTCATTCTCTGCCTTCTTTGAACTGTTTATACCACATCTAAACATTTATTTCCGATATATGAATGCACAACGACTGTTTTCTGCAACATTTTATACGTTTCTGCTAACAAAATTTAATGCAAGTTCTTTGCAAATCATTTCAAAAATCGCCGAAATCAGTTTTAGCGTCTCACAAAGCCAAGCGTAACTCAAATACTAATGAATATTTTGACGTCAAATTTCACACAGATGTCAAGGACAGTGCCAGCAGCCTAAAAGAGAAAAAATAAATAAAATTCCACAAGCCCCGAGAATTTTAAATTGAAAATGTATCTTACATTTTGTACACAGTAGTAATTCGTAACCTGTTCATTGCATTAACAATTTGGAGGGGTAAAAAAATGATTGCATTTACCGTATGAAATTTCAAAGTACTTTGTAAAAAAACAGCAGAGTCTTGTTACCATACCATATTCATTCATCCAATAGATTTCTGGTTTATGACTTGCATTAATCATCGTTGGAAACTCCTGATCCATGAAGATTTAAGAGATATACGAAAACTTTTAGCATTTCTTTTGCAAATCGCAGTTTATTTTTGCATTCTAGATCTAATCTGAGGTAAAAGTAGTTACGAATGTTTTGTTGTTAAATTCAATAATCAATCAAACCTCATTTTCTGTCATACTGTACGTTAAACTGACAAAGATTAATATACTAACAAATATGGTTGTGATTACATTTCAAGAAATGTATTAGTGTCGAAATGTAACAGTAACAGACTACGTATTTATATCACAATTGTCTTTCAGTGAGTTTAAGATATATCATGTATCTTTCGAAAATATACATTTATACAAATAATTTATCATGCACAATTGTTATTCTATCTTCGTACAAATAATAAGATATAGAAAAACAACTTGAAAATAAAATAAGTCTTGTTGAAGATATATTTGGGTAATTTAGGTGATATTTTTTGCGATTAGAAAGCAATATTATTATTAATTTTATAATCATTAATTTATTTTATCTATTACTCTCTATTTCTTACAGTGCAGACATTTTATAAAGTTGTGATTGTATTTGAAAACGCTGTATTCCGACTGATGCCAATGTTCGGTGTATTATAAAAATAATAAATACATAAGTGCGGTAGCATGATATGAAGTATAATGGTTTTCAGATAAAATCGTAAACAAATCATTCAAAAGATCTATATTGCTACATTTCACATTTTATAGTTTTTAAGGAAAAAGATTGTATTGTAAGCTCATTTTTACAGGAAACTACAGAGATTAGGGGGTTACCAAATTTCATTGCCTATCGATCTCTAAAAATCTTTTGATTTTTATCGAACCCTCTTACTTTTATTGTTAAGATTGAAATCCATTTTTAGCAAAGTCGACATAAAAATTTCTCTTCGAAAAGAATGGAAGCTGTTATAGAAGCCAAAAAAAAGCCAATTAAGTATTATTTATAGCAAAATGTGCGAGTTATGTTGATTACAGGAATAACTTTTACGCTGATAAAAATTGCTAATTACTTTTTTGTTCTAAATATGTGAAAGATTCATTTGTTTGAGTAAAAATTAAATAAATGTTTTTATGTATATTAGATACTTTTGTTTAAAGATTTTACTTCAAGCATGGAAATTTCAAGACCTTCTTAAATATAAATAAATGTCTAATTAAATGTTACTTTTTACACTCATTGTATATAAATTCATTTAAATAAAGCTATATATATATCACCTTATTTATAATAATATATCACCTTATTTTAATTTTAAATAAGGAGATATAAAAATATGTTTTAAAGACTATCTTTCTTATTGCTAGTTATGTTTTCGTAAAAATTTTACAACAAAAATTTATACAAATTCTATTCACACCAACATTTTTATGATTCACACTTTTCATTGTTATTCAGAATGGTAGTTCTCCTATTTATTCGATCTAAATATTAACCTTAAAATAATATCTTACATTCATCTATTGATCTCCAAAATAAATAACCTTCTGTTGCAAATAATAAATTTATAATTTGAAATTTATAAATTTATAAATTTAATAAAATAATTTTTTTTTATAATTTTAACAACACATTTTTTCCCTACATACTAGATTGACAAACTCGAATAAATTTTGGTTCATAGTTCAAATATAACGTAACAACAATGCTATGATATTTTTCTCTCAAAAAATATAATAAGTTTTGTATTTTTCTTACACAGATTGCTTTCTACATACTAAAAAGATTTATTTCTATACATTGTTTAATTATGTTATAATAAGACATATTATTAAAACGTGGACAACAAATTGATAGCTATAATTTTAAATTCAGGAAAATCAATTGGACTATTTACACTCTGGAAGTAAGGTAGTAATTCATTCGGTAAGTAATTAGGAGTTCTGATATTCTAATAAAGAAATAAGTTGTAGGAAAAGAGTTAAAACATACTTTTTGACAAATGGATATATGCATACATTTATATATATATTGTTCTAATGCAGCTGGCAATACAGGCACAGTTAGTCTTTACGCCATAAGCAAGGGCTGCATTGTTGTTATTCATTTAGCACTATCCAGGGGACACGTGTAGCTTGAAGATATACTACGGACGCGAGAAACATTACCCATACTACGCTCTACGACCTATTAGACCGAGACCTACGATTTAAAGTGGATTCCGAACCACTAAAAACATCGGGCTGTTGTACCGAGCTCTATACAGAGTACTAGCCACTCGTCATGTATATATATATATATATATAATGATTTTAACAATACTATCTCGATATATGATATATGAGCCCTCATACCATTCTTAGAAATCGAATGAAATTTCGGTTTAAGTTATGAGCTTCAAAATCATATGAAAAGCAACAATTAAACACTAGCAGTTACGACTACAGTGACACGATTTGGAAAATTTCAAATGGCAACACTTACATTTTTACTGGAATGCTCTCCCATAGTGAAAAACCATAAATGGCATTGGAACGGAATTCAAACACAAAAATCGCCGCCCCTAGACAGACTAAGAAAAAAGTGAAAATTACCAATACAGATAGAGAAGCAACAGAAAGCAAAGGATTTTATTGTGTTTCACAAATCTCCACGTGGCCTCCTTCACACACAATGACATTTCGTATGCGGCAGATGCTGAATAGCTCTGAAGCACGTACCATGGCAAGAAGAATATATTGAGCTTGACGTTTGATGGTATCTTTCAAATCACATGCCGCCTGCGGTTTAAATACTACTGCGTCCACAAAGTAAGGCCAATTTTCAGTTTAAAATTCCTGGGGCTTATGGAATTTCAATTTTTTCCCCTAAATTTTGTTAGCGGAAGCGTATAAAGTGTTGCAGAAGGCATTTTGTGAGCATTCCTGTATCGAAAGAAATGTTTAAAAATGGTAAAAGCAGTTCAAAGAAGGCAGAGAACGTGTTGAAGACGAAGAGCCCTGATCTGGTCGACCACCAAAACAAGCATAACTCAAGCACTAATGAATATTTTGACGTGAGATTTCACACATATGTCAAGGACAATGCCAACAAACTAAAAAAGAAAAAAAAAATGAAATATCATATGCCCAGGAAATTTAAAGTGAAAACTGATCTTACTTTTTGAACACAATAGTAAGATTATAACAAAACTATCTTGATATATGAGCCCTTATGTATGATACCATTTGCAGTAACTGAACGAAATTTTGGTTTAAGGTATGAGCTTCAGAATCATATGAAAATCAACAGTTACATTCTAACAGTTATGACTACAGTGACACGATTTCGAAAATTTCAAATGACAACACTTACTTTTTTTTATTGGAATATTGTCACCAAAGAGAAAAACCATAAATGGCACTGGAACTGAATTCAAACCCAAAAATCGCAGCCCCTAGACAGACAGGAAAAAAAGTGAAAATTACCAACGCAGAGAAGCAACAAAAAGCAGATTTTATTGTGTTTCACAAATTGACCACGACTCCTTCACACACTATGACATTTTGCACGTGGCAGACGTTGAATAGCTCTGAAGCACGTACCATGGGAAGAAGAATCTATTGAGCCTGACGTCTGATGGTATCTTACAAATCAGATGCCGCCTTCGGATTAAATGAATACTCTTCATTCATTCATTCTATGTTATTTGTATTTCATTATTCATTTGTTATTTCATAATAACAAACTATTTTTTACAACAAATTACCCTTCACAATTTCAGTTTAATAATGATTTTCCATAATAATATGCAGATGTGTCTGCATATTAACCAGATTATGATAAACGATAAACTTCAACGTGAAATTTTAATATATTTATATAATTAATGCACCGTCCATTCACATATTCATGTCTTTTTTAATTCCTTCTATTAGCTCATACTCTCCCTATATATATCTTGTTCAAATGTTCAATCGTTCATAAAATACTTTTTATTCATCCACTCAAGTTCAAATACATTTTTTTTGAACTTGTAGTGGATGGCACTCGATGTTAATACAGTTTTTTCAAATATCAATTCAGTAATTAAATTTAATTAATTAATTTTAGTTTTTTTGTAGATTTAAGTTACATATATCTAACAATAGATGGCGCCAGATAAACTTAAAATAATGAATGAAAATTATTTATAAAGGACTTTCTGCAATACAGTGAAAAAAAAGTAGGAGTTGACTTTAAATTTTTTTTTTATATTACTTGTTATTTGAATTGAATGATTCTCGTGTTGCGATATCAGGTTAATCTGTTTTAAATTATAACTTACTTACTTATTTTCACGTCTTTTTCGTGGAAAAAACAACAACATCATAATCGGACAACGTAAAAAAATCTACTTATAATGAGATCAATCAATTTAATGAGTGAGAACTTTGTTAAGTGCCTTCGTTACATAAAAATGTTGTATTGAATTATTAACAGCATCATAACAGACCAAATGGAGTAAACCAATTACATATACTTATTAAATTTAGGCACAAAGCATTATTCTAACAATTACAATCATCATAGTAATGATATAAAACACAATGAGAATTTTAATTATAATTCTTGGAAGACATTTTCACATAAATGTTAGGAATTCGAAAAACGTACTACTGTGTCCAAAAAGTAAGATCAATTTTCAATTTAAAATTCCCGGGGCTTATGCAATTTCATTTTTTTTTTTCTTCTTTTAAGTAGCTGGCACTGTTCTTGACATCTGTGCGAAATTTGACGTCAAAATATTCATTAGTGTTTGAGTTACGCTTTGTGAGACGCTAAAAGTGATTTGTATAGACTGTTGCATAAGGCATTTGGTGAGCAAACTATATTAGAAAGAAATATTTACAAATGGTATAAATAGTTCAAAGAATGCAGAGAACGCATTGAAGACGAAGAGCCCTCTGGTCGACAATCAACCTCAACCGACGAAGCTCACATCCAAAAAATTAAAAACGTGGTGCTTGCAAACCGTTGATTTACAATTAGAGACCTTGCCGATTATGTTGGAATTTCAAAAGGATCGGTCAATTCCATTTTGGGCCTCAAAATGCGTCAAATCTCGATTGGTACCGAAAACACTGAATACGCCAGTCCACACTGCATTGGTTCTTTCTAACTTTTTCGCTAAAATTGAGAACCATATCGTTCCACAACCCCCGTATTCACACCATGCGACTTCTGATTATTCCTTAATCTCAAAAGATAACTGCGGGGACACCGTTTTGAGTCGTTTGAAGAAATTCAACGTGAATCGCCGCACGCTTTGAAGGCCATTCCTGCCGAGGCATTTTTAGCATGTATTGGGGATTGGAAAAAAATTGGCATAAGAGCATTGTGTGCGGAGGGGATTACTTTTTAAGGCGATGAAATAAATTTGGAAGAATAAATAAAGAGTTTTTGGAAAAAAGAAATATTCGGTCTTACATTTTTGGGGGCAGAAGTATATAATGAAATAACGAACTATATTTTACAAAAAAATAGTCTTCAAAATTTTTCAATAATAATTTTCCATAATAATGCTACCTTTGTTGATGTGCATGCATATTAACCATATTATGCTAAACAATAAACTTCAACATGAAATTTTATTATATTTATAGAATTAATGTACCGTTCATTCAGATATTCAAGTCTTTTTATAGCATGCGTATACACTAAGCTTATCTATATAGCAACAAGAGATCATCATGATTGTTATTGAAGATAATGATATACAAATCAAAACTCAAAGCATTATCAGAAATAAAGACTCTAGGCTTTTGATTACAGAAATATATAAAAAAAAGTACAAAAAATAAATAGTAGAAAATAAATGTAATGCTGCTTATGTCAAAGATTCAAAAGTTTAAACTTTTGTTAAATAAAATTCAGTTTAAAATAACTCGTTAAAGACAAAGATAGAATTTATATTCAAGATAGCAGGAAGTATTAGTTTTTACGATTGCATACACAAACCGTTGAAATTAATTTTGTTTTCATCTGTTTTTTTTTTTTTTTTTTTTTACTTTTTATTTTTTTATTTTAAGCATCTTAGCAAGATTGAAAATAGTCTTGTTTCGTTTGTACGGAAATAGCTACTGAATTTAATTTTAGATAAATAAAGAGATATATATATATAATCAAACTTGCATTTCTTAATTTATTTTTACTAAATAAATATAAGTTGGTGATCGGTAATGGAGGAAAGATTATAAAATGTGATTTTATTTATTCCATTTACTTAAAAATGAAAAGTAAAAACGAAAGTGAAATGGAATTTTGAGAAATTTATTTATCAAAGTGTATATCAAATCTTTTCTCAAGAATTAAATGGTAAGATATTTTTTATTTTCAGATTAAAATGCTAAGATATTTTTAAAAGAAGTCACTCTTGTTAAATTGATTTTTTTGTTTTGTTTTTGTGATTTAACAGATTTTTTTTTTTTTTTTTTTTTTTTTTTTTTTGCAAGTACATTTCTTTTGAACCTTATATATTTAACTTGTATTTTCCACATCTTATATTTTTTTTCAAACTTTTTTCGTAAGCAACATCTAGTATGCCCATTAACCTTTGTGTCTTCATGGAAGCAGGAAAGTTGGGAGGGGGGGGGGCTGCTTCTGTTGTGATGGAGCATCCGTAGGTAGAAGTCTGACTTGGTTACGAGTCGCTGACGAAGGCAGACAGTGCCTTCTGGGAGGACTTTTAGGCGAACTACCTCGCATTTGCCTATCATATGGGAGAAAACCTATAAAACTTCTACTGGGTATTTCGACTAACGAGGCAAGATGCTGAACATCCCAAACGCCATCGAGTGTCCTCGGTTTTTGAAACAGTGTCTACAACAACGGGAATGAACCTCAGCCATATTTCTCCCCATTGGCATGTGTTGCCACTGAGCCCCGAAAATTTTTTAAATCATAGAAATATTTATTAAATAGTTAAAGTCAGGATAAAATAATTTCGGTACCTTTTAATGTTAAAACTATTATTGCGTGCTTCAAAAAGATACAGAGTGATTAGTCAACAGCAAGAGTTTAAAATTAATTTAAATTACTTTTTTGTATTATATACGTTTTTCCATTCTTAAACGTGTGATACATAGGTCGCTTGTTATATTCACTCTTTTTATATTACAACTTATAACAGTTTATTAATATTGCATTTTATAGTCAATAATTAATATTACATGTTATAATCATTTATTAATATTACATATTATAGCTTGCTGTATACATATTTAGATTACTCTACTAAAATGAAAGAAAATAAAGAAATATATTATGAATATATAAAAAAAATGCTTTCATATATAAAGTTTGCATTGATTTATTTCATGATTTTTAATTTTTATTTAATATTTACACCATTAAATATTTATTTATTAATTGATATATTTCGTATTTAAATTTCTATATATGATCGCCATAAATACTGCAATATGCTTTAAATTCTTTTTTCAGTGAATTGTACTGTTTACATAATTAACAAATATTTTTTTCTTTTTTAAAAATTTTTATGTAAAATTATTTCTTTTTGTAAATAATTGATGAAAAGAAAAAATATTTTTATTTCACTAGGAGAAATTTTAATTATCTCTTTAATGGCATGAGATATAGTTTCAAAATTTTTATATTTTTGTTTTATTTACTCTCATTTTTAGATTTACTTAACCGTAACCGATAACAACAAAAATAAAATATTTTTCTATACTTTTATATTATTTCTTTTTTTATTCCTAAGTTATCTTTCTATTTTTAAAACTAATCTGCTTTTAATAAAATGAAAGAGGTTTACTAATTTTCTTTTTAAAGTTACATTAAAGAGGTTTTGGTATTTTTTAAATTAAGGATTTAATCAAATCAAGGATTTTAAAAGAATTTCGTTATATTAAGATCTTTTGTGAATTTTTTAGGGATTTAGTTAAATTTTGAAGCTTGTGAATTATTGTCACAGAAACACATAAGGCACTTTCTTACTTTAACCAAAATTATTATAAACAAACTTTATTAGAAAATAAAATAATCCAAATATTTATATTCAAGTAATATGATTTTGATAATAACCATGCTATTATACACACCCACATACCCATCCACTCACACCCACCCACATACAATAGTCATAATATTATTTTTGATTTTTTGTCAAAAATATTATCTACTATATATTAGAACTTGGTTGCAGATCACAAAAAAAAATCTTTAACATATAATATACACTAAAATGTTAACAGTTACGAGATTATAATATGCAAATATACAAATTCCAGTATCATTGTGTAAGAAAAATAAATTATGCCAATGCATTATCAGAGTTTTTATTTGTACTCAAGTGATTCATCTGATAAGTTTTCTGACGTAATTATGGCTGCATAATGATAATTAACAGACTTTGAACGAGAAATGTTAGTTGGTATCACAGATACCTCGATGGTACCACAGGAGAATTCTGGCCGTTTCATGTATGTTTGTTAAAGGTTCGTAATCAACTTTAAACTTTAAGTCTTGGTCTAATTACCCCACGAGTGCAAAATATGACCATAGAGCGATAAGCCAAACATTCTTTGATCTATAATGTCAAGAGTGAACTGTAAATATATATTTAAAGGCCTTATCACCCAATATGACAATGCAGTTGCCGACTGCGTTTGCTTAATGACTAAGGACAGTAACGTGTGCGTAGAATAGACAATCAAGCGACAATGAGTGAAATAACAGCAGCATTTAATGTGGGATATACTGTAACAATGTCCGTTGATATATGGCTTATTAAGGTATGGTAGTCTAGGTCCGACTAGAGTACATTTATTAACAACTCGCTATCGGCTACAATGCATCTGCTGGACTCTTGAACCCATTAGTTGGATCCCAGATGGAAAAAAAGCTCCTCAAAGGAGTCTCGATTCTAATTTTAAAGAGTTGACGGTTCAAGTGTGACGCAGACGTCACCAGACCATGGACCAAAGTTGCCAATAAGGCACGAGCAAGTTGGTGGTGACACCATATTGATTTAGGCCGGCGTAAATTGGCCGTTGAGTTACATGGCGTAGACTGGTTCCTGTGATAAAACTGAACAAATCATTCATTGGAAATGGTTATGTTCAGGTACTTTGATATCATTTGCACTCATTCATGCACTTCATGTATCCATACAATGGCAACGATGGAATTCTTCAGTATGACAATGCACCATTTTAACGGCCCGGCCATGTTATAGGGATTGGTTTGATTAACCTTTTGGACGCTTCCACCAAATGATTTGGTCAGATATGAATCCCATCAAATATATATGGAGCATAATTGAAAGATCAGTTTAGGCACAACTTTCTACACCGACACTACTTTCAAAATTGTGGACGTCTGAAGGGGGGTGTCAATGAAGGTGAAGGGGGTGTCAATGAATGGCTGAAGGGGGGTGAAGGGGGGATTCTGATGACTTAATGTCAGGTCAGGTTGTTGCAATATGACGGACAATAGGAGGTCCCACAAAATATTAGGAGATATACCCATATCTCTTAGTACGTTTGTACATATATATATATATATATATAATTATTTATTTTTTTATATACTATAAAAATAAAAAGTGTAACAAAATAAAAAAATCAAAGACATTTCTTCTAATAATCAAGCACAATAGTAATTATTTAAATGATTTTTAGATTTTAGATTTTTCATATTCATGCTTGAAATTTTTTGCTTATGAATATGTATTAAGGCTTGCGCATTTTAGTCTATTATTTATGAATATCCATCCATACATAGTTTGATGCAAAATTATGAAACATGTTTTTTAGCAATAAATATCTTACAGTTAAAACAAAATATTTGGATAAACTTCTTTTAGGTTATCTTTTTATGAACAAAGGACCTGATTTTGTATTATAGAATAAAATAGAAAACAATAAAACTTTTTTTTTTTAAATTTAAATTTTTATTTTTTTAGTAAAGTTGGATCACGTTCTCTATTTCAATGTTTTATCAGGATCATAAAATATTTAATAGGGTATGATGGCATATGATGAAGCATGCCATAAATTCATAACTGCACATAATAAAACCTTATTAGTACACATCTATGCGTTATGCATCTCTTTTTGATTAACTATAACCTTTTTTCCTACTACAAGAACATATTTAATCTATTTGATAATTAACAAAATATTTTAAATATAAAGCAAGTTTTTTATTTAAGTGTACTATAGTAGATTTAACCACTGGAATTTTATCTGCTAAGTAAAGAATGATGACCAAAAAAGGTTTGAAATACATCGAAAGAAGGGTTTGATATTATATAAGATTATATAACATATCATTATATAAGATTATATAAAGTATAATTATATAAGATTATATAACGTATAATTATATAAGATTATATAACGTATAATTATATAAGATTATATAACGTATAATTATATAAGATTATATAACGTATAATTATATAAGATTACTCTATTACATATAATTATCTTATAGTCAAAGTTTAACATTTATAGATTCAAAAACAAAAGAACAATTCTAATATTATTTCATGTATAAATGTAAAGATTTAAAAAAAATGCAGTTACCATATGGTTATATTGAGACATTTCTCAACAGTTCCAGATTCAAAAGCAACATCACTAAACGTCAAACGTCATTAAATTATATGTTACAAAGTCAGAGTAACTTTAATATTATCAATTTAAACATATGTAAAATAAAATATTTTAAAACTAAATGGCATACATTTAGAATTATACATTTGTTTTCTAATTAAACATCAACTTTTTTCTATTTGAACATCATTTTACTTTTATAAGACGAAATTACCTAGTCAGTTAAAGGCAACTGAAAGAAACTCGAAATAATAAGATTGAAGATTGGAGCAGTATAGATCGAAGATAACCCCAACTGTAAAAATGTATGTATTCTAGCGATAATGAAATACCAGTTTCTATGGTTAGTGCGTTATATTTAACTTTTAATCACATGCATAGGAGAACAGACGATTGTATAACATATAATTATGCTTTTTTTTACGGAATATGGTTAATATTTTTTTTTAAATAGAAGAGTTATTTATGTAAGAACAAATTGATCTATAATTAGAGATTTCCAAGAAACTCCAGGGAACGCGGTGGTCTCGTATTCTAATAAGTACATTACCATTTAAATGCTTTTTGTTTTATTTTCTACAATTTATTCCGAAGTTATAGTGAAAGTAAACGTGCAGTTATGGTCCTTATCTTAAAATAATTCATGGCACGAAAGCAATAAAAGTTGGAGGAAAATATAGTTAAAACCGATTCTTTCATGAATAACTTAAGTTTTATTATTTAAGTTATTTAAAAATAAAGCCTCATGGCGGTGTATTTTTAATAAGTTAACGAAGCACAGGTGAAATTAAACGATAAAACGAAAAAACATATAAATTATAGTTTATTGTTTAAAAATTGACAGCTATGAAAAAAACAGTATAAGATTGCAAATAAATTGAACCGTTCAAATAAAATTTAATTGCACTGAAAATTACCAGCATTACTTTGAGAAAGCAGACTTGTGTTTAGAAGGCAGCATATTAAGACATCTCATGGTTGTTATCTTGCAATAAATCACAGCGCGAAAGCAATAATACTTATATATATGTATTATATATAGAGAGAGAGAGAGAGAAAGAGAGAGATAAATAGATTCAAGGGAATTCAATGATCAAAGTACAAACTTGAAGAATGGTACAGCTTACTAAAACATAAATTTTTTGTATAGGAATATATTGTTAGAAGCATCTTTTTGGGTCATGAACAAGAAAAAAAGATAAATGAAAAGAAAAAATATTATTTATTTAGAAAGTCCTTCTTTAGTTTAAGCGGCCTGATGGCCAATTGGCTAGCGCACTGGCATTTGGTACCACAGACAGACAGGTTTGAATAGACATAAAGGTTTGAATAGACTACAGGTTTGAATTTTAGCAGTGGATGTTTCTTAATGATTCAGAATCCACGTTAAACTGTAGGTTTCGGTCAATTAGCCCAAAGTGCACACAAAACGACCGTAGAACGAGAAACCAATCTTTAGTTCAATGTTCACAATAAATGTTCAAAATTGCAACCACGACTATAATTAATACACGTTTGGTAGCGTCGAAGAAGTAAGTTGCGAACAATTTCAAAGAAGGCAGCCATTTCAAGCACACTTGCAGCCGCAATGGATAATTGAGCAACGAGGTCCTCAGCAGAGTCAACTTGAGTCTTGTAAACAAAAAGACAGAATAAAAAGAAAATAGAGTGCACATCGGAGTTCCCAGATAGAAGACTTAAAGTTCGTCCCGTGACGGGTATCTGTTGGCGCATTCTGTCTGGCTGTAGCGAAAACATTTGTTTGGAATTGTGTTCGTTTTTCAACGTGTTACTTGAAAGTATGCATTCCTGTACAAAAAACGTTTTAATACGTTGTAACACCTCTCAAGCATATGTATATATATATATATATATATGTGTTGCTAGATATTTCTTTGGTTTATATCTAGTAATCTTGTGAGCTGAAATAGCATGGTTCCTTATATCCTTAGAATACGTATTCATTGACAATCACCAGGATAGTATAACAAGTATGTTTTCCTTTAGGTAATAATAATTTCTATCGAGCTTTTTAGAATTTCCTGGAGAAGAATATTAGATTTTTTTAGCACCTTGTCACATAGATTAATTTAAATTTGCATATTATTTTTAGATTTGCCGCTGCAGTTTTCGCGATTCAACAATTATATTCTTGTGTTTTTTAAATGATTTTCAATTTCGTTGCTGCAACTTATGCAAATTTCGGATTTGGGACAATTTCATCCCAACCCCCTCCCATTTTTTTTCTTTGAGAGAGGTTTGAATTAGAAGTACTTCAGAATTATTGTATTATTAAATCTTCCCTTCTGCAAAATAGTCGCGATTCTAATTCACTCTTTGTCAGTTCTTCTTTGGTCTCTCTCTATATATGAATATTATGCAAAGTACCACAGCTACACTCAGTGCAGTTAACTTGGAACGATTTAAATATAGATAATGTTTTTGACAATCCCCACAAATACATACGTATCAATTTCTTGAAATTGATATATGATTCCACGCTAGTCATCAAAAATGAGTTACTTATTCTAGGGAAATGAAAATAAAACAAGTAACATAAAAAAAAAAAAAATTTTAAGTCAATTCCTACTTTTTTTTCACTATATTGCAGAAAGTCTTTAATAAATAATTTTCATACATTTTGTTTAATTTTATCTGTCGCCATCTATTGGTAGATATATGCAACTTAAATAAAAAAAAAACAACTAAAATTAATTAATTAAATTTAATTACTGAATTAATATTTAAAAAAACTGTATTAACATCCAGTGTCATCCACAACAAGTTAAAAAAATGTATTTGAGCTTGAGTGGATGAATAAAAAGTATTTTATAAAAGATTGAAAATTTGAGCAAGATATATATAGGGAGAGTGTGAGCTAATAGAAGGAATTGAATAAAAGGATGGTATGAAGATTTTATAGAATCCAGGCTGGCAAATTTTTGACAAAAGATTTAATCTCATAATTTGTATTAAAATGTAAAATATTTTTTCTTGTAGTTTAAATGCTTTTTTTAATTAAACATAGCTGAATAATTTTAATTTTTATATTTTCTTTAAAAATTTATTGTCTAATAAAATCTGAATGATATATAAAATAAGTATGTGAAACATATTGACACGGACCTCTAGAAAAGTAACGACAACTTAAAACTAACGATCTCATCTTAACGGTTACAGTTTCTTCGGTTTCTTACTTTAAAGCACCGCTATAAAGTAAGAAAGAATAAGAATATTTACATAAAGGTTATGAATTAGGACTGAAGAATTATTGATAAAAATTCTTATCTCCTTATTTATAATTCTGGACGTGTTTCATGTTTTAAACTTCAAGAAAAATCTGAATTTCTTAAAAAAAAATGTATGTATAATAAGAACTTTCAAAGCACACTTTACGTCAGATAGGCAGGCCGAGCTATGTGCATCTCTCATTTAGAGAAGTTAATTCATTCCGCCACCACACATATAAATTACTTCAGTTCTGTAAAATATTTTTTTAAATAATGGAATTTTAAAGCAGATAAATTTAGCAAAATTGAAAGAAAATATGTGACTCAATTCAAAAAGTTTTGCAACTTTAAGTAAAAGTAATAGTGCCGTGGTCCTCGATGCCACATGTTTCTGGTTCTAGGCTCTGTACGGCCATAGATGTTTATAGTGGTACGGAATGCACTTTAAATCGTAGGTTCCGATCTAATATGACTTTAGAGAGTTGGGCGTAGGGCTGCAAACCTACCCCGTAAAAAAACAACATGTGCTGTCCAGTGAAGAAGAAGGATAACTAAAAATAATAATTTAAAAATATAATTATTTTTATAATTATTTGTTGGATGTTTACTTTTAAAAAAAATAAAAAATTTGTTTTTTAAATAATTGTACTGATTTGCATGCAGATTGAGTGTCCTTTAAAATTTTAAATTCAATAAAAATAAAAATAATTAAATACCTTTATACGAATGGTAGAAACTTTCTGTATTGACATATATAATATTTAATTTAGCTAATTTTTTTATCTATAATTTCTTATATATTCCTTTTTTATCTATAATTTCTTATATATTCTTTTTTATCTATAATTTCTTAAATTTATTCTTTCTTTATTAAATTCTAAAATAATTCTAATAAACTGCACTGATTTACAAATTCATATCCTTCAAAATTTGAAGTCTAATAAAAATACAAATTATTAAATACATTTATGTGGATGACAAAACTTTTCTCTATCTAATTTAAGACAATTTTTAATCTGTAATTTCTTATATTTTTTAAGTATTAATAGTTTATTAAATCATAATGTATTTAACTTTTTTTTATATGAATAATATTTTTTTTTCTTTTTAAACTCCTTTATAGGATTATATTGTAGGAATCTATGAGATTATTAAACACGTATAGGGAAATTTAAACATTTAACTTTTTTTGCATTAATTGATTCTGAACATTGTGTGAACTACAAATGCTTATTTTCCAATTCATTGAATAAATAAGCTATTTATATTCCACGACGTTAGGGACTTATCACAAACTTTAACAAATATTAAACTATCACTAACATTTAACCTATAAAAATGCAATACCACTCCTGCAATCAAAAATGCGATATTTAATTTGTACGGAAGATTTTTATCATAAATCCAGCTAAAAATGTTCATTTAGTTGCGCGTGCGATACGTTAGAATTGCAATGATTTTTCAAGCATTTTTCAAAATATCATTCAATTCAAAAAGTTTTGTAATGTTAACTAAAAATAAAAATATTAAAATATGATTATTTTAAAAATTATTTATTGAATGTATTTACTTATTAAAAATGATGAAAACGTTTGATTTTAAAAAACTGCACTGATTTACAAATACATATCCTTTATAATTTGAAATTCAATAAAAATACAAATTATTAAATACATTTATGTGAATAGTAGAAGTTTTCTGTATCTACTTATATAATCTTTAAATAAATTTTTTTTATGTATAATTCTTTACAGTTTTTAAATTCTAATATGATTTAATAAGCGAATTTATTTTTTATATGAAAAATGTTTTTTTATTTTATGTTTTTTTAAACCCCTCTATACGAGGAATCTATAGGATTACTAATCTGTAGGAATCTATAGGATTGTTAGATATTTATATGGAAATTTAAACATTTAAATTCTTTGCATTAACTGATTCTGAACACTATGTAAACTACGAATATTTATTTTCCGATTCATTGAATAAATAAACTATTTATATACCCCAATGTTAGGGACTTATCACAAACTTTCTTCAGATTCTAGCACATCTGATGTTCTAGTCCAACATCGCAAAAACAGCATTTAGCGAATTAGTAACTAATTTATATGTGCTAAATACAATACCACTCCAGCAGTCAAAAATGCGATATCTAATTTGTACGGAAGATTTTTATCATAAATCAAACTAAAAATACTCTTGTATTTAGATGCGCGTGCGATACGTTAGAATTGCAATCATTCAATTTCTACCATCAGTTCCCACTCTCCCTATCTACATCTTGTTCAAATTTTCAATCGTTCATAAAATACTTTTTATTCATCCACTCAAGTTCAAATACATTTTTCGGAACTAGTAGTGGGTGACACTTGATGTTAATACAGTTTTTTCAAATATTAAATTAATTAATTAAATTTAATTAATTAAATTTAATTAATTAATTTTAGTTTTTTTTAGGTTTAAGTTGCATGTATTTAATAATAGATGGCGCCAGATGTAAGAGGAAAATTTTAACTTTATTTGTAAAGGACTTTTCTGCAATATAGTGAAAAAAAAAAGTAGGCATTGACTTAAAAAAAAATGTTTTATGTCACTTGTTTTTCAGGCATTTTTCGAAATATATGTTTCAATTCAAAAGGTTTGGAATGTTAACTTAAAATAAAAATATTAAAACATGATTACTTTAAAAATTATTTATTGAATGTGTTTACTTATTAAAAAATGATGAAAACGTCTGATTTTAAAAGACTGCACTGATTTACAAATACATATCCTTTATAATTTGAAATTCAAGGAAAATACAAATTATTAAATACATTTATGTGAATGATAGAAATTTTCTCTAATTTAAGGCAATTTTTTATCTGTACTTTCTTATATTTTTTATGCATTAATACTTTATTAAATTCTAACATAATTTAATGAACACTTATTTTTTTACATGAATAATATTTTTATAGTTTTTATTTTTAATTTTTTAAACAGCTCTATAGGATTATACTATAGGAATCTATAAGATTATTAGATACTTATACGGAAATTTAAACATTTAAATTTTTTGCATTCTGATTCTGAATATTTATTTTCCAATTCATTGAATAAATAAGCTATTTATATTCCACGACATTAGGGGACTTATCACAAACTTTCTTCATATTCTAGGACATCAGATGTTCTATTCCAACACCACAAAAACAGCATTTAGCGAATTATTACCGAATTTAAATGTGCTAAATGCAATACCGCTTCAGCAGTCAAAAATGCGATATTTAATTTGTAGGGAAGATTTTTATCATAAATCAAGCTAAAAATGTTCATGTATTTAGATGCGCGTGCGATACATTAGAATTGCAATGATTTTTCTGGTCGGTTGAATATCCAAATTAGTGATTCCAGCGGATGTCACAGAATACAAAATACACGGGGCCAATGCTGTTAACATTCGTTTTTATGATATCCCTATTAGCGAGTTCATTTACAAAGTTTCATCAATCTGATAAAGTGGGTTTTTCTGGTATCTAATTTAATGGTTGCCATAATTGCAGAGTGGTCATTTTTCTTTGATGATGAATAAATGCAATGAATTTAAATTTCTGAACTTTCTCATTAGCAGTGGACTGTTGATGTAGTAGACATCCAACTTTCAAACTTTCCTACATATGTTAAGGTTTAATGAAATCAAATTAATGGAAAACAAAATTAGCTCGTCTTTATTTATTGTGATCCCATAAATTTGCTTAAGGATTTAGGCCAACATTAAATGGCTTGAAGTTATTTATGTTGAAAAATTATAAAGCAACAATTATGACAACGTTTTATAACAAATTGAACTATTTGTATTGTCCGAATGTATTCATAATAATATGCAAAACGAAAAATCTGAATTTTTTTTTACTCTAGTGTCGTACATTTGCTTGTACGATTTAGATTATCTGCCATGCATTAAATGGCAAAAAGTTATTACTTGTTATTTACGTTGAAATATTATAATACAATAATTATGGCAATTTTTCTTTTTACCAATTGAGCTATTTGTGTAAAATTCCAATTGTATTCATGATAAAATACATAATGACAAAATCTACACGTTCTTACTGTGATGCCATAAATTTGCTTATACGTTTAAGGTTATATGACATGCATTAAATGGCATAAAATTATTACTTATTATTTATGTTGAAATATTATAATGCAATAATGACGGTAACTTGAATTAAATTGGGCTATTTTTGTAAAAATCCAATATTCATAATAATATACATAATAAAAAAATCTGCACTTTCTATGTGAAGTGATGTCGTGAATTTACTTATACTATAAGATTTTCTGCCATGCATGAAATTGTCATGAAGCTACTAATTGTTAGTTATATTACAAATCAATAATCATGGTAACTTTTTTTACAATTTTTTTTGTAAGAATCCGAATGTTTTCTTGTATCTAATTTAACTGTTGCCATAATTGCAGAGTGGTCATTTTTCTTTGATGATGAATAAATGCGATGAATTTAAAGATCTGAGTTTTCTCATTAGCAGTGGACTGTTGATTTAGTAGAAATCCAACTTTCAAACTTTTCTACATACGTTAAGGTTTAATGAAAAACAAAATTAGCTCGTCTTTATTTATTGTTATGTTGTAAATTTGCTTAAGGTTTTCGGCCAGCATTAAATGACATGAAGTTATTACTTGTGCTATTTATGTTGAAAAATTATAAAGCAATAATTATGACAACTTTTTATAACAAATTGAAGTATATGCATAAATCTCTCTCTGTATTCATAATAATATACACAATGAAAACACTGCACTTCTGTGAGGTCGTAAATTTGCTTTAATTCTATAAACAGCAGTTATTTGCACTGCATTAAATGCCATAAAGTTATAATTTGTTATTTATGTTGAAAAATTTATAAAGCAATAATTATGGCAACTTTTTTTAAAAAATTGAGCTATTCTATAAATATCCATATGTATTCATAATAATATACATAACGAACAACTGACCTTTCTTATTCTGATGTCGTAAATTTGCTTATACGGTTAAGGTTTCCTGCCATGCATTAAATGGTTACTACTTGTTATTTATGTTGAGATATTATAATGCAATAATGACGGCAACTTTAATTAAATTGGGCTATTTATAAAACTATATTACAAATTGAGCTATTTGTGTATTCATAACAATATAGTATAAATGGATTTGACCTTTTTGGTGGATAACTAATAATTTGATGACCCTTTTTTTATGATGTGATGTGATAAGAATTGAAAACCATAAAAAATTCATGGTAATTTTTTACAATACTTTTCGGCCTACTATCAATAAGTTATACATTATAAAACTTTTTTTTATTTACAATGGCAGATTATGAATAGTTACAGCAAAAAAAAAAAAAAAAAAAAACAACAACAACAACAACAAAGTAATACAACAAAACATGCTGAAACAGAGTTCATTAATCTAACAATAATGCCAAGTTGCAGATCTTTTAGCCACTAAAAAGTGTTACCAGGTGCTTCACGGGGAGGAAGATCTTCTGCGCTCCAACACACATTATAAAACTTTCGTTTGCTATTTGACCTTTATATGCTTGTATTCTGAATAAGTTCATTAAATACTTGTTATTTTTATTTTAATTGTCATGGTTTTAAACGGTTTTTTATTCAGTTTTTACTATCTGTAATGTTTAATATTTCGTTGTCAAATTAATACTGCTTTAACAAAAGAGTTCTTAAAATTTGAAAAAAAAAAAAATGCTTTGAATTAAAATGTTTATACTAGATACCAAAATTAAATGTTATTTGAACCAAGAAAGAATAAAAAAAAATTTATATTGTTAACGGATTATAATCTGTCAGTAGGCAGATGGCCTTGGCCCACCATGAGGTTGTTACATCAATGAAAAATGAAGATAACGGATTATACTATATTGTTACCTTTTTTTACCGGTAAAAATTAGGATTACAGATTTTAAGATATTGATGAATATGTAAATGTGATAACTCTGCATTGATTTTTGATCACTCTGCATTAATAAATACAACCATAAAATATAAAAAAATTTCAGACATTAATTTTGATTTTTCCCCCTTTTATTTATTGTCATATTATATCACTTCATTATCTTTGAAAATATCTCATAAATAATATTTAACGACCAGAAAAGGGAAGTTAATGCCTTATTAATGGGGAAAGATGAATTATAATATTTTAAAAATAAATAACGAAAAGTAGATTATGAAAAAGAATAGAATTTGCACAAAACATAAAAAGTGAGCTAACTAAACGATTGAACAAAATATTAAAATTGGAAACAACACTATAGCCATTGTTTTGTACTTAATATTATATTTTAAATTTTATTACAGTTTACGCTCTTTATTCCTACATTAGATGATCACACTTTCAAAAGTCCGGCACATATCGAGCAATTTATTTTCGAATTGTGTAAATCTGAGCATTTGTTGACTTTGACTGATAGGTCATAACACGGTACTGCTTGTTTTCTGTCCGATGTGTATTGAAATCGTAAGTTTTTGTTTCAGTACAGAGTTTCTTTGTTTTCTAACAGTTTATACATCACGTTTGCATAATATTGCAATTGTGTATATATAGTGTATTGTATAATAAAATGTTCTCGTAAACCAGGTATTCTACAAAAGTATAATAAACTTAAGCATGTGTTTTTCAATATTCAGCGAAAAATAGTGTTAATTAATCGCTTAGAAAAAGACTACAAGCAAAACTTCAATATTGGTTATTCGACAGCTTATGATATAATAACAAAAAGAAGAAATTCATAATTTGTAATTTATTAATTTCAAAATCTTTATTAAGAAGTTGATTTTGCAATTTTTAGAATGATGAATTAATTTTTGGATTTTTATATCAACTACGCAGTTTCAGAATGTGTGCAGACACATATTATGTAGACGATTTAATCGTTTAAATTTTAACCCACAATGATTTATCTTTGGTATCCCTGCTAAAAATATGTCCGATTATCCGCGAAATCGTCAATCTACCTCAGGCGTGGTATACGTAATATTTATTTAAATATCTTTCCTAAATTTTTTATACATAATATTTATTTAAATATCTTTCATTAACTTTTATGCATAATATTTATTTAAACGTGTTTCACGAATTTTCTTATACTTATTTATTTAAATTTCTTGCACGAGCTAATAATTATGCAATTCAATATTTAAATTATGTAAAATTGTTTTAAAAGAACACCTGAGGAAAACAAAGATAATTTGAGTAAGTGAAAAAAAAAGATTTTTCAAAAAAAGAAAATCATTTGGATCTCTATAGGTTTTTTTTTTTTTTTTTTTTTTCGTTTTAAAGATAGATGTTATGCATTTTGTTCTTACACTAAATTCTATGGGTAATCTGTACATCGGCCTCACATATATGTTTTTCTTTTTTTCTCACTCACTCACTTTCCATGGTCTGGAGGTGTAGTTTGATTTGTCGCTCTGCTGTCATTTTTTGCACACTTTAGCCTAATTAGAGCGAGACCTACAGTAGACGTGGATTCTGAACCACTCACAAACAACCATGCCACCGCCAGGATTCGAAACTGAAGTCTGTGGTACCAATGGTCAGAGCGCTAGCCAATTGGCCACCGGGCCGCCTACGGTCTGGCGGAGAGTTTTGAATTTTCGAAATTTCGAACGAGAACATGTTGTTTACATATATAACAGGTTGTTTATATATATAAAAATGTGTACGCTACATATATATTGGTATAATATATTTTCACTTTTCTTGTTTCAAATAAAATTTAATCATTAGATAAGCACGATGATTATTTATAGATGAAAAATTACAGTATCTTAAATAATAAAACGAATTACATACAAAGAACATGAAAGTTCTTTCGGAAGATTGCAAGGTTTAGAAATATTCAAAATTTTATCTTTCTGAAAAATATTTATTATCTGATTAGTAAAGGCAAGTGTCAAAAATAATTTTCACTTTTGCAAGAATATTTTTTTGATAGGGTTTCTAGTTGTTATTAAAACATAAATAATGTAATGTTAAATAAATGATGTAATCAATAATAAACTGTGTAATATAAATAAAACTGTCATATTTTATAAATAAATGTATATTTAATTTTTACCGTACTTAAAAAATAATGGAGAAGGTGACAATATTTTGACATAACTTTATGTGTGTATTCTTATTTGTTATACTACTGAAGTCAATTTTTACAGAAAATATGCATAGATATACAACACATGAACACAAAAATCAAATATTGAAATGTAAATTGTATATAAAATACAAGTAACGTGCTTTAACACCCTGCCATCGTATATTTATTTATTTCTTTTTTCTTTTTTGATTTACCAATGTAGTTTTTGCCATTCAATGATTTCATTCTTGTGTTTTTTAAAGGATTCTCAATTCCGTGACTGCTGTTTATGCGCTTTTCGGATTTTGAACAATTTCTTCCTTTTTTTTGGAGATCTTTATTTGAGGCACAGCAGCATTTTTGCATTGCAAATGCTATGGTGGTTTTGTTGTATATCTTGCATGTAACGATTATGGGTAGCAATGTTTTTGTCATACAAAATTGACGTTTTTTCCAATTCTCTCCTAGTCAATTCTCCTTTGATTTTTGAGTATATATATGCTGTGTTTTTACATATTTAAAGAAGTCGTTTTAAGAAAAGAGTTCGCATGAATCCAGATGAAAAATATATCTAGATAAAAATCATTTAGATAGGGCGCAATTATCTGAAGACACCACTCGGAAATTCATTAGTTAAGTACATTTGGAAGAAAATAAATTCATAATAAATTATTACTGATTGAAAAAATTACAGGATAGTAAATTAAACTATATTAATTTTTTTTTTTTTTTTTTTTTTTTTTTTTGAATTTTCAGTGAATCTAATTTACGTAGTCGTCAGCAAGCGTTACTGATGAGAATTGGAGATAAATTTAATTTGAAGTTTATGTTAATGAAATCAATGTGAAAATATTAAATAATTCATAATTTATGTATAAATTACTTATAAGTAATAGAAGGTTTTATAAAATTCAGTTTTCAGTAATAGACAATGTTGATCTGTAATTGAACCTTAATAGTTTGTAAATTCGGTAATTTCGTCATTCATATATTTGTCAAAAATCGTCTAGAAGATGAATTTGGTAAATGATTTAGAAATTATAGATATAGATCATAACGTAATCCGTTCACTAATTTGGGAAAAATTTTATTAATCGCAATTTCCTACAAACATGTAGGCGAATTATACTGTAAAATATCTCAGACTTTCTTGGTGGAGTTGTATGACTCTGCATATAATTTGTGAGCTATTCTTTAAGTTTGAATAAATTAAATTCTACAAAATCTCCTCCTAAATGTGATTTTTGCCGAAAAAAATGACGAACTTTTCGTGTGAGAGGAAAATAAACAAATTTAAAAAAAAAAAAAAAAAAAAAGAGTTATGAATAATTGAATTTAACATACTTTCGCAAAAGTGGACAATGTTCTTGGCATGCCATACATCAATGCGTGCTAATGAATGAAAAAGAGATAAAATGATGGCAAAAACTTAGAATAATATTTTTTACAGTATTTAAATTAATAATTAATTATGATACTCATTAAGATTTTCATGTATGTCTAGTATCTAGCATAAATTGAAGGGGAAAAAAAACCCATTGTTTTACCATACATGCATGTACCTTTTCACAGTTTTCATTAGTGTAACCTTATAATACATTTTTTATATTCTTCTAACATAAAACAAGTTATTTAAATTTAAAAACATTTTACTAATTTTGTGCCACTGATATGAAAATAAATTTCTAAAACGATTATGTCCAAGAACAAAAGTATATAATTGGGAAATTATACCAGGTATTTAAATATCTCAGGCTGCAGTATTCAGTATGCAAAAAGTACACCCCCAATCATAATTCAGCTGAGAGGGTTAAGTAAGGTGCTTTGAAGGAATGAAATTATTGAAATATGAGCCTAATTTTAATGCATTTTGAGTGAATTTTTGGACAACCTATACAAAGTTGCTAAATCTTCTATATCATTGCGTA
The DNA here is from genome assembly GCA_021605075.1 of Caerostris darwini. Taxonomy (NCBI): domain Eukaryota; kingdom Metazoa; phylum Arthropoda; class Arachnida; order Araneae; family Araneidae; genus Caerostris; species Caerostris darwini. Next base: position 233,877 of record BPLQ01001095.1, on the reverse strand, counting down.
TGTTTTCAATTAATTGTTAGCTTTGCATTCATATCATTATGAAAGGGTCCTAAATTTCACGCCAGAAATTATTTTATTTTTAATTACTTTTCTAAAAATCGTGTCCCTCGAAAGCTATTCAGTTTGCAAAAAGTATACCCCCAATCATAATTCAGCTGAGAGGGTTAGGTAAGGTGCTTTGAGGGCATAAAAATATTGAAATATGAGCCTAATTTTAATGAATTTTACCTGAATTTTTGGACACCTTTTATAACGTTGCTAAATCTTCAAATATTTTAACTGTATTTTATCAATTGTTAACATTACATTGTTAGCCTTTAACCGAAGAAGTTTTTTTCTAACGTTGAGTAAAAATTCTAGAAGTTTCTAACCATATATCAAGTGAATAGATAATTATTTGGTTAATTTTTTTCTCCCGCATTCTGTGATACAATGTTCAACCAAATGGCCTGATGGAATTTATTCGTGATGCAATAGTTCGTGATAGTTATGACTAATTTCTAAGCGTTCTTATCACACGATTTTGTGTCACGTTTTAAGGGAAAATATAAGATTTCTTCAACAGATTGAATTAATATTGGTTTTCATGATTTTTATGACAAATATGTTTCCAGCACTTCTTAGGAAAAACATTCTTAAGTGAGGGGTTTTGCACCAATTAGTGAGATGTTTTTCACCCCCTAATTAAGTTAGGGGTTTATATAACAATTAGTGAGGTGTTTTTCACCACCCAATTAAGTGAGGAGTTTGTACACCAATTAGTGAGGTGTTTTTCACCACCCAATTAAGTGAGGAGTTTGTACACCAATTAGTGAGGTGTTCTTCACTACCCAATTAAGTGAGGGGTTTATACACCAATTAGTGAGGTTTCTTCATCACCCAATTAAGTGAGGGGTTTATACACCAGATAGTGGGGGATTTTTCACCACCCAATTAAGTGAGGGGTTTTTTTTCCAATTAATTGCACATTATTTATAAAATATATTTAATGTATATACATATATATATATATATATATATATATATATATATATATATATATATATATTTCAATTCCTTCTATTAGCTCTCACTCTCCCTATATATATATCTTGTTCAAATTTTCAATCGTTAATAAAATACTTTTTATTCGTCCACTCAAGTTCAAATACATTTTTTTTGAACATGCAGTGGGTGGCACTTGATGTTAATACAGTTTTTTCAACTATTAATTCAGTAAATTAGTATAATTAATTAATTTTAGTTTTTTTTAGATTTAAGTTGCATATATCTACCCATAGATGGCGCCAGATAAACTTCAAAAAATGAAAAATTATTTATAAAGGACTTTCTGCAATATAGTGTGAAAAAAGTAGGAATTGATTAAAAAATATTTTTTTTTATATTACTTGTTAAAAGTAAAGCCAGTAAGTATAATCTTTTTTTTCGCAATTGGCCAATCCACCCACTAAGTTTTTAAATACTTTTAAAATAGAGATTCTGCAATAGGCTAACGTTGAAATATTAACCTCCGTTAACATTTAATGGTAAACCTCCCAATGCCACAGAAAGGATGGTACTGCATTTGGGAGGTTTGAACTCTAGAATCAACTCATCAAACATCTTAGAGAGATTTTATGGTGTTTGTTCACGCCATCAAAAGAGCGGGACAACTTCTGAGAAGTTTGCACTCTATAATCACCTCATCGAACATCTCAGAAATATTTTCTGGTATTTGTTTACTGATACCACTAACCGATGGGTTAAATCGAAAAATCAAATCGGGAATCGACTTCCAAGAATCTATTGTTGACAGATTCTGGAAAGTCGCAATCTACATTCATCTCACCAAACTTATTATTATTCATGGTATTTGTTTACTGATATCACTAAACGGATGGTATATTTTGGGAAATTTGCAATCTACATTCAAATCATCAAACTTCTTAGAATTTCTTGTATTTGTTCACTTATGTCACGGAAAGTATGCACTCTGCAATAATCTTATCAAACATCTGAGATTTTCTAGTGTTTGTTCACGCAGCTTTTGGCAGGTTTCCACTCTATAATCACCTTACCAAACCTCATGGAACTATCAGTATTTGCCTACTTATGTCACCGAACAGGAGCGGACAACCTATGGAAAATTCACACTCTGCAATCTCATCAAACATCTGAGATTTTCTAGTGTTTGTTCACGCAGCTGCTGGAAGGTTACCACTCACTTCACTAAATCTCACAGAGTTATTTTCTGGTATTTGCTCACTGATACCACTAAACGGGTGAGATAGATCTCTTGAAGGTTTGCAATCTACAACCTACAACAATCATATCAAACCTTCTAGAGATATATTCTGGTATTAAAAAGGCACAATGTTAAACTTTAGGTTTGATAAAGAATTTACGGTTACTTTCAATTGTTCTATTTCGAATTAAACTCTTACAATTCACAAATGTTTAACATTAGTGCTGAAACATAACAACAAGATACTACAAGTCATCACATAAATTTTTAAAATGCTTTACTAATAAATAATTTCTGTTTTGGTTTCGCGTTTTAACAAGAATTTCAATAGAAAAGTTTATGAAGTTAGCTACTCTTCATTATTCGGATTGAAACTGAAAATATTTTTATAACTAGATTGGCTGTATATAAAAACTACAATCAAGAATTTTATCTCTTCAAATGTTTCATAACTCCGAAGTTTATTTGTAAGTTAAATAGTTAAAAAAAAAGGAAATTGAGCATCTGATAAAAAATAAAAACAGGCATGAAACAAGTTCGGTTTTTTACGACGGTTTCTAAATCAAAAATAATGCAGGTAAATAACATATTAATTTATTTTTTTCACGTAATGGAATTTATACCAAGTTTAACAGATTAATTAAGAAGTTGACAGTTCAACAAGATTGTGTTCATCACTTTTATCATTAGATTGATCATTAAATCTAAGATATTTAAAATTTAAAAAAAAATTAAACGGACGATATTTAAAATTCTCAAAAAATAACAAGAACATAAAAATATAAATATCGTATAAAATATGTTTTCTTTTACTTTTTAATCATAAATCTGATTTCACGAACTTATAATATTTTCTGTCGTAACATTAGATATAATTCTTAATTATATGTAGCTATAATTGCTTAAAATTATATGATAGCTCAAAACTGCGCTTTGAATTTTGTTATCAAATCTTCTTTTATTAATTAAGACTATTTATTAAGTCCCAATCAATCATTAAAATGAAGAGAACTGAATTGTATTATACTTCTAGTTATTTGAACTCTTTTGCATCCCATATTAAAATAAATCATTTAGTTTTACGCAATTGATTATGAATGTTATGCTCTTTATAATTGGTATAACTTTTTTTTCTTTGTATACATCCCTAAAGACGGTCTGATGTAAAAACGTAATTTTATTTTACACATCGAAATATTTATACACTTGTTATATTTCCATTTTTGTTAATTGAATCACATAACAATTATAACAAAATTATGGAATTTCATTAAAAAAATATATATACTAGGATTATGAATTAATTTTCAGATTTCTTTCGTAAATTGAAAGCTTTATTGTAAAAAAATGTGTACATTATTATTTTTCAAAGTATTGTCCGTCGTTACGTTTCCCATCTTATTGATCAAATTTGCCCATCTTTGTCCCAACCTGTCCCGAACCAGCAGCATATAGATTCCGTATTGAAAGAACAATTTGTTTCTGATGCTATCCACCAATCGATCCAATTTTCGTATCTTCTTAAGAATGGAAGCGCTGTTTAGCCAGTCTGTGTTCCGTGTATAGGAACAGACAGGTATCTGATACAGCAATATCTAGTGATTATGACGGGTGCAGTAGAACATCCCATTTCAGATTTCCTAAGGGTTTTTTAACTACACGAGTAACATGTGGTTGAGCGTTGTCATGTTGAAAAATTACGTTATCATAGCTTTGCTCGAATTGCGACTGTTTTTCCTTCAATGCATGACTCAAAGGCATCAATTGTGTTCGTAACGTTCATCAATAATAGTTTCATTCTGTTGAAACAGCTCATAGTACAGAACACCCAAATGGTTCCACGGAATGCAAAGCATCAGCTTCGAACAATGAATATTCAGCCTTGTCATGAATGTTGATCCATGACCAAGCACACCCGATAATTTTCTACGCTTAGGTTTATCGTAACATATCCATTTTTCATCGCCAGTGAGGATACGATACAGAATAGATCTTTCCTCTTTTGACTTTGAAGCAATCGTTCAACGTCAAAAATTGCCGTTTAATATCTCTCGCTTTCAATTCGTATGTGACACAATTCCCTTGCTTTGAATCATACGGAGAGCATTTAAACGAGTGGAAATTGTTATACGATCAACACTCAATGATTCATCTTTTGTTTGACAGGATGCTTCCAATTGGTCATCTTCGAACATTCTGGGTTGATCAGGGCATTCTTTTTCAATGGTATCGATACCACTACTTCTATATAATCAAACCAATACTAACGTATATACGTTAATAAATATATATATATATATATATATATATATATATATATAATACGTATGCATATGCGCTATATATATACACAGTCCAGTCACGTTAATGTGACCACCTGTCAAAAGCCAGAATAACCACCTTTGGCAGAAATATTATATAATCTATTCTTTTCATGTAATATTATTTTATATTCTTTCCGATTCCCTTGGAGATCCTTTATATACACTCCACTGGAATGTGCTGCCACCTGCCTTTTGTTATTGGTTATTTCACGTTGGCGTCGAAAGTAGGTGGTGGTCACATTAATGTGACTGGACTGTATATATATATACATATGCACTGGAATATTTTCACGGCAAGTTCCCAACATCGATTCATGACTTTCAGTTTGCACTTAAATAGGAAAAGTAAAACTTCCCATAAATGATGATTTGTTGGCTTTTAATTTGGCATCTTATGAACTGATAAAAAAATATTTTGTTTACACATCAGAAAAACAAAATATAATAAAAAGTAAAGCCTAATGACAGAACATTGATATGAATATAGTTACAGAGATATATGATGTGTTATAGCATCAGTTATGGCATAAATTATGCCATCTATTGTAAATCTCTCAAAATTAATTCACTTTCCTAGTACAATTACTTTTGCTAATATATAATAAAGGAAAGTTAGATAAAATAAATAACAAACATTTTTGTACTAGATTTTTATTTAATTTTTTTAAAAATATTACGTTTTTATTTTCGAATTTACAAGATATTTTATAAAATGATTTCTTTTTTATTTTATACAATATTTTTATTTGTACATACATAGTTTTATTGGTATAATATTCTTATACTACAATTGTTATTGTATATTGTTTCTTAAAGACAGATATTTTTAATTGTTATTAGCTAGCATTATATCACCAATAGTGTGTCAGATGATTTACATTTAATGAGGAAAATATCGATTAGGTTTATATAGATATTTTCCTCATTAAATGTAAATCATATGATAATGTAAATCATGTCATTATTATAAAAATATTTTTAAGTGGCAAAAGATAATTGCCCCCTTTACTGCCCTAAATATTATCAAAGAATCTAAAACGTTTGGCGTCGCTGCTCCATGTAGAAATACATGGCGCATTTGGTCATAAGGTTTCGGGGCCCTAATGGATATGCACTTTGGAATAACAAACTTAGTTCGAAGTCCAAATAATGCCAAACCGATCATTTTCATGTCTATACTAGGATAGACAATATAAATCTGTAGGATGGAAAGTACTAACTTTCAGTTAAAGTTGGAGACAAATTCAGTCTCTACCTCTGTGAGTATAAGTTTCATATTAATGTGGTTAAATGTTGACCAACTTTCCTGTGATCCCTCCAGAGTTATTTTGAATCAGCAATGGTTGTATCAAATGATGTATGTGTACAAAAATGTATGACTCTGGTAAATATCCACATCTTGCAATAAAAATTATAATTTCATCACTAAATGATTTTTTCAGAAAACGGCTTTAGAAACCAAACTGAATTTTGAGTACAAGTAAATATGTTATTCCTTGCTCTAAACGCACCGATAATTATTCCTCAAAACCAGTAAGTGCTATTTTAATTTCTAAATTTATTACCCGTCTCTTGCTTGAATATGTTAGATCCTCTGTCACGAATTCGACCTACGATCGAATTTTTACGATGCAAATACTGGAGGATAAGAGCTCATACAAAACCGGCGAACTTTTCTGCGAACTATCTTATTTTTTTATCTCTTCCGGTGTTTTCGCAGTTTTTGCACCTGCACAAGCATGTGGAAATAAAGCCATGAAAAATCTATAAATAGAACCTGTGGCCTTATGATGTCCACAAAATGCACCTGTATATATCATCACGTGTGTTTTCTGAATGATTGTGCATTCATTCCCGCTGCTATTTTTGACTGAGGGCAAAATACTCTTTATTTCATTGTTTTTCTGTAACTGCTATCACGTAATGCTGCTTTTAGATAATTTAGTTTGTGGTATCAAATGAGTTAATTTTATTATCTAGTCATTTAGTTACAAAATTTATTGCAGACATTTAGCATTCATGATCATATATGTTGTTTTTATTATATTCTTGAGATGCTAAATACAGCTCGAAGAGTCTGGTATCTGTCGTTTATAAGTGGCAATGCTTGAAGTTAAAGAGCGGAAAAAACTTATACGTGCTTGACAAAAAAAAAAAAAAAAAAAAAGAAAAGAAGAAAAACAAGAAATGTAGTTTACTATTAGGTTATAACTGATAATTAGATATAATTATGTAATTTTTTAATAAAAATAATCTTATTTAAAATAAAATAAAAGTCCCGAAAGAAATAAGTAAACCAAATGTAAAATATGCATAAAATCCTGAGTATAACTTTATCTATCCAGGAATTCTGTATTACGTACCAAGTTATTTCTGTTTGCTAAAAGATTAGATACAAATCAAAGACACATATAATGACGTTTTTCAATAAACTGAAACAGGCAGAATAACTTCCGTATAGACACGGAAAGATATATAATTGAAAACGAATTGGTAGTGGAAGCCCGTTTTAAGAACGACTCACCGCTCGCAAAGAACGACTCACGTGAGTCGATATCAAGCACACGTGCGACTCACGTGATATAATTTCGTGACTTATGGCAATGGCAATTAAGTATGTGATTGGTTTACCGACTACGATCTAAAATTCATCTGAATGTATAGATCTATTTTCTGTTGTAATGTATCTGTGTATCATTCAACTAAGAAGCTTTATTACCATCTGTGATGTTACCATTAATTAGTGATAAAGTTCATTGAAGTGGAGATATTGGTGGTGTAATTTAGCAACTTCTTGGAAGAGAGAAAATTTGCACGGAGTGAAGAAATTACGGAAGTTGCAAAATATCGGGGAAAAAATAGCAATAAGGAATTTTGCTAAAGAAATTTTCTTATACAAAGTTAAAAAATAATGAAACACTCATTATAAATAATAAGATTCATGTGAAGGGGTCAAACAATTGAAAAATAATTTGAAGATACATTTAAAAATATTATATACAACTTAAGAGTAGATAATACTAACAGCTGCTACAATAATCATAGTTTACATATAAAGAATACAATACATTAAAGGAAAATAGAATGTTAAAATATTCGTTATATATATAAGATGCAATGAAGCCGTCGCAGCACACATATATATCTATATCTAAATATATATATATATATATATATATATATGTGTGTGTGTGTGTTAAATAAAGACTTATTAGTGTTGCCTAGTACATTATTGAAAATTACTATTAGAATTATCTACTACACACTTTAAAATATTAGCAACGTTGGATTTAATACTGCTAAGTCTGGAATAAATTGTTAAAGTTTAAAATTGATAATCGCTAATGTAATTCTATGTATAAATAATTCCATCCCCGATTGTGTGGAAAAGTAAACATATGTTTAAAAGACCGAAACGGACGAATCGATTACTTGTTAGCGGTGCAAGTCAGACATACACGGCACAAAGATATTTAGAAGGAAAACGTATAATGGTTATTATATTATTTTTTCTTTTGATAATGTATATTTTAAATTATGAAAAATTACAATTTGTAATGTAGTTAAACTCCTCCAAAAACAGCTTTCTCTCCCATTAAGCTGTTCTAATTGAAACCGTCAGACTTGGTCGCTTGAAAATTTTGCACAAAATCGGAGATTGAATTATACTTTATTTATATGTGTAGTAAAATGGAGTTAACATGTTTGATACAGCGTTTAATACAACGGCTTCCCCCTGCCTTCTGCGCGGAAAAGTTGGAAAACCTACAAGAATTATAGGTGCAAAATTTTAGAATAATCAGTAAATATCTTCTAATTATACAATGCTCATTTTTATTAAGTGGATATTAAAGGTATGAATTGTTGCTGGTATAAAAAAGTGCACCTGATAATTTTATAAAAATATGATTAATTTTATATAAATGATCTTATAATTAATTATATGATTATTTAATTAATAATTAATTAATTATTTTTATGATTAATATAAATTAATGATATGTAATTTTATATAAAAAGTACATATGATTAATTTTATAGTCAATAGCCATATGATTGCACTAAGATAATTTGCGATTTAAAGACGTGGTACGTGTTTTTCAGCAAATTAAATTTACAATATTTTATAAAGTATTCTCATTATGATAATTATATTTCTAACTACTTAAAGATTTTCATAATGATTTTATTTCATTAAAAATAAATTTAATTAAAATTGATTTTTGTACAAAAATTTAATTAAAGAGAAATATTTGAAAACGGCTCATAAAGTTTATTGGCTAATTTTTTTTATCATAAATGTCCTTTTATATTTTTTTAATTATTTATTTCAATAACACGTCTTCTATCTGCTAATATTGCATGAAACTAAATAATTATTTGTATTCCCAAATATTTTTATTTTTGATTGATTTTCATTAACAACTTTTTTTTCCCCTTCTAACAAAAAAATAAGACACAGAATTTTTTTTTTAACACCTCAAAATTACATAATATTTATGCTTGTATATTTAAATAATATGTATACATGTATATTTAAATAATATGTATACATGTATATTTAAATATGTTTACATGTGTATTTAAATATGTTTACATGTGTATTTAATAATCTATATATACGTAAGTGATGTATTTTAAAAAAAGACTACATGGCAGATAATCCTTAAATATTTATTTAAATTTGTAACAAAAAATTAGAGATTATTGTTCCAACTGGTCCTATTATCTCTAGACAATTTGTACTCAAATTTGTAGGCCTGAAACATTATTATGATTTCTTATATATGAGGTCTTACTTAGATTCTAGGGATATATTAGCGCTTTCTGGTGAGTTAATAAAAACAATGTGGATATATATTTATTTAAATGACTGTCCTTCTTACAGAAAGAAAATTTGGAAACTTACGCGTACCTTAGAAACAACAATTACATATTTTTGTAAAGTATTATAAGCAGTGAAAACAATTCTAATCATACAGATGAGTATTACTGAGCCCAAAAAATAAGACCAATTATTTTTTTTTTTTTTCAAAAACTCTTTATTCTTCCAAATTTATTTTATCGCTTTCAAAGTAATCCCCTCTGGACACAATGCACTTATGCCGATTTTTTTTTCCAATTCTCAATGCATGCTAAAAAGTCATCGGCAGGGTTGGCCTTCAAAGCGCGCGGCAATTCACGTTGAATCTCCTCAATCGACTCAAAACAGTGTCCCCAGAGTGGTCTTTCGAGTTTAGGCGACAGCCAGAAGTCGTACGGTTTGAATATGGTGGTTGTGGAACGATATGGGTTTCATTTTTGGCGAAAAAGGCACGAAGAATCAATGCAGTGTTAGCTGGCGCATTCACTGTTTTCGGTACCAATCGAGATTTGCCGCGTTTAAGGCCCAAAATGGAATTGACCGATCCTTTTGAAATTCCAACATTATCAGCAAAGTCTCTAATTGTAAATCGACGGTTTGGAAACACCAAATCTTTAAATTTTTGGACGTGAACTTTGTAGGTTGAGGTTGAGGGTCGATCAGAGGGCTGTTCGACTTTAAAGCGTTATCTGCATTCTTTGAATTGTCTTTACCACTTCTAAACATTTCTTTCCGATATAGGAATGCTGATAGAATGCCTTCCGCAACATTCTATACGTTTCCGCAAACAAAATTGAATGCAAGTTCTTTGCTCAATTAATTCAAACATTTCAAAACACGCCGGAATCAGTTTTAGCGTCTCAAGAAGCCAAGCGTAACTCAAACACTAATGAATATTTTGGCGTCAAATTTCACACAGATGTCAAGGACTGTGCGAGCAACTTAAAAGGAAAAAAAATGAAATTCCACAAGCCCCGGGAATTTTAAATTGAAAATTGGTCTTACTTTTTGGACACAATAATATAGTACAGGAATTGCAATATTAAATGATGTAATGAGTATCCATTAGAATGTAAAAATGAAGTGGATATTAAATGTATTTCATATTTCCAATCAACCATTAAGGAAAACCAATTATGTATCTTCTTGTTTCTAATAAAATGATTTATAATACTTTTAAGTGCCAGCTGCTATTTTACTGCGTCGAACTATAAGACATGTATTGATTACTCTAAAATTTTACTAATGTTTTTTTTATGTTTTTCCAAATTTACTTTATACCAGCTCATATTTCTCAGATAAATATAAACTGATTTTTTTATTTTCATTCATTTTAATACAAGCAGAAAATATGCAAAATATCTCGTCCAAATGTGTTTAATATAATTGAAGAGAGAAAAAAAAAAGATATTTTTGAGAAAGTATTTTTTTTTTTATTCGTATTTGCTTTGATACTCTAAAGCCGAATATTACCACAAAAGTTGAACGTAGGGCACAGTTGTTTTTTTTATGAAATTCTACTTTCTTGTGGTTTTAGTAAAAGAAAGTGGTTGTCAATAATACGTGATGCTATAGATTCAAATAATTTAGCCACCGCACGATTCCAGGAAATGATAAAGCTGATATCTTTGCAAAAAAAAAAAAAAAAGACGCAATTTGCAATAGCCACATTTTACTCAGTCTTACCAGCAAATATGCGGTGTAGTAAAAAATTGTGACTAGAATGTCTGGAGTTCATTATTACACTCCCTCCTCCCCATGAACCTCCCTCAGCTCAGTTTTTACTGCAAATGTTAGACTTTTGACTGGATATGACTTTTTTCAAGGACACCTTTGCCGTATTAGCGTGGCCAATATTTCTGACTGTGCCCTGTGTTCTTTAGACACCTTTATAGATTTTACACATTTGAGAAACTGTCCTGCGATATCTTTATTAAACAGTTCTCCAGACAACTTTTTTAACAAGTCTGGTATTTATTGGGCTGTCAGAGGGGTCATGGCCGATATGGCCTACACCCCGACATAGGAAAAAAAAAGAATAAAATAAATATATCAAATTCACGACAGACCTGTCAAAATAAGTTAAAACAAGTCAAAACGTCAACTAAACAAGTCAGAACAAGTTTAACGAGTTTGATAATTTCGGCGCGTCGTTTATGTGAGTCATTTCTGTTTAGTTTACACTGCGTGTCGAATTAGAAAGATGTTTATATTAATAAACAGTGAACTCCTCTTCTTTACTTCGTTCGTTATATATATTGCTAAGGAATATTGCTACCTTCATAGAAAAAAGACATTTGAACTTTATTTCGTATGTTAAATCCATGATTAAGACTAATCTTTGTCCCCTAGTATTTGTTGTGAGTCTTGTGTAACATCACTTAGTGGTTGGCTTAATTAAATTAAGCTATATATATCATTTGCGATTCCAGTGGTATGGTGGGAATCAAAAGACACTTAGGATTGTTAATTCTGCATTACAAAAATTGCCTGAAAGAAACCTGATACCTAGAAAAGAAGTATAATTTCTCAACCACTTGTAAATCCTGAACACGTACATCTTCCATGCTGGCACATCAAAGTCAGATTAGTAAAATAATTTGTTAACGCGATGAATAAAAGTGATCCAGGTTTTCTGTACTTGAAGAACAAATTCCGTAGGATCAGTGAGGCTGAAATAAAAGAGTACATGTTTGTAGGCCAACAAATAAGAGAGCTTATGAAGGAAAGCTTTGAGCTAAAGAGCTTTGAGGAAAGTTTGAATAGGGTTGAAAAAACTATATGGAAGTATTTTAAAAGGGGTCTTTAATGAATATCTTGGCAATAGAAAAACTATGGAGAACTAGTTTCTGAACTTCTTCAAATTATAAAGCTCTGAGATGTAACATGTCCGTAAAAATAATTTTTTTGGATTTAGACTTGAACCTTTTTCCTGAAACTGGGTGAGCGATTCCACCAAGATAATGGAAAAAAAAATATTATCTGGGAAAATGAAATACATATTGCTTACAGACTATTGATCGTTACGACACATGAATGTTCCTCAAGCAAAATACAAGAGCATATCATTAAAAACTATATTTTGATTTAGATTAATTCATGTTAATTAAATAAAACTTACCACTTTACAACAGTATGAACGTTTTAATTTCGTATTACAAAACCCTTACATGTTCCAAAAAGTACTATGCAAATTTGAATTCACAGCAAAATAATCCATAACAAACAACCATTCTATTTAATTTTACAGACAAAAAGTCTATTTTCGTAGATCAGTTTTATCTTCTGTAAAAAATATAATTGAACGAAGGAACATGGATAAAACAAAAACATAACAAATGCTGAATCAAATATATTGGTGTTTTAAATTAAGTATTTCAATTTTTAAAAAAAAATTGCTAACCAAATTGTCTATAATTTAAATAAAAATGTTTTAGTGTCAGATGTTATAATTGTTTTGAACAAATATGATTTGTCAAAACGGGTCAAAATTAATAAAATTCATCTTTTTCAGAGACCCCAGATAAAAACTAGACAGGCCATGCTGAAATCAATGAAAGATAATGTGAACTAGAAAACTTTTATGTTTCAGACTACTATAAACGTTTTTATCTTGAGTGCTCGATCTTTCAATTTGCTATTGGAACAATTTAAAGAAACGGAAGGACATCAGACGGAATAAAAGAAATAGACGGACATCAGACAGAATAAAAGAAATAGAAGAATACATACAGAATAAGTGTTTCAAAAGTGATTTTTTTTTATATTCTTCCAGTGAAAAGACAAATTTAACCATGGCTTTTAGTACTATCAACGAAAAAGTACAATACATGTAGCTTTAAGCATATTGTCATAATTTTTTTATGGGGAGGATATGATTTAATTTCCAACTAGATGGAATATAATATCTAACTTATTAACAAGATTGTGTTAATTTGATACTTAATATCAGAAAGTATGCCTTAAAAATGACCCAAAGTTTTAAAGAATTTCGGAAATAGACAAATAATAAAATAAGGTTATTATAAGAATTATTACAAATAATCAATACTATGTATTATTACATCAAATTCATCATATATAAAAATAAATACTTTTAAATATATCTGTCGTTTTAAATATATTTTCTATATATTAGGACAGACAGTATTATGAAGACATAATACTGTCTGTCCTCATAATTATGAGAAATAGTTAAATCAATTTGTTTCATTTTTACAGAAATTTGATATATAATTTGTTTCATAATTCTTTGGATGACTTATTTTCCAGTTAAGTCAAAAGTTTTATTTATTGAAAAAATATAACTTTTTCACGAAATATTTAAATGGCTTCCATGCATAATAATCGAATTTCATATGTCAGCAAGTTCATGTTTTGAAAAAAAATTACATAGAACACAATTACAGCAGATTTTGTTATATACAAATTAATAAAATAAAACTGATACTTAAACATCCAATAAAAACTAGGTCAATCATAAAACTGTTAATAATATTAATGTGAGAAATTAAAAACTTTGAAGAAGCAAAATTTAAAAAAAAATTAAGTAAAATTAAAATTATAATTATATATATAATATTATCTTACAAAATTGCATTAAACATTTTCACTGAATATTCTAATGAGAAGTTGGCCATAAAAATAAAATGCATACAGTAAAAATAAATACAGTAAAACTTTTATATTCATAAAAGCCTTTATATGAGTAAAACAATAATATGTAAAACTACAATCCTGTTCGACCAACAAGTTACTGTTTTTTTATTCGTCATTTACCAGCATGAATAATTTATGATTAAATTGTGCTTTGAAATCCCCAAACTTTTAACACAATTCCAAATTAATCTCAATAAACTATATTGAAAGTTTATTAACATTTCAAAACACTTTCTGTTTAGAAGTAAGAGAAAAACTCGTATAAAAACATCTTTTAAAATTACTTCAAAAAAATGTTAACCCAAATTATCAATACACACACTAAACAAAAAATCGAACAATTTGAAAGTCTCTCTTAAAATAGGCTAGCAGAAAGAAAAAAGGAACACCCCTTGTAAAGAAGTAGCAATGGAGGAAAACGACAAAGCTTCCTTTTTTATGGAATATAAAAAGTAAGCCTTACTGCTGTCCAACCAATCAGCTGTCGCGCAGGTTGCTTAAAATTCTTGACTGCAGCCTGTTGCTGGAATGTTGTAAGCAGACTGTTTGGAATTGATAGATCAGCTGGCTTCGATCTAGGTCTTCTGGGTTGCAGGTAGTTCATCAATTCTGATGATGATTTCTGAGAGGTGTGAACGTAAAACCTTTTTGCCCCCCAAATTATAATTGAGTGGGAAAGTAAAAAAGAAATATATTTCTTTCTAAATTATGGAAATTATGGTTGCGAAACATATCAGAGATATCAACGCTATTTATAAATTTCTTAAAAATAAAAATATTACATTTACAGAACGCAATGATTCCTAATGGTTACGGTTCAGAATGCAATTATTTACATTAGAACCTTATTTAACGAATTAAAATTTGCTACTCTCTCTAAAAGTTTTTCCTCTATTAAATAAGATAAGTCTAAAGTTTTATTCAATTTGACTTACGATTACTACAGATTAAATTAAAATAAGTTCACTTTATATATATATATATATATTCGGCATTTTAGAAAATTAATAAATTAAAGTTTGATAGTTAAAAATAAACTCATGATTGTGAAAATTGCAACACCATGAAGGAATCGTCGTAATTGAATGAAATTCAATACACAGTTGAGTGGTAGTGATACAAATAAATGATTAAATGTTCAAAGCAAACAAACAATAGCAAGAGATCGTAATCAGTATTTTGTGTAGCCACCACGCACCGCAATAAGTGCTGCTACACGAGGTGGCATGGAGTCAAACAAATTTTGAATGTCTGCCTGAGGAGGAGCATTCCATATTGTTTGTATGCGCACCCAAAGTTCGTCTGCAGAAGCAACAGGACGAGAATCACGAGCGAGAAGCCGACCAACGAAATCCTACACATGTTCAATCGGCGACATATCCGGGGAATACGCAGGCCAAGGAAGAAGTTGTACCTGCCGCGATGCAACGAAGTATTGAACAATCCTAGCGATATGAAGGCGGGCATTGTCCTGTTGAAATATAGCGCCTGGAAAGCTTTGAAGGAAGGGAACAGCTTGGGGCTGTAGAACTTCCCTGATGTACCGGTTGCAGTTCAGATTGCCCACAATTCTTAGGAATTGAGGTCGTCCATGATATGCTATGGCACCCCAGACCATAACTCCAGGTGTTCGTCCACTGTGGCGTTCGATAATACACTCCGGAAGGTGGCGTTCACCAGCATAGCGTCTGACACCAATGCGGCCATCATGGTACCACAAATTAAAGCGGGATTCGTCAGAAAACACGACATGCTGCCAATCAGCACGCCAGTCTCTATGCTGATCGGCCCATTGTAGCCGCAGGCGGCGATGGTTTAATATGAGAAGGTTCTTATATAAAGGAGTCCTTGCGCGCAGTTCACGCTGCAGCAGACGTCTACGTATTGATGAAGCCCACAATGAAACACCTGTAGCTATTGACCACTGTGCTGGCAATTGTCTAGAGGAAGCTGTACGGTCCGTCAGCGCCATGCGGACCAGGTGTCTATCATCGCGAGCTGACGTCACATTTCGGGGTCCACTCCCGGATTTCCGAGTTGTCCGACACTCGTCCGTCCACTGCTTCCAAAGACGCATCACTGTGCTGCTGTTACGCTGCACACGAGTGGCTACTGCACGTTAAGACAATCCAACTTCACGAAGGCCGATGATTCTCCCCCGTTCAAACTCTGTAAGTTGTTCAAATCTCGCTCTCTTTCATCGAAGAAGCATAAGTAACGATATAGCTAACGTTTACCACTAGCAGATAACCACCGATAACCATACACGCCTCACTACAGCCGTCTATTTATTCGGATCCATCCGCCGTTCAGAGGGCGCTGCTCAGCAAACGCATGCGCTACGGATTTGAAATTCTAATCAGCTGCATATCATGCGCTAATTTGCAGTTCCTGAAAATTTCAGCTCACTCGCGTAAGTCCTTCATGGTGTTGCAATTTTCACAAACATGAGTATACATAAAAACTAAGTCAATTAAAAATGTTTAACAATATTAATGTGAAAAATTAAAAAACTTTGAAGAAGTAAAATTTAAAAAACAATTAAAATTTTAAATACATATACATAAAATATTATGTCACAAAAAAGTCAATTATAAAATTGTTAACAATATTAATGTGAAAAATTAAAAACTTTGAAGAAGTAAAATTAAAAAAAAAATTAAGTAAAATTAAAACTTCAAATATATATACAGAAAATATTATCTCACAAAATTGCATTCGGCATTTTCATTGAATATTCTGATGAGAAGTTGGCCATAAAAACACAATGGAAGTTTTATATTCATAAAAACTTTTATATGAGTTACACAAACTATAATCTTGTTCGACCAACAAATAATTTTTCACTGCCTCTTTTCACCATTTATCCATATGAATAATTTATGATTAAATTATGCTTCAAAACCCAAAATTTTTAATACGATTCCAAATTATCTCAACAACAAACTATGTTGAAACTGTAACTTATTTTTATTAGCATTTCAAAACACTTTCTGTTCAGAAAAAAGAGCAAAAACTCTCATTTATAAAACATATCTTCTAATATTATTTTAAAAAAAAAAATTTCAGTCGAATTAGCATTCAACATAAAATCGAACATTTTGAAAGTCTCTCTTAAAATAGGCTGGAAGAAAAACAAAAACGGAATACCCCTTGTAAAGAAGTAGCAATAGAGGAGAACGACAAAGCTTCGTTTTTTTTTATGGAATATAAAAAGCAAGCCTTACTGCTGTCCAGCCAATCAGCTGTCGCGCAGGCTGCTTAAAATTCTTGACTGCCATCTGTTGCTGGTATGTTGAAAGCAGACTGTTTGGAATTGATAGATCAGCTGGCTTCGATCTAGGGCGTCTGGGCTGTAGGTAGTTAATCAATTCTGATGATGATTTCTGAGAGGTGTGAACGTAAAACCTTTTTGCCGCCTAAATTAGACTTGAGTGGGAAAGTTAAAAAAAAAAATGTCTTCTTTCAGAATTATGGTAATGCTCGTTGCGAAACAAATATCAACGCTATTTATAAATTTCTTAAAAATAAAAGTAATAAAAGTATTATGTTTACAGAATGCAATGGTTCCTGGAATTATTTACACTCGCATCTCATTTAAAAAACTTAAAATTTAATACTCCACATATTTGCTACTCCTTCCAAGCGTTTTTCTTCTAGACAGATCTGAAGATAGATAGGATTGGCTTGATAGGTCCTCCAGATAGATTTATATGACAAGGCTAAAGTATCATTCAATTTAATTTATGATTACTACAGATTAAATTAAATTATGTTCACTTATATATATATATATATATATATATATATATGATGTTGTCTGAGCATCAATGTGTTTTGTGCTCTACTTGTGTATGCTGCGAACAGATTACCGAAGGGCAATGACGGGGAGACAGGCTTTCCCTGGGGGGTTTTAGAGTTGTATCTTATTGTAATTGACCCTCATTTGCGTGTTGTATGGGCAGAAATATTCCTTTAGGTAGCCTATCGAAGTAACACACTTTACAAACATAATTTATGGATTTGAGTGTGAGTCTTTCTATAAGCTAGCTGTACAAGTTTCCTCTGGGTCACAAGTTGGACAAATTTATTTTATTATTATGCAAAAATTTTATATTCCTTGCAGTTAAATACGTATATTTAAATGTGAAGGAAATTAATAAATATAGGCTCCATTACTACAAAAACACTCAAGCATTTAGTTTCATGCAATATAATGCTATGAGAAGAAATTGAAAAACTTAACCTTCTCTGTGATTTATAATTGGAATGTTTTATTTTTAACCTATCCAACAATATTTAGTTCAGATTTATGATTTGGTAGAAGGTAACAAGGAAAGAAAATGTAGTAACTTGTGTAAAAGGAAATAATCAAATTGAATTATTGGTTCAAATCACGATTTTTAATCAAGGAGAAACGAAGCATCAGTGCGTTTAAAATTCCTGAATCTCCATCAAAAATTTCCTATTTCATCCATAATTTCTTAAAGTAATTTAATTTTTTTTTATCCTAATATAATATTTCATGGCCTCCTTTCAATTTTTATCTAACTGTTTTGAGGTTCGCTCCCACATTTTGAGTAAAACTCACGTCACCCATTAGTGTCATATTAGGATAAAATAATAAATCCAATAAAATGTAAACCTAACATAATGTTTTTCCACCTTTTAGTATGTGCGATCCAATCTTCAATGATAATTTTTATCTCGCCCCCTACTCTTTCAGGCAATAATAATATACTTCGAGTATTTTGCGCTAATGTTACGTTATGATAGTTACCAACCTTACAAATCACCAAGAATAAGTAAATTTATTGATATTTGGTAACACCGATCCACTGCATCGGCAAAACCAAAATCGATGTCTCTCTTTTGCTCTCTGTCTTGCATCAACTTTATCAGACATTCTCGCGAATCAGCCCAATTGTCCAATTTGCCTCAGACATTCAGGAACTTCTGTATGGATTATTAATTACGAGAAGAAATCGCCATTTTTCTAGAACAGAAAAATAGTTCTCAACCAAGAAGTTGCGAGATGGTTCATTTGTGATAAAATTCAGCTACTTGGTCGACATATTTGAGAAATTATATATTTTAAACCTTCAATTCCAAGGAGCAAATATGCATACAATCGTTACGAATGATAAATTTAATACTTTTTATAGAAAATTGGAAATATGTAGCAGAAATTTAAAGGAAAAAAACCCTAGAAATATCTGCAAAGGCGAATAAGTGTTTAAACTTGCCAAGCAGAAAAACAACATGAAGTTGTTTTTGTAATTATTGAGTATCATTTAGCCATGCTGACAAAAAATTTTAAACAAGTATTTCTTGTTGTCGTCTACTTAATAACAAGTTACAAGTGGGTTAGTTAACAAAGTTCAATATATTCCCGACATAATCTCAACTACCGAAAAAGAAATCTTCTTAGAGTTCCTGGCTAGTGGCGAAGTCAAACGACAATTTAGGAATAAATCACTCTGAATTTTGGGCTGGAGTAGATGATGGATTTTCTGTACTGAAAAAACGAGCATTTCATATACTATTACCTTTTTAACATCCTACCTTTAGCGAAATTGGTTTTCTGCTGTAGCTGCATTAAAGACAAAATTAAATCTCAGCTAAATATAGAAAAAGGACACAGAATGTCGATTTTCAATCACTTTTATCTAAGTCATTCATCAATGACACGTCAAGTATGTAGCAGATACAGTATTTACCAGGATCTTCAATATTCTCATTTAAACCTTCGACAACACGCATTCTCATTTAACAAACACAATTTTGAACGAACATCCATCATAACATCCTCCCCTTTGCTCATCAATACGAACGGAAGAGCATTATGTGCATGGTTTTATAGCGCCTACTCCTGACTTAAAACAAAACATAAATAATTCAAAGGTTCAAAACAATCATCTTCATCTACTCAACTTTAAATAAAAGAGAATGGATCACACGGTGGGTTCTTATAATAGAAAAAAAAATAAATATCTAACAAAAAAAAAAAAAAGATTAAAAATTCAAATACTGCAGGAGTTGTATAATTAGTACGTGTAATAATGTATAATGCTCCTTTGCATTATATATTTACCAAATGTTTCGAGTTTTTATTCGTAAATAAATAACCAATTCTTCATATTCATCTACTTATTCTGTTGCCCGGCCATTTTCTTTTCGAATTCAGCATTAAAAAAATCTTGAAATCTGCACGGCAAATTTAAATTTATCATGTGTAAACATTCAAGAACGGATGAATAAACTCAGAAATGTAACAATGTCAAATAACGGAAGAGATATATGAAGCAATAGATTGGAATATTACAAGAATGACCAAATTCAATAGCTACATAAATATAGCATTGTTGAATAGATCAAAAACTTCATGAAGAATGAATTGTTCTAGAATCTCTAAAAGAATATACAAAAGTAAGATACATGTAGTCGTAAATGAAGAATGAGGTATTCCAAATTCTACAAGAAACGTTGTCTCATTCAAAAGCCAAAAAAATATATATATATATCAAAAGTTTGAAAATTCTAGGCATAAATAAAGAATGAAGCATTCATCAATTCTACAAGAAACGTTATCACATACAATACCGAAAGAACATATCAAAATTTGAAAATTCTAGGCATGAATAAAGAATGAAGTATTCCAAATACAATAAGAAGCCCTATACAGCTCAATAGACACCGAAAAATATGACTAACTATGAAACTTCAAAAAGAAGGAATTGATCAACTCACTACGAGTACTTATAGCCATGGGAAATACAAATGTTTAAAATCCCAAGCCAAAACATGAAAAGTGCTTCAAAACTATACTACAAAACACTTCAATCAAAAGCCAAATTCTCCAGAAAATTCCATAAGATTAATGTTATTCATGAATCAGTTCAAGAGTTAAGGGGCCCAAACTACCATTTTCCACCAAAATTTGCAATGGAGTTTTATTTGCTTGACCATCATTTTCGGATAACATCACCAGGACAACATCATGTTCACACATGATAATCTTACAATAGGTTCTTATAATAGAAAAAAACTAACAAAAAAAAAAAAAAAAAAACAATGATGCAAATACAGTCGTATAATTAGTACTTATAAAAATATGTAGTACTCATTTGCATAGCAATTTTTTCAGATTTTTATTCGTAAACAAAAAACCAATACGAACTGCCAATGACGTTATAATTTTTTTCTCTCCCATCACTTTTGTTCTCCTAATTAGACTTCATTAAGTGTAAAATTGATTTCCATTTCCTACAAAAAACAGTAGATGCCCTCATTAAGAAGACACATTTATTTT
This sequence comes from Caerostris darwini, assembly GCA_021605075.1. Classification (NCBI taxonomy): domain Eukaryota; kingdom Metazoa; phylum Arthropoda; class Arachnida; order Araneae; family Araneidae; genus Caerostris; species Caerostris darwini. The sequence goes on along the minus strand of BPLQ01001095.1, from coordinate 212,494 downwards.
TATTTTTAGAATAATGATAAAATTATGATTTTATTGCTTTTCAGTGTTTTTTTTTCAAAAACACATTTTGAAAAAAAAATATTTTTATACTGCGCAATTAATTAAAAATCATAAAAAAATTGGAATTTTTATAAATTCCCAAAAACGTTTTTACTCGATTTTTTTTAGATTTATTAAAATATATTACACTCTGTGGATCGATATTTAGATACATCCCTAATTAGATTTATTATAAATTTTTTTGCAGATATAGATAGTGAAAAATGATGAAAATTAAAAGTTTTTTCATACATTTTTATTAATTATAAAAATTCTAAAATCATCAATGCTAATTCCACCCACGATTTTATCATATATTGTAGCGTGAAGGTTGAGTAAGCAAGCAGATTGTAACTGAGTGTCGTTAGGTTTGAGATACTTGAGGCACTGGTTAGAGAATTCACAGCTTTATTTACACACTAGAAAACACCACATACAAGCAATTAGAGATATACTATATTTAACCCATTTAATGACAAATAATTATAGATTCGTGAAGGAATTGCACTTCTAAGGCGAAAAAACGAAACTCTGCTATGCTCAGGGTGTGAGAGATATACTTCCTCTCCGGGTGAGAGTCTGTAACTGACAATTTCTCCTGAACTCCACATTCGGGGCTCTTGCCAGTGTACAGGCGATACATGGTTACAATACTTAATAAAGAACATGTACGAAACATTATAAATCTTTACCCCAAATACAACAAAAGACGTTAGAATTTTCAAAAAAAAAAAAAAAAATGATCATGGAGAGAAACGTCATTCAAATATTTCATTTGTAAAAAACAGCCCCTTAGACTACAATTATATACTTTTACATACACATATATATTAATGAGAATTGTAAAAATGCATTTTTTTGTAGCACATATAAAACATTTTAGGCACATATCGTCCTTATAGCATAAAAAAAATTGCTTAAACACGTCAGTAAACGAAAAAAATGACAGGGAAAATAAATCTTGGGAAAAAAAAACTTATTTTTGACTGCAAATATATTTAAAATTAAATGCAATATCTGTCACATTAATTATATCAAATATTTCATACATCTATATACATTAAAGTACCTCAAAATGAATAGTTTTCGTGTTCTCAAAACAGCAACGAAAAATGGAAAACGAGAAAAATCTACCTTAAACTTTTTATTTATAAAATACAAAATCATTTATTCTGACAAAATTTTAAAATATCTTGCTATTAATCAAAAATGCCCATGTACATATGTAAACTCTTCTTTTTTAAAAAAAAAATATTCTCTATGTTATTTAGCAAGTTTAATTCTTATCCGTGTTGAAAGAAACACTTTTGTAGTAACAGATGTTTTTTTTTTATAATAAATTTGACTCGAAAATTAAGAATAAACTTCACAGGACAACATATTCACAGAATATACAAAAACAATACAAATCAGTTACTGTTGCATTTCTTTTTATCCTCTCTTATAAACTCAAAATTTAAAGATACATAAAATAAAATATAAAATAAAAAAGGTATAAAATAAAAGAAGCATATAAAATAAAATACTAGTAATTCAATATTCATTGGGCTGGGACACCAGTGAAGGAAGTACCATACCCATATTGAAGGCAGACGTCCCTTCAAACTTCTATCATCTTCAATAAAAAATTAAATAACTTCAGAAATATTGAAGATACAGCTTTAAAAATCTTACCTCAATATACAAAACAGTAATAGCTATAACTTTAGTTAACAAAAATCAAACATTTGTCTTATATTTAATAAAGACAAATATATTATTATTATTATTAATATATATATATATATACGTATATGTGTCATTATAAATTTGTAAATTTGTCTTATTTGTTTGCATATTTGGTATTGTATCATCTTATTGTGTTAACCAAAGTGTAGTTTTTCAATATTACTTTGTACTCATTTGTCCCGATAAAATACCAACATTGATTACTTTTGCAAAATGTAAAATGTTTTTACATTTTTATATATAATATAAGAAAGTATGCTGATTAATCCTTAAATTGCATAACTAATAAAATTAATATCGAAACAAAACTTAATTTCACTAAACTTAAACTTAAAATAAAACTTATTAAACTTATGTATGAAGCGAGTGTTTGAGTCGAAAGGAAATGTGAAATAATTTAATAATAATGCATATTCCCCACAATTATTCATCAGAGCTTTAATAAAACCAACATTTATTGCTTCGCTTGATTAATCAAAATTAATAACACAATCCTTAATACTAAATAATGAAATTGTTAAAAGTAAGCTACTCATAACCGTTACGATGCTAAAAATGAATGGCTGAATTCCGCAATAAATGAAAAAGTGCAGTTTTTACGAAATTGATGAATGAACTTATTTATCTAATTTATTTTGTGGTTTAACCTAAAAACTAAAGCAGAAACTCTCTTTAAAGTGTTAAAGCTGAACTCGGCTCTAATAAAAAAAGATGATGTTATTTTAATTAAATAAGCCTTTAATAAATTGTGTAAGAAGTAAAACAATTCTGACAAATTATCTTTTAAACAAAAGGTATGAATACTCAACCTTTAAAATAGGATAACCTTTTTACCTGCACAATTTTAGAGAAAGTCAAAACATTAATTTAAGAATACTTTATACCAGTCACTTTAATCGTATTGAATAACCGAAATATTTATGAGCTACGTACAATATTTAAGCTTATTACTAATTACCATAAAAATGCGATAAAACAGTCTCTATTTTTGGAATTTATAATTTACGTTAAGCGGCTTAATTTACAATGCCGTTTTAAACAAGCAAGCAGACAAAAAAGAAACATTTTAGTTATAGATTGCTTTAAACTTTAACCTTTATTTAAAACTACTATACTACTGTTGTTTGATGTAGGCGATTTAAATTTTCATTCATATCGAGATTAACAGAAATGTAAACAATTCAGAGTTTCTCAGAGTATATTAATGGGTCCCTTGTTTGACTGCACCCACATTGTGTCATTTTTCACGAACGCCCTTCAAAGAGAGCATGTGAAGTTCATGACTTCCTCCTCCTCCCCTCCCCTCTCCTCTACTCCTCCCCTCCCATAAGTTATCCATCAGGTTGTACGCTTCTTTAACTACTACTGTTAATAGCAAATACGGTACAATAGTAGCAATTAGTGGTGATACTAGTACATTTCTACTACTACTACTACTACTACTGCTGCTAATATTAATAATACGGCTAAAAGCAAATAGTAGATGTACTAGTAGTAGCAAGTAGTAATAATGGTGACTACTTGTATATTACTCCTTCCTACTACTTATATTGCTACTACTACTTAACTTAGTAATTAATATTAATATTATTAATAGTAGAAGTAATACTAGTACTAGTATTAGTAGTACTATTTCTATTACTACAACTAGACGCACTGATATGTATTAGTTCTAGTATTAATGCTCCACCACTCATCCCCTCCAATAAGCTATCCATCAGGTTGTATGCTGCTTTAACTACTACTTCTACGACGACTATTGTTAATAGCAAATATTGTACAGTAGTAGAAATCAGTGGTGATACTAACACAATTCTACTACTATTGCTACTGCTGCTAATATTAATATTACTGTTATAAGCAAATATTAAATGTATTAATAGTAGCAAGTAGTAATAATGGTGACTACTATTATTACATACATATTACTCCTACTTGATATTACTTATATTGCTACTACTACTTAGTTAGTAATTAGTATTAATATTATTATTAGCAGTAGTAGTACTAGTACCAGTATTACTACAAAATTACACTACATGACTGGATCTCCTCAGCTCTACACTACATGGCTAAACCTTCTCAGCTCTAGACATTATTAGTATTAGACTAGTAGTAGTAGTAGTAAAAAGTAATATTACTATAAGTAATAGTAGTAAATAGTAATAGTACTATTATTAGTAGTAGTAAGTAGTAATAGTAATAGTATTATTATTAGTAGTAATAGTAATAGTAACTACTACAACTAGAGGCACTGATGTGATGTATTTAGATATAGTGGTAGTACTACTACCAAACTACATGTGGCTAGGGTTGAGAGGGTCATTTACAGTTGAGAATGAAAGTGTCAATATATAAATGAAAATTGCAAGAATATAAAGGGTTCGGAATATTCAAGATAATTGAAAGAGATGATTCAGTAGTAGAAGTTATTACAATAGTATTAGTATTAGTAGTAAGTAGTAATATTACTATTAGCAGTAGTATTAGTATTAAGCAGTAATAGTACTAGTATTATTATTAGTAGTATAGTAATAATAGTACTATTATTATTAGTAGTAGTAAACTAGTAGTAAGTAGTAATAGTACTAGTATTAGAAGTACTATAATTATTACCATTGCTATTACTAATACTGCTGGGCGCACTAATGTAATGTATTAAGTAGTAGTCAGTAGTAGTGGTTTTATTGTAGTACTACTAATACAAAACTACATTATATGACCGTGACTAGAGTTGAGAAGGTCATTTACAGTTGAGAATGATGTAAGTGAAAGTGTGAATATATAAATGAAAATTGCAAGAATATAAAGGATTCGGAAAACTTAAGATAATAGAAAGAGCAGACGAGACTAACTCTGCGATCTCTTGATTAGATGAAAGGGGATAACTGTTCAACTTCAAGTTTATAGTGTTTTGACCTTTTAGAAAAACCCCTCGACTGCTGGATTTTAAACTTTCTACTGTTCTAAGGTCAAAGGTGCCTAAGTCACAAATCTTTATAACTTTTCTTATTAAATATATTTTTAACTCAAAGGAATCAGCATTCTTTTTTCAAATTGAAACCCAAATTCATTAAGAAACAAAAACCAATGAATAATATTTAATATCAAATAACGTCATTTTAATATTTTTCTTTTCAATCAAAATCCGATTTTTAAACATAGAGTCAAAAAAGAAAATAACTTGAGATGGAAATTTTATTAGACAGGTGAAAACTAAAAAAGACTTACATAAATCGTTGAAAGAAAATATGTGAACTTCGAATCCCGTCGAAGAAAACGTGAAAGAACAAACAGAAAAAAGGTGACACTCAGCTCTTCAAATGATTTTTTAAAGAGTGAAAAAGTACAATAAAATCATTCAAACAAAACGTTACGAAAAAGAACAACACTTTCTGTGAAAGACGAAAGAAATATCACATCGAATTTTATAGTCAAACTTGGAAAAGTCTTTTGATGATATACTACAAATAAATTGAAAGTTTCTTTTCTTTAGTATAGCCTTTCTTTTCATTTAAAGTATCTGTAATTGCAAAAACGGAAACAATGTTTCTAAAAAGTTTCTGTTTCAGAATAATTTTGAATTTTTGAATTAATTCAATTGATTTTGAAGTACAATTGTTATAAACGCGAGATGTGTTCTCTCGTTTCTGTATAAATTAGACAGATTTTCAATTTTATTTTATGAAAATATACCGTTGATTGTCCGTTTTTTTCATAAGTTTGTGCAATTTACATTATAGTTTATTACGAATCTAATTGAATATATATTAAATGTATAGTACAAAGATAAGTACAGCTATTAAGTAGCTTTTACAAATATAATCTAAAATGGATGACATAAAGATTGTTCAAAAAAGTCATGAACAAACTTTACGTGTTGGTTTGCCAAATAATTTAAAAATGATTTCTGTTTAATTGGCTTTGTATAGAAATAAAAATGGTGTCTGATTGATAAAGTTGTTCGCAGGTTTGTTGAAAAGCTTGAAACAGGATTATTTCACGAAATTACGTTGCAGAAAACGATGAATCCGTATGGTAACAAGAAGTTTGCAGATATGCATCTACTTCATAACAATGGGCGAGTCGTGAGAATGTACTGAGAATGCTTTCCGAATAAAAACTCATCAAACCATCAAATGCTTAGAAGATTTCATCAAATATTTTGCGAAGTAGAAACTTTTCAACTAGTTTGCCACATCAGATTGAGGCAGACATATCCTATCGCAGACCTATCATCAGGATGCTGAAATCTTGCTTACCTGGATTTCTTCTTGTGAGGAATCATGAAATCTCTGCACTTGTACTATCTGACGTTGATTTAATCTACCAGGATCATTGAAGCATAGACACTCTGTTTCTTACTTGCATAATTTGAGCCGCACCTAAACTAAAAAAAATTAAAGAAAATCAGAAAAATTGCTATTGTATAACCAAGAATTTAAGAATATCACGCAGTATTTGTAAAAAGTAACACTCCCTGAAAATATTATATTTAAATTAGAGAAGCTACTAGAAGTTTACGTTCACTGGACCGTGGCATGAAACATGATTTTAAAGCATGGAACATGATTTTTCGATATTGCCATGTTTTAGATAAGAGTATTTGAAACCATCTAGTATCTGTAGAAATACGATGGCTAGTCTTTCGGTGAAAAAGCAGATCAGTGGCGAATAGAAATGGAACAAAACTATGTAGCACGATGGTTAAATGCGAACACTCTTTAAATCATATATTGTGGGTTGTATTTCTAATAACATAATCAGCTTCTACAAGGTACACACGAGGAAGTCCTGAAGTTTAGGTATCTCAAACTATCGCAACTTCAGTGAACTACTTCACCAACCTACCTCGCATCAACTCTTGCAACAGTTATTGGAAGGCTGATATCCAAAACAAATTTGAGCAATACGATTAAAAAAGAAAACTTTATGCAATGACATACTGCTCTATGTGTACCCGTCACATTAAGCTACCAAAATGAAAGGTTTAATTTTGCAAACATATCAATTTTTGTATCATTATGAGTTAATTTTAATGACATTATGGGGTCAATTTTAGTGTCAAATTACGTAACATTTAGTATCAATGTTTAATCAATGGAGGTCTGTACAATTAAAGAGTAATGTGTGCAATTGTGGTACTCCTATCCAAAGGACTCAAACTGATTGTTAATATGGTAGAATCAGAGAACTGGTATTATTTGTAATATACATGAAAGAGTCAATTGATGGTTTGCCTGTTTGTGGACTGGTGTGTGGGTTATGCCAGCGGTGCAAGTGTGTTTGTGGGCCATGGTATCTCTTTGGATGACCACACTGATATGTATATCGTCTCACGAAAAAAATATTGCTGAGACACATATAAGACTGCATTATTGGTATTTAAACAATTTATGCGACTTTTCAACCAACAAGATGATAATGTTAGACCATAGCTCGGTTTTTGGAGAATACTGGTTGGTCAGCAACTTCTTTGGATTTGAATCTTTTGAATATGTTAGAACGATTTAAGAATACGAATTGATACCCTAAATTTGCTGTCTATCAAATGAAAGTCTTTGAAATGGCTTAATGCACCAATGACATTTACTGTCAATAACGTTATCATTTTCAGAATGGGATATCGCTGTCGTACTTCTGTGGCTGCTAGAGGTGATCACACTCTTCATAAAATTTACCACGTTTCACGTCAAATGTTCTTATGTTTCAATTTTTGTGCATTTTCAAGACTGAAAATAAACTATTTTTTTTCACCTTATTAGTGCAATATTGTTTGATGTATTCTAACAATTTTATTAGAATTACAATCAATAAACTATTTTTTTTCACCTTATTAGTGCAATATTGTTTGATGTATTCTAACAATTTTATTAGAATTACAATCAATAAATATTTCACATTCATTGATTATCTCTTAATTTTTGAAAGTCAGTTTATATGAAGAACTGCTATTTTAGAAAAGATAACTACATTTAAGATTAAGCTAAACTATAAAAAAATTCTATATCAAAATTAAAATTTCTATAATTGTTATAATTAATTAAAAATGTAGTTATTTGTGAACTTAATATTAAATTTATCAAACAGGTCAAACAAGGTATATTTTATTACAGGATTATTGCTAAACATTTATGCCCTTTAAAGGCTAAATTTTTAAAAAATCCTTATATCATTTTTACATTTCTTAGTATGGGATATATTTGTTTATCTTCTGTCTTGTTTCTATTATTTTGAATACAATACTTTTTAACTTGTACCTCAATTATAATCATTTTAAAATTCCAAATTATTTTTGGACATCTTTCATTCCACGTACTACTGGTATTTTAATTTTTGGAGGAATTCATGTCTTATTTGTCTATAAATAATATATTACTATAAGATCAATTATAAGAAATTAATACAAATATTTAGTTCATATTTATCAAGTTGTGATGTATTTTCCCTTGAATAAACATATTGGAAAAATGTTTCTTTATTAAACTATTTGATTTTTTAATTAGCCATGGGCTATTCAAAAATTATATTGAAAACTTATTCAAAATCAATAAAAAATAAAAAATTAATATAATATTTTTTTGAATGAAATAATTTTATTTACAATAGATGTATAATTTATTGTCTTACATATGTATAAATAATATATTATTATATAATCATAAATAAATCATTAATGTAAATATTTAATTTATATTTATCAAGTTAAAATATGTTTTCCATTGAATAAACATATTGGAAAAATATTCTTTATTTAACTATTTTATTTTTTTAATACCATTTATATATTTCCATACATTTTATACAAAAATCAAACAGTAAAAATTTAAATTTAATAATTTTTTCTAGAGTGAAACATTTTTATTTAAAATTAATTTCTAAATTATTATCTTATATATGTATAAATAATATATTATTATATAATCATCAACAAGTCACTAATGTAAATATTTAATTCATGTTTATCAAGTAGTAATATGTTTTCTATTGAATAAACATATTGAAAAAATATTTGAAAAAATATTTTTCTAATTATTTATTGGAAAAAATATCTTTTATTTATTTTCTTAATACCATGGGCTATTATTCAGAAATTATATTGAAAACTTATTCAAAAATCAGTAAAAAATAAAAACTTAAATATAATAACTTTTCCTTGAATGAAACATTATTCAAAATCAATTTGTAAATTATGTATAAAAAATCAAAAGAATATTCAATAAAAAAATTATGTTTATACAGCAAAAAGAAAATTATGTATATTATTTTCATTTTATATAGGATAATAACTACTTAAAATCTATTACTCGTATACACGTTTTATTATTGTTAGAAAGATGTTTGAATACCATTAACAATAAACCATTAACAAGAGAAAAATAATAGTTTTAGTTAGCACAGCAAGTTTAATGGCAGTTATAGAACATCATAACAACTTTCTTTTGCGAATCATTACTTTAAATTTCTTTTGCTTCATGATTTTTTACTACCAAAGTTCAACACAGTAATCACTGTCAAAGTAAACTTCAGTCATTACCGCATTATTCCCATTGTAAAACAACATGCATTCCAGGAAGCTTAAGGCATTTACACGCAACGAGTGGAAGATCATTAATTTTGTGTACTGTGTGATTACCCTTCTATAAAATTATCCACCGTAAGGTTAAACAGCTGATTAATGATACGGATTTTACTTTTTTTTTCCAGAAGATAAATATTGTGAAAATCATAGCGTGTAAGTATACTACTGTGCCCAAACAGTAAGACCAATTTTCAATTTAAAATTCAAGGGGCTTAGGGAATTTCAATTTTTTGTTTTTAGGTTGCAGGCACTGTCCTTGATATCTGCGTGAAATTTGACGTCAAAATATTCATTGAGTTTGAGTTACGCTTGCCTATGTGAGACGTCAAAACTGATTCCGGCGATTTTTGAAATGTCTGAATTAATTGAACAAAGAACTTGCCTTAAATTTTGTTTGCGGAAACGTAAAGAATGTTTCAGAAGGCATTCGGTGAGTATTCTTATATCGGAAAATGTTTAGAAGTGGTATAAACTGTTCAAAGAAGGCAGAGAACGCGTTGAAGACGAAGAACCCTCTGGTCGACCATCCACCTAAACCGACGAAGCTCACGTCCAAAAAATTAAAAATTTGGTGCTTGCAAACCATCGATTTACAATTAGAGACGATGATATAAAATTTTTCAATTAGAGGCGATGATGTATAAATTTAAAGATTGTCATTCCTTAATAAATCTAAATTTATCTTTAAATCAGATTTAATATTTTAATAATTTATCTTTAAATTTAAATTTATTAATAGTTATAATAAATCTAACTAATAATTATTTATCTAACTATTAATTAATTATTATTCATATTTAATGTAAAATTATTAATTAATAGTATATTTTATGTGATTTGTTCTCAATAATTGTCTCTAAAAACATTTTGTAATCCTGTCAAAGAAGAATGCGTGCCGTCTAAAAAAGCTATAAAAATTTTACTGCGATTTTCAACGTCACATTTATGTGAATTAGGATTTTCTAATTTCACCACAATTAAGTGTAAAAATATGTACTTGTAAAATGATGTAATGTAATCTTCAATGTATTGACGATGAAATGAGAGTTTACCTTTCAAATGTTCGCCCAGTCATTGAAGAAATAGCTAGAACATTTGAGGCTCATGTTTTTCATGAATAAATAAATTTAAGGTGCATTTCATTTCATTTTTTATCGCATTTTTTCTGTAATATTTGATTTAACTATTATGATATATTTCTCAGAAATTTGTACACAGTGCGCCTACATTTATTTGTAGGTTTTTGAATGCTGCCCTACGTCAAAAAATTCGAGAATCACTGCTTTAGAGACTGTTTTGCTCATATTGCAATTCCTGGATTACAAGACTCAGCGAGTTCATGTTCATTATTGCTCTTGTAACTTTCCTGATTACAAGAATAACAAAGAACAGGAACTCGTAAACATGGCGTAATACTTCAACTTAGCAACTTATATAAATAATTAATTTTAATTATATTTCATTCTTAATATATTATTGCAATTGTAATGTAATTGCTCTTGTACCTTTCCTGGTTGCAAGAATAACAATAAACATCAATTCGTAAACAAGACGTAATACTTCAGCTTAGTACATCATTGCAATTCATTTTTATGACCATTTTAAATCTGTACACACTGCAAAGCACTATACTTGCTTTTATTGGTAATATTTGGAACGGATGCACTTGATTATCCTTCCCTGTGCTTATTAAATTCTTCTTCTAAATTGAAATGAAATAAACTATAAAGCATTAGAAGTGCCTGTCGTTCTCGTAAACCAGGAACTGCATTCTGTGCAAAATATTTTTTTAAAAGTCCCTCTAAAAATTATTTCTGATTAATTATTTCTATTTCCGTTATTACAACTCTCCCATTTAAGCATCAAAAAGCACTATACTCATATTTCCTCTATCACTGACGTTTGACACTATTTTTCACAAAATAAATTCACCGTCCAATGTTTTTAAAAGTCTTCCTATAAAATGTTATTTATTACAGTCCAGTTTAATTATATTTCATTCTTGATGTATGTACAGTTAAAAAATGAAAAATATACGATCACCAAAAAGTTCAAAAGTTTTGATAGACTCACACTCTTTGAAATTTGCATATAATTCATTACAAGAACAATTAATTTTAATGAACAAACTCACAATCATAAATAAATAATTATTTTCTGGTAATTTTTGATTAAGTATTTAAATGAAAATTTTGGTATTAAATGAATCAAGTACTGATGTTACATATCTAATAATTTCCCCTTTAAAGCTGATATACTGAATTCCTTGTACGTACAATGAGTAGGATTACACAAAAGGAATCCTTTGGATCCTCCTTGGAACATCTTATCTGACAAAGTGCCATAGCTGTATAAATGGATTATGAATATTTCCTTTGAAACCATCTGGAACCGTCCCAATTGCAAGACTCGGCAGCATAGAGTTTCCATTAAATTAATTAATGGGAATTTACTAGTGGATTCTGTAATTAGCATTTACATTGCTGCTCTTAGATGAGAGCGGCTTTCGATGCAGCTCTCTGAAACAAATTAACCTTATTTTGTACTCACAGGATGGCATTCTGAAATTCTGAAACTTTTTATTTTATATATGTATATAAAAAGTATTATAATATATGTATTATAGAAATAAAAATATCATGTAACTTATACCATGTAAATACATGTACTTAATTTTATATATAGTTAAAAAACAAATTTTTTTAGTAAATAGAGGCATGTATGTTAAATAGATGTGTATAATTAACGTTAATATTTCAATATAGTGTTTGGTGACTATTGAAGTTTTCTTACGAAAAACTGAAGCCCACTGCCAATATACTAAGTTCTTTATTGTTACATTAGATTTCAAAATGCATGTTAGCCAAATAAATATATTCTATTTCTCGTGTGAAGGAGGTCACGTGAAATACATTAAAATATTTTGCTTCCTATTGCTTCTCTGTCTTTAATGGTTGTTATCACTTTTCTTCTTAGCCTGTCTAGCCCCTGCGATTTTCGTGCTACAGGTATCGATCCAACGCTATTTATGAATTTTCACTATGAAGATCACATTCCAATTAAAAAAGTAGGTATTGCCATTTAAATTTTCGAAATCGTGCACCAGACCGGCTAATTTTCTGATCTTCCAAAAATTATTCGATCAAATGCACCCTATGAAGACGTGCGTTGTCTTCCGTTAAAATTAAATCAGGACAATTTAAACTTCTGAAAAGGCAAGTATAGGGTTCCAAAACATCATTATGCTTTATAACAGCCATCTTTATGTCTTTGTCTTTTGACAAAGATATGGAGATTAATGCTCCTATCTAGATACTATAATGTTTCATAATGAGCACATGGGGTGAAGTATTTCCTTATCTTCTTTTAACATTATTAATTTTTAATGTCCTCTGTGTGGATCCAGATTAGAATAGTCCCACTGTAGCCCATGTATGTCGAAAAAAGTGACTAAAAGGGGTTCACAGTACCCGGGGGTATAACCGGGTGGGGTAAAGTCAGATTTCTCCCTTTGGGGGCCGCATGTCTTTCTGCCGTAAGGTCAAGGACAAAAAGAAGTTGCATTTTTTACCCTTTATCGTGACTTGGTTCCAAAGTTCATGGACTTTCTTATCCAAGTGGGATAAGAAACAACATTTTTTATGTTAAATCATAAAAAAAATATATAAAATAATATTATATAAATACTTAATGAGTACAATGCTTAAAATAGTATTAAAATGAAAAATAAAAGTAAATTAATAGAGGGATAATTAAGAGAAATGTATAAATCTTCAAGTCCTTTGCACATCGTTCTACAAAATTTGAAAGGAACCATGGCTAGGAATCGAGAGTCTGGAGTTCAGCACCTTACCGAAGGAGCTAATTCAGTTTTTTTTCTCGAAGGTAGAGAAAAGAATGTCAAAAGAAAAAAAAATTAAAGTTTGAAACGAATCGAGAAGTGAGAACACTGCGGAGGTGAGTTTCCTATTAGTCTACGAAGAAGAAATTTTAAAAAAAATGGCATGAGCTTTAGAAAAGGCTGGAATTAACCTGAAATCGTATCAGGTGAATTTAATGCATAGAAAATTTATAAAACTTTGGCTCAGAATAGCTCGAGGTCTTTTATGGGCTCTGGTTTTATGGTGATTATAACTTGTAGGATTATTTATAAACGGTTTGTCAGTTACTGCGAATTTTAATTAGGAAGTTAATGGAGAGTCTTTGTGGAGTTCGTTATGTAGTAATTTCCTATTGCAGTAGAAATATCCATTTATTATTTTTGAAACATGAGAATTCTGGAAAACTTGCAGTTTCCTCAGTGTGTCCATGGTTATAATTATCCAAATATGTGAGTATGGGCCGTATAATCGCAGTATATGGGATGAGTTTATTTCTGAGCAAGACCTGACTTTTGTAATTAATTAAAGGGTTAATTTGTTGGCTAGCAACAGAGGCTTTGCTAGTTCCATCCATAATGAGGATACCAATTTATCCATCTTTTAAATAGTCCTTAATGTGGATACTAATTTATCCATCTGTTAAAACATCCTTAACATGGATACTAATTTATCCATCTTTTAAACCATCCTTAACGTTAATACTAATTTATCCATCTTTTAAACCATCCTTAACGTTAATACGAATTTATCCATCTTTTAAAACATCCTTAAAGTGGATACTAATTAATCCATCTTTTAAACCATGCTTAATGTGGATACTAATTTATAGATCTTTTAAACCATCCTTAATGTGTATGCTAATTTATCCCTTTTTAAAATCATCCTTAACGTGGATATTAATTTATCCGTCTTTTAAACCATCCTTAATGTGGATACTAATTTATTCATCTTTTAAACCATCCTTAACGTTGATACTAATTTAACCATCTTTTAAAACATCCTTAACGTGGGTACTAATTTATTCCTTTTTTAAACTATCCTTAAGTGAATAGTAATTTGTTCATTTTTTAAACCGTCCTTAATGTGGATACTAATTTATTCATCTTTTAAACCATCCTTAACGTTGATACTAATTTAACCATCTTTTAAAACATCCTTAACGTGGGTACTAATTTATTCCTTTTTTAAACTATCCTTAAGTGAATAGTAATTTGTTCATTTTTTAAACCGTCCTTAATGTGGATACTAATTTATCCATCTTTTAAACCATCCTTAATGTAGATACTAATTTATCCAACCTTAATGTGGATACTAATTTATCCATCTTTTAAACCATCCTTAATGTAGATACTAATTTATCCATCTTTTAAACCATCCTTAATGGGGATACTAATTTAACCATCTTTTAAACCATCCTTAATGTGGATACTAATTTATTCATCTTTTAAACCATCCTTAACGTTGATACTAATTTAACCATCTTTTAAAACATCCTTAACGTGGGTACTAATTTATTCCAAACTATCCTTAAGTGAATAGTAATTTGTTCATTTTTTAAACCGTCCTTAATGTGGATACTAATTTATTCATCTTTTTAAACCATCCTTAACGTTGATACTAATTTAACCATCTTTTAAAACATCCTTAACGTGGGTACTAATTTATTCCTTTTTTAAACTATCCTTAAGTGAATAGTAATTTGTTCATTTTTTAAACCGTCCTTAATGTGGATACTAATTTATCCATCTTTTTAAACCATCCTTAATGTAGATACTAATTTATCCAACCTTAATGTGGATACTAATTTTATCCATCTTTTTAAACCATCCTTAATGTAGATACTAATTTATCCATCTTTAAACCATCCTTAATGTGGATACTAATTTATTCATCTTTTAAACCATCCTTAACGTTGATACTAATTTAACCATCTTTTAAAACATCCTTAACGTGGGTACTAATTTATTCCTTTTTTAAACTATCCTTAAGTGAATAGTAATTTGTTCATTTTTTAAACCGTCCTTAATGTGGATACTAATTTATCCATCTTTTAAACCATCCTTAATGTAGATACTAATTTATCCAACCTTAATGTGGATACTAATTTATTCATCTTTTAAACCATCCTTAACGTTGATACTAATTTAACCATCTTTTAAAACATCCTTAACGTGGGTACTAATTTATTCCTTTTTTAAACTATCCTTAAGTGAATAGTAATTTGTTCATTTTTTAAACCATCCTTAATGTGGATACTAATTTATTCATCTTTTAAACCATCCTTAACGTTGATACTAATTTAACCATCTTTTAAAACATCCTTAACGTGGGTACTAATTTATTCCTTTTTAAACTATCCTTAAGTGAATAGTAATTTGTTCATTTTTAAACCTTCCTTAATGTGGATACTAATTTATCCATCTTTTAAACCATCCTTAATGTAGATACTAATTTATCCAACCTTAATGTGGATACTAATTTATCCATCTTTTAAACCATCCTTAATGTAGATACTAATTTATCCATCTTTTAAACCATCCTTAATGGGGATACTAATTTAACCATCTTTTAAACCATCCTTAATGTGGATACTAATTTATTCATCTTTTAAACCATCCTTAACGTTGATACTAATTTAACCATCTTTTAAAAACATCCTTAACGTGGGTACTAATTTATTCCTTTTTTAAACTATCCTTAAGTGAATAGTAATTTGTTCATTTTTTAAACCGTCCTTAATGTGGATACTAATTTATTCATCTTTTAAACCATCCTTAACGTTGATACTAATTTAACCATCTTTTAAAACATCCTTAACGTGGGTACTAATTTATTCCTTTTTTAAACTATCCTTAAGTGAATAGTAATTTGTTCATTTTTTAAACCGTCCTTAATGTGGATACTAATTTATCCATCTTTTAAAACCATCCTTAATGTAGATACTAATTTATCCAACCTTAATGTGGATACTAATTTATCCATCTTTTAAACCATCCTTAATGTAGATACTAATTTATCCATCTTTTAAACCATCCTTAATGTGGATACTAATTTATTCATCTTTTAAACCATCCTTAACGTTGATACTAATTTAACCATCTTTTAAAACATCCTTAACGTGGGTACTAATTTATTCCTTTTTTTAAACTATCCTTAAGTGAATAGTAATTTGTTCATTTTTTAAACCGTCCTTAATGTGGATACTAATTTATTCATCTTTTAAACCATCCTTAACGTTGATACTAATTTAACCATCTTTTAAAACATCCTTAACGTGGGTACTAATTTATTCCTTTTTTAAACTATCCTTAAGTGAATAGTAATTTGTTCATTTTTTAAACCGTCCTTAATGTGGATACTAATTTATCCATCTTTTAAACCATCCTTAATGTAGATACTAATTTATCCAACCTTAATGTGGATACTAATTTATCCATCTTTTAAACCATCCTTAATGTAGATACTAATTTATCCATCTTTTAAACCATCCTTAATGGGGATACTAATTTATCCTTTAAACCATCCTTAATGTGGATACTAATTTATCCAACTTTTAAACTATCTTTAAGTGGATACTAGTTTAATTTATTGTCAAAAAGAACCTGTCCCCTTTCCAGGTATTTGCAGTCTGCCACTTGCAATGTATTGTGTTTTTAGCTTAACTGAACTGAAGTGAAGTATTCCAATTTTTTGGCGCGAGCATGCGCAGTGAGTGTTTGAGTGGGTGTGCAAAAAACGTGCCTTGAGATGGGATATAAAGTTTTAGTGGTACAGTCAATTGTGATTGTGTGCGTCTATTTTGGAGACCGTAAGATTTTACAACTATTGTAAAAAGATGTTGTCCTACATGCACCACCCACACATTGTCATTTTCTTATATATTCGTCTGCAGAGATTTGAGTGGTTTGGCACGAATGTCTTAACTTTTGATCGGTATTTTTCGAGAAACTCAACAATATATGCAAATTATTTTTTTGATTTCGAACACCAGTGTATATTTTAGCATAATGACACACTTTAAATTCAATAGTTTCTCTATAAGCTGAATGTTTAAACAGAATGTGTACTGTCATTCACTTGAGTGAACCTTATTTACCTTGAATGATTAAGTTTGATTCACATTAAAGTTTAGTTCCTAGAATATTTTATGAAAGAATAGTATAATTTTATTCGAAGTAATACAAACATACAATTATTATAAACATAGAATTAGATATTCAATAAATCTTCTTAGTAATACATTAGTAAAGCTAAATGAATATTAGAATGAATACCATTTATCACTCTACTTAATATTAAAATAAAATGAAATGATTAATTTGTTATTGAAAAGTTTAGTTCTTAATGAACAAATATAGGATGGTAGCAGATAAATTAAGGAAAAAACATATTGCTTTAATATTCTGCTTAATGAGTAGTCATAAATTTTTTTAACGTTGAATGAGTAGAATAAGTCATTTGTTATTTAGTTTTCAATAAATTTATTTTAATCTAGTCAGAGACATGAACAAGACGTAGAAAATTGTGGTTTTCTTTGCTAAATGGCAATAACATTCACGCCAATAACATTCAATTCGACCCGATAACATTCAAGCTTTCTCTTCTTACCGGAGCAAACTGCCTATGGATGCCTCGACATTGTATTGATGTCCTGTTAGAGAAAGTAACTGTCAAGCTGAGATTTTATTCTGTGTTTATTTCTTTTTTGGATATCAAAGTAGTAAGACGTTTTAGACAATACCACGCCCTGCTCGTGGCTGAGTGGTAATGTCACCGCTGGTGAGCATTAGGGCGGAGATTTAATCCGCTGACGGCATTGTTGTAGACAGTGTTTCAAAAACGAGGAGATTCGATGGTGGATTCTACTTGGTGTGAGTAGTCCCCCCGGAAGGCACTGCGCTCCTTCTTCAGTGACTCGGGGTCAAGTCAGGCTTCTATTTACGGTTGCTCCGTCACAACAACAGTTATCTGCTTTTCCTCCTTCCATGAGTAGACTATTCATGGAGAGTCCATCCCACGCTGCTGGACACTGAGAATTAGTTACTACAGACAGCATCGTTTGTTTTCAATTGTTTCATTTTATGCGTCAGATTTCTTAGAGTTCAAAGAAATGGTGTCCCTGTATAAGGAAGGAAAACAAACCCAAGAACACATCTGCCACTTTCAAAACAAATGTGCAGAAATTAAATTCGGCCACACATCACTTATTACTGGAGTGGGTAATAATTCGAAAAAGGTAATAGGAAAAGCTTCCATTCAAGAAATAGGTAGTTATTTATCTCATGTTAAACAATTTCAAATATGCAAAATACTTTATAAAATTATAAGTAAACAAGCAGTTAAATCAAAATTATTATTAAAATCTTTTGAAACACTCCAACATGATAAACCACAAGGTCTTCTCTGTATGATTTCTTTATTTGAAACGATGGCAAATAGTAATTCTCATTCTCTAATATTTTTAAATTCTCCTTCAACAGAATTAAACATTCTTGATCCAGTAGAAAATCTCTTTCCATTTTTTTAATAATGTGCCAAAACTACTGCATTATTTAATGTGGCCCAGTGATAAACATACCTTATATAGCATACAGCGAAACTCAATTTCAAATCCGTTGGTGGTGTATCCACCTCTTTCAGAAACAAATAGATTCTATAGCGACTGCGACACAGGTTAAACAAGCATCTCGCACCGTGAGATAAGTTGCCCATTTTACTTAACGACACGCAAATGCGAAACTTTTATAACTAAAGTCCGCCAAGAATACAATGTTCCCTTCATCGCATTTCTGGTGGATAGTTTGTGGCATACATAAGTTGAATACTAGGCCTTGCGATTCTCATCATCAACAAAAAATATAATGTTTATAATTAATGTTTTCCAATGCCAGAAATTTTGAACTGATATTACCCATTGAAGCAGCATATGAGTAACCTATTCAGCGTCATTTCCTCCCATATTTGAATGAAAACCTACAAAGGTGTATTTGGGGAATAGCTTCTTCTTCCTCTCTTACCTAATATCAAAGAAATACTGTTGTTTCATATTCCACTTGGTTGACAGTAACATCTAGACCAAGTCAACGAACCCGTGAGTTCTCATGGAAGGAGGGAATATGGAGGCAGCTTCTGTTGTGATGGAGTCCTTCGGGGAGATCTTTTAGGAGGAATTACCTGGCATTTGCTTATCGCATGGGAGAAACCCAGAAAACTTTCAGGAAGATTGTGAACATCACAAACACACATTATTCGTTTTTTAAAATAGTGTCTACAGCAAAGCCGCCAATTGAGCCTCAGCTCTAACAACGCTTACCAGCAGCGCCAGTTGCCACTGAGCAACAAGTCAGGCCCAAAAAAATATTTATGGACTTTAATATATAAAAATATCTTGGGGAATATATATACATATAAAATATATATATATATATATATATATAATTTAAACTCAAGCCTATTTGCTATTCTAAAAACAATCAATAGAAATGAAACAATTTGACAGCTGTCAACTTGGTTTAATCCACACCAATTCATTTTAAACCAATGTGTATATTTTTTACCTTTTTGAAGGAAGTGGTAAACATAATTAGTTATATATTTTTGTTTATATTTTATGCTTTTCGCTAATTAGCGAAGTTTCAAAGACAAAAAATTACATATGAAATAACAGATCACTATTTCCTTTTTCAATTCCACAGAAAATTCTGGCTAAAACTAATTTTATTTTTATACATGCAAATGTCAGACGCTGAACAATCAAATTGCGGAGTCCCACATTCTTTGCACCAGGAAATGAACAATTCAAATATAAAACACGTAACTTGATACTGGTGAAATAGCTAGGCGTAACAGTAAATATTTCATTTCAATTTTAAAACTGACAATTAAATCAATCAGGTGTAAAACGGATATTTATTTTTGGAAGTGAATGTTTCTCGTGTTGCGCTAGTAGGTTAATCTGTTTTAAATTATAACTTACTTATTCCTTTTCATGCCTTTTTCGTGGTTAAAAAAAGCAACGACATCATAAACGTAACAAAAATCTATTTATAATGAGATCAATCAATTTAACGAGTGAGAACTGTGTTAAGTGTCTTTGTTACATAAAATGTGTATTCAATTATTAACCGCATCATAACGGAGAAAATGGAGTAAATCAATTATATAGACCTATTAAAGTAGGAACATAGCATAATTATGACAATTATCATCATCACAGTGATGATACTATTGTGCCCAAAAAATAAAACCAGTTATTTTTTTTCCAAAAACTCTTTATTTATTCTTCCAAATTTATTTCATCGCCTTCAAAGTAATCCCTTTCGGACACAATGCACTTATGCCAACTTTTTTTTCAATCCTCAACGCATGCTAAAAAGTCATCGGCAGGGATTGCCTTCAAAGCGCTCTCCGATTCACGTTGAATCGCTTCAGTCGACTCAAAACGGTGTCCCCGGAGTGGTCTTTTGAGTTTCATTTTTTGTGAAAAGTCACGGAGAATCAATGCAGTATGAGCTGATGCATTCAGTGTTTTGGGTACCAATCGAGATTTGACGCGTTTAAGGCCCAAAATGGAAATGGCCGATCCTTTTGAAATTCCAACATCATCAGCGAGGTCTCTAATTGTAACTCGACGGTTTGCAACCACCAAATCTTTAATTTTTTTTTATGTGAGCTTCGTCGCTGGATGTTGATGGTTGGCCAGAGCTCTCTTTGGCTTCAACGCGTTCTCTGCCTTCTTTGAACTGTTTATACCACTTTTAAACATTTCTTTCCGATATAGAAATGCTCGCCGAATGCCTTCTGCAACATTCTATACGTTTCCGCAAATAAATTCTTTCTTCTAATTCAGACATTTAAAAAAACGCCGAAATTGGTTTTAGCGTCTCACAAAGCGAAGCGTAACTCAAACGCTATCAAATATTTTGACGTCAAATTTCACACAAATGTTAAGGACAGTGCCAGCAACCTAAAAAAGAAAACAACGTCACGAGGATTTTAAATTGAAAGTTGGCCTTACTTTTTGGTCACAATAGTATAACTTACTAATTCCTTTTCACGCCTTTTTTGTGGTAAAATAAGCAACGACATCATAATCGGACAACGTAAAAAAAATCTACTTATGATGAGATCAATCAATTTAACGAGTGAGAACTGTGTTAAGTGCCTTTGATACGTAAAATGTTGTATTCAATTATTAACCGTATTATAACAAACCAAATGGAGTAGACTAATTATAAAGACCTATTAAATTTAGGCACTTAACATAATTATAACAATTACCACCATCAGAGTAATGATATAAAACACAATGAGAATTTTAATTATAAATCTTGGAAAGGCATTTTCACATAAATGTTAAGAATTCGAAAGACGTATTGCGTAAAACATTATGCAAAGTTTAATTACTTCATCAGAATGTAACAGAACAAAGAAATTTTCACCTTGCAAAGTGATAGAATCTCAAATTAGCCAATCTGACAAGAACATGGGAAATAAGCATTTTTCAAAAAATAACATTTCAACACATACTCAAGGAAACAGATGAAAAAGATAATAACCACACTTAGTTTAATGATTTATTACTTTAATATGAATAAATTAAAACTTAAGAAGGTTTTGCTTCTATATTTATGCGTACACGTGTCTTGTCTGAAACAAAAATAGTTCCTTAATTTGTTTTCAATGTAAATACTTAGCCGAAAATTAAATTCACGTAATAGCTCTTTTAAGTTCGTCTATTCATCTTAGAAACAATAACATGTTATTTTTATTTTTTTATGATTTTACTTATAAAGACTGATCCTAAAAATTGTAATTCACTTTTTTTTTACTTTACATTTAGCACACTATGTGATTACCGCAGATCTTTCTAATCTGAAACTTATGGAAATTTGCAGTTCTAACTGTGTAATGTATATGAAATAAAATATCAGCAAATGTATTATCTCAATCGTAAGCTAGCTTCTAGTGTGAGCATGCAGTATGGGTTAGTGCTGGCATGTTTTACAGAAACTGTTTTAAAAACAAGGAGACTGCATGGCTAATGTGATAATGTGTTGTATCTACAATAGAAGTACCTGATAGTACCTTTAATAGGGCATGTTTGGATGACCGAGTACTTGTAGTAGTGCATATTGGATACACGAAGTACTTGTAGTAGAGCATGTTGGATACACGAAGTACATGTTGTTGCTTTGAACAGTACACGGGAATCAAATATCGTGGTGCTCCCGAACAATATTGGCTCTGTTGATTTGCCAGCTAGGAGAATAAATACTCTTCCGAGGGTTGGCTCAGACAATACATGGCGGCTGCAACAGCTGTGCAATGAAATGCATGATGAGGAATAAGCTCGACATCAAGGCAGTTGCCACATTTTTGGCGTTTTTTAACGCCTTCAACAGAAATTTGCATATTTTTGTGTGCTTCATCCTTAATCTTGTGAGAGTAGTAGCTGCTTTTCTATCGACATTTAGTTCTGTCATTTGGTATTTAGTTTTGATCTTAGAAGGAATCATAAGTTCAATTTTGCCAAGTGCATTTGCATCTGCAAGGGAAGAGGAATTCTTGTCTGATTCAGACTTCTGGTGTTCTGCGCCAAAGAACCTGCAAATTTCATTAAATTACGAATCCACAAGAGCAGGGATATATGTAGGGAGCTAGTACCTATTGTAAAAGTAGTAATAGTATTTGTACTATATATCTGTTTGGTATATTAATACTTGTTTTCGCCGCAGATACTTGTTTTGGTATATTAATACCAACGCTCAAATTGCTGATATTCATTTCGTGCATTGCCAAAAATGGATGCACCCCTATACGTTTTATAGGGAAATGGAATTTTTCACGGCACAGATACAGTATACTGGATAGTTGGGGTCAGCACAAATGATCGTATTGGAAGAGGTGGTGTTGCATAATGTAATGATCCTATATGTCCAAACTGCAGTATACAGGTGTTTACCAGTTCGGCAGGTTCGTTACAGGAAAACGGTGTATTCATAGAAAAGTCCATCCGTTATAATGGTGTAGTATTGTGAAAAATCCATTTCCCGATGAAACGTACAGTGGTGCATCCATTTCGGTTAATTAGGCAAGGCACGAAATGAATATTAGCCAACTCAGTGTTGTTGAAATTATGTATATTGACCAGATATAGCCAACGGGTTTAATGAGAAACTGGCATTGCGAATTTAAGAGTTCGCTGACAGCACCATCTTTTTATTTCCTGTCCTGTATTTCTATGTTATTTTTAAGTATGCTCTCAACCTCATTTCCAAGTTGGTCGTTACAACAGCATAGCATCACTTATATCGCCAAAGAGTCTAGTTACTGTAGCTGGAAGATCATTTGCAAGGTGTCACATTTTCATAATGGTTTCTTAACTATAGTATGACAGATTAGCAGTTTCTAATGATCTTTTTCGCAGTTGGAGCATTTTTTAAATGAAAAAAGCGTTCATTACTCTCAATTATTTGCATGCTTATTATGTCTGTACTATTATTATAATATTTTTTCTATGTGCAATAAAGAGCTTTATATTGATTTTGTATTCACACTATCTCCTTACGTCTGCCTAGGAGGACATTGCCTCTCTACACGATTTTGATTATTGTCTATGTTCTCTTTCTACCATCAAATTTTGTACAAGAAGATTGAGGAAGAAACTGTACATTAATAATAAAATATAAGGACAAAAGGATCCAATATTTCGATTTCTTAAAATTCATGATTGAGTTGACACGATTGAGTTTGTTAATATCTCGAACTAATTGTCCAAGCCTGTAAGATAGTTTGAGTATTTGACCTGCAAATGCAAAACTCTGGGTAAACACTGCGTGTAAAATCTGTATTTATCAAATGATTCATGGTAATATGAATGAATCAAGGAAGTCTAAATAACAAAAGCAAAGGTACAAACTGGTATCAAGAGATTTTTCTAGTTTTATTGCATTAAAGACTAGGAAAAATATTTTAATCCGATTACAATAATTCTACATAAAGTAATAGAAAACAATCACACAGATCAAAAGTGTTGTTCTTTATTAATATTATATTTTTTAACCTAATATCAAGATTCTTAAATATAACACATAGTAATAGGTACGCATAATCATTTTTTGAGTAAATAAAGAAGTTCTCAAATCTTAAGAAAACACGTATACTTCATAAACGATACCAAAATAAATTAAATTTAAGTAAATACAAAATATTTTTATTGCTTTTTACATAAAATAATAATTTTTTCTACTACTTCTTCAATTTGCTTCAATTCTTTTAATACTACTTCTTCAATTTGCAATATACGAAACTTTAACTAAATGGTAGGCATAATCATTTTTCTAGAAATGTTTCTCTTTCTTGGTTTATCAAATTAACTCGCATTATATATTTTATTTAAATATTATGTGTTAATATGCCCATCGATATGTTTGCACATTGATCATATTTGCTTGATCAGATTCCATTTGCGATGTAAGAAACCATTTGCGATGTAGGAAAGTCCAACCAAATGTTTGGCATAATAATTTTTCAAGTAAAATTCACTTTTAGACTAGTTTAAAATAAAGCTGATCAGTTCTCAACCTTTTAAAAATCTGTACACTTAATAAGTGATACAAAAACAATTTATATTTATATAAAGACAAAATATTATTTTTAATTGCTTTTTTTCATAAAATTATCATTTTGTTATTTCACGTATGGTAATATAACGATCATTTCTTATTTGTTGGAATCAGATTAAATTTGCAATAGAAGAAAGTTCAACCAAATAGTAGACATAATCATTTTTCACGAAATATTTTTCTTTTTGGATTAGCGAATTAACGCACATTAGATCTTCTATTCCAATATTATATGTGTTAGTACAATGCAATTTGCCGTATAATAAAGTACAACCAAATGGTAGGCATAATCATTTCTCAAGAAATGTTTTTCTTGTTGGCTTTTCAAATTAACACACATTAGATCTTTTATTCAAACATTACATGTGCATTAATATGCCCATCGATATGTTTGCACATTGATCATATTTGCTTAATACATGCTCATTGATTTTTTTTTTTTTTTTTACATGAAATAATCATTTTCCGTTCGTGTTTGGAATGAAATTTCCTTTGCATTAAAAGAAAGTTCAATCGAAGAGTAGGCATAACCATTTGTAAAAAAAAAGGGTTTTTCTTTTTGGTTAGTCAAATATATGCATATCATATCTGCATAGTAATCTGAAAACGTGTACATGTAATTAATAATATAAATGCAAATTTAACTAATATAAATGTAAAATGGTATTTAACTAGTAGTGTTTGCATTCAATAATCATTTATTTTCAGTTTGTTTTAGGCAAGTTAGCACTGCTTGCTTAGCAAGTTAGTCACTGGAATCAAATGCTTTTTGTAGTATACAAACATTTCTCATGACAACACGTACAAGTTACAGCGGCATGTTAATAAATGAGCATGGAGTAACCCAACGATTTAGCGTCATTAATCAAAACCAACGATAAGTACGATTAAAAATACCTTTCTCGATGCTTTTAACGCGCTTGTGACTTAATTGATGATATATTTATGACACGAATATCTTCTACGATTATGGTATCTTCATCAATCATTGTCTGACAAATTTGGTGTCATAAATATATTATCATATTTATGACTCTTTCTCTTCGTTCGCAGGTTGTTAATGCCAGCAAAGCATGTCTCAAAATATTATAGAAGAAGTTCAGATTGGAATTCGTGTTTTGAAAATAAACTGATATTAAGCATAAATAATTATTTAAATATTATTTCAAAAGGGTCATTTTAGTCATAAGATATGATTTTTTTTTCTTGAAAAAATTAAATATATAGTTGTAACTGTCATTAAATAAAAAACTGTTGGACGGTTTGCCGTTAAACTATGATATGTTTATAATTATGTTAACTCATTATAGTTTTCTTGTTAACATTAATTGCAGTTATATATAAAGTATGGGCAGTTATATATAAAGCATGCTGTAAAATCTCATCCTTATTCTTGTTAGACAGAAAAATCATGGGAAAAAAGTATCTTTTGGTGGGTTTGTTTTTTTCCGTTTTCCAGAAAAAAAAAATGTTACATCTAATATGATTATCAATCGCTAATCAAATAGTTAAGGAAGTTATCAACTAAAAAGTTATGAGTTAAACAATGTAACAATGCTTCCTCCTACTCAGTGTCAAGAGTAGCCCTTGTGCCGTTCAGGAGAAATGTCGAGTTGGCCTACAGACTCTCACACGGAGATGAAGCATATTTCGTACACCCTGCGCATATTCGAGCTTTGGGTTTTCAGCTTAGAAGTGGAATCCTTCCACGAATCTCTAATTATCTGTCTTTAAATATGTTAAATATTGTATACCTGTAATTGTATGTGTGTGGTGTTTGTGAGTGTGTTCTGTGTCCAAAAAGTAAGAATAATTTTCAATTTAAAATCCCCGGTATTATGGAATTTTTTTTTTTTTTTTTTAGGTTTCTGGAACAGTTCGTGACATCTGTGTAAAATTTGACGTCAAACTATTCATTAGTGTTTGAGTTTCGCTTGTCTTTGTGAGACGCTAAAACTGATTCCGGCGATTTTTGAAATGTCTGAATTAATTGAGCAAAGAACTTGCGTTAAATTTTATTTGGGAAACCGTATAGAATTTGCATTATTGGGCATTCCTGTATCGGAAAGAAATGTTCATAAGTGGTATAAACACTTCACAGAAAGTAAAGAACGCGTTGAAGACGAAGAGCCCTCTGATAAACCATCAACCTCAACCGACGATGCTCACGTCCAAATAATTAAAGATTTGGTGCTTGCAAACCTTCGATTTACAATTCGTGACCTTGTTGAAGATGTTAGAATTTCAAAAGGATCGGTCAATTCCATTTTGTGCCTCAAACGCGTCAAATCTTGATTGGTACCGAAAACACTGAATGCGCCAGCTCACACTGCATTGATTGTTCGTGACTTTTTCACCAAAAATGAAACCCATATCGTTCCACAACCATCGTATTCACACCGTGCGGCTTTTTGCTATTCCCTATACTCAAAAGACCAATCCTATACTCAAGGGACAACGTTATGAGACGATTAACGGGATTCAACATGAATCGTCACGAGCTTTGAAGGCCATCCCTGCCGATGACTTTTTAGCACTCATTGAGGATTGGAAAAAAAGTTGGCATACGTGCATTGAATCCGGAGGCGATGAAATAAATTTGGAAGAATAAATAAAGATGTTTTGAAAAAAAAATTGGTCTTACTTTTTGGGCACAGTAGTATATCAGTAGATGCAACGTTACACAGGTCGTGTTGTGAAAAGATGCGTTTTGATGTCATCGCAATTCAAATACTCAATTCAATTTGAATACCACCAAAGGAAGATTCAATGGGATTTTCCTGACATTCAAAAGAAGAAGAACTTTCTGTTATAAATATAGGATTTTTTCTATTATAAATCAGACTTTTTCTATTTCGATTCAACTCGCTTGTTGGGATTCGAACCGATTCTCCTGATTCAGAAACTTAATGTGATTACGTCAAGTTTTCTTAATAAATTTTAATACACTATAAGCAGTTATATACAGTAAATCATGCTGTGAAATACCACCCTAATTTTTAGTGTAAAACAGAAAAAAAAAAAAAAACATTATTTTTGTTGATTTTTTTTTTTCCATTTTACTTTAAAAAAATTTAAAATCTTACTTCAAGCCTGTAATCCTTTAACAATCGCTAATCAAATACTTTAGGAAAATTATCAACTAAAAAGTTATGAATTAAACAATGTAACCATGTTTTCTGCTACCCACTGTCAAAAGCACCCCATTTGGCGTTCAGGAGAAATGGACATTTGGCCTGCAGACTCTCACACTCGGGAGAATAAGTATATTTCATGCACCCTACGCGTATTCGAGATTCCGACTTAGAAGGAGAGTCCTTACACGAAACTATTAATTATCTGTCTTTAAATGTGTTAATTATTGTATTCTCTAATTGTATATGTATGGTGTTTGTGTAAATAAAGTTGTGAGCTGTGAGTTCTCAAACCTGGGTCCCAAGTATCTCAATCCGACCACACCCAGTTATAATCTGATGACCCAATCTACGCACTATAACAATTATTTCTCAGCTTTATTTATTTTTTACAATTATTTCTCAGCCTTTCAGAAAAATGGAACGATTTTTAAAATGCCATTTTTCAAATTTTATTTATAATGACAGAAAGTCTAAAATTATACATTATCTGAAAACTGTCAGTTTTATCTTTAAAAATTTGGGATGTTAGAATTCGCTCCCCCTTCCCCGCAATGCATTCTATGAAACGCTGAATGCACTATATATCTACAACTTTGGTCACGAAAGATTTTAGTCACATAACTCATCATTCACCCTGAAGTCAATAACACCTTATGCAATATCTTGTGGATAAATAATTACATATAAATGAATCATTTCAAAACGTTTAATTCTATTGAAAGAAAATTTCATTTAAATGTGAGAAATATATCCCAAAAACTTAATAAAAAATCTTTCTAGAAAGTTCGAAAATCATGAGGAGATTATTTTTAACTGAAATAATTAATTTCAAAAGTATCAGCAATACTTTTTGGAAAAAATGGTAAAGAACATTAATAACAAATAGGGATTCATACATGTATCTAAGAGAAAAAGTATTCCATTTCAATCCTTATAAAAAATACTCATTTAACATCATTAAATGTTCATTAATAAAGATTTCAAACCGACAACTTTCACTCGCAACCCAAACATGGTTTTAAGGTTAATTAATACATCACACGGTTATCGTTGATGCATAACCCTTAAAAAATGAATGAAAGTTTTCTTCCAGTTTTAATTAACCTTAATTGAAGTTTTAGGTGATTAATTGGAAAAATTAACTTGGCGTGGATTATGAATGCGGAGTTTTATTTTAAAAATATTTAAAATGTGTTTTGTATTTTTTTAAACTTGTTCATACCTTTGATTTTTCAATGATTGTTATGTATATTCATTTACTTAATGTTAATCAATGTTTTGAATAAAAATAATAAATGCAGTAATTAATGTATTTAAGTCTTATATTTAAGGAAATTCTAATAAGTCTTATATTTAAGGAAATTTTGAAGAAAAATAATATTTTATATGGAACATGTATTAATTTAAGCTTATATAATATAATACATGCGTTCAATTTATTTTAATATTTTTATAATTGTGATTAAATATATGAATGCAGTTCAATCTCATTTAAAACGTCTAACTCAGTAGTTGCCAAATCTTTTTCACCATCCACTTCCTCGAGCGTTTGAGGTACGAATTCTGGCGGGGACATGGATGTTTGTAAGAGACTCGGAATCCACGTTAAACAATATGTCCCGATCTAATTAACCTTTTTTTTTCCAATGCAGCTAGCAAACATACATGGACGTCTTTGGATGCCTATAAGGGCTGCACCGATGTTACTCACTTTGCGTTACCCAGGGGACGCGTGTAACTTGATGGCAAGCCACGGACGCGGAGTAACAATGTCCCGGCAGCGCTCTACGATCCTATTAGGACCGGGACTTACGGCTTAAAGTGGATTCCGAACCACTACAACACCCATGGCAAAAGCCGGGATTTGAACCCGATACCTGTGGTACCGAACGCCAGAGCGCTAGCCATTCGGCCATCAGATATTGTGCACAAAATAATCGTAGAGCGATAAACCAAACCAAACCACTGGGTTTGACAACTTTTGGTTTGGTTTGTCATTCTACGATTATTTTTTGCACACTTTATGCTAATTAGACCGGGACCTACAGTTTAACGTGGTTTCCGATCCACTGACAAATATCCATGCCCCAGCCAGGATTCCAACCTGAATCCAACACCCAAACCTGAATCCCATCCATAATATGAGTGCAACGAAAGCCATGATAATGGAACTTAAAAGAGACTACTCCAACTTATTCAAAGTATTTCACATGAGCATATTTTATCAGAGTTCCATATTGATCATGCCTTACTAATCCATTTAGTGCAATGCTTTTCAAAACGGCTACCTCTTCAATGAAGTCCGGTTGTCGACATTCTTCATTCACCCATGTGTCACATGGGCAGAAGTGTGTTGTCCACTGTTTCACACACAGTTCGCTCTATAACGCCAAACAAATCAAATACTAGAAAATGAACAATTGCAAGCCATGAATTACGAAAGTGTTTTAAACCACCCTGATTTCCAGAAAAAAAATCAAAGCAGAAAAAAAAACTTTGAGCTCAATAGTTGTTTTCTCTGCAGTCCAGTCACATCTGATAATCGTTTTTGATAAGAAGAGGAAATATCAGAATTCTTGTTGTAGAACAATTTCATAGAAGGAGAGTGTATCAAAGCGACTGTTTAAGACCTAAAGAAATGTAACCGTAATGTAAAGAATATGTGCTATCAAATTTCAGTGACAGGCTATTCTCAATAGTACAAAACACTAATTGAATGCAATATAACTACCTACAATACTACTTTCCTGTTGTCAAATTTGTGTGATTTGTTGTTATTATATACTTATCAAATAAGATACATTCCATTCTCCTTGGAATGAAATGCCAAAAACGTTTCCCGTAAGAAACAAATACTGCAAGATTACAAGTACAAGTACTACTTAAAATTTTTGATTTTGTTTAATCGTTTTTAATTTTGCTTTATTAGTTAGTAGTCACTGCATTTTGTTGTAGAAAATAAATGATATGTTTGTGTCAATGTCCCTTCTCAGATTTAAAACTACTTTATCTTCTCTTATTTCAAATTCTAACATTTCAATAATCATATTCGCCTTATGGTCACCATCTATCGAAAGTTAAAATTCCCACTTTCATGAAAACTTCAAAGTTGCAGATTAAGCAGAATTTAACTAACGTCATTATGTCTTCAACATCGAATACACTCATATCCAAACCATAATCTATACTCACGCCGAAACACCTGCGCTGCACAGACATTTTGCAACTTTTATTTGGAAATCCATTAGTTTGACCCAAAACAGAATAAAATTGCTCGCCTTATAGATTTATTGGAATTTATCATAGCATAGCTTCAAACCAAACTACTTTGGATCAGAATTTTAGAAAAACTAGACAACTTCGATCTCAATTTTGACCTTTAAAATATTTTATTTGTCCTGCAAAATTTATTAACAGCCATAATTATAAAAGAATGCTATTTTATTAAGCTATGATATATTGTATCGATTATATACTTAATAATGTATGCATTTAATATGCATATATATTAATAAATATGCAATATACATTTTGTTATGGTGAGTTTTTTTTTGTTTTGTTTCGTATAAAACAAATCCGTATAGCAAAGAATTTGTTTCGAATTTAACGAAAATACTTTATTGTTTGGTTTGTAGCTCTACTGTCATTTTTTTGCACACTTTAGGCTAATCAGACCAGGACCTAGTGTTTAACGTGGATTCCGAACCATTAATTCGAATCCATGCCGCCACCAGGATTCGAATTTGAACGGTCAGAGCGCTAGCCAATTGGCCATCATGCCGCCAATGCTTTATGAATTAATTACATGCACGCCAATTAACAGAAAGGGTGAATTACATGCACATATTTAGTGTTAAATATCGTTCATTGCTATTTCATTTCTTGTTTTTCTTAAAAATATTTTCTTCCTTTTAATCACAATAATAAAATAAACAAAACAAAGCTAAACTTGGAATAAAAAAAAAAAAAATTAAACAGTTCTAAGAATTTACTACATAATATAACATTTCTCTATAATGAAATTCATGAAACATAAATTCAAAATGACTTTTACTAATCATATTTGTACTGATTACAATTCTAAAACGTACTTTGCAAATTATAGGCTGTATCATATTTATGCAGAAATAATGGAACATTAGTCATAAGAAACTGATAGTAGCAATCGATTTATACTACTTTAACTTGAATGAATGATGCATTAAGTGTGTAAAAGTAGTTATAAAACATTATGTCGAATTGCATATATTATTATTAGTTAGACAGGTAGTCTATTGCCAAATATGCTGTAAAAAATAAGGGGCATAACATACTAGTACAAAGTCAAATATTTATAGACATTAAATTACTATGATTCTTTCTGTCCCAGATATATAATTTTATTTTGCTCCAGTATTATAATAAAATAAAATAAGGTTCAAATATTTCCTTAAGTAGATGATTATAAATAGCTTAAGTCTTATTATGAATCATAACTATGTTTATTTTCAGACAAAGAAATTTATAAGAAATTAAAAAAAAAAAAATTGGAATAATTTGGAATACATAAAAAAAAAAAAAAAAAAAAAAAAAAAAAAAAAAAAAAATACATTTGATGATGTAACACATATGATAATATGACAAATATGATGTAAAGAAAATATTAATCATGGACATGAATTAATGAAATAGAACATGAAACATTAAACAGACATAAATCAATCATTAATTGAAGAAAACAGATAAAGAAAGCAATTCTTACTATATCAAATTTATATTTATTACTAATTTAAAACATGCACAAATTACGCTTTATATATGCAAAAGAAATAGATCATTAATTGAATTACATCAAATGTAGCAATTGATGCATATTATGCGACAGGATAGCCAACTTAAAAATGTCATTTTTAACTTGACTGAATGATATATTACGTTTGTAAAAATAGGCATAAAGTTTCTAGAAAAATTAAGATACTACATTTAATAGCATTATAGTTAGTCTACTGTAAAATATTCAGTAGCAAGAAAATAAACGATGTAGCAAACAAGCAAAAAGGTCAAATATAAATAAAAGTAAATTATTCTACTTCTAATCTTCTAGACATAAAACTGTTCTTCTTGTATTTTTCTTTTATTCTAGTAAAATAAAATGAAGTTAAAATTATTCTTAAGTAAATGATTATTGTTCGCTTCTATCTTATTACTATTCACATTTTTTGCCCTTTTTAAGATTATAGAAGTTTAAAAGCAAATTAAAAATTATTTAAAATAGCTATTTCAAATTGAAACACGCATTTAATCCTATGAAGTCATTAAGTCAGAACGAAATGACAACCGATTTATCATTTTTATCGGGATTCTAGAAATATGCATGGGTTGGTAATATTTAAGGAATATAGCATATGCAAAGGTAAAGTTTCAAACGAGATATTTCGATTTTTGTTTGTATTCTTAAAAACAATAAAATATACGTTCCTTTCACTGCTCCCGACCCGTGGAATATCAGGTTTTTTAAAACGAAAAACAAAATCACTATTTGGAAATAATTTTTCTAGCAGTAAAATTTGAGTGCAATATTATTTTTTAATACAAACGAAACTGATTAACTTTTTTGGTTTATGTAAAAATGAACAATTTGATTACATAGAAAGATTGCGTATATGTCTGAAATGTGCACGTTAAAGGTAGGTGTGAATGTCTTTTATGTTAGGTTCTAAAAATAAGGAAGGTGGGTGCAAATACACCATACACCATTATTGGCGCCAGGATACCGTTCAAAATTGTTGTGACAAAGTATATCAGTGTACTTAAGAGGTTTACATGGTGTACATATCTCTGCTTATTTCAGTTTAAAATCATCGATACATCGACCACATGTTTTTGCTTAGCTCAGTTCAAAATCATCGATACTTCGACTACATATCTTTGTTTATCTCAGTTCAAAACCAACATCAGCTACATATCTTTGCTTAGCTCAGTTCGAAACATCAGCTACATATCTTTGCATATGTCACTTCGGAATCATTGATACATCGACAACATCAATTTGCTTATCTCAGTTAAAAATCATCCATACATAGATTACATATCTTTGCTTATCTCCGTTCAAAACCAACATCTACTACATATCTTTGCTTATCTCAGTGCAAAACACAAAATCGGCTACATATATTTGCTTAGTTACGTTCAAAATCACTGATACTTCGACTACATATCTTTGCTTATCTCAGTTTAAAATCGTCGATACATCGACAAAATATATTTGCTGATGTCAAGTCAAAACCACATTGATTACATACCTTTGCTTAGATTAATTCAGAATCATCGATATATCGGCTGCATATCATTATTTATCTCAGTTCAAAATGAATATCCAGTACATATGTTTGCTTATCTCAGTTCAAATTCATCGATGCATCAACTAAATATCTTCGCTTATATCAGTTCAAAATCCTCCCTACATCGACTACATATCTTTGCTTATCTCAATTCAAAGCCAACATCGACTACATATTTTTGCTTTATGAGTTCTGAGTTATGTGCAAGCCAATTAACAGAAATGCTGAATTAATTCACATATTTTGTCTTAAATATCATTCATTACATTTTTCGTTTCTTATAATTTCTTAATCTTTCTTTTTTCCTACAATAAAATAAACAAAGCAAAACTAAACTTGGAATAAAAAAATAACGCAGTTCAGAAAGTTCTAAGAATATACTACATAAA
The DNA here is from genome assembly GCA_021605075.1 of Caerostris darwini. NCBI lineage: Eukaryota > Metazoa > Arthropoda > Arachnida > Araneae > Araneidae > Caerostris > Caerostris darwini. Next base: position 177,791 of record BPLQ01001095.1, on the reverse strand, counting down.
ACAACTTTTCTCTATAATGTAATTCATGAAACATAAATTCAAAATGACTTTTACTGATCATATTTGTACTGATTACAATTCTGAAACGTACTTTGCAAATTATAGGCTGTAACGTATTTATGCAAAAATAATGGAGCATTAGTTATAACATACTGATTGTAGACATCGATTTATACTACTTTAACTTGAATGAATTAACCATTAAGTGTGTAAAAGTAGTTATAAAGCATAACATCGAATTGCATATATTACTATTAATTAGACAGTTACAAAATATGCTGTAAAAATAAAATAAAAGACATAACATACTAGTACAAAGTCAAATATTTACAGACATTAAATCACTATGATTATTTATGTCCCAGATATATAATTTTATTTCTTTCTAGTATTCTAATAAAATAAAAAAATATTCAGATATTTTCTTAAGTAGATGATTATAAATTGCTTAAATCTTATTACGAATCATAACTATGTTTATTTTGAGATATAGAAATTTATAAGCGGTTAAAAAAAAACCTTTTTATAAAAAAGAAATAAAATAAAATTTAGAATAAATCAAAATCAAAAAATTCAAATAATATTAAAAAACAAACAAATACATTTGATGATGTAACACATATGATAATATGACAAATATGATGTAAATGAAAAATATTAATCAAGGACATGAATTAATGAAATAGAACATGAAACATTAAACAGACATAAATCAATCATTAACTGAAGAAAACAGATAAAGAAAGCAATTCTTACTACATCAAATTTATACTTATTACTATTTTAAAACATACACAAATCACACGTTAAACACTGAAGTGACAAAAGTCATGGGATACCTCTTAATATCGTGTCGGCCCTCCTTTCGCCCGGCGAAGTGCCGCAACTCGACCTGGCATGGACTCAACAAGTCGTTGGAAGTCTTCTGCAGGAATATTGAGCCATGCTGTCTCGATAGACGTCCATAATTGTGAAAGCGTTGATGGTGCAGGATTTTGGGCATGAACAGACCTCTCGATGATGTCCCATAAATGCTCGATGGGATTCATGTCGGGCGATCTCGGTGGCCAGATCATTCGTTGGAATTGTCCAGAATATTCTTCAAACCAATCGCGAACAGTTGTGGCCCGGTGACATGGCGCATTGTCATCCATAAAAATCCCATCGTTGTTTGGGTACATGAAGTCCATGAATGGCTGCAAGTGATCTCCAAGTAGCTGAACATAAGCATTTCCAGTCAATGTTCGGTCCATGCCATCCATGAAAAAAACAGCCCACACCATTACGGAGCCACCACCAGCTTGAACAGTGCCTTGCTGACAGTTTGGGTCCATGGCTTCGTGGGGTTGCGCCACACTCGAACCCTACCATCAGCTCTTACCAACTGAAATCGTGTCTCATCGGACCAGGCCACGATTTTCCATTTATCTAGGGACCAACCGATATGCTCACGTGCCCACGAGAGTCGCTGCAAGCGATGTCGTTCTGTCAGTAAAGGCACTCGAGTCGGTCTTCTGCTGGAATAGCCCAAGAAAGCCAAATTTCTCCGCACAGTTCTAACAGACAAGTCCCTTGTACGTCCCACATTGATTTCTGCGGTTATTTGACGCAGTGTTGCTTGTCTGTTAGAATTTACGACTCTTTGCAGACGTCGCCGGTCTCGGTCGTTAAGTGCAGGCGGTCGACCACTGCGCTGTCCATGGTGGGATGTTATGCCTGAAATTTCATACTCTCGGCACACTCTTGACACAGTGGATCTGGGAATGTTAAATTCCCTAACGATTTCCGAAATGGCATGACCCATGCGTCTAGCTCCAACTAACATTCCGCGTTGAAAGTCTGTTAATTCCCGTCGTGCGGTCATCATCACGTCAAAACCTCTTCACATGAATAACTTGAACAGAAATGAAAGCTCTGCGCATTTATACCTGTTCTACGCGATGCTACTGCCATCTGAAAATTTGCATATTTCTATCCCATGACTTTTGTCACTTCAGTGTATAACTTATTTATGTAAAAGAAATAGATCATTAGTTGAATTACATCAATTGTAGCAATCGATGCGTATTATGCGACAGGAAAACCAACTTAAAAATGTAATTTTTAACTTGACTGAATGATATATAACGTTTGTAAAAATAGGCATAAAGCTTCTAGAAAAATTAAGATATTACATTGAATAGCATTATATTTAGTCTACTGTAGAATATTCAGCAGTAAGAAAATAATAGCAAACTACTAAAAAGGTCAAATATAAATAAAAGTAAATTATTCTACTTTTTAATCTCCCAGACATAAAACTTCGTTTCTTTTTATTTTTGTAGTAAAATAAAATGAAGTTAAAATTATTCTTAAGTAAATGATTATAGTTCGCTAATATCTTATTATCATTCGCATTTTTTTTTCTTTTTGAGATTGCAGAAGTTTAAAAAACAAATTAAAAAATTGTTTAAAATAGCTATTTCAAAATTGAAACACGCATTTAATCCTATGAAGTCATTAAGTCAAAACGAAATGACAACCGATTTATCATTTTTATCGGGATTCTAGAAATATGCAAGGGTTGGTAAAGTTTAAGAAATATAGCATATGCAAATGTAAAGTTTTAAACGAGATATTTCGAATTTTGTTTGTATTCTTAAAAACAATAAAATATATACGTTCTTTTCACTGCTAACGACACGTGGAATATCATAGATTCCATAGATGCCTTAAAAATTGTTTTTTATGTTGGGTTTGCAAAATAAGGGAGGTGGGGGCGAATACACCAGGATACAGCAAGGATACTGTTCAAAATTGTTGTGGCAAAGTACAGATTCAGTCAACTCAGATAGTTACACTGTGTAAATATCTTTGCTTATCTTTGTTCAAAAGTATCGATACAATGAATACATATTTTTACTTATCTCGGTTCAAATCCTCGATACATAGACTACACAACTCTGCTTATTTCACTTCAAAATCATTGATATATTGACTATATATCTTAGCTTATCTCGTTCAAAAGCATCGATACATCGACTACATATCTTTGCTTATCTTGGTTCAAAACCAACATCGACTACATATCTTTGCTTATCTCACTTCATAACCACCATCGACTACATATCTTTGTTTATCTCAGATCAAAAATAACATCTACTACATATATTTGCTTATCTCAATTCAAAACCAACATTGACTGCATATCTTTGCTTATCTCGGTTCAAAACCAACATCGACTACATATCTTTGCTTATCTCAGTTCAAAATCAACATTGACTACATATATTTGCTTATCTCAGTTGAAAACCAACATCGATTGCATATATTTGCTTATCTCAGTTCAAAACCAACATCGACTACATACCTTTGCTTATCTCAGTTTAAAATCATTGACACATCGACTACATATCTCAGTTTAAAACCAACATCATATTTTGACACAAAAGAATATCGACTACATATCGTTTATACATCGACTAAATATCTTTGCTTATCTCAGCTCAAAACCAACATCGGCCTTTGCTTATCTCAGCTCAAAACCAACATCGACCTTTGCTTATCTCAGTTCAAAATCAATGATACATAGACTACATATCTCTGTTTATTTTAATTTAAAATTATCGATACATAAACTATATATCTTTGCTTATTTTAGTGCAAAACCCCAAATCAGCTACATACATTTACTTATGTACGTTCAAAATCACCGATACATAGACCACATATATTTGCTTATCTCAGTTCAAAACCAACATCGACTACATATTTTTGCTTATCTCAGTTTAATACCACAGATACATCAACTAAATATCTTGGCTTACCTCAGTTCAAAATCATCGATACATCGACTACATATCTTTGCTTATCTCAGTTCAAAATTATCAGTAGTTAAAAACAATAACAATATATTTCATCTTAGCTTATATAATATTAAAAGAAAAAAGTCTAACATTTTGGAATTTAACTTAATAACCGAAGAAATCTTTTAAAAGAAAGATTATATTGCAAGAAAAGACTTTGTAAGAAACTTCTGTTGTTTTTTTTTCTTTTGGAGGTAATTTGTTCCATCTTTTTCGAACTTTACACAATTTTGATTCCCTTTATCGATGATTCCATTCATTGACGCGCATCCTCCTAACTGCCTCTCATCAATAAAGTTTTTCGAAGAAAAATAACTGTAAGTGATTTTGGTCATTTCAGGAAATAGAAAATGACAGATTCAAGACGTCCAATTGGCTGCCGACAATAAAGAGTTAAGGCGTCGGAAAGTTGGCTGTAAACTAGTTTCTTGAAATGTCAACTTTGCATTGTGTATAAGGCTTTCAAACAAAGTTTGGGTTTCTCGGCAATTGTCTATTATAGGGCCGAGTGTCAAAATGTTTGTGCTTTTTTTAATATAATACTAGTTGACTTACAGTTAACTAGTGATAAGTGTGTAAGGTTTTTAAAACCAAAGAATATGACTTTGAAAGTCGTTAAACAAACATAACTGGAAGTTCTTACGACTACGCCGGTTATGGATAAAATAAAAACATTTATAGATCTGAACAAGATGGAAACGGCGCGGTGGCGTTAACGTTCAGGGGAAATTACACCCCAATGAGAATCCTTACTGGAATCAACAATATAATTTAATGACAAGGCGCAATATGTGTGGACTGCTGTGAAAAAATCTTTCAAACTTTGATACTTTTTTCTTCTTTTACTTATTTTCTTATCTTTTCTTTTTTTTCAATTACAAAATATCAGAGGCTACAATTTTTGGACACCTTAAAATTGTAGCCTCAAATAGCTACAATTTTTAAGACACTCTCGCAATTTATGAATCATTATCATTCATTTTCGTATATTTTTTAATGAACCAACCGGTATGTTGTTAAAATACTATTACTACTACATCACTGTACCTAGAGCTGAGTTTCCCCTTTACAGTTTGGGAATGATATGGGTGAGAAGAAGTCTGATTGGGCTCTGTGGCGCTCTACGGTCATATGACACAGGGACTACGGCTTAAACTGGATTCCGAACCACTGCAAACATCCATGGCACCGCCAGGAACCATAACTGAAGCCTGTGGTAAGTATCGAAGGCCAAAGCGCTAGCCAATTGGCCATCGGGCCGCCAATGCTTTGTGAGTTATATGCACGACAATTAACAGAACGGCTGAATTACATGTACATATTTCGTATTAACCAACGTTAATTGCATTTTTCTTAAATAATAATATATTAGTCTTTCGTTATTCACAACAATAAAATGAAAAAACAAAACCAAACGTGGAATAAAAAAAAATTAAACAGTTCTAAAAATATACTACATAATGTAGCTTTCCTCCATAATGTAATTCATGAAATATAAATTCTAAATGACTTTTACTAATCATATTCGTACTGATTACAATTCTAAAACATACTTTGCAAATTATAGGCTATAACGTATTTATGCAGAAGTAATGGAACATTAGTTATAACATACTGATAGTAGCGATCGATATATACTAATTTAACTTGAATGAATGATACATTAAGTATGTAAAAGTAGTTATAAAACATTACGTCGAATTACATATATTACTATTAGTTAGACAGTTAATCTATTGCAAAATATGCCGTTAAAAGAAAATAAAGGGTCTAATATACTAGTACAAAGTCAAATATTTATTGACATTAAATTACTATGATTCTTTATGTCCCAGATATATAATTTTATTTCTTTCTAATATTATAATAAGCTAAAATAATATTCAAATATATATCAAGTAGATGATTATAAATCGCTTAAGTCTTATTACGAATCATAACTATGTTTATTTTGAGATAAAGAAATTTATAAGCAATTTAAAAAAAAAAACTCTAAAAAAGAAATAAAATTAAGTTTAGAATAAATAAAAATCAAAAAATTCATATAATATAAAAAACAAAATACATTTGATGATGTAACACATATGATAATATGACAAATATGATGTAAAATAAAAATATTAATCAAGGAAATAAATTAATGAAACATAACATGAAACATTAAACAGACATATATCAATCATTATTTGAAGAAAAAGATAAAGAAAGCAATTCTTACTACATCAACTTTATATTTATTACTATTTTAAAACATACACAAATTACACGTTATATATGCAAAAGAAATAGATCATTAATTGAATTACATCAATTGTGGCAATTGATGCATATTATGGGACAGGATAGCCGACTTAAAAATGTCATTTTTAACTTGACTGAATGATATATGACGTTTGTAAAAATAGGCATAAAGCTACTAGAAAAATTAAGATATCACATTGAATAGCATTATAGTTAGTCTACTGTAAAATATTCAGTAGCAAGAAAATAAACGATGTAGCAAACTACCAAAAAGGTCAAATATAAATAAAAGTAAATTATTCTACTTCTAATCTTCTAGACATAAAACTGTTCTTCTTGTATTTTTCTTTTATTCTAGTAAAATAAAATGAAGTTAAAATTATTCTTAAGTAAATGATTATAATTCGCTTTTATCTTATTACTATTCACATTTTTTTTTCTTTTTGAGATTATAGAAGTTTAAAAACAAATTAAAAATTGTTGAAAATAGCTATTTCAAAATTGAAACACGCATTTAATCCTATGAAGTCATTAAGTCAAAACGAATTGACAACCTATTTATCATTTTTATCAGTATTCCAGAAATATGCATGGGTTAGTAATATTTAAGGAATATAGCATATGCAAATGTAAAGTTTCAAACGAGATATTTCGATTTTTGTTTGTATTCTTAAAAACAATAAAATAAACGTTCCTTTCACTGCTCCCGACACGTGGAATATCAGGTTTTTAAAAATGAAAAACACAATCACTATTTGGGAATAATTTTTCTGACAGTAAAATTTGAGTGTAATATTATTTTTTAATACAAAAGAAACTGATTAACAATTTTGGTTTATGTAAAAATGCACAATTTGATTATATACAAAGATTGTATGGTTGACTTAAAGATTGCCTTTTATATTGGGTTTGAAAAATAAATGAGGTGGTTGCGAATACACCATACGCCCATTATTGCAACCTAGATACCGTTCAAAATAGTTGTGGCAAAGTATAGATTCAGTCAACTCAGATATTTACACAGTGTACATATCTTTGCTTTTCACAGTTCAAAATCATCGATACATTGTCTACATATCTTTGTTTATCTCTGTTCAAAACCACCATGGACTTCATATCTACGTTAATCTCAGTTCCAAACCAAAATAGACTTCATATCTACGTTTATCTCAGTTCAAAACCAACATAGATTACATATCTTTGCTTATCTCAGTTCAAACTAACATTGACTACATATTTTTGCTTATCTCAGTTCAAAATCATCGATACATCGACTACCTATCTTTGCTTATATCAGTTCAAAATGCTCAGTTTTTGAAACCCATAACGATTTATTTCACCTGAGTTCATATAATATTAAAAAAAGAAGTCTAAAATTTTAGAATTTAACTTAATAATCGAAAAATTCTTCTGAAAGAAAGATTATATTGCAAGAAATTCAAGAAAAAAATTCTTTAAGAAACTTCTGTTGTTGTGGTTGTTTTATCTCATGAAAAAAGTTTATTTTTTAGTTTTGAAGGTAATTTCTTGCATCTTTTTCGAACTTAACGCAGTTTTGATTTTCTTTATCGATGATTTCATTCATTGGCGCGCATCCTACTAACTGCTTTTCATCAATAAAGCTTTTCGAAGAAAAATAACTGTAGGTGATTTTGGTCATTTCAGGGAATAGAAGATGACAGATTCAAGACGTCCAATTGGCTGCCGACAATAAAGAGTTAAGGCGTCGGAAAGTCGGCGGTAATCTAGTTTCTCGAAATGTCAACTTGGCATTGTGTACAAAGCTGTCAAACAAAGTTTGTTTTTCTCAGTAATTGCCTATTATCGCGCAGCATGTCAAAACATTGTTGCTTTTTTTTAAAATAACAAATACCGGTATTGTTTAATTTCGTAAAGTGGCTGCTTTCATAGAAATTTAACTGTTTATTTGAAATGTTGTCTTACAGTTAACTAGTGATTAATGTGTAGGGTTTTTCGAATCAAAGCAGCTGACTTTGAAAGTCTTCAAGCAAGCCTAACTGGAAGTTCTTGCTACTATGCCTGGTATGGGTAAAGTAAAAACTTTCAATGATCTGAACGAGATGTAGATGGTGCGGTGGTGTCAACATCAGGGGAAATTACATTCCAGCGAGAATTCTTACTGGAAACGACAATAAAATTCAATTTCATGGTACATTATGTGTGGACGGCAGAGAAAAAAACTTTCAGACTGTGATACTTTTTCTGCTTTTCCTTTTTTTCTTCTCTTTATTTTCTTTATTCTTTTTTATATTTCTAAATATCAGAGCAGCTACAATTTTTTAAGACACCTTTACAATTTATGGATCTCTATCGTTCAATTTCGTATATTTTTTAATGAACCAACCGGTATGTTGTTGAAATACTATTACTACTACACCACACCACGTCACATCACTCTGTCTAGAGCTGAGTTGTCCCTTTACAGTTTGGGAATGATGTGGGTGAGAAGAAGTCTGATTGGGCTCTGATTGGGACCTACGTTTTAAAGCGGATTCCCAACCACTGCAAACATCCATGGCCCCACCAAGAATCATATCTAAAGCGTGTGGTAAGTAATAAAGGCCTGAACGCTAGCCAATTGGCCATCGGGCCACCAATGCTTTATGAGTTTTATGCACGTCATTTAAAAGAAAGTTTGAATTATATGAACATATTTCGTATTAAACCACATTAATTCCATTTTTCTTAAATAATAATATCTTAGTCTTTCGTTATTCACGACAGTAAACTAAACGAATTAAAAGTGAACTTGGAATAAAAAATAATTAGAATGTTGTAATACTACATAATATAACATTTCTCTATAATGTTATTCATAAAACATAAATACAAAATGACTTTTACTAATCATATTGGTACTGATTACAATTCTAAAACGTACTTTGCAAATTATAGGCTGTATCGTATTTATGCAGAAATAATGGAACATTAGTCATAACATACTGATAGTAGCGATCGATATATACTAATTTAACTTGAATGAATGATACATTAAGTATGTAAAAGTAGTTATAAAACATTACGTCGAATTACATATATTACTATTAGTTAGACAGTTAATCTATTGCAAAATATACTGTAAAAAAATAAAAAACATGACATACTACATAGTACAAATCAAATATTTATTGACATTAAATTACTATGATTCTTTATGTCCCAGATATATAATTTTATTTCTTTCAAGTATTATAATAAAATAAAATAATATTCAAATATTTCCTTAAGGAGATGATTATAAATCGCTTAACTATTATTACGAATCATAACTATGTTTATTTTGAGATAAAGAAATTTATAAGCAATTTAAACAACTTTCGAGAAAGAAATAAAATTAAATTTAGAATAAATAAAAATCAAAATATTCATATAATATAAAAAAAACCAAAATACATTTGATGATGTAACACGTGAAAAATAGAACACATATGGTAATATGATGTATGATAATATGGCAAATATGATGTGAATGAAAAATATTAATCAAGGACATGAATTAATGAAATAGAACATGGAACATTGAACAGATATAAATGAATCATTAATTCGAGAAAACAGATAACGAAAGAAAATCTTACTATATCCAATTTATACTTATTACTATTTTAAAAAACACACAAATTACACGTTATATAACTTATATATGCAAAAGAAATAGATCATTATTTGAATTGCATCAATTGATGCATATTCTGTGACAGGATAGCCGACTTAAAAATGTCATTTTTAACTTGACTTAATGATATATTACGTTTGTAAAAATAGGCATAAAGCTTCTAGAAATATTAAGATATCACATTGAATAGCATTATAGTTAGTCTACTGTAAAATATTCAGTAGCAAGAAAATAAACGATATAGCAAACTACCAAAAAGGTCAAATATAAATAAAAGTAAATTATTCTACTTCTAATCTTCTAGACATAAAACTGTTCTTGTATTTTTCTTTTATTCTAGTAAAATAAAATGAAGTTAAAATTATTCTTAAGTAAATGATTATTGTTCGCTTCTATCTTATTACTATTCACATTTTTTGCCCTTTTTGAGATTATAAAAGTTTAAAAACAAATTAAAAATTGTTGAAAATAGCTATATCAAAATTGAAACGCGCATTTAATCCTATGAAGTCATTAAGTCAAAACGAAATGACAACCGATTTACCATTTTTATCGAGATTCTAGAATTATGCATGGGTTGGTAATATTTAAGGAATATAGCATATGCAAATGTAAAGTTTTAAACGGGATATTTCAATTTTTGTTTGTATTCTTAAAACCAATAAAATATACGTTCCTTTCACTGCTCTCAAAACGTGGAATATCACGTTTGTTAAAAAGAAAAAAATCATTATTTGGAAATAATTGTTCTGACAGTAAACCTTGCGTGTAATATTATTTTTAATACGAGAAAGAAACTGATTTTGTTTATGTTTATGTAAAAATACTGTTTTTGTTTAAAAACTGTTTTTTTTTATGTAAAAATAAACAATTTGATTAAATACAGAGACTGCATAGATGATTTAAAGATTTTTTTGTATGTTGGGTTTGAAAAATAAGAAAGGTGGTTGTTAAATAAATTGCAATAATTGCGTCCAATATTGCAACCAGGATACCGTTCAAAATTGTTGTGACAAAGTATAGATTCAGTGAACTGAGATATTTATACGGGGTACATATCTTTACTTGATCCCAGCTCAAAATCCTCGATATATCGACTACATTTGCTTATCTCAATTCAAAATCATTGAAACTTTGACTATATATCTTTGCCTATCTCAGTTCAAATCCATCGATACATGGACTATCTTTGCTTATTCCAGCTCAAAATCATCGATACATATCTTTGCTTATCTGAGTTCAAAACCAACATCGACTACACAAATTTGATTATATCAGTTCAAAACCAACATCGACTACATATATTTGCTTATTTCAGTTCAAAATCACCGAAACATCGACTACATACTTTTGCTTATCTCACTTAAAAATGCTCAGTCTTTGAAAATAATAATAATATATTTTATTTGAGCTTATATAATATCAAAAGGAAAAAGTCTAAAATTTCAGGATTTAATTTAATAATCGAAAAATTCTTCTGAAAGAAGATTATATTGCAAGAAATCGAAGTAAAAAATTCTTGAAGAAACTTCAGTCGTTGTTGTTATTTTATCTTAAGAAAGAAGTTTATTTTTTTTCTTTTGAAAGTAATTTCTTCCATCTTTTCGAACTTAACACAATTGTGATTTCCTTTATCGATGATTTCATTCATTGGAGCGCACCTTCCTAACTGCCTCTCATCAATAAAGCTTTTTGGAAAAAAAATAACTGTGATTTGGTCATTTCAGAGAATAGAAGATGACAGATTCAAGACGTCCAATTGGCTGCTCACAATAAAGAGTTAAGGCGTCGAAAAGTTGGCGGTAATCTAGTTTCTCAAAATGTCAACTTGGCATTGTGTACAAGGCTTTCAAACAAAGTTTGTTTTTCTCAGTAATTGCCCATTATTGCGCAGCATGTCAGAATATTGTTGAATTTTTTTTATATAACAAATCTCGGAATTGTTTAATTTCGTCAGGTGGCTGCTTTCAAGAAAAATTTAACTATTTATTTGAAATGTTGGCATACAATTAACTAGTGATTAGCCTGTAAGGATTTTTGAATCAAAAGATCTGACTTTGAAAGTCGCCAAACAAATCTAATTGGAAGTTACCACGACTGTGCTTGGTCTGGGTGAAGTAAAAACATTCATCTGTCTGACAGATGAAGTAATTTCTCCTGATTCAGGGGAAATTACTCCCCAATGAGAATTCTTATTGCAATCGACAATACAATGCCGTGGCAGAATGTGTGTGGGCTTCCGAGAAATAAATTTTAAAATTTTAATATTTTGCTGCTTTTCATTTTTTTTAGGGTGTGAGTATTTAAGACAACTTCGCTAATCATGGATTTTGATTATTCATTTTCCGTTTTTTTTTAATGATACATGCGGTATGCTACTAAAAATGGAACGCAAATCATTCCTGATACCTTAAAGGGCACCAGCTCTCTGGAGAGACATGTGCTCCACGCTCGTAGGGCATATGGTGAACTCAGAGGAGTAAACAACTAGCTAATTACACGTCGACCTCGGAAACGATCCTAACAAAAGAGTACAGACGCCGGACTCCGACCATGACACGTCCTTGTTATCGATCTGTGAAGAGGTTCCCCCAGATCAGCTCCGGAGACATGGTCAAGGGTGACTTATTGTACCTCCCGAAATACAACATAGACGATACAGATTCACTATGTGTAGCCCACACGTAGTGAGCGTCTCCCTGTTGGAAAATCTTAAGAGACAAATATGGGTGAAAGAAGATTGTCGAACCATAGCAACTTTCACCTGAATTACTGGCCGTTGGAATAGCGTATTTGGAAAACAGTGTAACCCTCTGTATGTTTTAATGTGGACGAAGAATATGGACTTTAAACCCCATCTAGTGGGTTCAAAAAAGAAGAATGGAAGAGACAAAGGCCATAACATGGTGCATATATATATATATCCTTTCCTGACTACCGAGTTTCCCCGGATTAACATTGCTCTACACAAGTTCTTCCACAAGCAGTTCTCCCACAAGTCATTTCGAAAATCGGTTTCATGTGCAGATGTGAATAATAATAAATGCTATTGAAATGAGAAAAAACATCTATATTTAAGGTTAAAAAAAACTCAGATTTAAATTATACTAAATCATTAACTGGTCTAAATCCTTACTTTTATAAAAAATATATATAGTTCAATAATTTATTTCTTACAAAATAATAATGTAAAACTACATGTATTAAATTAGGGATGCTTTCTTTTATAGTTAAATAAAACTTTTATGAGAAAGATTTGCTATAAATGACTTAATTATAGATAACAAATGCACATTTTAATTTATTTTTACTTTCTAGTTAAAAAAAATTATCTAACCGTGGGATTATAAATGTATCAACATTTTAATGCTCTGTATTATTTAAAATATTTATGCATTTCTATCAAATTTTACATCCAGGCATGTAAATTTAGGGTTAACTAGATTTAATCAAATTGATTGAATTTTAAAATGACTCGCATTTTTAAAAGACATCAATCTATGTGACAGATTAATCAGTAAAACTGAATTCTGATCTTTTTTGTATGTAAGAAAAAAAATAATATAACTTGAAATAGAATCTTGCATTTATCTTAATCATTCTGATTTAGATGCATGATTCTGGAGAATGATGGATTTGCAAAACAGCAATTATTTTTATCAGATTTGAAGGGAGTATTCCAATTTCAATTTCATCTGCAACGTGAACTATATTTATTGTAGATCTTTCAGTTTTGAAAAAAATATCAGTAAATTCTGAGTATATTTTGTAGTAATTCATCATTGTAACTGTATCAGTTAAGATTTCTTGTGAAAACATCATTCATATTTCTATCCAAATATTAATCTTTAGCATGTTTAGATTGTAAAATGTGAAATTGATAGATGACTAGAATTAAAGATAGTTTTTTAAAAAATATGCATAAACAAAAGTGTCCGGAATTCTGTTCTTTATTTTGGGAGCATTCCGGTAATAATAATAGCAAGAACATTTTTATAATTTATATAAAAATATTTTTATATTTTATTTTATAATTTTTTTAATAGTTATTTTTAATAATTTATTTTTTAATTATTTAATTTTAATTATTTTTTCTGATTTTAATAGCAAAAATTCATTTTTTGTGGGATTTAAATTTCTAAATTCTTTTTATTATTACTTTCATTTAAAAAATGTTACAATTAGTCATTTAAATAGACAACTAATCTCTCGAATTAATAAATTATGCTGATCATACGTATTATTTATTTTATAAAATAAATTATTTAAAATATATATATATATATACTACAGTAGTGTTTAGATAAGCTTTTTCTTCTTTGAAATGCGTGTTTTGAAAGTAGTTAATAGAATGCTTATTAATTATTTTATTTAAATATTGATTGCTAAATAAACTCCAATTTGTTGTTTTCTCTTTGAGTGTCTGTATGTATGGAAAGATACATTATATTTGATTGTGATGTATTTATAAATATTGTAATTAATAGATTATGCTATAAAAGTAATCTTTTGTATATTGTTTTTAATTTCCTATTATTTTTTTTTATTTTGCTAAAGATAAATGTATAGAAATATATTAGAATTATATTAAGAGATTTGTTTAATATTATTTTTTTAAGTGCGGAATTTGATATTCAGCAGAATTGATTTTGATTGGCTGGCACCATTTTGCACTAAAAATTGTAATTACTCTCTCAGTTTTCTTTAATCTTCTTAGCGCACATGGGCACATTTTATTTGGTGCCTAATAGATGAAAAAATATGAAGAATTTATGTTCTTCATGATATATTTTTCCCCGTTACATTTTTATATATCTGCATTACTGTACATTAAATCAATTTATTTTCAATACATCTCAAATTGTGGACTTAAAATATCAGTAAAAATCGACTTAAAAATCAGACTTAAAATATCAATACAAATTTCTGATATATGGACTAGTTTATTACAAAATATAAAATAAAAAAAATACTTTTAAATTATTAAATGTTTAAAAAAATATCCATTGAATTGTTTCTTTCTATTATGAAGTTAAATTCATTCTTTGAATCTAAAATATTTAAAATGTGCGGGAAAATGTACTGAGTATATTTAAATTTGGGGCTTTAATTATATTGCAAAACTAAAAGCATAAGAATCGGCGATAAAGATTAAGACAACAGAAAAAAAATTATAATCTTACATTACCGCAAAATTGATTCTAGTCTATTCCTTAAAAGCTAAAAAAATAATTTAAAATTAATTTTCAAAATAATATGAAGGATTTTTTAAGTAATAATTTGTTTACATTTTGTAAGATAAATTCATTAAAGTGTCGTCAATAATAAACACAATTAAGCACGAACAACTAAGTTAAAGATTACTTCCCTTACAATTCTGTCTAATATTATTAAAACCTTGTTATTTTTATAAAGTTAGGTTTTATTATTATATTTAGTTTAATATTTAGTCGAACAAACTTGTTATTATAAATTTAGCTTTTATTTATATTTAGTTTAATATGCAATTGAACAACCTTGTTATTTTTGTAAATTTTAGTTTTATTATTATATTTGGTTCGATATTGAATCGAAAAAACGTCATTTTTTAAAACTTAGGTTTTATTATTGTATTTGCTTTAATAATAATCTTTTTATTTTTTATCCTTGCTTGATCAACCTTGTTATTCTTTTAAATTTTGAATTTATTATTATATTTATTTTAATATTCAATCGATGTACAATGTTATCAAAATTAAATACACACTTCTCAAACTATCAGATTTTTATGTAAAAGTATACTTTTTATGTGTCTAAAGAAAATATTTTATTTAATGCATATTATACTTTGCATATTATACTATACTAAGCATCAATATGCTAAGGAACAAATAATTTTGTGAAGAACATGAAAAAATTATTGTGACCTTATGGTACTTACAGTTAAAATCGTTTACTTAAAATACTTGAACATTTTAAAGAAAGTAATTAATATAAATCAACAAGAATTTGCTTAATAAAATACACATACACATCAGAAACACTATCGTATACTAACTTTCAAAACATTTTTATTTATATTAGTAACATCTGAAGTTATCAAAGTAACAATTTTCAAATGTTTGGTCAAAAGTTTATCATTTCAAAAGTACTTTTCATTCAATGGTGTATTTTATCATTTTAAAACTTCGGAGAATGTTTACAAAAATTTTTCAAAAGGACAAACCCAATCTTTTATTAAAACACTTTGAAAATTAAAGTTAATTAAAGTTAGTACTCCAATCTGTTTCGCCAACATTCCGCCGTAATTGCTTTTTCAGCACATTCTTAATTGAACTCGCAAATTATTCTTTAGGAAGAACCATTTTCAATTATCGGAGCTTCTTTTCGCTTTTAAAAAGCTGAATGCGCAGATAATTTATAAATAATTAAAGATCTCAGAGAATCTCCACTGCAGAAAGAGGACGAATGATGTGTATTTCTTTACTAAAAGGAGAGACAATTTTGTTTTGGATTTTTATTTAAACATTTATTAACAAATGTTGAGAACATAGTAGAGTGATTCAAAAAACTAACTCTAACTCATTTTACATGTACATTATATAAAAATGACAAATATTTACGACAACGACATTTAAAAATATAAAATTTGTCAATAAATAAGTTAGAGAATCAGTATGTTTCTTCAAGTGCTTACTTGTTCAGTGTAAAATTCATATACATCTTAAATTTCAATATCATCACTAATATATTATTATGATATCAATCAGCAAAAATAAATAAATCCTCCTTGTGTGCTAAAAGTAAAAGTGCTTCCTCCTACGCACTGCAAGAGCGCAGCCTTGAAGGGTTCAGGAAAAATGGTCAGTAGGTCACGAGACTCTCACTCGAGAGGAAGTACAACAGAACTTGAGCTTCCACTGAGAAACGTTTAGCTTACAGTCCCTCACTCAGAAAGTAAGTATATTTAGCACAATCCTGTGCATTAGTTGGCCTGCAAATTCTCACCCGCAGAAGAAGTATATTTCGCGCATCCCGCTCGTATATGAGTATCGGGTTTTCGGCTTAGAAGTGGAATCTTTCCACGAATCTATATTTATAGGTCTTTAAATGTGTTAAATATTGCTTGTCTCTAACTGTATGTGTATGATGTTTGTGTGTGTGTAAATAAAGCTGAGAGTTCTGCAACATGTGCCACAAGTATTTCAACCCATCAAAACCCAGTTACAATTCAATTGTTCCAACCCACATCACTACAAATATAAACTATTACAACACACACTGCATTTAAAAATCAGTCTTTGTACACGCGTATGGTATTTAAATTTCATTGACAGGAAAACAAATTTTATTCAAGTTTGAACACGTTTCTCCAATGTGTGCTTAACCATATACCTTCCTGATTAATTTTCTTGAAAACTATTATGAAACCCTTACATGATTATATCAGTGCGTTGTTCTAATAATCTATCACAATTGTGCGAAATTAAAAAAAAATATATATATATATATCCAAAATGTTTTATTGTCCTTTATCAGATAAAAAGTCTTGTCCAACAATAGCCAGTGAAGCCAACTTGAATTTTCATCAAAAAAATTTGATTTTTTTTTCTAGTTAACCTTCCAAACATTGAAGAAAAATTGTAATACATGTAATAATTATATATATTTATTATTAAAATAGGGAAAAAAACATATATTCAGGCTATATTATAGTTCTACGAGGAAAAATAGTTCGCTAATCATTCTCTTTAAAGAATGATTAGTCATACTATTAAGTAATTTTGTAATGTAACCTTATAATTTTGTTTTATGTAATATGAATATGTAATTATATGTAATTTTGTTAGTTAGATGCTTGCTTTAAATAAAAATATAAAACTAGTAACCTTGACAAATACATATATTTAGGCTGAATTATAGTTTTCATAGAACAAATAGTTTGCTGAAGCTTTGCTTTCGCCAAAGGTTTTGCTCAGTTTTTTGATAAAAGTCCAATCAAATATTTTCTCACAAGACTGCCTACAATTATTTTTTTAATTGTTGGGGCAGTTGCGGCAATGAAAAAAGAACGTTATAATTTTGTTTTAAGTAATATGCTTATGTAATCCTGATCATTGCTTTAAATAAAAATATAAAACAATCCTTACAAAAATATATATTTAGGCTGTGTTATAATTCTACTAAAACAAATAGTTTGATTAATCATTTTCTACAGAGAATGATTAGTCAAATTATTTTGTAATGTAAAGTTATAATTGCATTTTATGTAATATGCTTATGTAATTTTGTTAATTCAATGTTTACTTTAAATACAAATGTAAATCCAGCAACTCTGATACGATACTGCGTCTGACTCAGTTTTCTTTAATTAATATTTGCTGTTTTGTGTTGACTTAAATCACGCTGATAAATTTTATACTAAGTATAATCGGTGCATACACTTCAATTAAAAAATGAATGCATCTACAAAGTAACGAAATTGTATGGTATTTCAAAGAAGGATGACTAACCGAAACGAGTCAATAACCATAGCAGTTCCAATTCCTATAAATTTTAAAAAATGACTCTCAAAAGATCATTAAGACGATATTATGAAGCATGGAAGAAATTTTGAGGTTGCGGAAATAAGAAGTACTCTTAGGAAGCAGTTATTTAAATTAATAACTTTTAAATGCTATTTTCGAATCCTGCGAATCGGAATTTTATTTGCGTAGTGTTAAGTTTTTTGATAAAAGTCCAATCGGTGGGTTTTCTCACAACACAATCTACTTTAAATTGTTGTTACATACGGGTTTATTAGAACTCAATCCACACAAATTTGGCGGCTACTTACCGCCGAAACCGAAAGTATAAATAAATCAAAATTACAAAGGGTAAAGACCAGACAGTCTTCACAAAGACGATCAAAAGACCTTAAAATCTTTTAAAATAAGTTAAATCTAGGGATAAAATTTAAAAAGCCAGAAGCCCTATAATAAATGATCATGTGATCAGGATATGTTTTCTCTAGCTCTCCGGTAAAAAGCACACAAATCACTATTCTGTTGTAAGTTAAGAATCCAGTCCCGAGCAAACAAATTGATAGTCCTTATTCTTTTCACTGTCTTAGATAAAACGCATATAACACAGTGTACAATCCCCATTTTGACCAGATTTTCGGTCAGGCAGTCGTGTCCAATTCTTACCATAAAATTTTCAATAGCCTCTTAGCAAGTTTTTCCACTACATTTTTCCAGTCGTCCCCGATTTTTCCTTTGGTATTAATTAATAATTCACTAATATATGACAACTTAATGCTTTCCTGTATAGTTTTCCTAAAAGAATCAAAAGGGATAGGACACTGTCTAGAAACTCCTTCTGTTCCTTTTTTTGCCAGAAGATCTGCTCTTTCGTTTCCATCAATTCCAACATGTGATGGAATCCACTGGAAAATGATGTGTTTACCATTTTCTTTAAGAAGCTTGATATCGTGTTTTATTGTGGGTTTTTTCTGTGGTATTTGCCTCTAGGATTACTAGAACATCAACATTCCTCTGTACACAAATATTTTTAATTTCTTGAAATTTAGCACCACACTGGCCACTAGCATTCAACTGTAGTATATTCAATTTAAAATTCCGTTGAATCACTATCATTTTTCTGGGCAAGTGGCCATAGACTCTAGTCTTTACTCATAAAACACCACCCAGAAGGCATGTATGACTTAAGGTTGTCACGGACGCGAGTAACAATACCTCCCTTATTTTTTAATTATAGCACTTATATCGGGAATTTCAATTTGCATGAATCCGTTTCACCAGATCAAGTGAAAAAGTGTAAAATAACCTTGAAAATTAACAAAAGCTAACATTAAGTCAAAAAAGCGTTTTGTTTAAAGTAGTATATAGCACTTATTTATAAAAAAAATTCGACAAATGCTATCATATCATAAAAAAATAATAAAAATAAATAGCACAATTTTGGATCATAAGCTGAAGACATTGAGAGCTTTATTATATGTGCCATGTTGACTTCATACACAAATTAGTGTTATTATGCATATTTCTACAGACAAAGATAAATGGACATAAAATTATGTCCTTGCCCTTAATTTCGCATATTAAAATACCATGATTCCGAAGTAATATTACATAACAAAAAGCAGCAATATATCCAATCATAGATTGCCAATACAGGTTTATCAATCCTATTGCGCTTTCTAATAATGACTGATTAGTAATCCTTATTCAGCAAATCTTATTATTCATATCAGGAAACAAAAAAAAATTTAGCAAGCACCACTCATCTCATTCTCAAAACTCCGTCAATAGGATTAATTAAATATCCAAAACAGTCCCACGGAATAGTTGATATTCCTCAGTTGTCTTCCATTGACAGCTTCCGTAGCTGCATAGCTACAGGTTTATCAATGCTATTCCATTTTTTAATAATATTGATTGATTAGGAAACCTTATTCAGTAATTCTTATTACTCATATCAGGAAACAAAAAACATCAACAAGCACCATTCATCGTATTAAAACGCTTATGTATTCAATAACTCAAAACTCCGTGAATAGGATTAATTAAATATCCCAAACAATTCCATTCATCCACGGAATGAAGATGCTCTCCCTGTTCACGGAGAGAATCTTCTATTGATCAACAAACAGAGAATTCCGATCCATCCCATTCGTCATGTCGCCAGGGATTAATGTCATCGATCTTTTATTCCTCAGTTGTCGTGAGAGATGGATATGGGCATTGTCGAAACCTTTCTTTCGTGAAAAGGCGAGCGGTATTCCATCGGGGGAAATTGCAGGTAAACACATTGCTCAATGAGTTCTTTTGTTCGCACAGGACACGCAATTGAGAGTGTGTTTTATTTGGTCAATAAAACTTCAATATATGTAATGTACCAAAGATTTTCTTATGAAGATAGAACCATTTATTTATAATAAGGGATTTTGAGTTAAATTAAACTAAAGATAAGTCGCTTTATTTCAATAATTCAATTAAAGATACCGCATTTAGCGTCATTCCACACTTAACTACAATTTTACTTGTTTACTAGCTATTCAGTGAAAAGGTAAACAACTGGAAAATGGGGGCAACGATGGTTAGGACTGATATCCAGACATATCCCGCACACTGCAATTTTAATAGAAAAAAAATCAATGACTACTGAGAAATTTTTTTTTAATATTATGTAATTTAAAATTTTAATTATTAAATATTTAAATTATTTAATGCATTTTTTAAAACTTCCGAATTTTTCTCTTTCTCCTATTACACCGCTGTGCCTGTATCGTTTTGATTTAATCGCTTGCTAATTTTCCACGAGATAGCTGATTGGGCAATATAATGACAGAGTTAGCGAAATAGGAATTATTTGTGTAATCTTCCTGTTTTCAATGTTATGTTTACATTTAACATCTCATTTAAAAATCATTTAAAAATAATTTTTTAAGTCTCTTTTTATTTTAACATAATTTGTGTTGACTTCATACACAAATTAGTGTTATTATATGTACGAGTGTTATTATATATATTTTTGCAGACAACGATAAATGGACATAAAATTATGTCTTTAGTCTTAATTATGCATATTTAAATACCGGGATTCTCAAGTAGTATTATATAAAAAAGCAATATATCCAATTATCGATACATATTTATCAATCCTATTGCGTTTTCTAATATTGATTGATTAGTAAGTCTTATTATTCATATCTGGTAACGAAAAAAATTCATAAAGCTCTATTCATCTTATTAAAACGCTTCTGTTATCAATAACCCAAAACTCTGTGAATAAGTAATTAAATATCCAAAGCATTTCCACAGAATAGCCGTAGGAGCAAGAGATGCTCTTCCCTTCACAGAGAGAATCTTCTGTTTATCAACAAACAGAGAATTCCGATTCCATCCCATTCGTCATGTCACCCGGGAATTAATGTCCCCAATCTTTCATTCTTCAGTTGTCTTGCATGTCGCGAAAGATGGATATGGGCATTGTGGAAACCTTTCTTTCGTGAAAAGGCAAGCGGTGTTCCATGGGGGAAATTGCAGGTAAACACATTGCTGAGTGAGTTTCTTTTGTTCGCACAAGACACGCAACTGCGAGTGGGTTTTATTGGGTCAATAGAACTTCAAAAGATATAATGCCCCAAAGATTTGCTTATAAGGATAGAGCTATTTATTTATAATAAGGGATTTATGTTTAAATTAAACTAAAGATAATTCGCTTTATTTCAATAATTCAATTAGGGATGTTGTTTTTAAAATCACTCCGCTTATAACCACAATTTTATTTGTGTATTAGTCATTCAGTGAAAAGGTAAATAACTTATTTAGAGCCGGAAATGGGCGAGTCGATTACTTATTAGATATGGTAAATAGACATGTAATTTTGATAAAAAAAAATAACGATTATCATGGAATTTTCTTTTAATTTTGAATAATTTAATCATCCAAAATTAAAAAGTTCA
This sequence comes from Caerostris darwini, assembly GCA_021605075.1. Classification (NCBI taxonomy): domain Eukaryota; kingdom Metazoa; phylum Arthropoda; class Arachnida; order Araneae; family Araneidae; genus Caerostris; species Caerostris darwini. The sequence goes on along the minus strand of BPLQ01001095.1, from coordinate 155,620 downwards.
GTATTTTTAAAAATAAACATCCGAAATTACCTTTCTTTCCTATTACACCACTGTTGTTTGAATATATTTGATTTGATCGGTTGCTAATTTTCCACGCGATATCTGGTCTGCCAATTTAATGCCTGATATAACGAATTATAAATTACTTGCTTAAAACGTCTTGCTTTTAATAATATGTTTACATTTAACCTCTAAATGTAAAATCATTTTAAAAACATTCTTTAAGTCCCTTTTTATTTTAGCACAATTTATAATTTATTGATGGACATCGTGTTGACTTCATACACAAATTAGTGTTGTTATACAGATTAGTGTTATTATGCATATTTCTGCAGACAAAGATATATGGATATAAAATTATTTTTTTGCTCTTAATTAAACAAACTTAAATACCAGGACTCTCAAATAGTATTATATAACAAAAAGCAATATATCCCATTATAGATTGTCGATACAGGTTTATCAATCCTATTGCGGTTTCTAATATTGATTGATTAGGAAACCATATTCAGTAAAACTTATTATCCATATCATGAAACAAAAAAAAATCAGCATGCACCATTCATCTTATTATACCAATTATGTACTCAATAACTCATAACTCCGTGAATAGGATTAATTAAATATCCAAAACAGTTCCACGGAATAGTTGAAGGAGCAAGAGAAGCTCTTCCGTTCACAGAGAGAATCTTCTGCTTATCAACAAACAGAGAATTCCGAATCCATCCCATTCGTCATATCACCAGGGATTAATGTCCCCGATAATTTTATTCCACAGCTGTCTTCCATGTCTTGAAAGATGGATATCGGCATTGTGGAAACCTTTCTTTCGTGAAAAGGCGAGCGGTGTTCCAATGGGGGAAATTGCAGGTAAACACATTGCTGAGTGAGTTCTTTTGTTCGCACAAGACACGCAACTGCGAGTGGGTTTTATTGGGTCTATAAAACTTCAAAAGATGTTATTCTCCAAAGATTTGACTATAAAGATAGATTTATTTATTAATAATGAGGGATTTAAGTTAAATTATACTAAAGATAATTCGCTTTATTTAACAAATTTAATTAGGGATGCCGCTTTTAACGTCATTCCACTTATAACCACACTTTTACTTGTTTAATCGATGTTCAGTGAAAAGGTAAACTGCTCAGAATCGGGTGCATCGATTACTGATTAGGGGTGATAGGTAGACCTGCGCGGCTTAATTCAATTTTGATGGAAACAATTAAAGATACTCATGGAATTTTCTTTTAATATTATGTAATTTAAAATTTTAATTATTAAAAATTAAAAATTTCAGTGTTTTAGAAAACATTATCCGCAATTACCTTTGTCTCCTACTATACTACTGTGTTTGAATCCTTTTCATTTGGTCGCTCACTAATTTTCCACGCAATATGTGGTCCAGCAATATAATGCCTCAGTTAACGAATTATAAAGTGTTTTAAACGTCCTGTTTTTAATAATATGTTTACATTTAACCTTTAAATGTAAAATCCTTTTAAAAGCATAATTCAAGACTCTTTTTATTTTAACACAATTTGTAATTTACTGATGGACAGCGTGTTGACTTGATACACAAATGAGTGTTATTATACAAATTTCTGTAGACCAAGATGAATGGATATAATATTATGTCTTTGCTCAATTATGCATATTTAAATGTCAAGATTCTCGAGTAGTATTACATAGCAAAAAGGCTGTATATCCAATTATAGATTGTCGATACAGGTTTATCAGTAGTATTGCGTTTTCTAATATTGATTGATTAGGAAACCTTATTCAGTATGTCATATTATTCATATCAGGAAACAACAAAAAAAAATTCAGCCAGCTCCATTCATCTTATTAAACCGCTTATGTACTCAATAACTGAAAGCTCCTTGAATAAGATTAATTAAATATCCAAAACAGCTCAGTTCACCCACGGAGCAGTTGAAGGAGCAAGAGATGCTCTCCCGTTCACAGGGAGAATCTTCTATTTATCAACAAACAGAGAATTCCGAATCCATCCCATTCGTCATGTCGCCTGAGGATTAATGTCCCTAATCTTTTATTCCTCAGTTGTCTTGCATGTCGTGAAAGATGGATATGGGCATTGTGGAAACCTTTCTTTCGTGAAAAGGCAAGCGGTATCCCAGTGGAGGAAATTGCAGGTAAACACATTGTTGAGAGAGTTCTTTTGTTCGCACAAGACACGCAACAGCGAGTGTGTTTTATTGGGTCTATAAAACTTCAAAAGACATAATGGCCGCAAAAGATTTGCTTATAGAGTATTTGCTGTTTATTCATAATAAGGGGTTTAAGTTAAATTAAATTAAAGATAATTAATTCGCTTCATTTCGATAATTCAACTAGGGATGTCTTGTTTAAAAGCACTCCACTTATAACCACAATTTTACTTGCTGACCAGCTATTCAGTGAAAAGTTAAGCAAGTGATTTAAAATCGGAAATGTGTGCATCTATTACTTATTAGGTGTGATAGGTAGACATGCAATCTTGATGGAAAGAAATTAAATATTAATTGGAATTTTCTTGTATTATGCAATTTCAAATTTTAATCATTTAAAATTAAAAATATTTTAATGCTTAAAAAAAACATTAAACGCTATTAATACAGGCACCACAATCCGATTGAAAAATGAGCCATTCTGTACATTAACTGCCCATGTTATCGTTGAATCATGAGTCGGGCTAACGAAATTAATTTGCGATACAATTTTGTTCAATTATATGAATTCAATTATTTAATAGTTAATTGCATTGCTTTTACCTTTATAATAATACTAATTAAGCAGCAATGATTACTAATTATCACCATGAAGCAAAAAGGAATTTTTAACTTGTATCTGTAAAATTGATTATGAATGTTAAATAAAATTAAAAATTGTAACAAAAGCGAACTTTTTTTTCCATTTATAGTTGGTTTCTCACAGCAGTTACAATTAAACTATAGAAATTTTAAACACAAAAAATTAATTCAAAATAATAAATTCATATAAAAATGGTTGATATTCTTTTTCAAATACTACAGCATCTTTTACTTTTTATCGAATTATAAAATAATTCTAAATCAGTATATCTAATCATTTTTAATTTTTAAAAATAAAAAGCAGATATTTTTGAAGACTTGAATTAATCTTAAATTAAAAGTTTTTGAGTAAGGCGAAATTTGCAAATAAATATATACTAAATTTACATATAGTCCCAGTCTTATATAACTGTACAGCGGTGGGCGTAGGGCTAACAACTTTAACCAGTAAAAAGAAAACATCTCCTGACTAGAAATGTGCTAGTCAGCAGACGTCCTTGGTCCACCATGGGGCTGTTGTACCAATGAAGAAAAAGATTTACCGGTATAATAAAGGCTTCTATGCCCACTTGCAAAACTAGGCTTTTATTATTTAACCAAACTGCTTATTAAATCATTATGTAATCTCTATTGACAATTCTTACGTAAATAGTATACGTCTGCATATATAAATAAGTCTGATTGATGTAAGATATCATATTAAGCCTGATTGTTAGCATTTTAACTATTATGGCTACATATCGAAGAATTGAGGGGCGGAAGAATAATTGACGACTATTGACAAAGAACTGAGGGTTCATTTTATAAGGTTGATCTATATCAGGTTTCCTATTTCGTCTAGATCATGATATATATTTTATCCAGATCTTTTTCTAGATCATGATACATGTTTTCCTCTAAAGCTTTGTCTAAATCAGGATATCTAATCCGTGTAGTTTAGGTTAGGATTATCCCTCTGCGGTCATTTTGTGCATACTTTAGGCTAATAAGACAGTGAATTCCGAACCACTAACAGACATCCATGGCACTGTCAGTATTCGAAACTGAAACCTGTGGTATCAAAGGCCAGAGCGCGAGCCATTTCATGTAGGAAATCTTTGTCAGGGTTGCATAGATCACAGACAACCGTAGTTTTGTTACAGCCCGCTTGATCATAGATCATATGTGCATTTTTTACGTACAAATTCTTCAAGAAAAATATGGCCGCTGTTATCATATATAATTATTTTACATAAAAACCATAAGTTAAGTAAATGTTTAAAAAACATTTTCATGAAACATTAAAAAAAAGATACATTATTTACCTTAACTTAAACAAAAAATAAATATAAAATATTTATGAATAAATAACAGACGTAGAGAGAAAATAAAATAAAACATTCAATTTTATACTAATGTAGTTTTATAATACACTTTACACTATGTTGTTGTTCTAATGCAGCTGGAAATACAGAGACAGTTATTCTTATGCCATAAGCAAAGGCTGCGCCGTTGTTACTCATTCAGCACTACTCAGGGGCCACGCGTAGCTTGAAGATAGGCTACGGACGCGAGTAACACTATCCCGCAATGCTCTACGATCATGTTATACCGGTACTTACGACCTAAAGTAGATTCCGAACTACTACAACCATCCATGGCACCATCCGGATTCTAACCCGAAACCTGTCGTACCGTGTGCCAGAACGTTAACCACTCGACCATCATATCCATTTGTACTACGTATCAAAGTAGTTTCAAGTTATTTTAACTTGTTGAAAGCATCGCATAATCAGCAAGATATAATTACTCAGCTGGTTTTATTATATTATTCAAAATTATGGAAATGGAAAATTTATTTTCTTCAGATATTAGTAAACTATTTTATTTGGAATTATAATAAAAATTAACTTAAATTAAAAACTAAAACCTGCTTAGTAATGAAATTTAATCATTTTTAGTTCGTTTGTTTTTTATATATATTTATCATTATTTTTATGAGTATTTATTAGCATACATGACAGTTAAACTGGTATGGACTTCTATAACAGTTTAGTAGTTTTTATTAATTTATTCACGTTTATACTTATCATTAGAGTTTATTTTTATTCTCTGATGTTAATTTACATTAGACTTGTTTCTGTCAGATTAATTTAAAAGAATACATTGTTTATAATTTTAGATTATCGTACCGCAATTATCAGCTAAAAGCATCAATTAAAAGTTAATATTCATAGCATGTTTTAGGTACTAAAAAGATTAATCTATACCTGCCGCTGCAGTTTATAAATTAAATAATGATAGGTTTTATTCATACGGAGCTGCGATTTGAAAAAGAATAAATTAAAGTTTCTATTTCGTAACGCTTGAAAGCAAATCAAATTGATTAAACAGAAACAAATATTTAAAAAAAGTATCTTAAATTTTCAATTTTTCTCGCATATATAATTGTAGCAATATCAATGTATTTATTCAATTATAAATGCAAACTGGTAATTAAAAACTCAAAAGAGAAAGGCTAATATTTGATGTGATACAATCAATAATGCATTCACAAAATAAACTTTTACCTTTTAGCTCATTTGCATTTTATTATTACAACAGATAATTAATGATGTTATCGGAGCCAAACAATAAAACAACATTTAATGTATTCGTAATTATTATGAAGAAATTAATTATATTTTTCTATCAACTATTGTCAATATTCAAATTCAAAGAAAAGTAAATGAATAAAATAAATAATGTAGCAATAAAAAGCAAATGGCAAATGAAAATAAATGAACCTTTACTATTTATTTTGTTAGAAACTCTTTTGGACATTAAACTATTTTTATTTTAACCGCTGATTCAGAGTTATGAAGATTACGCCAAGGAGACAACTTATATGACATCCACTTGCATTTTAGTATTTGAAACGACCGCCAAAAAGGAAGGCCTCAGATGGTTCGTTTCTTGTTGCTTTCTAGCTCGATCTAACTGGTAAGACTTTTTTGGTCTACTTATTTAAATTAAATTCGGTGTTGTCCAATGTGTCAGTAATGAAAGGGCTCAAATTTGAATCTGCATGGAACGTCCGTTACAGTTAGTATTTTCCAACATCTGTATATTGGACAGAGATTTGATCTTATTTCAGTCTTTTGACAGCTAGCTTATTTTGATTTTAACGATATATTCAAAGTTATAAAGAGTTTACCACAAAGACCTTTTTTTACTACACCCACTTGAACTTCAGTATTTGAAATTACCAAAAGGCACCAGAAAACTTGTACATTGTTGCCTTATGGCTCAATCTAAATGGCGAGACTTTTTAGATTACCTATGCAAATTGAATTCGGTGTTGTCGAATGTGCAAGTAACTATGAAAGAGTGCTCGAATTTCAATCAGGATAGATCGTCCGTTACAGTCAGTCTTTTCAGACATCAGTATATTGAATGGAGATTTGACCTCCTTTCACATTTTTGACCACTAGTCTATTTGTGTTTTAACGACTGATTAAAAGTTATAAAGATTGCAAAAAGAAGCTTTCCTTTATTACCACCCACTTGTTCTTCAGTATTTTAAACGACCGTGAAATAGGAAAGTATCAGGAGGCTCATTCTTTGTTGCCTTATGCCTCTTTCCAAATGGTAAGACTTTTTGATCAACCTATTTAAATTAAGTCGGTGTACTACAATGTGTCAGTAATGTGAATAATAATCTATGCAAGATGGCTCAAATTTAAATCAGCATGGATGGAGATTTAACCTCCATTCAGTTTTTTTATCACTAGACTATTTTTATTTTAACTACTGATTTAGAGTTGTGAAGATTGCGCCAAGGACACATCATTTACTACATCCACTAGCACTTCAATATTGAAAACTATTGCCGTAAATGAAGGCATCACGAGGTTCGTTTCTTGTTGCTTTATAGCTCGATGCAAATGATAAGACATTTTGGTCTACCTATGTAAATTGGATACGGTGTTGTCTATTGTGCCAGTAACTATGAAAGAGTTCTCAAATTTGAATCAGGATAGATCGTCCGTTACAGTCCGTCTTTTCAGGCATTGGCATATTGGATGGTGATTTGACATCCCTTCAGTTTTTTTTATCACTGTAATATTTATATTTTAACTACTGATTCAAAGTTATAAATATTGCGCCAAGGAGACATCTTATACGGCACCCATTTCAGTGTTTGAAACAACCGCCAAAAAGGAAGGCTCAGAAGTTCATTTCTTATTGCTTTATAGCTCTTTCCAAATGGTAAGACTTTTTGGTCTGCCTATGTAAATTGGATACGGTGTTGTCTATTGTGGCAGTAACTATGAAAGAGTGTTCAATAAAATAAAAATAGTCTAGTGATTAAAAAACTGAAAGGAGGTCAAATCTCCTTCCAATAGACTGATAGGATAAATCGTCCTCCAAAAAGGAAGGCCTCGGGAGGTTCGATTCTTGTTGTTTTATAGCTCTATCCAAATGACAAGTCTTTTTGGTCTACATATGTAAATTGAATTCGGTGTTGTCCAATGTGCCAGTAACTATGAAAGAGGGCTCAAATTTGACTCAGGATGGATTGTCCGTTTTAGTCATTCTTTTCAGAAACCAGTATATTAGAAGGAGATTTTTAACTTCTTTCAACATGTTGTCCACTAAACTATTTTTATTTTAACTACTGATTATGAAGATTGAGCCATGGAGACATCTTATACTACACCCAATTGCACTTCAATATTTGAAACGACCGCCAAAAAGGAAGGCTTCAGGAGTTTCGTTTCTTGTTGCTTTATAGCTCGTTCCAAATGGTAAGACTTTTTCGTCTACTTATTTAAATTGAACTTGTTGTAGACCAATGCGTCAATAGCGTGAATAGTTATCTATACAGGAGGGTGCAATTAGCATGTGTGGTCCAGTCACTCCTTTCAAAAATTAGTATATTGGATGCATTGCTTTTTTTTAAATTATATCTACTGCAGATACAAATATTTCATAATTTTTTGTCAAAAAAAAGATGTTTTAAACAGATGTATGTATTTATTTTTCTAATAGTCAGCACGAATTTCTTTTTAATAAGAAAGTTAACAGAAAAATATATTTTATTTTTGGTGCATGTTTGTTATGCTTTATATTTTAAACAAAATATTTTAACATCATTTTTAAAGAACGTTCTTACGTTAATGTTAAAGAATTTTATTTATCGTTCTTTTTTAAAGAACTTTATTATATGACCCTATAATAGAATTAATGTTTTGCTTAATCCAAAAAATTTCTAGACCGTTAAATTAGACAAGATAATAGAATTAATAATATTCTAAATGTTTTACTTATACAAACCAATTATCTTCTTTACATTCCATCATAACATTACATCATATTAAAATAATAAAATTTTATCAAAAATTATTTAAAGTTAATATCTAAAAAATTTCTAAATATATTTTTATGGAAATACATATTTGTATTTGCTTCTTTCATTTGTATTTTCTTACGATTCGTTAAACTTCTATTAAGTTTTTATTTACCGCTATTGCTGCCTTTTCTGTAAGATGGTGTTACACGGGGATTCAATTCTTTGAAGCCTTGATCATCTTTTTCGATTGCTTCATTAACTTTTTCATCTTCCTTGCCTGGCGCCAAATTTCTGCGATTTTTTAAAAATTTATTTTCCATTGATGGAAAATTATTTTTGGCGTCTTCTGGCTACAGCTCTACTGTGTGCCATGTATGAATGAAACAAAACAAATTTATTAAACATTTAAACCAAAATCTTTTTGCAAAATCTCATTCTTCAATTCGTCAAGGTTTTTACAGTACCTTATTAAGTTTACATACTCTCTTTTTAATTTTATTATTTGAATAATATTTTTAATGGACTTGTTATGGTGTATTCTATATATATCTGGAAAGCTCATATAATGATATGTTGCTCATGCATACCATGCAATTTTAGAGATAAATATATCAAATGTAACTAAAAGTAGTATGTTAATATAATGCCATGCTCAATTCTATCCGACTATTAATCAGAAATATAAAAAACTGAGGAATAAACAAAACGAACTTGAATTGTTAATCAAAAATCAGAATGAAACCATTAGTAATAATTTCAAAGAAGGTAGTGAAATCTAGTTTGTCAAACATATTATATAACCTGTGATTATCTTGTTTCTGACAACACCATAATTATTATCAGATTTTCCTTAATGAGATTTATATTATTCAAATGATAAAAATAATCTAATTATATTTGTTCTTTAGAAATTTTATTTTTACTAAATATAAGAAAGATAGTTTGTTATACTTAAATAAGACATAATATATGCAGAGATTACAAAAACATTCACTGCATTTTTGCATTAATAGATATGATAAGATTTTATCGCATGCATAAATACGAGGAATACAACGCAGGGGTACATTTAAAAATAGATTAATATTTTCCTAAAACAGTAAAAAAAAAAAAATTAAAGACTTTATAAATAGGATCATTATATTTTCAACAAATTAATGTTTCTATTGTGATGTACCTCAACGGTTTTTGGTAAATGTCAGTTTTGTGAAAAAAGCTTAAGTGCGTTTAAAAAGTTTTTGATATTTTTATATCAGACACTTATTAGTCAGTTTCATTTTTTTACCAATTTTTTACCTATATCAACAACAACGTCATAGAAGTGGTAGATTAGTGAAAATTCAATTGTTTCTCTTCATTGGCTCAACAGTAACTTGATGGACAAGGCTGTCTGCCTACTGGCAGTTTTCGAAATATGTTTTCTTTTTATGGGATATGGTTGTCAGCCTACGACCAACACTCTACAGTAATATTGGATAGGGGCCTACGGTTTAAAGTGGATTCGGAACCACTACGGACATCTATGGCACTGGCGGTATTCGCATTCTGTGCACCGAACACCAGAGCACTAGCCACTCAGCCATCAGGCCCTTTATGTTATAAATACATAATTTAATTTCTAATTAGAAACCAGCGTTATAAAAGAAAACAATTTAACTAAAGCAAATCGCATGAAAATTTTTTTTGTTATTCTTAGTCTAATTTATTTTGAACAAATCTTCTAATTTTAAAGGCCTAGTATGTTGTTTACCAGACCCCTCATGATCCATGTTCTTTTGCAATAAATGGATAACAATTATTTCTAATTAAAACCCAATGTTACGAAAGAGAATAATTAAATCACTAAATATCACAAGAGGAAAAAAAGCTCAGTTAAAGTTGCTTTAACACTTAAAAAATAAAATAAATAAATAAACAGTACTTTTTCAGCATTAAGGTGAAACAGCAAAATGATAGTGATGTAAAAAAAAAGATTTTTGGGGTAAGGTATCTGAAGAATTTTTAAATAACAGAACAAAGTCAAATAAAAGTAACTGAAAAAGTTTATTAACATCAATAGGTGACTGAACTTTGAAAGTTAATCCAGTGAAATGATTGTTGAGAAATCGATGCAAATTATTTCAAAGAAATGGCTTAAAGAAAAACAATACATTTGAAACAATGTTAAATTCGTGCATTATTTTAAATCTCATAACAACGCTCTATCGCACAGATAGTATCTTTACACTGAAAAACGTAATATGAAAATTACTTAATGGTGTAATCTACCTTTAAATCTTTGATATGAATATGTTAAATTTAATTTATTATTACTTATTTTTTTAATCGTATTGTTTATATTCTACAAAAAATATTTGAAAATGCATTTTTGGTAATATGTAAGTGAGGAAGATAATTCTTCCGAGAAAAATAAAAGTTTGAAGATAATTGCCTCGAAGAAATTTCTTAAGAAAATTCAACATATGCACAAGATTATATTAAATTCAAAGAATTCCAGAAATAAAATACACTGAAATTGTTAGCTTTTATGTAGTTGGATCTTCCTACATTTAACTATGTTTCTGGAAACTAATGATTTTTATAGTCTTCGAATGACTTAAAATATTTTTAAGTGTATTAAAACTATCAATTAGATTAGCATAAGGAAGTATAGTATGCTGATTTTCCAAGGTAAATAATCTTGGTAAGACACTCGAACCTGAATCAAAACAAAGGCATTCATATCTGATCTCATATTGCCTGGAGCGGGAAATTGACAGATAAGTCCTTAGACAAAAAGTCCTTCCGTTGGGCTCGAGAAAGTAGAAAAGATGTCGTGGATTTTAGATGTTCTATCCATTATTTTTTTCGTTACATATTAAATATACATATATATATATGATATATTGAAACAATGGGCATTTAATACACAATATTTAATGATATTCTATTATAATGGTAATGTATATTATATAATGGAATATAATAATATAATAATAGCAATGTTGTCAATGAAAATATATGTTATATATAATAATGGTAATGGTAATGTAATAATATATTATTACCATTAATAATAATAATGGTTATGCTTATTATATATATAATGGCAATACTTATTCTATTATATTTCTGTATTTCTAAAGGCAAGTGATCTTGTGTCCTACAAGATCTACAATAAAATAAATTCCATTTCATTCATATACTGTCTGCTTTCATAAATCTTTCAAATTCTTGTAAGGAAAATATTTATTACATTTATGATTTGTATATCATTAAAGTCAGAGACCGAGGTCGACCTATATTTTGTTAGTGACTCAAAACATCTTCTTTCACTGTTATATAATTTTAAAAAAAATTTAATATTTTTCTTGGAATGGTAAACACAACATACTATCCTGCCCGATTTTAAAAATGAGAACACTCAAATAAAAAAAAATATTTAAAAGTTTTTGGAGAGACAAATTATTAAAGATGTATTGAACTAAGAAAAAAGAATTTTTGTCAATAATGCATTAAATTTAATACAGATGTCAAGCTGGGTTGTTTCTATTTGTTTTAACCCTCACAAGAGTCTTGATTCTTAGATATCAAGATGACAAACATCGTTCCAACGATTCATTACATATTTTAAGAGATTGCCAAGGATTAATATCATTTTAAAATTACTCTCAACCAAATAGCTGTGGTTAATATTAGTCATTTAAAAATTAAATGGTTAATAGTAACTAAAAAATTTGGTTAAAATCTAGGATCCTGTACCCTTTGTGCCAAACACATCGCCAAGTTGCCAAGTCGGTAAGTAAGCATAGAAATGAATGGGCCAGGTAGTTTGTGCGGTAAAATGATATTACGCCAAAATCCTTTACTGCGTTGCCAAATCGCCAAGTAAACAGACAAAAAGGTTGCCTAAGTTCGGTGTCATTGTAAAATGCTATTTCGCCAAAATTTATAGCCAAACAGTGCTTTTACGCCAACATTAGCAGCCAAATAGCTATTACATCAAAGTTTTTTCCTGAAAAGGCTTTGAAGCCAAAGTTTATCGCTTTATAGCCATTTTTCACTAAGCAAATTTTGTTATATAACTTCTTTTAAGCCAAAAAATGCTTTATCGCCAATATTTCTCGCTTTATAGCCAAATTTTTTCACTAAGTGAATCTTGTTTTTTGAGGCGCTTTTACGCCAACAGTTGATGCTTTATCGCCAAATTTTTATCACTAAAATTTTTATCTCTGGAATACTATTGCGCCAAATGGAACCGCTTTTACGCCGAAATTTAGCGCTATTATGCCAAGAAAATTATATATCTAAAATGCCTTTACGCCAATTTGTATCACTTTATCGCCAAATTTTTACCACTAATATGACAACTTTTTAATGTTTTCTTTTTACATCACATATTGCCGCTTTAACGCCAAAATATATCATTATTTTGCTAACATTTTATTCCTAAATTGCTTTCACACAAAATTAAATCGCTTTATCGCCAAATTATTATGTGGAATTTTATTTTGCTAAGTCACAAAAAGTATTCGCCAATTCTTTTTTTTTTTTTTTTTTTTTTTTTTTTTTATACCGAATTCGAAGGATAAATTAATATTAACAAAAGATAAAAAAGAAGAAAAAACTAGAGAATAACTTACCTTTTATTGTGGTATGTCCTTCCTCTGTTTTGGAAACAAACATTTTATTCCATCGGTGAAATCATAAATTATTTTGCGGATGTCACATTTGTGCTGGTGCCGCCACATGCACTCTGCCAGATAATTATCAAATGTTCCGGACACATTATTTTATTAATATGAATTTATTTTAATTATTAAAAATTTAAATTGTAACGTTAACTAACGTTCTAAAAAGCTAAAGCTTCAAATATTCCGAGCGAATTCTAATTACGGTTGTCAGAAAATCCTAACTAAACGAACATCTTTGAAAAGGAAATTAATTTTTTAAGAATAAAATATAAGTTATTAATAAATAAAAAAATCATTTTCTTGTTTGTTTCTTACTCTCCTGAGTGGCAACTTCATAAATATTGTTTATGTTCTGAATCAGTGACCGACGTACGTTGTAAGAATAAGTTCGGAATAATCAGTAATTCATTGGAATACTAATTTAAAAGAATATATATTTCTGTTCTTATTTACTGCAAATAATAATATAATCACAATAACAATAAATAGTCATTATATTGCTTGGAAAATGAAGCTACGAATTCCTCTAATTATAGTATTGCAACCCTAAAGAAATTGGTGGAAAATTGGCGAAATATTCAGGGTTGCAAGATGGGCGACTTCCTCAGGGGTACAGTATCCTAGATTTTAACCAAAAATTTAATGCCGAAATAAAATTTAAGAAATGCCAAACATTTTTTGATCAGCCGTAAATATTTAAAATATCCAAAGAAGACACGATTTGACTAATCCATTTTGGGGCTTTAATTTCTTCTTCATTGGAGCAAAAGCCCCATGGTGGTTACCCTATTGGCAGATTTCGAGATATGAGAAGATTTCTTTTTTACGGAGTAGGGTTGTCACCTCTACATCCAACACTCATATTAGTTCGGAACGTACGGTTTAAGGTGAATTCTGTACCACTACAAACATCTATGACACTGCAGGGATCCGAACTCAAAATCTGTGGCATTGAGCGCTGGAACATTAATCATTCGGCCATCAGGTTTCATTGCGCTTTCACTACGAAGATCAAATGAAAGGGTAAACTAATGCTAACGTTGCAGTTATATTACCATTGCAGAATACTACTTCATATGCTACTTTCTGACACAAATTGTTCTGCAAAGAATCTGTTTCTTTCGCTATTCTTCCAAATGTTGCAATGCGATCTATCAGTGACATGCGCACATTATGCCTGCCCGCATGCATATGACGAAACTTGTGTGCTCGTTTCTATCTTTTGGTTTATCCCTCTTAAAACCATCAAATGCATATTCACAACATTGTGATTTGATTGCATCCGATACGAGAGCCAATTTTCCTAAAAGATATTCCACAATATTACTCTATAAGAAGCAATTGTTTTTCTTATAAATTCAGAAACGTACTTGACTAATGCCCATATTTTTCTACGAGACGTATTGAAGTTTTCCACGTGAAAAGTACACACACACATGAAAACACGATTTTAGTGGTTAAAAATAGCTTTTGTTTCTATCTTTACATAGTTTTTGTACGTGGCAAGCGCCCATAATGTGCTTAATTGCCACTCATTTGAACAACCTATCGATATAAATATGGTAATAGTTTATATATATATGGTATACAAAAAGCTGTGTCACGGATACTTATAGTGGTTCGCAATCCACTTTAAACTGTAGGTCCCGTCTAATATGACTGTATAGCTTTGGACGTAGGGCTAACAACTTTACCCTGTAAAAGAAACCATCTCCTGTCTCGAAATTTGCCAATAGGTAGACGGCCTTGGACCACCATGGGCTTTTGTGTCAGGGAGGTCTTATATTTGGTATAACTATATGTTTATATATATATATATATATATATAGAGAGAGAGAGAGAGAGAGATAATGAGTCACAGAGAGAGAAAGACAGAGATAAAGAACACTTTACCACTAAATTACTGAAGGAGGACTGAGAAGGAACGGAAAAAAAGCACAATCGTTTGACACAACAAATGCTATAATAGTATTCGTAATATACAAATTTTTATGTGCTTCATAAAAACACAATCAAATTTTTTAACAAAGCACTCTTAACTTTCATAATACAAAAGTCCTGAAATGCCTTACATTCTGATCCCTCAAAAAAACAAAAAAAGGAAAGAAAGAAAAAATAATAGAAATTATTCAAACTCCGAAGTAAGATTATAGAGACCAAGCAACGAAATTGAAAATCATTAAATAACGACATATCAAAAAGGTAATTGAAAAGAACAGCATTGACAGATAAAAAAAATATATTTATGCAAAATGCACAATTACAAAGTGTGAACATGTTATACAGGATATCATTAAGCCCAAAAGAATTTAGTAAAATTAAAATAAAATGCCAGTAAAAATCTAAAACCCAAAAGAAATTAATTATTATATCCTGAGGATATTATAAGCTATATTATTTATGCTAGCTATATTACTGGACATCCCAGTGTAAAAAAATAACCTTTCATTTAAATCCATAAGGTATGGAAGTGACGAAAAACAACTTTGCAGTGTTACTTGTTTTATTATGCAAAAATCGATTCACGTTATAGAACCCCATGTCTGTTTAGGATAATATGGCCATTAACCAAATGATTGGGTGATAGACTATGGTGAATAATTTGCATACGCGGAGTACCTAAGTGGGGTGATATATTAGTAATTCTGCAGCTGCAATTCTTAGTAATTAGTAGCGTCGAAAGTATAATGGTGGAATAAAAAATAATGGTGTTATTTATTATTTCTTGGAAGAAATGTGAAGAAAATAATGAAGGCAAAAAAAAAAAAAAAAAAGCGATAATGGGGAAACTACAAATTAAAAAAATAATGGTGTAGAAATGTTTCAAGGTCACCGTTTGTAAAAGTGTATTTATAAGTTGCTGTTTAAAAATAATGTTGCTACAGATGAAATAAATTACAATTAATTGCTTAATAATGATATTATAATGTGTTTTGGTACTGATATAGCATTTCTAGGAAGCAAGTCTATTGATAGTGAATTGGATTTTTTTTTCTTTGCTAATCAAAATTAATGATTGGTGGGGAGTTATAAATATTACTATTGATGTCAAGAAAATTTGTTTGAAGGTTATTGGTATTAGTCATTTTAGAAAAATACTTATTTTGGATAAACATTATCACAGATTTTATCAAAATTTGAAAATGGTTAAAAAGGATTGCATATACCTATGTACAATAAACGTTCCATAAATCCGGCACCGATTGAGTCATTCGCTTTCGAATTTATTCGTGTGGATTCGGTGGTTTGTTGACCTTGACTGTCAGGTCGCAATACTGCTGTTTGCAATTTCGTCCAGAGTTTATTATCTCTAAATAATAATTTACATTTTAGTAGAGCATAAAATTCATAAATTTACAAAACTCATTAATGCGATTTGATTTTTTTGAATAGATATTTTCATTTGATTTTTTAATGATGATATTTTGAAGAAGATATCCAAATCATAGCAGCAAAAGCATCAAACACTTTTTTTTTTAAATAGTAACGCTATGTATTTTTTCTTGCCATAGATTGATTTGCCACAACTTTTATTAACTATATTGCACAGCATTAATTTTTCTTTTGTTCTTTCTATTTCATCAATAAGAATGTTCAATTAAATTAATATTCAATGATGATTTGATTTTGTAATTGCTATAATGGCGAAATACTTAATTGGGTATATAGTGCATACACAAGTTCAGAATATAGATTAAATATCTACATGTCTTAATCGTTTAATATTTTATCTGGTGACATATCTTCGGTGCTCCCTTTAAAATTATAGTGAAGTGCGGTAATCAGATAAAATCACAAATCCGGTAAGGCCGTGTCCCGAACGTGGATTGAATCCCAGATTAAAGAGCGTGAATTGTATAGCGGCCATTTCAAAGTGTGATCATAAGTTAATTGGAAATAGCAGACAAATATAATATTTGTACCAAATCATTAGCATCATTTTTTGAAACACTAGCGTTAATAGGAGTTAGGATTCATCTCAAAAGAGATGAGGAGATACGAGTAATAAAGGAGACAAGCAAGTGGTGACATCTGCCATTGAGGGAGAATAGCCGCCAAAAGAAATCATTAAAAGTGTTTGAGCCAGCAGTATCCAGAGCATAAGGAATGAAGAAATTGACAGAATCCCTCAAAGAGTCAGCGATTTTAGAAAAGGCTAGTTGTTGTTCGGAGAGAATATGAGGAAAAATTGCAAGGTTAGTTGATTCAATACAATAACTGATTTCGGAATGTATATATATGACTTTAATTTTTGTGTATGCCGCCAGAAAGTTACAATGACATTAATAATCTTTAGAAGTGTATCCCTATACTAAGTTGTTTTCCTGGGTTTTGGAAAATTTTGATTATTTTTTATTTGAATTCATCAAGTTCATACTTCTTATTCATTCTTCTTATTTTATCATCTCTTAGCAGTTTCTGGTCTTGATGTTCAAGAAAAGACAAGTATAATAATTTTCAACACTATTTGCTCCCAATTTTTTTTTTTTAAATAATTTTTTTTTAAACTTTATTAATCGTCCGTATTTAAGCTAAAAAGAATTTATTTATTGAGTTTAAAAGATATCAAACTACGGTATACTTCTCAAACATGCTCCACTATATTTACGACAGTATTTGAAATTTCAACGATCGTTTTTGTCTTCAAATCATTAATGCCAATAAACCATTGTTTTCTTCTTCAAATCATTAATGCCAATAAATCATTGTTTTTTTCTTCAAATAATTGATGTCAATAAACGATTGTTTTGTTTTCAAATCGATTATGCCAGTCTTCTCTTCAAATTGTGTATATTAGTCATAGAAGAACGATGTATGCGGTTTAGTAAAGTGCCCTATAAAATTCATATGATTGATGCATGGTGATCTAACTGCCCATCTTCCAGTATGCAGAGAATTTCGACTGTTTTTTAATAAGGCCACTGTCTAAACTATTTTCTGTATTTTTTAATTAAAATTTTTCAATCTATCTTCTTTTCTGTACAAATAAAAATTTATGAATTATAAATAAAAATAAAAATCATTGATGTCAATATACGACTGTTTCGTCTTCAAATTTTTGCTTGCATTTAACGATTGTTCTTGTCTTCAAATCGTTAATATTAGCTATAGAAGCATGATATATAAATTGCTGATATTATATATAATTGTATTAAATTTACAACCAACATGAATTTGATATCTTATTTCTTTTACATTTTAAAAGGCATTGAGTTTGTCAAAGATTATTTTCTTACAGCCTTATAGCATTATAAGGGCTATGTATTTCAGACTACTTGCATTTGAATCAAATTTAAATAAAATGATATTTTAGCAAGATTTAATGCGAATTAACATCATAAATAAATTGTGTTATCAATTACCTTAATCTTTAACGATATTATTCTGCGCATCAATTAATAATCTTTATGTACCCCTAGGGAACATCAATCTAAAAGACGAGATATAAAAACATTCCATTCATCTACATACACAATTACCACATTTAAATCCCCCGTACTCAATACTAAGGACGCATTCGAACATACATAACTCATTCTAAACCAATCAAAGAGCATATTCGCACAAGATAACGCAAGATCTTCAAATCGTTGATATTAGCCATAGAAACATGGCATAGGCAGTCTTTAATAAATACCTGCTTGATATATGGTGATCTAACTGGAAATCTACCAGTATTAAGAGAACATTAACTACTTTGTAATAAGACCAGAGTCTCTTGTGTTTTCTATGGTTTTTAATTAAACTTTCTCCCATCCATCTTTTTGTCTACAATTAAACATAAAATTGCGGTACAATTAAAAGAATTTAATGAATACGAATTTAACGTTTTTACTTTTTAAAATGAGTGGAATTCGTAAAAGATTTTTTTTTTTTTTTGCATTCTTATATTATTATTAGGAAACCTGAATGGTCGAGTGGCTAGAGCTCTGGCGCTCGGTACGACAGGTTTCGGGTACGAGTCCCGGCGTTGCCATGGATGTTTGTATTGGTTCGGAATCCACTTTGAATCGTAGGTCACGGTCTAATAGGATCGTAGAGCGTTGCGGGGGCATTGTTACTCCGCGTCCGTCGTTTATCTTCAAGCTACACGTGCCCCTGGGTAATGCAAAGTGAGTATCGTCTGTGCAGCGTTTGCCTTAAGGCATCCAAGACCAAGCTGTCTAAGTGTTTGCCAACTGCATTAGAAAGAAAAAAAATATCATTATTATAAATTGACTATTTGCAATTGAATCAAATTTAGATAAAATGATATCTTAGCAAGATTTAATACGAATTAAACCATAAATAAATTGTATTACCAATTACAAGAATCTGCAATGATATTATTCTACGCATCAATTAATAATCTTTATTTACCCCTAGGGCACAGAAGATACGAAAATATTCCATTCTTCTACATACACAATTACAACATTTAAATACCCCCGTATTCAATACTAAGGACGCATTCGAACCTACATAACTCATTCTGAACCATTCAAAGAGCATATTCGCACAAGATAACGCAAGATTCGAATTCTCCAAAGACCCAGCCCACCTGAAGTGCGCTGTCCAATCGATATTGCGAACGCTACACTTGCTGTCAATTGGGCGTGTTTACCTTATGATTGGAATTTGAATGGTCGTTGACTATCGCTCAGTGCTACACAATGAGCAGTCAACATTCCAATCCAAATGAATCTGAATTATCAGCACCGATGAATCATATGAATGCGCATGAATGAATCATTGCTTTCAGGGGGAACATTGATAGGTAGCTTGTTTCTAGATTATGGCTCTCGTAAATTTATGATTATTTTCGCAAATTAGAAATGATTCAGCTATTTGCTTTAATCAATGACGATGATAAATATAACAGAAAGATGCCTTTAGGTTCCAGGAACAAGTATCGAAGTTTAAATAATATTAAGTAAACTTTAATTGTTAATTCATGTAATGCTATTTTATCAATCAACCGTAAAAATAAAATAAAATATTTAATAACTGCATTTAAAATTATATTTCCTTTTAAACGTGTTAATTCATGTACTTCACAAGCTTGCTTACTCTCAATTATGTAAGTCATGTATTATTTCTATTGCCTAATGTTTTGATTTGAAATAATTCATTGTTATTGCTCAAATGCGTAACGAATTCAGAAGTTTTCCAAGATATGTCACTGGCGACTGGCCCACGACATTTATATTACGCCACTATTGTATAAAGCAAACACGTCTAAGGGTGGTATTTGAGGAGCATGTGTGTGTGTGTGTGTGCGTGTGACTCATCCTCAGTGTCCTGCACTGAAGGTTGGACATCTCATGAGTATTCTACATATGGAAAGGGGGCAGCTTCTGTTGGGGTAGTGTACCCGTAGAAGTCTGACTTGGCTCTGAGAGAAGTTTGACACCGCCTTTATGTATCGTGTAGGAGAAAACCGAAAATCTCCCACCAGGTAGTCCGACTCACGAGAGAAAATGCTGAACATTCCAAACACCATCAAGTCTCCTCGGTTTCAAGTCCAACGCTGTTTCAAAAAACGAGGAGATTAAAAGGCGTTTGTGACATTCAGCATCTTGTCTCGTGATTCGGACTGCCTGATGGAGGTTTGCGGCTCTTCTCTCATACGACACGCAAATGAGGGGTAGTCCCCCCTAAAAGTTCTCCTGGAAGCTGCATCCCTTTTCCTTCATTCCATGACTCCATACGTTTTTTAATTTTAACGATAACAACAATTATGAACAATAAGTGAGTAGGTACTGATAATATAGTATGCATGATTTACTAACTGTTTTGGCTAACGACCATCTTTAGAATAATTACAGACACTTTATGTGTTGCTAAAGAAACATTTTCCTCTTCAACAGTGACTTAGGCAACCTAAAAGATTTCGCAACCCTGCTGTGTTTTCCATGCATCCTTCATTCTCCAAATACTATTTATAGTATATTGACTATTTATTATAACTTGAGGACAAATTACACCATGTCTTACCCATCTGCAAGAACGTTGATTAATGGTAATTCAGATCAGCAAGCAAAAAAGGAGAAAGGGGGAAAAAAAATGTTAATGGAACACACAACCACTTCTAAATATTGTCGCAGACAAGCAGCATAAACTATTTCTCCTTAAGCAACTAGGATAATATGAACAATTTCGCAAAACTATGCTTTCAGAACATTTCCAAGATTTACAAACTAATTACAGGAAACTTTTAACTATAAAGCTAATTTTTCATAGCCATTATGCAAATGACAAATATCTCTTTCTGTATGTATGTATGTATGTATACATATGCAAATCTATGTAATGTACTATTTACAGTATATAAATTCTAACATTTATGACTGCCACTGTGACTAATAAATCTATATAAAATTATATTCAAATATTCAAGTTTAAATGCTTATCAAGGAAAAAATAATTCTTAAATTAATGAAAGATAATTATTTATTTCTAAAACGTAATACAACATGAATTATGATTTAAGTAAATAGGATAATATAAAACATTTTGCAACAAATTACGTTTTAATATTTTAAGAATCTTTTAACTATAAAGGAAATTTTCCATAGCCATTATGTAAATGATTAATATATCTCTCATTATATATATATATATATATATATATATATATATTGTAGCATTTTTTGACGAATAGTTTTGACATTTCATTTCCATTGGAGAAAAAAATTTGTTATTTTACAAGTATATAAAAGAACCCATTTGACAGCACACTAGCAGTATTGTAAGTAGTTATATTACATGCAATTAGTGTTTTGTACTAATGAGAACATCCTGTAACACAAATCTCATAGAAGATATTCGGTATCATGTATAATGAGACTCATACAATTAGCGAATGTCTGTGCGACCTTCACAGATCGAAATAATTACAGATATGATTACCCTAAATTGTTCCCTCGTGATTGGCGATAGATCACAAGATGAGAAATGTTAACTCCAATGAGAAGTAAAGGAAGCTGACCTCCTCTTGGTAGATTATCTTAAAAGGAGGTTTTGGGGGAAGAAGAGAGAGATTTGGACTAGAAGTGTTGTTTTCTTAGATTAGTTTCTTTCTTTTTTTTTTCTTAGTAGTGAACGAATAGGCCAGAGTTTCCGCCTGTTTTTCGAAAGTGAACCCCTTGTGGTTTCATGCATCAATATGCGTGGTAATTTAGGTCACAGACCAGACACTTTGATTCGACGTAGACTCGAGAAAAATCTCCGACCTTGGAGTGAACTGTACTTGTGATCAAATTTTTTAATTAGTTTTTCATGTATTTGTATAATAATCCAGAGTTTATTATTTGTATATATATATATATATATAGCGCTTGTAAATGAAATTTAAAGTGTTCCCATGAAACTGAAAATAGCCCTCTTCCTGAAACGTTACAGGTTCAATATATATAGGCCGAGTCATTACAATATATGTATACAAATATCTGTGTGCATGTACTATTCGCATTATATGTTATTCTAATGCAGCTGTCAATAAAGAGGCAGTTAATATGTGTGGTATAAGCCAAGGCGCAAGGGCTGCCCCTCTGTTACTCATTTAGCATTACCCAGGGGGCAAGTGTAGGGTGAAGATATACCACGGACGCGAGTAACTCTATCACCACAACGCTCTACGATGAAATTACACAGGGACCTACGGTTATAAAGTGAATTCCGAACCATTACAAAAATCCATGGCAAATCCAGGACTTTAACCCGAAACCTGTATTATCTAGTGCCAGTGCGCTAGCCACTTAGCCATGAGCCCCATTTACATTACATAAATTCTAAATTTACATTATATAAATTCTAATATTTTTCACTGTCATTGTAAATAATATCTCTTTGCAAAATTATATTCAAATATTCTAAACTACTTGCTTATGAAGAGAAAAAATAAAAATAAGTAAATAATAATAATAATAATAATAAATAATTGATGAAAGATAATTGTATATTTCTAAAACAATCAATTAATTTTATGAGATTGTTAGAAATCTCAGAGAGAAAATATTTCTTGTAGTCATTAATTCACTCAATGGTCAGCCTGGGATCTGTCTGGGCAAAAAAAATCACATGTAAGATAGTTTTAATTATTCTGTGTCACGAAAATTATTTCCCTGACAGACAAATCAATTATTTCACTGATAAATCCATTATTACTAATTCTTCTTGAAAACGAAAAGAATAAAAAAGAATTTTTGAAATTTTTACCTTCCAAGTTGGGACTTCATGCATCTTTCTTCGATTTTTTATTTTTTTTAATTTTTACTACTGTGTCCAAAAAGTAAGACCCATTTTCAATTTAAATTCCCGGGACATATGGAATTTCATTTTTTTTTTCTTTTTTAGGTTGCTGTCACTGTCCTTGACATATGTGTGAAATTTGACGTCAAAATATTCAGTAGAGTTTGAGTTACGCTTGACTTTGTGAGACGCTAAAATTGATTCCGGCGAATTTTGAAATGTCTGAATTAATAGAGCAAAGAACTTATAGACCTTATAATTATAGACCTTGCTGATGATGTTGGAATTTCATCAGCAAGTAGGACGCACAGAATGTTGCAGAAGGCATTCGGTGATTATTCCTATATCGAAAAGAAACGTTTAAAAGGAGTATAAACAGTTAAAAGAAGGCAGAGAACGCGTTGAAGAGGAAGAGCCCTCTTTTCGACCCTCATCCTCAACCAACGAAGCTCACGTCCCAAAAATTAAATATTTGGTACTTGAAAACCGTCGATTTACAATTAGAGATCTTGCTGATGATGTTGGAATTTCAAAAGGATCGGTCAATTCCATTTTGGGCCTCAAACGCGTCAAATCTCGATGGGTATCGAAAACACTGATTGCGCCAGCTCCCACTGCATTGATTTTTCGCGACTTTTCCACAACCACCGTATTCACACAGTGCGATTTCTGGTTATTCCCTAAACTGAAAATACCACTCCTGGGACACCGTTTTGAGTCGATTGAAGAGATTCAACGGTGAATCAGCGAGCGCTTTCAACGCCAGCCCTGCCGATGACTTTTTAGCATGCATTGAAGATTGGTAAAAAAGTTGGCATAAGTGCATTGTGTCCGGAGGGGATTACTTTGAAGACGATGAAAAAAATTTGGTAGAATAAATAAAGAGTTTTTGAAAAAAAAAAAAAAAATGGTCTTACTTTTTGGGCACAGTAGTACTTCCCATGTCTAGACTCCATGCATCTTTCTTCGAATTTTTTTATTTCTTGTTTATTCTCCAACCATATCATAAATGACATTTTTTAGCTTTCAGCCGTGGGTTGATAGAATACTGCTTTCGTTAACATTTGATTTTCAGAAGGGATCTTTTTTTTACAAAAAAAAAGAAGAATATTTTAAATTCAAGAAATATTCTCAGAAAATATTGTTCCAAAATATTTCATGTGGTTCCTCTTACAATACATATGGATTTTCCTGAGACTGGTGTTGCTCAAAAAAGTCCAATTCAATGCGACTTGAATCAGCGGAATGAAAATATAAACCTAAAACAATCTTGACATTCGATCGAACGGAATAGAAAAGCAGTAGTAAATACGTTGTAAGAAGAGGGAATTGTCAGAAAACTTTTTCCCCCATTACTCCTAGGCTATTTTATTCTTCAATGTCGCTTTTAGAATATTTCAGCTTATTTTATCCTCAAAGCTACTAACAAAGGGCTATTAAATTCACTGTGGGAAATATATAATCTGCTGGTTAAAATTTTAGTATGACTTTGGAAATATTTGGATCTTGTATTTTTTTGTTGTTGCTACTAGTAAAAAAAAAAGGATTTTTAGAATGATTATATTATAAAGTTAAGTATTTGTTTTATATAAATTATTATTTGTTGTATGTTTCTTTCTTATATTGATTATCTTATAAAGTGAAGTATTTTCTTTGTTTTAAATTATTATTTTCTTATTAAATTATTATCTTTCTTTATTATATTGATTATCTTATAAAGTCATGTATTTTTCTTTGCCATAAATTATTATTGTTGTTTCTTTATTATGTCGATTATCTTATAAATTTAAGTATGTTTCTTTGTTATAAATCAAATGGTGACTCTGAAGTAATACTCTCTAGTAATTTATGACAAGTAAAAATTGTAAAAAATTATAAATTATAGTTGTTATGTTTTTCTTTATTATATTGATTATTTTATAAAGTTAACTACTTTTTGTTATAAATTATTATTGTTGTATATTTCTTTAGTACATTGACTATCTTATATTTCTTTATTATATTGATTACCTTATAAAGTTAAGTATTTTATTTTCCGTATACGGAATAGAAAAGTAGTTGTAAGAAGTAGGAAATACTTTGTAAGAAGTGGGAATTGTCAAAAAACTTTTTCCCCCATTACTCCTAGGCTATTTTATTCTTCAATGTCGCTTTTAGAATATTTCAGCTTATTTTATCCTCAAAGCTACTAACAAAGTGCTATTAAATTCAAAGAAATCTGTCTGTCCCTGTGGGAAATACATAATCTGTTGGTTAACATTTGACTATATATTTGGATCTTGTGTTTTTTTTTCTTTGTTGTAAGTAGCAAAAAAAAAAAAAAAAATTTATTTAGTAGGATTATTTTATAAAGTTAAATATTTTCTTAGTTATAAATTATTATTGTTGTATTTCTCTTTATTATCTTATAAAGTTTTTTTTTTTTTTTTCTTTGTTACAAATTATTTTGTTGTATTTTTCTTAATTATATTGATTATCTTATATAGTTATTTTTTTATAAATTATTAATGTTGTTTCTTTATTATATCGATTATCTTATAAAGTTAAGTATTTTTCTTTGTAATAAATTATTATTGTTGTATATTTCTTTATTACATTGACTATCTTATAAAGTTAAGTATATTTCTTTATTATATTGATTATCTTATAAAGTTAAGTATTTTACTTTCCGTATACAGAATAGAAAAGTAGCAGTAAATACGTTGTAAGAATAGGGAATTGTCAGAAAACTTTTCCCCCCATTACTCTTGGGCTATTTTATTCTTCAATGTCGCTTTTAGAATATTTCAGCTTATTTTATTCTCAAAGCTACTAACAAAGTGTTATTAAATTCAAAGAAATTTTTATGTCTGTGGTTAACATTTTAGTGGGTCTTTGGAAATATTTGGACCTTGTATTTTCTGTTGTTGTTGCTACTAGTCAAAAAAAAAAAAAAAAAAAAAAAAAAAAAAAAAAAAAAAAAAAAAAAGGATATTTAGAATGATTATCTTATAAAATTAAGTATTCTTTTTGTTATAAATTATTATTGTTGTATTTTTCTTTATTATCTTATAAAGTTAAATATTTTTCTTTGTTTTAAATTATTATTGTTGTTTCCTTATTATATTGATTTTCTTATAAAATTAAGTACTTTTCTTAGTTATAAATCAAATGGTGATTCCGAAGTACTTCTTATACCTTATTAAGCAGCATTATTTATTTCATGTGGTCATTTATAATGTTTTAATGTTCAACATATCCTTATGGTTTGAAATAAAGTTGTTATTTCTATTCTTCAATGTCGCTTTTGGAATATTTCAGCTCATTTTATTCTAAAAGCTACTAACAAAGTGCTATTAAATTCAAATAAATTTGACTGTCAATGTGGGAAATACATAATCTGTCGGCACTTATAACTATAATGGAATGGTGAGCATTAAATCATTGTAAACTTCACAAAGTCAAATAAATAATGTTACTGAATAAGTAATAAGAAGTACTTCAGAGTTACCATTTGATTTATAACAAAGAAAATGCTTAACTTTATAAGATAATCGATATAATAAAGAAACAGCAATAATAATTTAATATGTCTTGGACTTTAACACTTTAGTATGTCTCTCGAAATATTTGGTTCTTGTATTGTTTTGTTTTTATATTGTTTTAATTATTATTATAGCATTTTTCTTTACTATATTGACTATCTTATAAAGTTAAGTATTTTCCTTTGTTATAAATTATTTGTGTTTCTTTATTATGTTGATTATCTTATAAAATTAAATATTTTTATCTTTTAAAAATTATTATTGTTGTATTTTTCTTTATTAAATTGATTATCTTATAAAGTTAAGTATTTTTTCTTTGTTATAAATCAATTTGTTATAATCAAATCAAATCTTCGTATTTTTCTTTGTTATAAATCTGAAGTGCCTCTTATACCGTACTAAAAAGAGTTATTTATATCTTGTGAAATCATTTAAAATGTTTTAATGTTCATCATACCATGATAGTCAGAAGTTATGTTGCTATTCAGAAGCCTTTGAATTTATTCCTGTAGTCCAGGAATCTTTGTTGTTTTTGTAAAAGGGCTTACTTTTCCGTCCGAGTAACGCTCTGACATTTGAAGAACATAAATATATTTTTTCAGATATATTTATATTGGTTTACACTCAACAAAGAAAAATATAACTTTGGGTTTCCTCAAATAAACATTTTTGTCTATTAGAAAAAAAAACTTCAATACATGCTTTAAAATTTTTTGTAAATTTTTAAAGTTCAATTAAAATTATTATTTAAGACATTTTTTTTATTTTCTTTAAGCAAATATTATAAAGTATTTATTATTGAATAATGTGAATTGAACCAAATATATGATAATCACACAAAAGAAATTCTATCTAGGATTGTGTATTATACACGATTAAAGTAATTTATCATGAACGTAATTTAGAAAATACATGATTGGGCACTTAATTTCCAACAGCAAAATTAGTGAAATAATGATTAGAAAGAAATTTTGTTATTCACAAACCTTTGATTTTATTTCTATAGTCTAGCTTTGTTATTTTGTATTTTTGTTATTTGTTTTTTGTATATTTGTTATTTTTGTAAAAGGGCTTCCTTTTTGATCCAAGTAACTCTTTGACATCTGAAGAAAATAGAATATGTTTTCAGGCAATATTTATATTGGTTTACAATAAAAGAAGAAAAATATATCTTCGGTTTTTCTCAAATAAACGTTTTTCTTATTGGAAAAGACACAATACATTTGTTCACGTGCTTTAAACTTTTTGAAACTTTCAAAAGTATTTTTTTAATTAAAATTATTATTAAAATCTTTTTTTCTTCTTTAAACAAATATTATAATGTATTTATTATTGAGTAATGTTAATTGAATCAAATATTTGTTATATACACAAAATTAATTCTATCTAACACATAATTAAAATATTATTTTAATCATGAATTTAATTTCAAAAATACATGATTGGGCACTTAATTTTCTACACCAAAATTAATTAAATTATGATCAGAATTAAGGTTTCTATTCAGAAACCCTTGATTTTATTTCTGTAGTCTAGTTTTGTTGTTTATGTGAAATGGTTTTCCTTTTCATCCGAATAACGCTTTGACATTTGAAGAACATAGAATATTTTTTCTGGTAATATTTGTATTAGTTAACACTTAAAAGAAGAAAAATATTTGATTTTTCTCAAATAAACATTTTTGTCTGTTAGAAAAGAAAATACAATGCATTAGTTTACGCGTTTTAAGCATTTTCGAATTTTCCAAAGAATTTTTTAATTAAAACTATTATTAAGATCTTTATCTTTCTTCTTTAAAAAAATATTCTAAAGTATTTATTATTGAATAAGGTTAATTGAACCAAATATTTGCTACACATACAAAATACATGCCACACATATTTTATCTTCGATTTTGTTTTACACGTGAATGCAGTATTTTTTTTATCAGGAACTTAATTCTGAAAATACATGATTGGACACTTAATTTTCTATAGAAAAATTAATCAAAGTAAGTCTGAAGTAAAGTCGTTATTCAGAAACCTTGGATTTTATTCCTGTAGCTTAGCTTTGTTGTTTTTATAAATGGCTTTCTGTTTAATCCAAGTAGCGCTTTGACATTTGAAAAATGTAAAATATTTTCTCAGGCAATATTAAAAAAATAAAAAATATATTTTGTTTTTCGCAAATAAACATTTTTGTCTATTAGAAAAGAAACTTCAGTACAGGCTTGATATTATTTTGGAAATTTCTAAAGTATTTTTTTTTTTAATTTAAGTTATTATTAAGACCATTTTGTTGTTCTTTAAAAAATATTTTAATTTATGTATGACTGAATAACGTTAATCGAACCAAGTATTTGATACAGACACAAAAGAAATCCTATCTAGGAGTGTGTTTTACACATGAATAAAGTATTATTTATCATGAACTTGATTTAGAAAATATATAATTGGGCACTTAATTTCCAATAGCAAAATTAATCCAATAATTGTCAGACGCAAAGTTGCTGTTCAAAAATCTGTGATGTTATTCTTATAGTCTAGCTTTGATATTTTTGCATTTTTTATTTGTTTTTGTTATTTTGTATATTTGTTATTTTTGTAAAATGGCTTTTTTTCTCATACAAGTAACGCTTTGACATTTGAAGAACATAAAATATTTTTCAAGCAATATTTATTTTGGTTTACACTCAACAAAGAAAAATATAGTTCCCGTTTTTCTCAAATATACGTTTTTGTCTATTTGAAAAGAAACTTCAATACATGCTTTAAACTTTTTGGAAATTTCCAAAGTATTTCTTAATTAAAATTATTATTAAAGTCTTTTTTCTTTCTTTAAACAAATATTATAAAATATTTATTATTGAATAATGTGAATTGAACCAAATATTTGATACACATACAAAATAAATTCTATCTAGGATT
Organism: Caerostris darwini; assembly: GCA_021605075.1. Classification (NCBI taxonomy): domain Eukaryota; kingdom Metazoa; phylum Arthropoda; class Arachnida; order Araneae; family Araneidae; genus Caerostris; species Caerostris darwini. The sequence goes on along the minus strand of BPLQ01001095.1, from coordinate 126,159 downwards.
GTGTTTTACATATGAATAACATGGTATTTTTATCATGAATTTAATTTAGAAAATACAGAGTTGGGCATTTAATTTTTTGGATTTGCAAATAAGAATAATAATAAGCACAAATATAATAACTCATTGTGTTTAAATTTTCCCCACCAAGAAATGTCTTTAGTGAATCTAATTCTAATATGAGGATATATAAATTTATAAGCGGCCCGCGGAGTTAAGATAGGATGCATTTCCAAAGTGGCTCGTAGGATCCTTTGGGTTGGCCATCCCTGGTTTAAATGCTTTAAACTTTTTGGAATTCTCAGAAGTATTTTTTTTTAAATTAAAATTATTATTTTCTTCTTCTTGAAACAAATATTATAAAATATTTATGATTAAATAATGTTAATTGAACCAAATGTATAATACAATTGAACCAAATATATAATAGATAAAAAAAAGTGTGTTTACACATAAATAAAATATTATTTTATCAGGAACTTAATTTAGAAAATACAGGGTTGGGCACATAATTTCCAACAGCAAAATTAATGGTTAGAAGTAAAGTTGCTATTCAGACGTTCTTGATTTTATTTCTGTAGTTCAGTTTTGGTAATTTTGTATTTGTGTTATTTGTTTTTGTTATTTTTGTAAAAGGGCTTTCTTTGAAACTCGCCAATTAAAAGTGTGTTTAGTATCATTATTGTTATATTATCTATGTTTGCATATAAAAATAATAGAAACACAAAAATAATAACTCATTCTGTTTCAATTTTTCACTCCAAAAAATGTCTACAGGGGGTCTAAATCTAATGCAGGGATATATAATTTTATATGCGGCCCGCGGAGTTAGGATGCATTTCCAAAGTGGACCGTACGATCTTTTGGGTTGGCCATCCTTGGTTTAAATGCTTTAAACTTTTTGGAATTCTCAGGAGCATTTTTTTTTTTAAATTAAAATTATTATAAAGATTTTTTTTTCTTCTTTAAGCAAATATTATAAAATATTTTTGTTTGAATAATGCTAATTGAACCAAATATTTCATACACATACAAAATAAATTCTATCTATTAGTGTGTTTTACACATGAATAAAATATTATTTTATCAGGAACTTAAGAGAGAAAATACAAAATTGGGCACTTAATTTTCAACAGCAAAATTAATCAAATAATAATCAGAAATAAAGATCAATAAACTTTGAATAAATATACATATTAAAATATTGAATAAAATCAAAGGCTTCTGAATAAAAGTCTTTGATTTTATTCCTTTAGCTTTGTTATTTTTATAAAATGGCTTTCTTTTTCATATAAGTAACGCTTTGGCATTTGAAGAAAGTAGAATATTTTTTTCAGGCAATATTTTTATTGGTTAACATTTAAAAATGAAAAAATAATCTTTGGGTTTTCTCAAATAAACGTTTTATTAAAAAAAAAACTTCAATATGTGCTTTAAATTTTTTTAGAATTTTCTAATGTATTTTTTTAATTAAAATTATTATTGGGATCTTTTTTTTCTTCTTTAAACAAATATTATAATATTTATGATTGAATAATGTTAGCTGAACCAAATATATGATGCACACACAAAAGTGTGTTTTACACATGAAGAGCTTATTATTTTATCAGGAACTCAATTTAGAAAATACAAGGTTGGGCACTTAATTTCCAACAGCAAAATTAATCAAATAAAATTTTTATTGAAGTGGAAAGATTATCCATAGACCCCTTCCAAAGCATTCCAGTGGAACAAATTCAGGGAACTCATCAATTAAAAGTCTTCATTAATATCAAAACTGCTTTTTTTTTAAAAAATCTATTCATTTTTTTGTGATGATAGATTAAAAAAAAAGCAAATTTATGAACTCCATTATTTTTCCATGTGAAAATAATAACAGCTCGGAGAGTTATTCCATGAAAAAAAAATTCAAGCATTACTGCAAGCACAGAACATAAATATGTCTGCTTGTTTCTAACCCTAGTCGTTAGGATGGGTTTTATTGGAATGGAGTTCCTGATATGAAATATATTCTGCGCTGTGCGATAGATGGACGCATTGATGCAAAAAGGGGTTAAATGAAACGTGACGGCTAGGCAAATAAAGTTTGGTATTTTCATTCATATAGTTGTTTTTTTTTCATTTATTTACTGGCAAAAAAAAAATGTCTGGCTAAGTTTTTTTTTTCCCCGTCTTGACTTTTGTTTGCTGAAATACGTACATAAATATTTTTTTTTCTCTCCAGGGTTTAATAACATGGAAGAATTGTTTTTGCAAAAAAAAAAAAAATGTTTTAGCAATTAGTTTAATTTATTTTGGAAATATATCATCTAGAATTTTTATTGACTTTTTTTTGTTTTTCTTTTCATGCTGACTTTTTGTGCAATGAATAAATATAATTTGTAGTGTGCAGGTTAGACAACCAGATTGTAGCTTAGTGTAGTTGGGTTGGGATACTTGAAGCACAGGTTGAAGAACTTTATTTACATAAGCACAAACACCGCACGCATACATTTAGAGATATACAATAAGTTAGTTAACCCAATTAAAAACATGTCAATATATATTCGAGGAAGGACTCCACTTTTAAGCCGAAAACCCGATACTCGGGTATGCTAAGGGTACGTACGCTGCATGTGATATACTTCCTGTCCGGCTGAGAATCTGTATGCCAACTGATGCGCCTGGATGCGCTAAACAGATTTCCTCTCGGGATGAGACACTATAAACTAAATGTTTCTCAGTGGAAACACAGGTTGTGCTGTACTTCCTCTCGGGTGAGAATCTCGAAGCCTACCGACCATTTTACCTGAATGCGAAACAGGGGCTCCAGACACAGTATGCAGGAGTAAGCACGGGTACAAATTTAAATTAAAATTTTCTTTTTGATATGTTTTACTAATGCATATATATATGTGTGTGTGTGTGTAATATTACTGTTTTCAAAGATAAGTGCAAGTATACTAATTTACAAGAGGATGAAAATTCTAATGTACTTGTGGAGAGTTTTGCAGTAACTGTTTTCAGAAACTAGGGGATCTGGATGAGACAGTTGTTAGTTCAAATTCCTAGTGGTTCGTTCATCATTTTTTTTTTGTCATGTGACAATCAAATGCTGTGAGTTACATCTAAAACTAATAATCCCTTCTAACCATTAAAGACTGTTCTTGATATACTTTAAGTCATGAGAAGTAGTTGATGTAAAAGAAAGTAATTATTGGTAATACTTGATTGTATATAGTTAGCATCTTTACTAAATGTTCCAAAAAATGTATACTTTAATAAAACAATATAGCAACATAAATATATTATTTGTGGTTTGTACTTTTGCTAAGTTGCTTCAAACATTTGTCAAAATGTAATTAATCCTATGCATATTCAAAAACGGTCAAAAGAAGAAAAAAAAAATAACAGGAAATATATAGATTTTGAGTGTACCTCCTTCATCTTCATTGGGGCAACAGTCTCATGTTGGAACAACGCCGTCTGTCTACTGGCAGATTTCAAGGCAGGCGGTGTTTTATTTTTACGGGGTAGGATTGTCAGCTGTACTTGCAAAGCTCTACAGTCATATTAGACCGAGACCTGCGATTTAAAGTGGATTTCTAACTACTACAAGCATCCACGCCACCATCGGAACTCGAACACAAAAACCTGTGACATCAATTGCCAGAGACTAGTAACTCGGACATCAAGCCACGAAATTTATTTTTACACTACAAATTTTATTTTAGCATATTTTTAAATACGTTCCTTAAATAATACTTCTTAAAAAAGTGTAAATCATGTAGTTTTTAAAAAAAATTCTTTTTGAAATTTTATAAAAATAAAAACAGAAATTTATAATTGAATAAATAAATAAAATTAATAATAATAATAATAATAAATAAATTAATAATTATAATAAAAACAATTTATAATAAGAATTTATCATAATAATTAATTAATAATAATTAAGTAATTAATTAATAAAAAGAATTGAAATTAATTGATAACAATCAAAATTATAGTAATTAATTAATAATAACTATAATTAATTAATAATAATCAAAATTTAACAGTTCTGCTTTATGTAGAATAATTAAATAGAAAAAAAAAATTTTTTAATCCAATGATTGATTTAAATATATAATATTTACACACCATATGACTGCTTTTGTGATCTTTTTCTTAATTTAAAAATATATTATATTTAAATAAATTTTTAAAATATTCCGTAAATCGGAAACATATAATTCGAAACAATCATTTCTATGATTACACGAAAGCATTTTATCTCTCCAAGTCATATATTTTATCAATTTTCTCCATCTCTTTAAAAGGATTTAAAGTTAAAAAAGGGAACCCACTGCCTATGCTTAAATATCACTTTGCAAAATTGATTTTAATAGACCGTAAAGATGAATTATATCTGAGATTATCGCATAGCTTCATAAACGTTGTCATTCTAAAATCACGTCATTTTACTTATTCATGCATGAAGGTATTTTTTATTGCTACAAATGGTAACTATGTCTCATAAATGTCCTGTTGCGCAAGATTTAGTGCCATAACCTGTTGGTAATTGGTAATAAACTGTATTGCTATTTCTGGATCAGCGCATGGAATTTCTATTCCAATTAATCTGCAGGTACCATTAAGGGGAGGTTGTACTTCTGATTGCATGCACTTAAGCAATTTTTGCTATTTTAAGAACCGGTGAATAACAACGAATCAAATTATAGACATTGAAGACTTTACCAATTTCTTTTAATGTTTCTTAATTATCATGTTTCTTATTATTCTGCTGATAAAGATTGATTTATACCGGTGCGCGAATATTTAAATATCTTCAATCGCTATCGGTTTTGAGACAATGATTTAAAAAAGATAAAATCAGAAATAACAACTAGAAAAAAGTAGTTATCATTGTTATTTTCATAGCTATTAAAATTGGCAGACAATATTATATAACTCCATGTATTATTATATAACTATAGACAATATTATATAACTCCATGTAAACGGTGAATTAAAAATTCTTAAATTTGTTTTTAATTCAGTAAAAAAGAATGAATGTTTATGGAAAACCGATGTTTTTTCCGATGTGAATGAAACTGATGTTTTTTTCAGTATCAATTCCGTTATATTTTATTTATTTATTTATTTTGGTATAAAACATTCTTAAATTTTTATTGTTCATCGTTTTATAATCGGAAAACATAGCTTTGGCATTTCTACATTTTGCATGGCATTTCTACGATTGCCTGCTGCCTGTATCACATTAACCAAATTCTTACAGATTAACTTTTAAGTAACGTAGTATAGCTATGTACAGTGGATCCTTTTTAAATCAATTCAACAATTCTTCTTAAGTACCTTTTTTCCCTAAGGCCCGGATAAATGCCTAAAACTTTAGTTAGTGTTTTTCTGGTCACCTCGATCGATGTCAACAATGAATTTTTGAATATTTCAAATTATGTGACATTTTTCTGAAGTGCTAATTTTTTTTATTGCATTTTCTTCCTATGACTTAATGCGTAAAACCTGAGCTAATGTTTTTCTTGTCACTTCGATCGCCTGATTTGCCCTCAATTACGATTTTTCAAATTACGTGACATTTTTACAAATGTCTGCAGCCTGTATCATATTTACCAATCTCTTCGAGATTCATTTTTAAGTAAAGTTGTACAACTCTGTATAGTACCTCTTTGAAACAGCTCAGTAATTCTAATTAAGTGTATTTTCTGACTAAAATCTGGCTAAATGCATAAAGACTTAGCTACTGTTTTTCTGGTCACCTTGATCACCGGATTTGCCACCAATGGAATTTTGGTTATAGCGCTAGTTAATGTCCCAGATGTACACCAATAAACCATTATCCTTTATTCATTAATAAATGTTAATCACCGTGATATCATTTCATTACATGTTAAAAAAAAATTATCAGCATCAATGATTGGTATGATCACATGATCGGACAAACATTTTGTGCAAGTTTATACAATAAACAATTCCTAAATGAAGCATATGAACACTGCTTATGACATTTATCTTCCTTTAAATGCCATCCGAAAAATAAGATATATATATATATATATTACGACTGAAAAAAATGTTACATCAAGAATATCAAACAGTGGCATCTTTAACATATTCTGTAGATCAAAGTAAAATGTACGCACTCTAGTAACATTTTTTATCAGGTTTTAAATAGCGTCAAAGGTTAAAACTCGGTTCAACCTATATAAACTTATTTTCACAACATTTTTATCAAATCGCCTTGAATAAATTTTATAAAAAATTATTTGCCTTTTGTTGCCTTTCTACGCTAATTTATTCTATATTGTGAAATTGTTTGTTTTTCACAAAAACAACAGAAATTACATTAGACAAACTAAACATTAATTCCAGAAGTATTGATGCATACATGCATAACAAGCGCAAATATTTGCGAATAAACTCTGAACAAAAGATTTTATGCTTACTAATTTTCTTCAGTAGAGGAACATGGACAGTTAAAACAGAGCACAATATGTCAATATTTAGTCGTGTACACTTTAAGTTGTAACAACACATGCTTCTTATAAATATCAAATAAAAAATTAGTTACATGGCATTTATTGGTAATTAAAAAATTATCATTTATACTATTTTGGCAATTTATTTGAAATGTTAATTAGATAAAAGCACCCAAGAATCTTTTCCTTTTATCATTTACATATTTTTAACAGACAATTAGGAAAAAAAGACAATGATTTACTATTACTATACCAACCTTTCTAAGCTAATGTTCGTTACGTCAAAAATTAGTTTATATTTTACATATGCATCTAAGCTTTTATTTTTCCAAAAACTTCAAATATGATCAAATACTTGAAAAGTAAAATAAAATGATGCGGCCTAATACCATGATATAGTCGTACTGCATAATCCCATGTGTTTCATACCATTCAGTTATGCTACAAAATACCATGTACTTCATACTATTCAACTATACTGCATAATACCATGTGTTTCATATACAACATACTGCAAAATACCATGTGTTTCATACCATCTAGACATACTACATAGCACCATGTGTTTTGTACCATTCAGTCCCACTGCATAATACCATGTGTTTCATTCCATTCATTCATACTGCATAATATCATATGTTTCATACCCTTCAGTCATACAGCATAATTCCATGTATTTACCGTTCAGTTCATACTGCATAATCATGTGTTTCATATCATTCAACTGTACTGCATAATACCATGTGTTTCATACTATTCAGCCATATTGCATAATACCATATTTCGAACCATTCAGTCATACTACATAATAGTGTTCTATACCATTCAGTCACATCGCGCATGACAGTTTAATACCATTCCGTCATGCTAAATAACACCATGTTTTTCATACCATTCAATCTTACAGCATAATAATGTTTCATACCTTTCAGTCATATTGCATAATACCATGAGTTTCATACCATTCAGTCATACTGCATAATGCATACCATTCAGTCATGTTGCATAATATGTGTTTATACCATTCAGTCATACTGCATAATACATACCATTCAGTCATGTTGCATAATATGTGTTTATACCATTCAGTCATACTGCATAATAACCACGTGTTTCATACCATTGTCATACTACATAATACTAAGTGTTTCATACCATTGTGTATACCAAAATACTACGTGTTCACCACCTGTTTCATAGCCATACAGCATAATACCATGTTTTATACACACTATACCATGTTTTTCATACCATTCAATCATACAGCAGAATATCATATGTTCCATATCTTTCAGTCATGCTGCATAATATATAACATATACCATTCAGCCATGTTGCATAATATATCTTTGTATCATTCAGTCACACTGCATAATATCACGTGTTTCATACCGTTGTCATACTACATAATACAAAGTGTTTCATACCATTGCGTATACCATAATACTAAGTGTTCACCACCTAAGTGTTTCATAGCCATACAGCATAATACCATATTTAATACATACTATGAGTTTTTTATGTAACTAACACTGTGATGTTGTAAATAAATCTTACATTACAAAACAATAAATAAGCATCTTCAAGAAACAAATGTTCCAATTGCTGTATTTTTATGTTATGCAGAACATCTATTTGCTTTTTCCAATTCTGCAATAATATTGATAAATTAACAGAAAAGAGGATAAACATATTCATTCTGGATAGAGATAGCTATGAGAAAATTGTTCTTATCCATAAGAAAAGTACCAGCAATTGTGCATCGGCATTTACAATATATTTTTTTTTCTGAACAAATTGCTCTCGAAGAAATGCCGGTCATATTTCATAAAAGACTGATAGGTACGCTTTTTATTACAGGCAAAGTTGTAGATAAGATTTTATGATACATAACTTTATGCATAAATGTAAATTTTTATATAAATATTCTAACAGAAAATATTTTCCTCTAGCAAATGCATAATTTATGATAATTATACAAAATAAATATAAAAAAAAATTAAAAATTTATCGTGTTTGTGATTCATGCAAATTACTAAACAAGAATTTTTACCTCATACTTGCACGTAGTAATCGAAAATTATGTTAAACCGAATATATCTTAACAGTACAAAGTATCAATTAATTAGATTTTTAATTAAAATTTATCATAAATGGATATAGAATTATACGCTTGCAAAACTACATTTATAAAAAAATTAACAGATATGATCCAGATTTGCCAGATATAAAAAAGAAAATTGCCAGATTTCTGTAAATTGTACTAGGAAAAATATCGGTAATATCATTTGGGAAATTATATAAGAAAATTATTCTGAATAGCTATTTATAAATAAACAGAAATTTAAAAGTAAATTATAAATAATCCGATATAACAGAACATTTGAAATGAAAAAAAATTAATTGCACAGAAAAAAATTAATGAAAAAAAATCACATACACTACAAAAATTTGCCGTTTAATAAGTTTCAAGAAACAAAACAAATAAAGACTTGAAGAAAAGGATTAAACCAATAAAGGTACCAGACACAAAATAAGGTAATTGTTTAAATGAAAAATAAATATTGGCAATTATTTTCGGATTTTCAATCGTACACCTAATAAGAAATAGTTTATTCAGATGAAAAAAATACTAAGTGTTATTTATTGGACCTGTGCAAATATTAAAGTAACTGTTAATTCAACTGCATTGATGAGAATTAGCAGTCAACTCAATTTTATGAAGCGAAAAATTAGAGCGTTTTTGCATACAGTACGTTAGTTACCGTAGGACGTCCGTTAGCTTTTTCTCCCTAGCGCGCATGCTCAGTTTCCTATGAGCATGCGCGCTAGGGAGAAAAAACTAACGGACGTTCTACGGTAACTAACGTACGGTATGCAAAAACTCTCTATTAACTGTGCTTTTTTAGCGCTAATTTCAGTTAGAACGCTAATGCTAGTTGCGCTAATGTCAGTTGACGTCGACGCTAATGTCAGTTAATCCGACTCATGCCTCAGTGGCAACGTGAACCGCAGGTGAGCATTAGGGCTGAGGTTCAGTCCGTTCTCCCTAAAAGTCCTCCGATGCTGTGGAAAAAAGAGGAATGAATGCTGTTAGATGGCTCAGCGACGCCAAGTTAATTGGGCGAAAGAAGTGCGAAGTTTGAGAGCGTGCTTGGAAAGCAAGAGAGAGAGAGAGAAAGGTAATCTTAGAAGTGTGAGAGGTATATTGAGAGAAATTAAGTTTTATGGCATTAGAGATTAAAATGTGTGGCATTACTATTAATTTGTAAATATTGTACAAAGTTTTAATTATTCCTAGTATGTGTAATAAAATAGTCAAGAATTAATTCAAGAGAGCTGATTTATTTGAACCACCGATGAGAAACTAAAAGAACCCGGAAGTTGACGAATTCATTTCTATATTTTTTTTTCGTCATAGATGCCAGTGAATCAGTTCTTCTGATAGCAAGGATTTTATGTTAGTTATTCAACATTTTGACAAAGGAATGCTATTAAACGTATCATCCAGAGGTACCATAAAATTAATTCTATTTAAATACAACTCTCGTAGTCAAGACTGCTTTATTTTTTAACTCCATAAAAGTTGAGCATATTTAAAATTTAAAAACTTTTTATCGAAGATTTCTAATCGCTTGATAGCTACTATTTATTTATTGAATCTTTGGACTTTTTTGTATTTTATTTATTTATTTTTTTTCATTGCTTTTACATGATTAAATTATCGATAAAAATTACAGTGTATATTGCGGAAATGAGATTGTTCTAATCGTCTAAACATATGATGGCTCGCAATGATATCATCTAACACATATAAGATATGATATTATTTATATACATATATTTTCTTAATTCTAATTGATCCATTTCACTAAATTTGTTGAAATAAAGAAAGTTAATTAAAACCCTACAATGATGATCATCTTTGCTTATAATATATTATGAAAAATTGGACACAAAAATTTTCTTAAAGAATGCAATTTTTAACCGAGATTATATTTCACAGATGTATCAACAAATTATCGATTTATTAACAGATCGATTTTTATGCATAAAATGTATTACTGCTATACTTTAAGAAAAATTCATATATTAAAAACAATATTCTTTATCAATCTTTTTTTTAACTAACATCTATACAATTTTTATAATCCTAAATAAATCATTAATTTAATTTAATTAATCAAGATATTCATTCTGATTAAAAATTTACAGCTCCTAATCTGTTCTGAAAATAACATCTCTTTTAATGTAAAATTTTATGAAAAAAAAATTAAATCAAAACGCGCTTTTTTAATTATTTTAGTTTAGTCTATTGAATTAAAAATTTTAATTGCAGATGAAAAAGAAATTAGTGCAATTGACTTAAAAAAATTAATTGAAATTAAAAATTGACTTAAAAAATTATTACACAAAAAAGGAGCATTTCTCTTAGCAGGTCTCTCGATAAATATATTTTATGTTACAATTCATATCAATACCGCTAGTTGTGTAGTATTCATATCATTCATGGTTAAAGTTAACTTTTAATTCGCAATCTTTTCATAATATCAGATTTTAAACACAGTTAACGTTAATAGTTAAAACTATGTATCGTTAAACGTTAATAGTTTTTCCAATCTCCATTATTTATAACTTTTATGTTAGGCCTAACTTTCATCCATATTTATTCATTATGGCGATTTGTTTTAAAAGTCAGTACTAAATAAACTCTTAGAATTCTATCACATTTTAATTTATTCTATTCAATATTTATTTATTTTATTTTTCATTCCATCTTTATAAATAAAGATTAATTTTTCAACATATGGACATAATCAATAAAAACACATAAAAAAGTATACTATTGTAATATCTCGGCTTATACAAGACCTATAACGGCTGTAAGAAGATCGTCACTTTCTGGTTCATGGGAACACTTTAATTTTAATTTACAAGTAATATATATATATATATATTGGGTTATTACAAATTATTTTACAAAGAAATTAAAACTGCAAATGCAGGTCACTCCAAGGATGGAGATTTTCAAAATTCTCGAGTCTACGAAGAATCTAATGCACCCGGTCTATGGCTTGATTATCACACGGCGTGACACACGAAACCATAAAGGCCTCACTTTGTAAACAGGCTGATTCTCCGGTCTGTTCAGTCACTTCTGAGAAAACGACAACATTTATTGTACACTCTTCGCAGAACACCCTTCCTCCATCTCCAAAAACCTCCCTTTAAGAAAATTTGTCAAGAGAAGGGGACCAGCTTTCCTGACTTCTCATTGGAATGGACACTTTCTCAGCTCAGGGTCTATCACCAATCACGACGCAGCAATTCTTGACGTAGTCCATATCCCATCTGTAATTGTAGACAATGACACTAATTTTCTGTTGTTAGATTTGAGTGACAAGCTGTTCTTATTACAACAAAAAACTAATTGCATGTAGTATAAATATCCACAACACTGCTTATCTTCTGTCAAATTTGAGTGATAGGTTGTTATTTAAGCACTTGTTAAAGAATATATACATTATGTTCCCCTGGGAACAGAAATGCTATAGCTCTTCCTATGCTAAAACAAATGCTGCATGAACAAATTAGGGGTACGGATCAAATTACGTTAATTTTTTGGGTACCTAAGAAAAATAAATATTGTTATAATTATTTTTTGAGAAACAAAATTAAGAAATTAGAAAACTTTAATTAAAAACTAAATTATTAAACTAAATTTTAAAAAAATTATTAAATTAAATTAAAAACTTTCTGATTGGAAAAAGTAATTCATAAAATTTCGAAAAAATAACCTTTGCCATATATATATGGCCAAGGTTATTTTTTCGAAATTTTATGAATTACTTTTTCCAATCAGAAAGTTTTTACTTGCCTACTACATAATAAAAAAAAAGGTTTTTCTTAGAAACATTTAATCAGGATCAAAATTGTAGCAATAAAATTCTTGTCATGAGCATCATATTTTTTTCTTAGAAAGAAACTTTCTTGTACATGTTGAATATTATTGCTTGAAAGAAAAAATAGCCCTTTAAACTTTTCTTCAAATGAGCTTATCGATATAAAGAAGATTTAGTAAGAATTTCTTTTTCGTTTCTTTTCTTTAATCCCATTTAATCTTCGTCTGTAGAATCTTATTTCTCCAAATATAAAATGAATGGAGTTTCTTATTATTTTCATAAAACAAAAAGTGATATACAAAGCCGTGATAGTGTACAAAGACGTACAAAAATAATCTTCATAACAAACTTTCAAAAGAGAAAGATTTAAGAAGTATATACCTTCGAATTATACGAAAAAAAAACTAATATTTGTAATGTAATTTTATGGTTCTTCTAAAATATATCAATTAGAATTCATCAAAATCATCATCATTAGCGCAACAGTTCATGGCAGCTATGACAATCTTCTAATGGTACTAAAGAGTATCAAATATGTAGTAATAGGGTACCAAATATGATATGTTTTTTTTTTTTACGCGGTAGGTTTGTCGGTTCTTTGGGCAACGCTCTACGGCCATATCAGACCGGGACCTACGGTTTAGAGTGGATTCCGAACCACTACAAACATACATGACACCACCGTGACTCGAACCCGAAAACTGTGGCACCGAGTGCCAGAACGATAATCACTCGGCCATCAGGCCCCATTAGAATTAATTTCTATAGTAAATCAAAGATTACTCTATATAATTGATAAATAATTTCCTGTTAAACGGATGATAAATTTCAGAGGAAGTTCAGACGACACCCAAAAAGTAGTCTCATTGCAGTTGTAAGATATTTACATACAAGTTAGTGTTGTTGTTTCTTACTCCACTTAGTAGACAGCAACATCTAGACTAAGTCCAAGAACCCGTGTGATCTCATGGAAAGACGGGCAGTTTCTGTTGTGATGGAGTACCCTTAGGTTGAAGTCTGACTTGACTTCAGGACGCTGAAGAAGGAGTGGGTACCGAGGGGACTTTTAGGGGGACTACCCCGCATTTGCATATCGTATGGGAGAAAATATGGAAAATTGATATGCTGAACCTCACAAATCCGAACACGGGTGCTCAACATCACAAATCCTAACACAGATGTTGAACATCACAAATGCCATCGAAACTCCTCATTTTTTGATACAGTGTCTACAACAAAGCCGCCAACGGATTGAACCTCCACCTTAATGCTCACCAGAGGTGCAAGTAAACATTGAATCCCAATCAGGCATACAGCTTGTGATAATTGCCATTTAAACTTTGATATTCGAAACCAGTGACCGCAATGCACACCACACAGGAATTCCAACTTGCTGATTCATGACTGCTAATTTACTTAAATACTTTCTCTCCCACAGTAATCAGTAGACAGCAGTCGCAGTTTAAAAAGAAGTTTTATTTCTAAATTACATTTTTTTTTATTTAGTATATTATTATACTTGAATAGTTATATTATATTGGATAATATGATCTGTCGTTCAGTTAAATGATATTTTTTTGTTATTTTGATAAATTAATTAAAAATAAATATCAGAGAAAGAAATTCAGAGAAAATATGTTCAATAAAATCCATCATTTTAGATGACAGAAAATTTAATATATTTACCAATTCAATTTGCGCTCCGTGATATTTTTAATATAACTGAATTGTAAATTTTGAAAAGGGATCATCTAAAAAACTTTTTCAAAAATGACGTTTTTCCACTTTTTTATGCACACGTCTTAACCAATGTAGAGCTTCTATTTATTTTTAATTGTGTAAAAAAGCACACGTCTATCTAAAATGAATTTCTTATTAAAAGTGACTCATTTCTTATGACCTTTCCGAAATTTAATATAGGTTCGAGCCAAACTTCTGCCAACTTTTCGTACTAGATTTGGCGCTTCATCGCCATTTTGGCTTCTTTTCAATATGCCAATGTTTAATAATACAAGATATATATGAAGCAATTGATTGAAATACTATAAGAATAACCAAATTCAATAGCCACATGGATATAGTAATGTTGAATAGATCAAGAACTTCATGAAGAATGAATTGTTCAAGAATTTCCAAAAAAAATATTCAAACGTAAGATAAATGTTGTTGTAAATGAAGAATTAAATATTTCAAATTCTACAAGAAACATCGCATGCAATGCCCAAAAGAATGTATCAAAGTTTGAAAATTCTAGGAATAAATAAAGAAGGAAGTATTCCAAATACAATAAGAAGCACTATACAGCTCAATAGGCCCCGGAAAATGCCAAGAGTGATTAATATGAAACTTAAAAAAGAAAGAATTGATCAACGAACTACGAATACTTAATAGCCATGCGAAACACAAATGTTTAAAATCCCAACTCAAAACAGGAAAAATGATTCAAAACTCTACTACAAAACACTTCAAACAGAAGTCATTTTCTCCAGAAAATTCCTGAAGACTAACGTTATTCATGAAGCATTTCAAGAATTAAGGAGCCCAAACAACCATTTTCCGTCAAAATTTGCAATGGAGATTTATTTGCTCGGCCCTCTTATTCGGATAACAATACGGACCCCTAGCCGGGACAACATCATGTTCACACATGATAATAAAAAATGAATATTTTTTTTCAAAACGCTGACCGTCTAATACTAGTAATTATTATATCAATGGAAAATTGATTGCCCATTGATGTGATATCGAATACCACGTAATTAGGAGAGATGAAAGATAAATAGATTGTTAGGCATTTGATGCGGTGATTCAGTATCTCTTAAACTGTGAGAAACTGCTCAAGGTATGGAGATTTTTCGGCACCGTAAGATATGGGGAAAAGATGTTATCTTGTCGCTCTAGTTCATGAGCACTTGGAATTTTTAATAACTCTCAATTCATTTTTTGAGGAATTTTTTGACCAAGTCCAAGAACCCGTGTGGTATCCTGGAAGGAGGGAGTGGGGGGGGAGGAGAGCAGCTTCTGTTGTGATGGAGCATCCGTAGGTGGAAATCTGACTTGGCTCCGTGTCGCTGAAAGAGGTGGGAAGCCTCTTTAGGAGGTGGGGGCTACCCCTCCTTTGGATGTCGTATGGGGAAAACCCAGAAAACAGAAATGCCATCTAGCATAAAAGCCCTATCACCACAAGTGCCATCGAGCCTTCTCGTTTGGGGAACAGGAGGGAAATGGCTTCCAGGGGCACTTTTAGGGGGAACTACCCCGCCTTTGCTTATCATATGGAAGAAACCCCAGAGAACTCCCACTATGTAGTCCAACTAATGAGGTAAGATACTGAACATCGCAAACGCCACCAAATCACCTAGTTTTTTAAACAGTGTCTGCAACAAAGCCGTCAGAGGTTTGTACCTCCACCGTCATACTCAAAAGCAGCGTGCGTTGCCACTGAGCCACGAATCGGGACAAATTAATATATAACATTAATTTACGAAGTTTACACAATCTCATTAAAAGTTTAAAACATATAACATGATTTAATTTTTTATAAATAAAAACAAGAAATTTAATTTACTTAGAGTTAAAAATATAAAGTAATTTTTTTACATAAAATCGTTGTATATTATGACATTTTTCCCCTTCTAGCCAAAGTTTAAACCGTCGTCAAATTATTATTACATATATTAAGCTACGAAACCTTGAAATACGAAAATCTAGTTTTAAATTATCTAAAATAACTTCTGATCATTAAATTAGTATACAACTATTCATCGAAATAAAAACTAACTATCTACCATACTATAATATGATAAGACTTCTATATAAATTCGATTCGAGATATGATCCGTATATAAATTACTTTTAAGGCATTTTATATTCATTCAATATAAGAATGGATATAAATCAATTTGAAAGTTACTCCAGGTGTTTCAGTTTATAACTACTCTCTAATACGTGTAAGCTGACCAATCAGCTGATAAGAGACTGGTGATCCACCCATACATTTAAAAGGCCTACCACTAATTATTGGAGGTTATATTTTTATTGGTATATCTCAGAATTTGCCAGACAATATTCATTACTCATTTCACTTTTTGTTGAAATGTTTTGCTATGATATTAATAGTTAAGAATATATTAATATATTAATATTATAATTTTAGATGATTTATTATTTAAATTAGTTTATTTCCTACCAGTAATGCATCATGAGTTATTTCTCCTTAACTAGACGCCAAGGGCGCCAATCAAAAGGCCCCACCACAGTTAAGGAAATCTAGGGCGGTTAGCGAGTTATGATATGGCTTCTGTTTGTAATATATGAATAAATTATTTTTCTTCTGTTGATTTAAGGATGTTTTTAAATAATGTTGCTGTTAAATCTAAAGTGGTTATATTGCATAATTAATTGAATTGACATCAATAAATCACTTCTATGACGTTGTTGTTGATGTAGAAATACCCATCTACAGACTATAGCAAGACCCAGATTTACCCATTTTAGAATGTGAATTAAGCATTTCGATCGACGGATGCATGTAGCGATGTAGGAAATTAGGGAAAAATGTAGGAAAGGTCATGTAGGAAATTACGAAAAGTTGAAAGAAGGCGTACCGGTATACTACTGTGCCCAAAAAGTAAGATCAATGATTTTTTTAAACTCTTTATTTATTCTTCCAAATTTATTCCATCGCCTTCAAAGTAATGCTCTCCGGATAAAATGCACTTATGCCAACTTTTTTTCCAATCTTCAATGCATGCTAAGAAGTCATCGGCAAGGTTGGCCTTCAAAGCGTGTGGTGATTCACGTTGAATCTCTTCAATCGATTCAAAACGGTAAAAACGAAACAAAATCGCACGAAATCTTTAATTTTTTGGACGTGAGCTTCGTCGGTTGAGGTAGATGGTCGACCAGAGGGCTCTTCGTCTTCGTTCACGCTCTTCGTCACGCGTTCTCTGCCTTCTTGGAACTGCTTATAACACTTGTAAACATTTCTTTTCGATATAGGAATGCTCACCATAGGCCTGCTGCAACATTCTATACGTTTCCGCAAATAAAATTGAATGCAAGTTCTTCGATCAATGAATTCAGACATTTCAAAAATCGCCGGGAATCAGTTTTAGCGTCTCACAAAGCCAAGCGTAACTCAAACACTAATGAATATTTTGACGTCAAATTTCACACAGATGTCAAGGACAGTGCAGCAATCTAAAAGAGAAAAAAAATTGAAATTCCATATAGACCCGGAAATTTTAATTGGAAAATTGGTCTTACTTCTTGGACACAGTAGTATATCGAAAGCTATTGGGGAAACATTTTGTAGTGTCCTAGAGCAGCTGTAGAATCACAGTGAAAGTCGAAAAAGACTTTTAGAAGAAAATTAAGAGGCCATTTTTTCATAATAAATATTACATAAAAAAGAAAATAAGAAATATTATTCGGAAGGTTTATATTTTATAATAAATGTTGTATCTGTTACTGAACCCACTTGAGCCACGGAAAGAATTTTGGGCTTGATTAGGAAAAAGGAACAGCTATTTTTCGCGACGTTAAGAAACCATTTCAGAATGTTATAGCGTTCCATATGCTAGAAGTTTATGAAAACACTTTCATTCATTTTTTTCAAAGAATTAAAAAAAATTAAGTTTTTTATTTCTCCAGAAAAATTTCAAAAATCCAAGAGCTTTTTTAAAAGTTCAGGATTTAATTTTAATGCAACAACAATTTAGGTAAAATACATTCCAAACACCTAGATATATAAAAATAAATAAACCATGGTAAAAATCTAAAAATATATATATAATGTGAAACATGTAAGGATTTGGATTTTCATTTAAAGTTGCATATTAACCGATAACAAAAAAATATTATTATTAAAATTAAATTCTTTTAATAACATCTTATTTATTAAATTATCATTTTATTAAATTATTATTAAAAAATGTTATTTTTAATAAATATTTATTTTTTTAATAAAAATTATACATTTAAACTACCAAGTAAAAGTTTTAATTTAAAAAAAAGTTTAACATTTCCTTTCTCCATTTCAAATTGATCTAAATTATATCAAAAGATTAAAACCCAAAATAACAAATTGTAACAAAAATTTAGAATTTGAAAACTAAATAAAAACAAAAATAACAAAACGCCTAAATAATATAATATTTGATGAAAAAAGGGATGTTAAGAAAACATAATCACAGAAACTTACTATGTAATTTTAAGAGAATTTTTAAAACATTTATATTTTATATTTCGTTCTTACCAATTTCTTTTAACTATGTATGCTTACCATTTACAAATATTTCTTTCTTACAAATTTCTGCTATGTATGTATACTCATCTATTTAATATTTATCAAAAAATGATCTTTGTACATTTACAAATATTTCTTCCTTGCAAACTATTTTATCTATTTATAATTTCCTATGTAATATTTATCAAAAAATGATATTGTACATTTACAAATATTTTCTTAAAAATTTTTCTTATCAATATATACTTGCCTACTTAATATTTATCAAACCATAATATTGTACATTTACAAATATTTCTTTTTGCAATTCTTTTCGTGGAAAAGTCTTAATTAAAATTGCTGGTTTATTTTGATCCAAAAGAAAAAAAGATCTTGATACGAATTCTTATTCCTAGAAACATAGTCATTTGTCGCAAAAACAAATTGCTATTTATATGGCCTTAATCACTACTTACAACGTTTTCATGTCTACTAGTAGATATCAGCAATTTATAATTCAAAATTCTCGAAAATAATAACTGTAATCATTTCTTTTTTACTATTGAAATCCTATAATGCTTATGTAAATTATACTCAATAATCAGAAACAAGCTTGTTTCCCATAAATAAATCAAAAAGTTTTGACATATTTAGCTGTCAGAAGTTCATGCTTAAAGTATCATATCGAATGATTAATGCATTGGTATTTGGTGGATAATGTAATGCGATTTGCACATTTGGATAAAAATACCAGTATTAATCGTATTACTATTAAATACCATTATTAAGCAGAATAACATGAAAGGTGGCAAATTACTTCATTCAACACTTAATTTTTTGTAAATTGGTCTTGTCGTTATCATGACTGTCCCTGTGGTAGTAGAACATGCGAGCACCAAAGGCTCTTTACAGCTACGTGATTTTACAAAATCAAAATAGTTTAATTTATTTTCTTATCATGTGTGGACATGATGTTGTCTGGTTAGGGGTCCGTGACGTAATCAAAAAATGTGGGCCAAGAAAATAAAACTCCATTTCAAATCTTGGCCAAAGATGGTACTATGGACCCCTTAACTCTTTAAATGATTCATGAATAACGTTAGTCTACAGGAATTTTCTGCAGAAATTGGCTTTTGTTTGAAGTGTTTTGTAGTATGGGTTTGAAGCACTTTTCACGTCTTGGATTGGGATTTTAAACATTTGTATATCCAATAGCTATAAGTACTCTTAGTGCGTTGATCAATTCCTTCTTCTTGAAGTTTCACATTTATCACTTTTGGCATTTTCCCGTGCTTATGGAGCTGTATAGTGCTTCTTATTGTATTCGGAATACTTCATTCATTTATATCTAGAATTTTCAAATATTGATATATTCTTTTGGCTATTGAATGTTGTAGTGTTTCTTGTAGAATTGGGAAAACTTCATTCTTCATTTACTCCTAGAATTTTCAAACTTTGATCTATTCCTTTGGGTATTGTATGTCATAACGTTTCTTGTAGAATTTGGAATACTTCATTTACGACGACATTTATCTTACTTTTGTATATTCTTGAACAATTCATTCTTCATGAAGTTCTTGATCTATTCAACATTGCTATATTCATGTGGCTATTCTTGTAGTATTTCAATCAATTGCTTTATGTATCTCGTGCATTATGAAACATTGGCATATTCCTGAGTTTATTCATCCGTTCTCGAATGCTCCCACATGATAAGTTGAAATTTGTCGAGCAGATTTCAGCTTTTTGTTTTGTTTTGTTTTTATCTGATTATGCACACTTGTTCATATATATATATATATTTCAACTTTAATTAACAATTTACTTTCCATTTTCTCCAAGTATCCTTAACTTTTCTTCTCTCTTTTCTAAAAATTGAGAAATTAGCAATGTGGTTTGAAGACATTATATTGATGACAGAGTGTTCGAATACATTAATGTGGATTTTCTTAAATCATTGTCTTTAATTTGATAAAGGGGACAGATGGCCAAGTGACTAGTGCTTGTTATCATAGGTTTCGAGTTCGAGGATATGTTACGGATATTTGTATAGTGGCTAGGAATCCACCTTAAACAGTTGTTCCAGGACTAATATGACAGTTAGGACATATTATCAAATTATTACACAATTAGGACATCTGACAAACCTACCCCGTAAAAAAAAGACAACATCTAATGTTTCGAAATCTGCCAGTAGTCAAAAGGCCTGGGACCAACATGAGGCTGCCGCTGCATTGAAGAACAATTTCTTAAAATTGAATGCAACGATTTAACATCAAAAATTAATGTCAAATGTTAAAATTAAATTGATTTAAAAAAAATTAAAACTAATAACTCCGTAACGTCAAAAATTAAATCATTGAAATAAAAGCTGAAATTAATTAAGTATCTTAAAATTAAGATTAGATATGAATAATGATACGAAAAAGTTATTCCATTTGTAGGAATTCGGATTGACACCAAGAATTATTTTTTTTCCTCTTACTGACCTGTTTCTCTTAATTCTTAAAGAAAAAAAAACATATGTTCGTTGTGCGTTTTGTGACAGGAAGTGCTACTTTACTGCGAGGAATTTTTCGAGCAATTTTATCCTGTGGGTATAAATACCACAAATTTCGATGCTGAGATCGAGGCCATTAAAAGAGCAATTTTAAACCTTTTAAGTTTGTCTACACCACTTAAGAAAGCTGCTTTCTTATAGATTCCCATTCAGCGATTTTGGCTGTTGCTTCACCTATAATAAGTGATTCCTACCAAGTGGAGGAAGTTAAGATACTTTTTAATGAAGCAATTTCTACTGGCTGGAAAATGGTTCTTCAGTGGATCTTAATCACTCCAACATTCGAAATGAAAAAGCTGATACCCTTACAAAAATTGGATGCAATTTGCAACAGCCACATTTTACTTTGTCCTACCAGCAAATCTGTAGTGTAATAAAAAAATAGATTTCAAATGTCCCACTGAAATGACCGCGTTGAAATGGGACGGGTAAGGTTTGAAGTTCATTATTGCACTCTCTCTCCCTCCCCATGGATCTTCAAGGACACCTTTTCCGTATTGGCCTGGCCAGTATTCCTGATTGTGTCCTGTGTTCTTTAGGCACTCTTGTGGATTTTACACATTTGACAAGCTGCTCTGCATTCCCTTTTATGAACTGTTCTCCAGACAACTATTATACCAAGGCTTGTGTTTATCGAGCTGTCAGAGGGCTCATGGCCGATATGGCTTATATGCGCAGAGAAAAAAATGTTCGTTGTGCTTGCCTGGTTAGGTGGGTAACAGTTGATGTTACATCGTACATATTTATCATGAGGAATGAAAAAATTACATATTCGTATCTCCACAATATTTTTTATTTATACTACATTTAGTGTCTTTTTCTTTTAATATCAATAATTTTTAAGCCAATTTGCAACATGGCTGCCTAGTAAAGGCAAGAAATACAAGGAGAAAGAATATTAAATGATCCTATAGGCTGATTAAATAAAGAAAAAAAAATGAAATTGTAGACAAACTGAGTAAATCTCTTATTTTAAAAATTGAAAATGGAGAAAAATGGAAGAAGCATCTTGCCTCGGTAGTCAAAATATCTGGTAGGAATTTTCCGGGTTTTCTCCTATACGAGTAGCTCCCTGCTAACAATACTTCAATTAGGCACTGCGCTCCTTCTTCAACGAAACGGAGCCAATCCTATGGAACGACCTATGGCTGTTCCATCACAACAGAAGCTGCCCCCCATTCCCACCTTCCATGAGTAGGCTGCTCATAGGGTGTCCTTCCGCGCTACCGGACACTGACGCAACAACAGCAAAATTAACTGATTTCTTTTTCGACTAAAACATTTTGAAAGGGAATGTTTGCATATGAATAGGATCATTTACATCATGAACATAGTTTACGAAGCAAAGTGTTTCTTAATTTTATTAAATTGTACCCCATAAGTATACTATCAAGAACAATATTACTTGTTATTTTAAGCTATGGTGACATAGATATACAAGAGCAATTTATTATATTAACCTGAGTGTACAAAAATAATTTATTTGTTTGAAGCAGTAAAACACTCTAAGAAGATTAAACAGTCAAAACTGAAAAGAATAATAATAAAGGGAACTGCATCTGGTAAGAATATGATAACGAGGCTAATATGAAAGATTTATATAAATGTATATAAGTACTTATCAAGTATAATATGTGTCTTGCTGAAGTCCTAGTACAAATTTAGTTCTTGAAAAAATTTTAAAATAATCTTATTTTACAAACATAACTTTTGGGGACTCTCTGAAGGACATAAATAATCTCTGAAACTTCTATGATACGTTGGGCTATATTAAAAGAGCAATCTTACTGTAAAACAGCTGTCAGAAATGAAATGGATATGTCATCTCGAAAGTGTGAATTCTGTGAGATATCAAATACCACAATTTTCTCTTGAATTGAAATACATTTACGGATATACAAGTGGCACGGAAACGAAATCCAAAATCTAATCAATCGAAAATAAACTTACTTCATTTGAATTTATATTGAATTTGGTTATTTTGTGCGATAACTGATTGAAATATGTATCGTTAGAAAGATATTTCGAAATTCGCAAGTTGAATTCGTAACGATTCAATAGATATAAATATAAAAAAAAATAAAATTTAAAAGTTTTTTTAATTATTATTATTATTATTATTTTTTTTTTTTTTTTTTGCAAAATATTATAGATTGGTATTTAAATGTAATTGCAAAGGAAATAGCTGAAGAATTACAAGTAACACCTGAAATTAAGAAAAAAGAACTGGACGAAAAGCAAATTACTTTACTATGAAAAACCATTCAATTATTGTTTCATTATGGCGAAAAGTATTTCCGAATTCCTAGAAATAATCTATAATGCGATTGTTACTTTTAAGAAAAGATTCAAAATTTATCACAAACGTGAGACATTATAAGACTTAAATGCAGCTTTAACCCTACTCGTGACTGAGTGGCAACTTGCGCCGCTGATGAACATTAGGGCTGAGGCTCAATCCGCTGGCGGCTTTGTTATAGACGCTGTTTCGTAGACACTGTTCACTGAGAAGACTTGATGCAGTTTGTGATATTCAGCATCTTGCCTTGTGAGTCAGACTATCTGGTGAGAGTTTCCCTGGTTTCCTCTAATATGATAAGTAAATGCGGGGTAGTTGCCCCTAAAATTCCTTCCAGAAGGCATTGCCCTCTTTCTTCAGCGACATGGAGCCAAGTTAGACTTTTATCTACGGGTGCACCATCACAACACCATCCTCTTCCCTCCTTCTACAAGACACGGGTTAATGGACGTGGTCTAGATGTCGCTGTCCACCAAGTGGGATAAGAAACAATAAACGCAACTTTGCAAATCAATATTAATTCACCGATTTAATCGATGGAATGTTATGAATTAAAAATTTGTGGTCGCGTTTTGCCTTCTAGGTACAAAATATTTATTGAAAAATGATTAATTCGAATTTTTTTTTTCTTCAAATTATGTTACTGTTCTGAAAATTAGATTAGCCTTATCAATTACCATCTCATCAGCAAATAGATCTTTATCAAGATGATTAGTCTAATTAGCCATTTTATCTATTGAATCTGATTAAGCTAGAAAAATAAATTATAATGACATTTCTAATGAATTTGTTATATGGAATAAAAATTATATTAATTAGCTAACTAATTCCGTGGCACTACAACCCATAATGGGCCAAGGCTGTCCGGCTTGTGTCAGACTTCGATACAGAAGGTGTATTTTGTTTTATGGAGTAGGGTTGTCTGCCCTACGCACAAAGCTGTACAATCATATTAGACTGGGACCTACGGTTTAAGGAGGATTCTGAACCGCTATAAACATACACCGCCGGGACTTGAGCCCGAAACCTACGGCACCGAGAGCCAGAGTGCTTGTCACTCGGCCGTCAAGCCCCAAAAATTATATTATTTATTTAATTAAATCGCACATCGAATTGTATTTTATAAGTATATGAAGCAATTGTCTTATTATTTAATTTATTAAAAACATTCTCTTGACTGAAATATTGATTATATTAATACAATTTATGTATTTATTATTTTTAATGCTATACAAATTTATGTAAAAAAATATCATCACGCAATAAATTACTATTTTACTGTACGAAATTGTTTCAAGATTATTCAAGTCGACTTGGTGCCCAGGTACACTTTTGTTAAAGATGGGCCTGATCCTTCTACAAGTAAAATTAAACATAATAAGTAAATAAAAAAAAGTAAAATAAATCATAAAATTTACGTAATCTAATATTTATACACGTTAATCAAGAAATTTACATTATAATTTTAATGAGAATCGCATAAATTCTATCCCAGATTTATTGAATGAACTGTGTATGTATACTTATCATACAAATGTAAAAATAAACGACTATCCCATTTGAAAATGTGCAACTTTTAAGTCATTTCTACTAGATAAATAATAATGAGATCAAATTATATCATTAGTGATTCTTTTGGTACGAACAAAAAAATTTTCTTCTATTTAATATTCATCTAAACTTTATTACTTATTTTATAAATTATAAAAATAATATTCTTCTATAAGATGTTTTTTAAAAATGTGCAACGTTTTAACAAATTTCTTCTAGATAAATAACAATGCAATCAAATTCTGCCATTAGTAATTCTCTTAGTACGAACAAAAAATAATTTATTCGGTTATTTAATATTCATTTAAGCGTTATTACTTATTTTATAAATTATAAAAATAATATTTTCGCATAAGATATTTTTTATTTTATGAAATTACTCTAATTATACTTAAAAATAAAAAATGAGTGTCATACATATGCAAAAAAGGATTAATGGTTGTTTTTTTTTTTTTTTTTTTGTTGTTTTTGAATATCTTTGTTTTTTTTTTTTTTTTTTTTTTTTTTTATTTTTTTTTTATCATCGTACATTTTTTTAGAAAAGCCAAAAATTAGTTTAAAACTGAAATTCAAGTTCCCTTTAAATTTTTTTTCAAATACATTGAGGTGCAATTACAATTTTCCGTTAAATACCATGCAAGTGCATTTAACGAAAAGTAAGACCAATTTTTTTGTGCCCGAAAAGTAAGACCAATTTTCTTAAAAAAAAAACTCTTCATTTATTTTTCCAAATTTATTTCATCGCCTTCAAAGTAATACCCTCCGGACACAATGCACTTATGCCAACATTTTTTTTCCAATCCTCAATGCATGTTAAAAAGGTCAGTATAGTGTATTACAGTAGTATAATGTATTTTCGGTTACATAAAAAGCGTAGCATTCCAATGTACTAAAATGCCAAGTTTGATAAAGAGAAAACATAAAATAACATTAAATAAATTTTTATTATGATTTAAAGTAAAATATAAAATAAATATAATATATAATATACACGAAATAAGATTCTTGAAAGTCGACTTAATTAAGTCAACTATAAACGAATAATTCCAATACAGCTTTGTATTATAGTTATATGAATTTTAATTAAAACTTTCCAATGAAAACAAAACATTATTATATGATTTTTTTAGCTTATTTATTCATGAACAGTAAAAAATTAATTTATATTTTTCTACAAAAACTATGTGAAGGAACAATAGGCCTTTGTCATTAAGTCAAAACTTATGCAGGCGTATTGTTTACGCTTCCTTGGTTAATAATGAGCTGTCATAATCTGGCTTAATTTTTTCTGTTTTAAGGTGTTAATTATCTTGGACTCTTATATATATTATAAAGGTATGGTATGCACGTGAGTATAAAATGGTATGCATGTAGTAAAGTTTTGGTGAACTTAACATTAAATATGTTAAATTCCCCATACTTTACCATGCTGTATATTTTTAATAACTGATCTATGAATCCTTTATTATTTGTTTTGCTTGATTTTGTTGTTTAAAAATTAAAGATTTAATAAATTTTCAGTTTTTTTGAAAATCTACTGCAAAAAGCCTTCATTCACATAGAATCAAATGAGCCCATATAATTATTTCATCACAATATTTAGCGTTTAAGTTTATAAATTTTATATACTTAGAAAAAATATCTAATTTTAATAATTATTTCAATTGCATGAGTAAATTATATGGGATATTATTAAGGGCAAAGATATTTTAGAAAAAAAAAAAAACATTTCTCATAAAAATATAACATGGTTTACATTTAAGAAAAAATTAAGGATTATACCAGAGTAGCTCATATGAAAATACTAATATCGATATTATAATAGTTAATTTGATTGGTTGCGATCTATATAAGCAAGGAAAGGAAAGAAGTTATTAACAAGAATTTTGAAAACTTTAAACAAGAGAAATCAATGAAATTATTAACAAGAATTTGGAAAACTATAAGCAAGAGAAAACAAAGAAACTATTAACAAGAATTTTGCAAACTATAAACAAGAGAAATGAAATTAATTATTAACAAGAATTTCGAAAACTATAAGCAATAGAAAAAAAAAGAAATTATTAACAAGAATTTTGAATACTATAAGTAAGTGAAAATAAAGAGATTATTAATAAGAATTTTGAAAACTATAAACAAGATAAATCAAAGAAATTAACAAGAAAACTATAAACAAGAGGAATCAAAGAAATTAAAAATAAAACTACCAATAAGAAAAAACAAAGAAATTATTGACAAGAATTTTAAAACTATAAACAAGAGAAAACAAATTATTAACAAGAATTTTGAAAACTGTAAACAAGAGAAAGCAACAAAATTATTAACAAGAATTTTGAAAACTATAAACAAGAGGAATCTAAGCAATTATTAACAAGAAAACAATAAGCAAGAGAAATCAAAGTAATTATTAACAAGAATTTTAAAAACTATAAACAAGAAAAAAAGAAATTATTAACAAGAATTTCGAAAACTATAAACAAGATAAATCAAAGAAATTAACAAGAAAACTATAAACAATAGAAAAAAAAGAAATTATTAACAAGAATTTCGAAAACTATAAACAAGATAAATCAAAGAAATTAACAAGAAAACTATAAACAATAGAAAAAAAAAAAGAAATTATTAACAAGAATTTTGAAAACTATAAGTAAGTGAAAATAAAGAGATTATTAATAAGAATTTTGAAAACTTTAAACAAGATAAATCAAAGAAATTAGCAAGAAAACTATAAACAAGAGGAATCAAAGAAATTAACAATATACCAATAAGAAAAAACAAAGAAATTATTGACAAGAATTTTAAAACTATAAACAAGAGAAAACAAATTATTAACAAGAATTTTGAAAACTGTAAACAAGAGAAAGCAAAGAAATTATTAACAAGAATTTTGAAAACTATAAACAAGAGGAATCGAAGGAAATTATTAGCAAGAAAACAATAAGCAAGATAAATCAAAGTAATTATTAACAAGAATTTTGAAAACTATAAACAAGAGAAATGAAATATCTGATTAAAATGCATGGTCGTAAACTGCAAATGTATTGCTAAATTGAAAAAAAAATCTTGGATATAATACATATCTTTCAGAAACGTTTATATTTATTTATTTATTTAATTTCCTTTTCACCTGATTAATTGTTTATTTATCTGTCCATCTTTTATACATTTATATAATGAATAATTTTAAAAAAGATAACACGTGACTTATTATTTTTTTGTGAGTAGGTCATCTATAGGATAAATCGATTGATTTATAAAGTAAATGAAGCTGTCTACTGTTGATAAAGAAAAATAATAATAAGTAAATTCAGAGGACTGCATTTATAAATTCAAGTGAATGAAAAGTATAAAGCCATTGAGCAAAACATAACACAATAAACATTTATTTACAAATTGATTACAGTATCAAAATACTTATGAGAAAAACTAACAAAACAATATTTGACATTGAACTGATATTCACTATAGTTCGGCGTAGATAACATATGTCCAATTACCTAGAACTTAATTTATTCAAATCTTTACCAGTTATGGTGTAATTACACTGTCAAACACTTTGCTTTACAAATACACCATACAAAAATCTATAGAGACACATGTAATTTGAATATGGTAATTGAACGTTATACGTAATTGAACTATATCAACGATATGTCATTCAAAAATAAAACGATAGATATTTTTTGATTAATTGATACCTTCATACCGAATCCTTGTCGGCAAACTGTCATTAGAATACATGTGATAAGGATTCAACATAAATCCAGCAAAAGTGATTGGAACATTATGTAGTTAAGACCTAGCAAAAACTAAACTAAAGTGGTACTTTGATATCAAAACTGGTATCAGAACAAAACGATAACAAGATAATTAAAATTATTCTACAGATAGGTTTCTGGATGTACAGTGTCTACGTCCAGAGATAAGTTAGATGTTATTTCACCATGAATTAGATCAAGATATTATTTTTCTGACAAGGGACCTCATTATATGTCAATATCACTTTAAAAAGTCACATGTGAAACATTTTTGATTTTAAATGCTTTCATATGATAAAAAATTATTAAAATATGGAAAATGATAATAATAAATACATAAAATCTAAAATAAAACTCCAAATAAATAAAAAAAAATGTTAGAAAAAATCTTTTTTTTTTTTTTTTTTTTTTTTTTTTAATTTATAGTTAACTAGAATATAACAGAAAGCAACTAGAACTATATCTATCAGACTATATTACTGTGTCCAAAAAGTAAGACCAATTTTCAATTTAAAATCCCCGGGGCTTATGGAATTTTTCTTCTTTTTTTCTCTCTTTTTTTTTCTTTTTTGGGTTGCTGGCACTGTCTCTGACATCTGTGTGAAATTTGACGTCAAAATATGCATTAATGTTTGAGTTACGCTTGGTTTTGTGAGACCTTAAAACAGATTCCGGCGATTTTTGAAATGTCTGAATTAGTTGAGCAAAGAATTTGCGTTCAATTTTGTATGCAGAAATGTATAGAATGTTGCAGAAGGCATTCGGTGAGCATTCCTATGTCGGAAAGAAATGTTTAGAAGTGTATAAACAGTTCAAAGAAGGCAGAGAACGCGTTGAAGACGGAGATCCCTCTGGTCGATTATCAACCTGAACCGACGGAGCTCACGTCCAAAAAAAATGAAAGATTTAGTGCTTGCAAACCGTCGATTTAAAATTAGAGACCTTGCTGATGATGTTGGAATTTCGAAAGGATCGGTCGATTCCATTTTGGGCTCCAACTCGTCATCAAATCTCGATTGATACCGAAAACACTGAATGCGCTAGCTCACACTGCATTCATTCTTCGTGACGTTTTCGCCAAAAATGAATCCCATACCCTCAACCACCGTATTCACATCGTGCGACTTCTGGCTATTCCCTAAACTCGAAAGACCACTCCGGGGATACCGTTTTGTGTCGATTGAAGATATTTCACGTGAATCGCCGCTCTCTTTCAAGGTCATCCCTGCCGATGACTTTTTAGCATGCATTGAGTATTGGAAAAAAAAGTTGACATAAGAGCATCGTGTCCGGAGGTGATTACTTTGAAGGCGATGAAATAAATTTGGAAGAATAAATAAAGAGTTTTTAGAAAAAAAAAAAATTGGTCTTACTTTTTAGGCACAATATCTATACTAAACACAATATAATATATTATTCTGATATTTATTTATGTCATTTGTTTATTATCTTAACACAAAAATTCCGACTGTAAGAGGTTTTATTTATTCGATTATTTTTTCGAGCGGACTGTGGCTAAGTTAGAGTAAGTATGTGTGGCCTTACAAATGTGTGCATACTTGGTATCGATATCGTGATCTTGTTGTCATTGTGACAGTGATAAATGTAGCAATATCACAATCGAATAGGAAGCCAAAAAACCATTTGCCAATAGTAATTGAACTGTTCATTACATTTACACTCAAGAGCCAAAACATTATGACCGCCCCTACATTTTGCAATGAACTCGCCTGGATGACGTGGAAGGCACGTGATCAGGTGGAAGTGGTATTTAACTGGTATTAAGTGGTGGTATTAATCCATGCCAAGGCGGGTTGAAGCTGTGTGAGCGCCAAAGGTGAGCCAACTCGTTATTGACAGGTGATCATAATGTTTTGGCTCTTGAGTGTATATAAATTATATAAAAACAAGTGTGTGCACTCTTGGTTTTAGATATCGTGATCTTGTTGTTTGTGACAGTGAAAAATGTAGCAATATCACAATCGAGTAGGAAGCCAAAAAAAAAAAAAAAAAAAAATAGCCAATAGTAATTGAACTGTTCGTTACGTTTATATAACTTCTATAAAATATACTTCGTGTAAATAAAAATAAAAAAAATAAAAAATTTAAGAAACCATTGCATTAGGATAAGTAAAGTAGTAAAATACATTGCGTCAAAGCAAATCAATTAAAATGATCTTTTAAAATTAGCATATCAATAGCATTTTATTACTTTTCTGAATGAAGGATTATTTAAAAACGTTTCTATGGATATTTATTATAATAAAAGTGTTTGCTATGATATTAATTGAGGATCTATTTTATGATTTATCTGACACTGAGCTCAGTAGCAACATGCTCCACTATGGAGCATTAGGGCTCAGGTTCAATTCGCTGGCTCTTTGTTGCAGGCACTCTTACAAAATAGTGAGGAGACTTGATGGCTATTGTGATGTTCAGCATCTTGCCTCGTGAGCCGGATTACGTGGAGGGGTTTTTCTACAATACGATATGCAAATACTAAAAAAATGCCAAATAGCATACTAAATAGAAAAATGAAAATTTGTATACTAAATGCAAATTTCCTTAAAGTCCTCGCAGAAGGCACTTCCCTCTTTCTTCAGCGACACTTTGCCAAATCAGATTTTCACCTGCAGGTGCTCCATCACAACAGAAGCTGTCCCTTTCTCTCCACCCATGAGTATAATACTCAGGGGGTGTCCGTCTCGCACAATAGGACACTGAGGATTAGACACAACAACAGCATAGACACTCTTACAAAATAGGGAGGAGTCTATTATGGCTATTATGATGTTCAACATCTTACATCGTTAGTCGGACCTTCTGGTGGGAGTTTTCCGCCTTTTCTACCATACGATATGTAAATGCTAAAAAAAATGTAAATAGTATACTAACTGCAAAAATGCTAATTTTCATACTACATGCAAATGCCCTAAAAGTCCTCCTTCTTCAGCTACACGGAGCCAAGTCAGACGTCTATCTACGGGTGTTCTATCACAAGAGAAGCTGTCCCTTTCCCTCCATCCATGAGTATACCACTCTGAGGGTGTCCATCTCGCACTGCAGGACACTGAGGATTAGACGCAACAACAACATCAGACATTGGCATGGATGAACTAAAACAAGTGGGAAAGCATCATCAAGGGCAACACTCTTACAAAATAGTGATGAGACTCGATGGCTATTGTGATGTTCAGCATCTTGCCTCGTGAGCCCGGATTACCTGGAGGAGGTTTTCTACAATACGATATACAGATACTAAGAAAATGCCAAATAGCTTATTAAATAGAAAAATGCAAATTTGTATACTAAATGCAAATGTCCTAAAAGTCCTCGCAGAAAGTCCTCGCAAATCAGACGTCCACCCATGGGTGCTCCATCATAACAGAAGCTGTCCCTTTCCCTCCATCCCTGAGTATACTACTCTGGGGGTGTCCATCTCGCACTGCAGGACACTGAGGATTAGACGCAACAACAACAACATCAGACATTGGCATGGAGGAACTAAAACAAGTGGGAGAGCATCATCAAGGGCAACGTTTCTACAGATTTCCATTCTGATTATATATTTACCATATTTTTTAATGCCTTTTCCTTGCAGTCATTAATTATACTGATAATATGACAGAGGCGTATTTTTTTTTAAGAAAATAAAATAAGATTAATATTTCAACGAAAAAAAGGGTAATATTTCATCAAGAATAAAGACAATTTACAAGTTAACAGGAATATTTTTTCTTCATAACATGTCTTTTTTGAAAACTTAATTAAGTAGATACGTACTTGGCAAGTGATAAACTGAACTTTTTCTTCTTAGGTGTTAAGAAATGATTTTGGAAATTACGGGGTTAATTACCAAAATATTAAAAATTAATTAACACTCCATAATTTACTCTAATAATGACAGTAATTTACAGTTAGTAACAGTAATTGATCAATGTAATTCATGTTCATTTCAAATAATGCTATTAATTATACTAACTCTCATAAGATGGAAATGTAAAGATCATATTTCATTTATTTCATATAAAGTTAAAATATGTTAAAGGTACAGATTTGCGATCATTATATTTACGTTTTTTATATTCAGAGTGTCTTCGATGGTTATAAACATAGTAATAATCCATCAGTATCGATGATCATAAATTAAACATAGCAATAAATCAAAGCCATAACAATATGACATACAAGATAAATTGATTATTAATATATATATTTTTTATAAGAAAAATTTTCTTGTAATTACAGTTGTGACGAGAAAAAAGATCACTTTGTAACAAGAATAATTTTCTTTTCATGCATGTATGTCTTTTATGAAAATTTAATTAAGTAGACATGTACGTGTTAGTAATATATTAATTTATGCGTGCATTATTTATGCACTAAGCTGAAGTATAAAACTTGTTTCATCAAAAATATTTAAATGACGTCATATATATTATTCAGTAATAATAGAAAAAAATATTAAGTAAATTTATTTTGGTTCTTAGAATTTTAAAATTCATGCATAATACAATATACATTATAAGTCTCTGTGGTCTCTGTTGAAGCCATGATTCTTTCTTTGCATCAAGGCTTTCTTACCAAAGAATTTATAAATTTAATCTTATATTGCTGTAGACTTATAACTCATATAATTTAATAAGTAAACGTATAATACAATATACAGTATATAATATAATATATAATGCAAATATATTACAATTAAGTAAATATACATATTTAAAGAATACACACATGAAAATTTGCATGATAAATATCTTACTAAAAATGACGAATTTCCAGTTTGTGAAAGTTTAACACGATTGCATATCACGAATAATAATAAAAAATTGAACAATAGAGTATGAAAAGATTTTTTTTAATATAGAAAATTAGTTTTAGTGATTTTTTTTTGCCAGCTTAATAAAATTAATTCTTTTATAGTTATCGTTAACACTCCAATATTTGCGATTAAAGTATAATAGATCTAAATTTTTATTAATCATTTTTTTAAAAGTTATCACCTATCAATTTATTTGTAAAAGAAATGAAATAAATGGTCATGAATTATAATAAATGGCCAATTTAGAAATTCGATTATTTTAAAGCCCATAACAATGTTTTGTAAAGCATATAAAAAGTATTATGTTAAAAGTATATAATAAGGAGTATGTTAAAGTTACTAAAATATATAAAAAATTAATATGTTAAAAGTATATAATAAGGAGTATGTTAAAGTTACTAAAATATATAAAAAAGTAATATGTTAAAGTATAAAAGTGTATGTTAAAGTTACTAAAATATATAAAAAAGTAATATGTTAAAGTATAAAAGTGTATAAAAAGTAGTATGTTAAAAGTATGTAATAAGTAGTATGTTAAAAGTATGTAATAAGTAGTATGTTAAAAGTATATACAAAGTAGTATGTTAAAAGTATATACAAAGTAGTATGTTAAAAGTATATACAAAGTAGTATGTTAAAAGTATAAAAGTATATACAAAGGAGTATGTTATTTTTTGTTTTCTTCTATATGCAAATGACAGGTAAAAATAACTTCAACAATTGCATGGCATTATACAAAGCAATTTAAGAAAATATAAGTTTATCGAATTACAGATGTTTCGTGAAGACAGTATGTTTATCGACTTAGAGTATGTTTTTATACACTATTCATTTATGCTCCCTTTTCCCTTACATTAATGGATAAGTAGATCTTTAAATATCATTTAAATTAACTTCAGAAAAATAATTCACTTTAAGCTAATCAAACTTATTTCTATAACACAGAAAATTATTTGTTGTCCTATTTTCAAATCATAACCATGAATTCTTCTATTATTTAGTAATAAATCAAAAAGGTTTAGTTTAGTTTAGTACGTAAATCAAAAACGCAAATAGCAGTTTGTAATAAGAATAAAAATTCATCAATTAAATTATTTCTTTAATAGTAATTCGTAATAAACGTAAA
Organism: Caerostris darwini; assembly: GCA_021605075.1. Taxonomy (NCBI): domain Eukaryota; kingdom Metazoa; phylum Arthropoda; class Arachnida; order Araneae; family Araneidae; genus Caerostris; species Caerostris darwini. The sequence goes on along the minus strand of BPLQ01001095.1, from coordinate 91,432 downwards.
TAGTAATTCAAGAAATTTCAGGTAAAGAATATCATTGTCTACGGAAATATAGCATATGAATGAATCCCCTTGATGAAGATTGCATATTTACGAAGAGTAATTTGAAAATGGTAGTCATTATCCTTAATGTTTTTTCAGCAGACATTATTTATTGCTATGAAATGACAGTTAAGGCTAGAGTAACTATGCATATTTACTTGACAACCTTTACGTTTTAAATAGCTGCTTTCAAATCATAAAACTAAAATATTTAATGTGAAAATGAAACAAAAATCGTATTAGTAAACCTTAAGCTGACCTCTTTCGTTGAGCAATCAAAGTTTGCTCTTGAGAATCATAATTGCTTTGTGTAAAATACAGGATGAATATAATTAAAGTCCCACTTTCAAAATGCCGTAAAAAAAAGAACTACTCGTCAGGAATGAGTTTAAACTTGAACTGAAGATACTTGAAGAAAGGGGAAATGGTATGGCGTCAAAAAATGTTACAAAAAAAAGTTTCCACCGATTTTTCCTATCCAATTTGGTATGACCTTGCCATGGAGGATGGGCTTTCCACTCACAGTGACACAACTGCTGAATGACTTGGAAGTCATTTTTTTCGTCAAAGAACCGAAACAATTAAGCATATTGAATATCACAAGTAGTTTAATGTGTCTCATGCCAAATACGTTGTAATTTCGATTTACTGGCAGCCGAATTCCCTTTCTTTATGCCGCTTACAGCGCCATCTATTAATACACTTTGGAACTTCTTTTGAAGCCGTACCATTTCCCCCTTCTTCAAGTATCTTCAATTCAAATTTAAACGTATTGTGACGAGTATTTCTATTTTTACAGCATTTTGAAAGTGGGAATTTAATTATAATCAACAATTATTTATTTATTTTTTTTAAATTTCAATTTTATATATATATAGTATATATATAAAATGCAAACTAATAAACATTTTATTACGAGCTACAACCAAGTTGTTTCATATGAAAACGTGTTTCAACTTTTCTTTTATTTTTATTGAGGTTTTTTTTAATCCCAGTCACTAATTAAAACTCTATAAATAGCAAAGCTTTTAATGGAGAGAGCACATTAGTAATAAATGGTAACTACAAAAGTGCTCATTATATTAAGCTAATCAAAGAAGTCACAAAACTATTTCTAAACCATAATTAGCATATTTTGCTCGATTGAATTGTTGATTTGCTGATTTTATTATTAATATTAATATATGATCGTTTTAACCATCGCAAACTAAAAATATAATAGTAATTTTAAAAATAAAATAATGATAATAAAAATAATAATAATTTCTTTTATTAGATATTTGTTACTGTACATTTTAATATTTATATTCTTCTAAGGTAAATAAAAATTTATTTATACTTATAATATACAAAACGGACTTTATTTAACGAAAATATATTTATCTGAATAATTATATTTATTTTTATAATATGCTGCGTTACACGCTATGTCTAATTAACAACAACATAAGATCAAGTTCACAAATTCTTAAGGACAAATCATGATGAAAAGGAGGAATTACAGCCTCAGAAGATCTAAGGATCTGGTAACACACAACAATGATTCTCAAATTTATTTATCCTACCGTCTAATTTTCAGAAACGAAATTTTTCAGCAGTCCGCCTGGAAATATACCTTCTTTACTACTGCGCCGAAAAAGTAAGAATTTTTTTTTTTTTTTCCAAAACTCTTAATTTATTCTTCCAAATTTATTTCATCGCCCTCAAAGTAATCCCCTGCGGACACAATACATTTACGCCAACTTTTTTCCCAATCCTCAATGCATGCTAAAAAGTCATCGGCAGGGATGGCCTTCAAAGCGCGCGGAGATTCACGTTGAATCTCTTCAATCGACACAAAACTGTTTCCCCGTAATGGTCTTTTGAGCTTAGGGAATAGTCAGAAGTAACACGTTGTGAATACGGGGGTTGATATGGGGTTTCATTTTTGGCGAAAAAATCACGAAGAATCAATGCAGTGTGAGTAGGCGAATTCACTGTTTTCGGTACCAATAGAGATTTGACGCATTTGAGGCCCAAAATGGAATTGACCGATCCTTTTGAAATTCCAACATCATCAACAAGGTCTCTAATTGTAAATCGACGATTTACAAGCACAATATCTTTAATGTTTTGGACGTGAGCTTCGTCGGTTGAGGTTAAGGGTCGACCAGAGAGCTCTTTTCTTCAACGCGTTCTCTGCCTTCTTTGAACTGTTTGTACCACTTCTAAACTTTTCGTTCCGATGTAGGAATGCTCACCGAATGCCTTCTGCAACATTCTATACGTTTTCGCAAACAAAATTTAATGCAAGTTTTTTGCTCAATTAATTCAGACACTTCAAAAATCGCCGAAATCAGTTTTAGCGTCTCAAAAAGCCAAGCGTAACTGAAACACTAATGAATATTTTGACGTCAAATTTCACACAGATGTCAAGGAACCAGCAACCTAAAAAGGAAAAGAAAATTGAAATTCCATATGGCCGGCAAATTTAAATTGAAAATTGGTTTTACTTTTCGGGCACTGAAGTATTTGTTAGTGTAAATTTTCATATTTATATTTTTTTAAGGTAAATAAAAAATATAATATACAAAATATATTTGTATAAAGTATATTTATCTGATTAATTACATAAATTTTTATAACGTGTTGTGTTAAACGTTAGATTTAATCAACAACAACATAAGATTGAGTTCACAAATTCTTAAGAACAAAAAATTCAAGAACAAAAAATTTTCAACAGTCCACCTCGAAATTTACATTGAATTATAAAACAACATTTTATAAATTCAAGATTACAAATGTCTGTGAATAAAGCAACATTTCCGTTATTCAGAGTAGAGTAAAACAAGAAAGGATAATGTGACAATTGACAACAACAATTGACCATTACAAAACTGATCCTAATGAGTAGGACAGACCTATGCGCTGCTATGAATGATTTAATAGTCAGTTCTATTGTTTTCTGCATTATTCTTATAACATCATGATTCTTTATTTGCAATTGTTTTCGTTTTATTTATACTCTGAGTATATTATATATATATATATATATATACATTAAAAATAAAACAACGTCAATTTTATACAGGTTAATAAAGATTCGAACTTTTAGACGTCATTGACAAACCATAAAATGCCTGTCATCTTAAATACCTATCATCAATTTTTCTGATTCCTTGGTCCACTTGAACTGACATCCATTTAATTCTTCTAACCCCATAATCTGTTTAAACTACTGTAATTTAGTGGACTTATACCATCAAAAAGAATTATTTCTATTTGCCGCTTCATAATAAAGAATGTGCTATCAATCAATTACAATCGCACATAAATATATTCTGAAAACATCTTTGACAGTAATCTAATCTTAACTGAATTCGTTGATTAGATTCTTTTCCTATTATTTAAAACACATTAAACTATTTGCATACATTATTTATTTTTCCGTATGTTCCTGGTCAAAAAAAAGTAAATTATATTGAGAGTTTTGATAGATATTGCAGGATAAATTAAAGAGTTTTGATGGTTGACATATTATCCCCAAGCATAGTGTTCTATAAGAAATAAATTCACACAACGACGAAAGAAAGAATGCATTTTATTGAAGAGTTGTTGTTTTTTTCGTACAAAACGAAAAATACACAATTTTTGTATTTGCGGAAAACAATCAAAAATGCGAATGATTTCTTGACAAAACATTCATTTTAATAAGGCGTATGGTTTCCCCTGCCGGACACTAATGTTAAGTATATGTTAGGAGTTCTATCAGGTTATCAATAAGAGATTGCGGTATTCCATCCCACTCCTCATGAAGAGCTCTTTCCTGTTAAGCAACTCTTTGTGAAGGATCTCTGTGTGTTCTGTGTGAAGGATATGTGTGTTCTGGTAGCAACTTGCTTGCCTGGCTTGTCCCAAACATGTTTTATTGGCTTCATGTTTGGATTAACTGGTCATGTTCAGATTAATTGGACTGGCCAAATTATTCGTATAGTTCCTTCATCGTAAAGAAAACTGTTCACTACTCCAGTACTATGTGACCTACAATTATCGCTAATTAAAATAAAATTATATCCGTTATCTTTGGCACAGGCTTACACAAGATGTAAACATCTCATTTCTATACAGTTGACCCGTCAGGAATTCTCGGGATACAATCCCGTGGATTGTATCCCGTGACTATTGTGGATACTATCCAGTGGATATAATCCCGTCAGGATTTCAATGATACGGAGGTCTATTTGACCACCATTGGAGACACTATCCCAGGTCAACACTCCATCTCCTCCGAACATGGCATTTCCATGCCCGAATGCATGATTGTCTCGAGCCCCAGATTCCCTTCATACGAAACTGCCCCTGTTGTAAGGATACACTGTAAAATGAGACTCGTTTGTAGATGAGCACATTCCTTCATTCATGTCTTCTTCAAACGACTATGCCCATTCTTTGCTGGCAGCACAATAACTTGCTGTTAACGAAACACATCCAATAGGTCTACGAGCATACACGCACAACGTGGACGGTAGTTCCTATGGCTTCAGTCTAAACTGTGGTAGCAATACACGAACGATATTGTTGTTGGAGAAAAGTGACTTTCGTCGATCAGTTTCTTCTGTCTGTCTGCCTTAAATATCAATCTTATATGTGCTTTTGTTCGACTACGACACTAATTCTCCATTTCTAGTCTCGAAACAACTATTCCAGATCTTGGAAATCACACTTTCTAATACTCCCACGAATTTTGCAACTATGACTTGTGTTTCAGTTTCGAAACGAAAAATAATTCTCTAGATTTCTGATTTGATATATAAATCAAAGCACTCAAAGCAAGACGAATAATTTATTTTCAACTTTTCCGTTATGTACGTTGACAATTCATTTTCATACGTTGTCGCTCACACATCATTTTTGATAGTACAGACATAATTTACATATTTTCACATTTTCTGATGTTTGAAAATTTGCATTTCAACACTATTTTTTTTTTTCCATTTTCTAATAAAATTTTAGTTATGCCGTTTCTTAACAGAAAACTTGCAATATCTTTTATTGTTTCAGCAATTTACTTTGTCAAATTCCTACTGAATTTGGAAATCCATCAATGCTGCTAGTTTATAAAAAAAAACAATTCCGCGCAGGATTTAATTAAATCAATTGATTAATTAAAGCCTAGGTATTATACCTTACATTAAGAACACAGTAAGAAATTTCTTACTTTGTCATGTAAGGTTGGTTAACCTAAGTCACAAAGTTTAATCTTCATTTTGATAATATATTAATTAAAATACAATGAATTTATCTCTGCATTATAATTGCACTTCCTTACAAAAATAATTTTAATTGTATTACTTTTCTCACCCTTTCATCCTCAATATCTTTGTGACAGAGAAATAAATACATTAATCTCAAAAACCTTTAATTAAAATTTGACAAATAAACTTCATGGTTAAAATACTTTTCAATGTTTTTGCCTTGTTAATTAATGAATGCGGTACTTTAATTATTCCGTGCTATACATTTACATATTCATTGTCAACCAAAATATAGTAAAAATTAAATTTAGTCGGTATAAGTTCTTTTCATTTTTAATTCCTTTTAATTAATCATTTTAAGCACTGACGTTTCTCGTATTCCTAGTTTGTTATTTTTATTAAATAAGAGGATAGACAATCCAGATTTAGTCAGATTTATAATTACTTTCGGTCTTAATAATATCCATTTTGAAATTGAAAAAATAATAAAATTATATGGCCTTTTCCTTCAGAAAACATTTCTCTCATAAATAATTACGGTTTAATTAATTATATTAGTAGAAACAAAGCATTTTTAAGTGCAAAATTTGAAGACATAGAATGCAATGAATTTTAAATTAGTGAACCAGATAGAGTTTTCAAATTTAACGAAACAATTTTTTTTCAATCATTTTCATTTTTTATTCGAATGTAAACATTTTAGCAGTTTATCTAACCATAATATTAAATTAGGGGAACTGATAATTTTTATTGATTACTCGCTGAGTAATTCGTTTAATTAATAATTTGTTGATTAATTCATTTGAATGATAATTCATTGGGTAATTCGTTTGATTTATAATAGTTGAGTAATTCGTTTAATTGATAATTCGTTGAATAATTCGTTTGATTGATAAATCGTTGAGTAATTCGCTTGATTGATAATTAGTTGAGTAATTCGCTTGACTGATAGTTCCTTGAGTAATTCGGTTGATTGATAATTAGTTGAGTAATTCGTTTCAATGATAATGCGTTAAGTAATTCTTTTGATTGATAATTCATTGAGTAATTTGTTTGATTGATAATTCGTTGAGTAATTCATCTGATGGCTGAGTGACTAGCGCTCTGGCGCTCGGTGCCACTGATTTTGGGTTCGAGTCCCGGTGGTTCCATGGATGTTTGTAGTGATTCGGAATCCACTTTAACCCCTTAACTGCCGCCGGCGTATATATACGCCTCACTCAACCGCTGCGTTCCCTGCCGGCGGCGTATATATACGCCTTTCCGAAGAACGATCCTTTGCATTGCGCTGCTATAAAGAAAACTGCTCCCACGGTCTTGGAATGCCACAAAATGACCTTGAAAATGTTTGAAAAGGATTTTATTATCTCAGAGAAAAGGGATAGGGTATTGGTAAAGGGGATGTTTCTGAGACGGTGAGTCATAGCTGTGCAGTGTTTGCTTCTGTTTCTGTTTGAGTAGGTCGTGCTTTTTTTATTCTTCTTGTGCTTCCGTTTCATCGTGAAACCAGCTATCAATGCAATGAATGTGATTTTGGTTTATGTGACTTGGTTTATAAAAAACAAGTTTAGACATTTTAAATAAATAGTTATTTCTCCTATCATATTTTACATATGAAACAATAAAGAATTCTTGTTTTAGGAAATATCACACAGCAGATAAGTTCTAACATCTGTTTTATTACACTGTTATTTTATACTTTAAATTTAGAATTTTTGTTTTTTTTTACATTTTATTTTTTCTGTGAAAGTAAAAAGGTTTTATGTTGCAAAACGCACCTCTTTTTTTCCTCCAATACATCGCATAACTACGCGCGCCTGTATGAAAAACAGTGGCACTGGGGAGCGCATCTCGTAAGTTTTCCTCGGCAGGTAAGGGGTTAAACTGTTGGTCCCGGTCTAATATAACTGTAAGAGTGTTGGGCGTAGGGCTGACAAACCTATTGCGTAAAAACAACACATCTCCTGTCTCGAAATCTGCCAATAAGCACCAATGATGATGATAAACTCATTTGATTGATAATTCGTTTCCCAATTGAAGGTGAGAACCTCCAAATGTTTCTAGTAAGTTGAGTGCAATAACTCCGGCACGAGATGAATCTTGGGCTATGCTGACTTTATTTCTCATTGATAAATAACCTCATGTACTTGGCTTTCAATGCTTGTATTTTGAATACAACATTTATATAATAGCAAGATAAAGAGGTCAAACTAATTTATTTTATTAAGAAAATAATTTGTATTTTACATCCAGATGAAATTTAAATTTGGTTGTAACACACATTAAAATATTATCCGATAGTTAAATAATTTTGGTAACCATAGAAAAGGAATGACATTTGTGATTTATCAACCATAAAGGAAAATTACTACTGTGTCCAAAAAGTAAGACCACTTTGTAATTTAAAATTCCCGGAACTTATGGAATTTCAATTTTTTTTTACTTTTCTAGGTTGCTGGCACTGTCCTTGATATCTGTGCGAAATTTGACGCCCAAATATTCATTAGTGTTTGAGTTACGCTTAGCTTTGTGAGACGCTAAAACCGATTCCGGAGATTTTTGAAATGTCCGGATTCATTGAGCAAAGAACTTGCATTCAATTTTGTTTGCAGAAATGTATAGAATGTTGAGGAAGGCATTTGATGAGCATTCCTATATCGGAAAGAAATGTCTAACGTTAATGTACGCGGAACGAAATGTTAAAAAAAGTGGTATAAACTTCGTGACTTTTTCGCCAAAATTTAAACCCATATCGTTCCACAATCACCATATTCACATCATGCGATTTCTGGCTATTCCCTAAACTCAAACGACCACTCCGGGGACACCATTTTGAGGCGGTTGAATAGATTCGACATGAATCGACGTGCGCTTTGAAGGCCATCCCTGCCGATGACTTTTTAGCATGAATTGAGGATTGGATAAAAAAGTTGGCATTAGTACATTGTGTCCGGAGTGTATTACTTTGAAGACGATTAAGAAAATTTGGAAGAATAAATAAAGAGTTTTTGAAAAAAAATCATTGATCTTACTTTTTGGGCACAGTAGTAAAGGGGAAAGCATTGGAGATCTAGAGAAAAATTAGATTAAAGAAATTAAAACTTACGTTTGATTGTAACTATCTACAACGCATTTCAAACACTCTCAAGGGCTTTTAAGTCAATAATTGGCGAATTTGTTTAATAAAAAAATTAAAACGATTAACATATTCACGCTAATGACACAATTCTGACTGGCATTGAGGATTGATGAATGATTCACAAATGGAGTGCTTTACAATCATAAATTTAAATATCGAGTTGACTTGATGAATATTGTGACAGACAATCAATCATGTATAATCAAACTGTATAATTTGTATTGATGTAATAACCTTCAGCAATGAAATACCATGAAGTAAACGATTTAAGAAGCTGTGCACTTAATACGCCACAGATTTTGCAAAGGAAAGCAAGGATACCTTTTCAGATAGTTATCAGAAAAATGGTAATACAAAACTTATTGCTGCGATTTTAAACCACGATATTAAAATTCATGATGATAAGGATAAGACATTGCGCCATCATCATTATAATGAACTGAAGGACCTCCTGTCGAGATAAAGACTAGGTTGTACGAATTAAACTTATTACTGAGATTTTAAACTACGATGTTTAAATTCATGACGATAAGGATAATACATTGTACCATCATCATTATAAAAAACTGACACTTTTCTGAAGGACCTCCTGTCCAGATAGAACTACACTGACCTTGGACTACCCTTCAAAACCCTTAGATTCATCTCATACCTGTTTTAATGTACCAAGACTTTTAAAAGAAACCATTTGAATAAGGGCTGGATAAAAAAGAAAATTCAACTCTGATCCTATTTATCCTGTCCGGAATTATCCTTAACAAACCCCCATGATGATATTTAAATTTATGACGACGTATTGGAAAAGAGACAGGATATTGTAACTTCTTTGTTATGATAAAATGTTTCTTCTCTAAACTGCTTACTGTTCAAGTAGGATTATATTAACTTTTGACTATTTTTCGAAATTAATCACTACATCTTATACTTAGTAATTCTAAGCTTTTCTCTCATTCTGTAGAAAAACGCGACACTTGAAAGAAAAGTTTTATTATGTTGTTTTAAGTATTTGACTACAGATGTTTAACCCTTTTATCCAGCTTCTTTTCATAAATTTCCTTTTCAGATTTTATCACGATGTTTAATACACTGATGACTTAGAGTGACATGTTGCAATAAAGTATATTATTTTTCTTATTATAATGGAATGACTGTTTTCTGAAAAATCTCCTGTCCAGATATGACTATATTAACTACTGAAACTAGAAATAGCATGATTTAAAAAAAAAAAAACACTTAAGAATTGGAAAAAGAATTTACCAATGTTATTAATGCCTTAAGGTAGAATTTTCTTTATCATAAATCAGTGAGCTATACAGAGTGAGCAAGGTGGTCGAATATATAACCTGATATAACTATCTTTTAATATCCGATAATAGCTTGTAAATATTAGCTATGTTGTGAGATGTATAATTTTAAATATGCTAAACTGCATGAGTAATTTGTTCATTACACTTCAACAAGTTATAAAATATTCACTAAAACACAAAATAGGATATAAGAGAAATCTGAATGATGGACAGTGACGAATATTGAAGAGAGCTGAATCTAAATAGAAGTTTAGAGCCGCTAAAATTAGTGATATAGTCAAATTAAATTCATAAGCCTACATCTCAACGATAAGATTTGGATAATTCATTTAGCTTATATATATATATATATTAGTAAAATAAAAATATTAAAAATTTAAGATGCTAGAACTGCATTGGTAGATCAAAAACGAACACAAAATTTATACAAAATATGAGAGAAATTAATTGCAATAAAACAGAGATAATTTATAAAAGCCTAAAAAATTAATTTTAATATCTTAAGACATCAATACTAGCATGTATGTGTGTCATATCTCTATCTTTATCGGCATAGTAGTTCTTATAGTTATTTTAAAAATACAATTATTCTGAAAAGAAAAACATGTTAATACTAATTTAATTATTTGCCCACATAAATTTATATGCATTCTATACATTTATTTGAAAACAGTATTTAATCAAACCGACTTGGAATTATGTACCTAAAATGCTACTAAATGTTTGCATTTGAGCCAGAGAATATAGAAAATATTTTAAACACCTTTTAATGTTCACTTTCTCTTAATTCCTTTTCATCTTACATTAGATATTATTAGTATATTCACGCTAGCATCCTTTCATACATTAGAATTTAACTAACCATGATTTCATGCATTAAAGCATCATTTTCCAAACAATTTTTAAAAAAATCTTTTATCTCAAAATGCATGACACGGTTGCAGACTGTGTTAAATAAATAACAAGAGTTCAGCATACTTATGGGAAAAGTTTCCCCAAAATACGACTCTAGGCTGTCATTATGAATAGCAGCAGACGAGCGCGAGAAAGGTCTTAAAACCAAGAAATCATTGTCTGTATTCTGGACATCAGACGGGCATCATGCATATCTAAATGATATACATTATGAGAAATAAGGTTAGCAGTTGAACAAACAAAGCATCGATCCATCTACCGGCAATAACAGAAACTCATAAACCCATCCAGTTCGCAAAAAATAAAAGTCTGCCAACTCTCAGTAAACGACGTTGCTTATTGACTGGCATTTTCTTGGAGTGGATGCCTTTTATGGGCGTTTAATGGGCCTTGAAATCCAGAAGCAAGAGTTTGCAGTACTGTTGAATAGACATTAGTGTTTGGAAAAATTTAATTGCTCATTAGAAGAAAATCTTATCTTGAAACAAAGTAATGAACTTGTCGTTTTGGGAATAATTGTTCAGAAGTGTTTGTCGTTGATTTAATGATGCGTTAGAAAATGAAGGCATGTATTTAAGGATAAGTAAGATATTTCGATTAAGTTTTATTTCTTTAATTATCAAAACATGTTGCATTAGGAGTGTGATTAGGAAACAAAATTATATCCGTCAAAATAATTTTAAGTGTATATTAAAAAGGAAGGAAAATACACAGTGTAAGTAAAAATATGTCAGTTTAACTATTTCTTATCTTCAGGAATCCTTGTGTAACCATATTATACATAATGAATTAATAACTCTCCAGCACCAGAATTCATGTAGGACTATGGCCGTCTTCCTAATGGCACATTCCAAAACAAGATATTTCTTTTTAGGTGTATGGTTGTTACCCATCAGTGATATTAGAGAGGGACCTACGGTTTAAAGTGGACTCCGAACCATTACAAACATCCATGGCACCATCGGGATGACACACAGCGCCAATACGGTAGTCACTCGGCCATCAGGCGTCATATTACGAGCATACCACATAAAGTTTTGAAGAGAGAGCATTGCCTTCTGGGAGAACTATAGAAGATTGCTCAATTGGTCTTGTCGTATGAGAGAAAGATAAATAAACTCACCAGGCAATCTACCTGAAAATGGCCGACACTCTTTTATAATTGTAGCTAATTTTCATCCCTTTTAAAAACAGTGAGTATAGTGGATGCCCTTTTAAAAACAGTGAGTATAGCAGTTTTATTTAAAACAGTGAGTGTAGTATATGTCCTTTTAAAAGAAATGAGTACAGTAGATCTTATAAAAACAGTGATTATAGCAGATGCCCTTTTAAAAACAATGAGCACAGTGGATGTTCTTTTAAAGACAGTGATACGTACAGTGGATACCACAAACATATTCTACCATTAAGTATCCGACATTTTAACTGGCAAATGTTACAAGTAAGAGACGATTAGGGTATATAAATTAAAAGCAAACCCAAAATAAAAATAATTTATTAAAAGCTTCTCATCATCCTTTTCCTCAAAATTTATTCTATTGGCTCTTTTTTTTAATAATTATTTTACTCATTTATTTATTAAATTATAATTAATAATAACTCATTGGTGTCATCCACTATTAAACGCGAGGATACTTAGTAATCATTTTGACATCAATCTGAAATTTTATGCTGTAAATTTTCTACTAGCAAACTAACTTCATGTCACTGCAGTCCATTGTGGATCAAGGCTTTTTACCTATTAGTAGATTTCAAGACAAGCTATGTTTTCTTTTTACAGGGTAGGGGTGACAGCGCTACTCCCAATGCTCTACAGTTATATTAGACCTGGAACCTATGGTTCAAAGTGGATTCCGAACCACTAAAACCATCCATGGCATCACTGGGACTAGTATCCTGTGACATAGAGCGCCAGAGCACTAGTCATCAGGCCCTTAGATTTTATACTTTATTACTATATAAAATAATACACTTTGTAAAACAAATGTATACTGATCGAATGTTCTTGATGTTGAAATATAGGTATATGATTTGTTTTGTTACATTGTATCTAACCTAATATGCCCCAAAAAAATTTAATAAATATTTTCTCATCTTTATGTTACCTGATATTGATTTCGAATACAGTCAGCGACATACTTAATTGTTTTTTTACATGGATGACGTAAATGTTCGACATAGTGACCAAACAATACATCGAAACCTCACAAACAATACATCCATCAATATTATATTGAAAAATTTATACCAACTGCAACAATTACAGTTTTGTAAAATCTTTTAAAATTAAGAAAACATAATTTCTTTTTAAATAATTAATTATTAACCAGATACACATTTTAAAAAATTAGAAATTAAAATGATAACATTCTAAAATAAAATATACAAAAACAATTATTCATAATTTACTAATAGTATGTTTTTGCAAACTGATTTACTTCTTTTTAATAATAAATGAATTTTTAAAAGCATTCCTACACAAAAAAAAATTTCAATTTCTAATCATTTTAAATTATGCATCGCCTTTTCATTGAAGTCATTGAAATTATGCCAAAGCATTTTCATTGTCAACTGCATAGCGTTTATTTTTATCATTAATCAAATGTATAATTCTCTAATTTATAATACATAAATTTCTTTGAAGATAAAAATAACTTGTTTAAAAAAAGTGCTATGAAATAAAAAAAATTAACAAGCTATTATTTTTTTATTACTCAAATAATTTTCTCTTTACAATAGAAAATTACACGGTATCATACAAAAATAATTACATATTCAAGAGTTTCCCTATTTTTTACTTGTTAATTAATAACACTAATCTGCAATTCAAAATCTTGGTTTCAAATATATCTTATAAAATACGAAATATATATTTAGAATTGCAAAATACAGTTAAATATATGTTAATAATACCTTAATACTGCATAAAATTAGTCAATGATTATTCTTGGTCATTTTTTCTGATCTAATTATAACTCCCTTAGGAAAACATGTACTATTTTTAATAACAATGTTAAAATAAATTGCAAATATTGTATACTGAACTTCTTTGAAAAACATTTTTTTGTTTTTGTTTATTTATTCAGTTCACGTTCGAAAAAAGTCACGAATTAAACATTAGTAACAAATTAAACATTTAATGATGATACATTTCTTAATGTAAAACTACCTATTTTAACAAAGTAATGTGTATCATATATTATTGAATCACTAGAAGAGACTGCTTGATATAAGTGTCAAAGAATTATTTTTAATTAAAAGTTTTTTAAAGCATCATTTTTAATTGATTTTTTTTACAATTTTAAGTATTGCGATCAATTTTTAATTTAAATTTTAATTTTACCCACGCATAAAAACCATATTTTTAATTTAACTGACCACGTTAATGTATTCATATAGTTATTAGTAATTCAGTGCTGGACATAATTTGTTACAAAAATAGTAAAATTAATATTATCTCCATTTCTAAAAATTAGCTAGTATACTAGCTATATCAGATCATAGCAATCTTCTTCTCAATACAATAATTTATTATACTTGATGAGGAATAAAAGAAGTGCTAAACTAATAGTAAGATAAACAATCTGATATCTCTTTTAAAAAATTGGATAATACGTTTATTAAATATATCAGATTCTGTCGTGTCATAGCAATCTTCTTCTCAATACAATCATTCATTATGTGTTATGAGGAATAAAAGAAGTGCTAAACTAATAGTAAGACAAATAAGCTGATCTATCTTTTACAAAAATTGGACAGCACGTTTATTGAATATATCAGATTCTGTCGTGTCATGGCAATCTTCTTCACAATACAATCATTTATTATGTTGGATGAGGAAAAAAGAAGTACTAAACTAATAGTAATATAGATTAGGTAACATCTCTTTTTAAAACATTGAATAATATATTGACTATATTAGATTCTATCATATCATAGCAATCTCTGCAGAACCAAAACACATTTTTGCTACTTTGATAAAAGAAAAAAAAGTGCAAAACTAATAATAGCCGGACTCGTGGCCTATAGCAATGTGTTCCGATATTGTGTTGGAGAACTGATGTTTGAATCCATTTGTCATATTGTTGTAGTCATTGTTATCAAAAACAATATCAATTTTGACAATATGCATGAGCATCTCGCATTGTCAGTCAGGATGTCTCCTGGAAGTTTTCCAAATTTTAATCTATACAATACAAATGTAGGCCAATTATCTTAAAAGTCGTCCCGGTAGTCATTATTCTCCGCTTATCCTTTATCGATTTGCTGTTTATTGTATATACATAAAAGTAACGTAAGGCCCACCGATATTAAAATACATACAAAAAGCTAACAATAAATATACTAGTATCTTTCTTTTACAAAATTGTTTAGAATATTGACTATATTCGATTATATCATATCACAGCAAATCTTCACTAGAATTCCAGTACAAATTTTTGCTATGCTTGATGGTAAAAACATGCAAGGCTAATAGTTTAAGGCAAATAAACAAAATATATTTATTCTTAATGAAAATATTAATTAGTCAAAAAATAGATATTAAGAAAATTTTAATCGATTAATATTTTCTCGATATTATCTAGAACGTTAAAGTAGGTAAATAAAATAAAATATTAAATTTCAAATACTGCATGGATATAGATAAAGGTCATTGCAAAGAATAAATTATCATTTTTGATCTATAGATTGATGATTCACTAGCACATGAAAGCACTTAATACAAGGTCTGTAGTGAGTTTTTACTTTCATCAATATTAATGTCCGTGTTAATTGTCTTATTACAAGACGGTACATGTTATATACTTATGTAATCAGATGTTTCAATAAGTTAGATAATTATACTTCCGTTGCTACTAGACAGATAAGTGGTTATATGATCTAGTGTGATAAATTATTTTATCCCAAAAATATACTCATAAATCACATTGATTACTTTTTTTTGAGTAGGGGAGAATAATTTTAAATTTTGAAAATTGTTTTGTTTCTAAAAATATTCTATTTGAAAATATATTTGAAATTTCTATACCTATTGAACATTCTATAGAATATTTGAAGTTTCTATATCTATTGAATATTCTATAGAATATTTGAAATTTCAATATATATTGAATATTTTATAGAGTATTTGAAATTTCTATATTTATTTGAATATTCTATTTGAAATTTCTATTTGAAAATCTGATCAAACATACGTTTTTAAAATGTATTTAATCAACATAGAAATAACGTAGTCACCTGTATAATAAGCAGCAAAATTTTACCTGACCGCGGAAATTGAGGATTAATGCCTCCAAAAAAATAATTTCAGATGTATTATTTCTTTATCATTGCAAGAGAAAAAAAATTGGATAGATATCATAATACAATTTGAAATGATATGAAACAGTTTCACAACAAAATGAGTATCGTTCTTATTTCTGAATCCAATTATTTTGATACCATTATTATCTGCAGTGAAATTCTTTTTCAACGCAATTTTCTTTCTTCGCACACTCTCATTAGGAATAAAGATGATTTCAGTTTTTCATATTTTTTTTTCTTAGAACTTATGTTTTTTTCCCCGTTGTATCTATTCATCGTTTAACTTTTACTGTTAAATTAAATTTATAGCTCAGGAAATTTATTCTTTTAAGACTATTATTTTTAACCACAATCTAATTTAACAATTTAATTTAACCACAATCTAATTTAACAATTTAATTTAACATCAATCTAACATGAGGCTTACAAATGTAAGCAATATTCCCAAAAATAGAAAAAAAAATTAAAAAATATATATATAATAAAAGTGCCACGAAAAGTTGTCATGTAAGTCTAACGTACAAAATGGATGTCTAACGTACAAAACGTAAGTCTAACGTACAAAAGTTTTTAAAGGGGAAAGAAATTAATAAAAACATTAATAAAAAAATAGACTAACTATATACACAAAGAAAGTAAGAACAGAGGTATATATTAATCAGATATGATTTCTTTGATTCCTTTCTGCCTTCTTTTTTATAAATGACAAAAAGAAGGCAGAAAAAGAGCCTTAAAAAATTGATCAAATATAACCATTAAAGTTTTTAAATAGAATTGACTGCTGTATTCCTGGTATTTGGTAAAGATTGCCTGATTCTGCTTGAACACTTTTGTATATTTGGTATATATTTGGTTGGTATTTAGTATAATTGTATATATTTGGTAGCATATTTGTATCGACATATTGCTTCTTTGATATCTTCAGTAATTGTGAAATTTTTCTTATTTTTGCAGATTAAAAGAATATGACTTTCAATTAAGTGCTTGTATTGGTGCAGGCTGCCTAAATAACGAATCTTGACTCTAATGCCAACTCACGTTAGCTTTCAAAATTTAGGCCATTAAAAAAAGTTTGTTTCAAGTACCCATTATGTGTTTTATGGATACACATCAAAATGTGTGCACAGACAAATAGACATCAACAAAATTTGTAAACATGAAATTTAAAAAATATCAATTACTAATTTTTTAAAATTCGGGAAAAGTCAGAAAAATTGTAATGGCATAGCCAAAACTGATCTAATTAAACAGTATATGCCTTCTAAATCAGTGTATCTCTTGATATCATTCAAATATCATCTAATAAAAAATATTTATTGGATGATATTATATCCTATTTATAAATCTCATTTAATAAATAGGATTAATAAATAGTCAGAATATGCTTGTAAATTAGTTCAGTTGCTATCTTTTAATATCATTGGACAAATGGCCAAAAATAGGACTTAAAAGCATCTACAGTTCCAGCAAGTAGAATTTAAGAGATAGACACATTTTACTTTTGAATACTGGACATCATTTGCCATAACAATTACGATGTTTATTCAATGGGCAAACAGAAACTGACTAGAGTCAATCTTATGTAGAAAAAAAGCTGAATGTGACGCCTTCTAAAGTTAAAAAGTGTTAATTACCATTCTAAGAGCAGAATCAGTTTCTAGTGGGTACAGTAGAGGAAAATTTAGATTTACTATTACCACTGATGACCGTTAATTTGCAGCTAACTGCAAACAAATCTACACCAACACACCTCATATATTCTCTTGTAGTAACCATTGGGAGGCTGGCATTAAAATCAATTATATGCGGAAGTTTCCTCGTAGGAGGGGTGCATGCATGATATTCAGTATTATGTATATCTTTCATACCATTCTGGATATATGTGGACAATGATCTTCAGAAGTACATAATGCATGGTTTACATACTAGACATACTAGATGGTTTACATACTAGAAACTGTGGCTGTAAAATAAATCTAATTATGTTTTAATGATGTGTGTTTTTAATTTTTAATCCACTACAATAACTGCAATTATCCAATCATTAGTATATTAGAGAGATAATTAAATCAGGTTAAAATCGTTAATTTAAGCTTCTTTAAAAATCTCATAATGATCAGTAAAATTTATGAAAACAAATCTAATTTTAGTTTGGCATTAAGAATTGAAGTACCATTAATGAAATAAGTAGTACATTATGTTAAAAAGGTGTAAATTACTAATTGTATTTCAATTTCTTTTGAATTCAATGCTTAATTTTCCATTCACACAAATCAATTGTAGGGCAAATCATTGCAGGTATGTATTCTTTACTGCTGAGTCCAGATATTGCTCGCAAAGGGACACAAAAAAATTGTTCATCTTCCAGTTAATAGCAACACACTATTATACAAGCCATATCCATGAAAAATTTGCAGATTAAGTATATTTATTTAGTCAAATATCTCTTTGAATGGACGCTTTGACTTATATATCGACCCAAGAGACATCGTTACTTCTAAATTATATAGAAATGATGTATTTCTAGTATCTATGGAAGTCATTCACACATTTCCAAAGGCCATATCTACACAGTAGATAGTCTATGGGGTTTGTAGAAAAAATAGTATGTCTTATAAGATACAGGAGCCGTCAACACTTGTTGACTCCGTTATCTTAAAAGACATAATATTGTCAAGACATAATACGTGTGCAATAATGTTAGACAGCACGTACATTGTTTGATGTAGATTTACTTTCGTGGTGTGATTTGCGTATGAGTTGACCTTGAAATCGTTGAGCCTGTTTATTAGAATGTTTTAGAAATCGTAGTGATGCATGTATTCCAATAACCCTCAGGTTTTTTTGAACTACTTGGATGCAACAATAAGCTTTTCAACTTAGTTAATAAGTAGGTTTAACATTTTAGACAGAACATCACCGACTGTTTTACCTATGAAATTGTTAGTAATGATGTCAATCTTTCTAACAACTAATATAATATCAATCATATTGAACTTATCACATATTGAACTTTTCGTATATTTCTGATTTGTATATTTTTAAGGCAGAAAATTATCAAATGATTTCATTTTGTGGAGGATAATTTGATTAATAATTTTAATAAAGTTATTTAATTACACTAAATCTCTAAAAAATTTCTTTTAATTTCGCAATTATAACTTTCCTGCCTTTTTCCTGAAATTTTGAAAATCGCTATATTTGGATCAGTCCTACCAAATATTAAATAATTTTTTTTATTTCATAAAATTGTTTTTATTTTAATATATATATATATATTATGTGTGTGTGTGTTATAAACATAATAAGTATACAATAAAGGACTTTTAAATTATTTTCTTTTCTTCTGTGCTTTCCACGAACAAATTACTGTGAATAAATGCAGGTAATTATCTTCAAAATTATGTGAATCCCTGATTTAGATAGTAGAAATTGTGGCCATAATATACTTTAATTGGTATATTAGAGAGACAGTTAAAGCTGGTTATTAATCATTTATTAAAGCTTTAAAATTCTCATAATGATATGTTTTCGGAAGCAAATATAATTTTAGCTTAGCATTAAAAGTTAATGAAATAACTAGTAAAATATATTCAAATAGGGGAAATTCTTAAGTTTATTTCAATTTATTTATTATATTTTCTAAATGCATTTGTCCCTATTATTATAAAATTCACTTAATTATTAATATATTTCAAAACTCAGTTAATTTTAGACATATGCAATTTAAACTTAAAAGAATGTATTGGAGTTCTCGTCATATTTATTCATTGTTTATTTTAAGAATAAATTTAGTCTTTTGAATACAAGTATAGGTATCCCTTGGCGTATATATTAGAAATTGTGGCTATAATATAAACCTAATAATGTTTTAATAATGTGTGGTTTCAATTTTGTATTCACCATAATAATTGCAATTATCCTGTCGATACTAAATTAAAGAACCAATCAAAACTGGTTAAAATCATTGATGTAAGCTATTTAAAAAAACGTAGTAAAGATCAGAATTAGATCTATGGTAGCAGATCTAATTTCAGATAGCACTACAAATTGGTTAGTTAGTTAATTGGCCTCTAATTTTAGAAATATGCAAGTTAAACTCAAAGGAAATCATTTGAGTCCTTATAAAAATATTCCTTCATCCAATTCTGTTAGTTCACACACTTCCTATATATATATATTTTGTTTAAATTTTCAATCGTTAATAAAATACTTTTTTTTCTTCCACTCAAGTTCAAATACATTTTTTTTAAAACTTGTAGTGAATGACACTTGATGTTAATACAGTTTTCACAAATATTAATTCATTAATTAAGTTTAATTAGTTAATTTTAGTTTCATATGGGAGAAACAAAATTGCTTTAAGTAGACGTTTTATCCAAATGATTTTCGAGAGTGAGTTTGCAGTTGTGACTTAGTTGTTAGAATGAAGGATTTTTCTCAAAAAATAAAATTGAAGAAATTTTAATGTTGGGACTCAATTTCGATTTCTCTCTTTAAAATCTTTGTCATTGCAAGGAAATTCGCTTTCTATTTTGCCACTTAATATTGTGATTCTGTCATACGTATATACACTGAAGTGACAAAAGTCATGGGATACCTCTTAATATCGTGTCGGCCCTCCTTTCGCCCGGCGAAGTGCAGCAACTCGACGTGGCATGGACTCAACAAGTCGTTGGAAGTCTTCTGCAGGAATATTGAGCCATGCTGTCTCGATAGACGTCCATAATTGTGAAAGCGTTGATGGTGCAGGATTTTGGGCACGAACAGAACTCTCGATGATGTCCCATAAATGCTCGATGGGATTCATGTCGGGCGATCTAGGTGGCCAGATCATTCGTTGGAATTGTCCAGAATGTTCTTCAAACCAATCGCGAACAGTTGTGGCCCGGTGACATGGCGCATTGTCATCCATAAAAATCCCATCGTTGTTTGGGTACATGAAGTCCATGAATGGCTGCAAGTGATCTCCAAGTAGCTGAACATATGCATTTCCAGTCAATGTTCGGTCCAGTCGCACCAGAGGACCAAGTCCATGCCATGAAAAAACAGCCCACACCATTACGGAGCCACCACCAGCTTGAACAGTGCCTTGCTGACAGTTTGGGTCCATGGCTTCGTGGGGTCTGCGCCACACTCGAACCCTACCATCAGCTCTTACCAACTGAAATCGTGACTCATCGGACCAGGCCACGATTTTCCATTCATCTAGGGACCAACCGATATGCTCACGTGCCCACGAGAGTCGCTGCAAGCGATGTCGTTCTGTCAGTAAAGGCACTCGAGTCGGTCTTCTGCTGGAATAGTCCAAGAAAGCCAAGTTTCTCCGCACAGTTCTAACAGACAAGTCCCTTGTACGTCCCACATTGATTTCTGCGGTTATTTGACGCAGTGTTGCTTGTCTGTTAGAATTTACGACTCTTTGCAGACGTCGCCGGTCTCGGTCGTTAAGTGCAGGCGGTCGACCACTGCGCTGTCCATGGTGGGATGTTATGCCTGAAATTTCATACTCTCGGCACACTCTTGACACAGTGGATCTGGGAATGTTGAATTCCCTAACGATTTCCGAAATGGCATGACCCATGCGTCTAGCTCCAACTAACATTCCGCGTTCAAAGTCTGTTAATTCCCGTCGTGCGGTCATCATCACGTCAGAACCTCTTCACATGAATAACTTGAACAGAAATGAAAGCTCTGCGAAAGCACTGCGCATTTATACCTGTTCTACGCGATGCTACTGCCATCTGAAAATTTGCATATTGCTATCCCATGACTTTTGTCACTTCAGTGTACATATTTATATTAATTGTAATTATTTAATAAAAATTAACTAAACTAAAATGTTTCTTTGTTGGCCTAAGTAGGAATTGATTTAATTTTTTTTATATTACTTGTTTATGCATATTTCCAACAAGAAATTTAGATTTTCCTAAAATAACAGCATTTATCGTTTCATATATTTTCTCACTTCAATAACAGTTCACTTTCAATACAAGTATAGGAATCCTTGGCTTAGATATTCGAAATTGTGAGTATAATGTAAGCCAAATGATATTTTAATGATGTGTGGTTTGGAGATTTGATTCACCTTAATAATTGCAGTTATCCTGTCATTACTATATTAAGGAACCAATTAAAATTGTATAAAATCATTGATTATAGATAAAACCATCTGTTTTTCAAAAAATGTCATAATGATCATTGGTGTCTATGGAAGCCAATCTAATTTCAAATGGCATTAGAAATTGGTTAGTTATTTAATTTGTTTTGTTAGTTAATTTGTTTTGGTAGTTAACAGGAAATTACTTTTAGAAATATGCAATTTAAATTCAAAAGAATCCATTGGTTTGGTTTGGTTTGGTTTGGTTTGATTTGGCTTGGTTTGTCGGTCTATTGTCATCTTATGCACACCTTAGGCTAAATAGACCAGGACCTACAGTTTAACGTAGATTCCGTACCACCGACAAACATTCATGAAATAATCCATTGGAGTTTTTACCATATTATTTATCCATTTCTGTTCGTTCTCAACAATAAATTTAGATTTTCCTAGCATATCAGCTTATTAATTGGTTAGTTAGTTAATTTGTTTTGTTAAGTAATTGGTAATTACTTTTAGAAATATGCAATTTAAACTCAAAAGAATCCATTGGTTTGGTCATCTACGATCATTTTGTGCACACTTTAGGCTAAATAGACCGGGACCTACAGTTAAGATTCCGAACCACCGACAAACATCCATGAAACAATCCACTGGAGTTCCTATTACATTATTTATCCATTTCTATTATTTCTCAACAATAAATTTAGATATTCCAAACATATCAACCTTTATCTCGTCGTATAATTTCTTGTAATTCCTATATTTGTCTTTCAGTCAAGAGATAATTATCGGTTTCACCATTATCAGCAGAATGTGGAAAACATTTTGGGTTATTACCGAATGAATTTAAACGCACAAAACTCATTACTTAATAGACTATCAAATATCGAAAAACATCTGTTGCCGCAAGAAAACAGCAATTTAAGGTTTATTACAAGCATTTAGAGAAATTAATACATATTTATCAGATTGCAAAGAATGATTAAAAGCCTTATAATGTTATTGATAACCTCAAATTCAAAGACAATTAATCGCTGTGAATGAGAAAAAAATGTCAATTATTGTTATTTCGGCAACTTCAGATATTTATTATATAAGGTAATGACATAAGATATTTATGGATATATCGGCACATGAGAAAACACATGCAACCTTATAAATATACAGGATATTCTGTTAATGCGACGACAAATTCAGAGGGCTGTGATTAAACATTAAGTAAACATAGGGAACGCTTCCCTATTCAGAAGTAGTAGAATATTGAAGTCAACAACTATCCTCCTTTTCGTACTAGAATTGGCGCCGCATCGCAGTTTGGCGTTTTTTCCTCAAGTATTATCACAGAAGACAGTAAAATATTTTATAAACAATACAGACTAATATGTAGTTTATTAATTATCATATTACACTTAATTTCCTTATAATACTCCTTCATAGCTTTTATAGTTTACTGCATTTTTTTTTCTTTGCAAAGATTAAAAAATATTACATTGTATCCATGTTTTCGACTATTTTCATAATGGTAGACTATTTTAATAAATGGTACCCTTGTGGTATTTTCATAATGGTTTGTAATTTTGAAAAGGGACTTGATTAACAAAATATTTAATTTTTTCAATGCAGGTATATTTCATTATTATATTTATTAAAGAATTTTCTTGTCTCTTATTAATGTGATGCCAAAGCTGAATTATAAATGTTATCCCTTAGTGCTTATGTGTAAGTTTAATTATGAAAATTCTTCATTTTTAAATAAATGTGAATGAAAGTATTATTTTTATGAATGAAAGTAACATGATAAATTCTTTATTCATCTCGTTACTTTCATTCACTAATGATTTTAACCTTTTCAGGGACAGCTTTTCTTATAGTGAGAAAGTTGTTAAAAACGATTTAAGAAAGTTCTTTAATTTTTCACAGTCTTTTAAAAACTTTTAATATTTTAAAACAGAATAAAATATTATTTAAAAGACTATCCATACTTGATCTACAACAAAATTACAATTATAAAACTTTTTATATCAAACTAAAATTAACGAAAGTTGTTTGTTGTATGAATATAAACCCCCTGGCATTACAACCCATGATGGTTCAAAGTGCCTTCTGGGAGATTTCAAAGTAGGAGATGGTTTCGCTTTACAAGATAGGGTTGTCAGCCCTACAGTCATATTAGACCGGGAGACCAACGGTTTAAAATGAATTCCGAGCCACTATAAGCATTTATGGCACCGCCGAGAATCGAGCTTGAAACCTACGCCACTGAGCGTACAAGGTAGCACCATCTCCTGCCTTGAGTCACTCGGCCATCAGGCCTTATATTATAAATATGAAATAAAATATAATCATAAAGAACTAAATGTCCGCATATGCGGCCAAGGGCGTCAGGAGGTTAATATAAACATTTTCTTTTTCATATTATTAAAAGTATAATAAAAGGTCTATAATAACAAAAATTAATTACAATAACTCCACTAAAGGATATATAAATGTTTTACAAAATTTTAATAAATTGATCATGGTTCTTGAAAAAATTACGTCATCATCTTGAAAAAAAGTTGCGGCTTTTCAAATTCTCAGAAACTTTAACAAAGAAAAAACATTTTTTCCGGCCACACCCAATTGTCTTTTACATCGGGTGCGTCAAACTTTACAACTAACTTGGGTCGAATTAGAAAAACAAGAAAAAAACTCTGGTGGGCGGCATTTGAAAATAGAAAACGATTATCTCCAAATATACACAAAAGAGTGCTAATTTAACTATATTTGTTAAGCTATTTTTTTTTTAAACTTACGATATGAATTATTCATCAAGAAAAGAAACAAAATTATTGTGGCTTAAGGATATTTTAGCATAACCTTGTCAAAAATAATTAAATCATTAAGCATGTCAAGGCGATATAATCACTGAGATGAGAAATTAAAAAAAAATACAGTTTTTATTTTTTTAGGTATTTAGAGAAAATAAAAATTTAATCGATTTAATTATTTTAATGCATATTTATGTAATATGCAACAGATCTTCCACCTACACACTGACAAGAGCGCCCTCCTGTGGGATTCAGGTGAAATGGTAAGTCGGGCTCGAGAATTTTACCCGATAGGAAGTATAGTGCAACCTGATCTCCCACTGATTAACGTTTAGTTTATAGTCTCTCATCTCGTGAGAAAATATATGCATTACTTGGCCTACAGAGTGTCGCCCGGAGATGAAGTATATTTCGAGCACTCTGCGCGTTGCCAAGTATCGGGTTTTTTCGGTTTAGAAGTGGAGTCCTTCAGCGAATCTATAATTATATGTTTTTAAATGTGTTAAATAATGTATGTCTCTAATTGTATGTGTGTGGGGATTGTGCGTGTATCAATAAAGCTGTGAATTCTCCAACCTGTGCCTCAAATATTTCAACCCAAACTACACCCAATTACAATCTAGGTATTCAAAGGGCACACTACAAATTGAGTTAAAATATATATATTGAATGCATCAAAATATCATTAATTTAAGTAAAGTTACAATTTTATGTTTGGCCTGCATTCATTACAGTGTCGAGCCACATGCGGTCCGTTGACCGCAATATTGGCAACCATGGTTTTGGATTATTAATTTTATGAATTATGAACTAATGATTGTTTAATTTAAGTTGAATAACTGAATTTTTTATAAAAAATTGAATTCCAGCGTGTTAATATTTGATTTGTGTGTTAATGTTAATTTGTGTGTTAATTTTGATTTATGTATTAGTAGTAATTTTGTTCTACAATAATACACCATACTCAGCTAATATTAAAATATTGACACATTTGTTGTTAAATGTGTGTAGTAATTGTGAAGTAATTTTACTGAAATTCTATAACTCTCATTTTTATATTTACTTTACCTATCGTCAAAATAAACTCCAAGCTAGTAGGATAAAAATAATGAGCATACTAAAAATGAAATTTTCATTGTATTTGGAAATAAAATACCTTATCAAATTTCTGGGCTTAGCTTTGCCATTAAATGAACTTTACGGAAAGATTTGTTGGAAATGAGTTTTATCCAATGAGATATTGCCCCATGTAGCTAAAGTTGTTTTTAAGCTCTTTCTCTTAAAAGTTATTACATGGATTAGAATTTAAATCAGATCACTGTAGGGATAAACATCAATTTCGCTGTTTAAAATAAGAGTGCATTTACTCTTAAAACTTCAATATATATATTTATATATAATCCGATTTTTCCTAGTTTCAGATAATAAAACTTATTAAATCGTTTATATTCAAGATATATGTTGGTAAATTTTATATCAGGGAGGTAACATCCTTTTGCTTAGATTGAATGACAGTAAAATACATTTTAATATGAATAATTAATCAATAGGCGATTTTTTTATAGTGCATAATTAATCAATAGGTGGTTTATTTAAAGTGCATAATTAATCAATAGGTGGTTTATTTATAATGCTTAATTAATCAATAGGTGGTTTATTTATAGTGCTTAATTAATCAAAAGATTGTTTATTTATAGTGCTTAATTAATCAAAGGGTGATATTTTTATAGTGCATAATTAAAAATCGATGCAGTATACTTATATGTATCTGAAAATTTTTAGATTCAAGATGCAATACTTCTGTTTATTTTATTTTTATCAACAGCATTTTAAGTAGCAAATTTTCATAAATGTTATATAAGTTTTATTTATTTATCAGTTAGAGCCTGATAGCAAATAGCATTCATGGTTTCTCCATTATGTTGGCAAGCACATATAATTTTCTTCATTCCCAACTCTAGACATTGCATATACAACTAGCCAAAGCTAAAGCAGTCCGATCTAATCGAAAGTAATTTAGGTGATTAACCTTATGCTTTGTTTATAGATTTTAAGGGATTAGACTTGTGCTTTGTTTATAGTTTTAAGTGATTAGCCTTGTGCTTTGTTTATAGCCATGTACTTCATTTATAGATTTTAAGGGATTAGCCTTGTGGTTTTTTTTTATAGCCATGTACGTTGTTTATAGATTTTAAGTGATTAGCTTTGTGCTTTGTTTATATTTTTTATAAGTATATAAAAGCAAATTGTATCGGGAATTGTAGCCTTTTGAATTCAAACAGAGTACCGGATATTATTATGTTAATTAAGAGACGCCTTCTCTTTTAACACGTCTAATTAAAATGGTTTCTTCTATAGCATTCTGTCTGATGAATTTGATACTAAGTCAATACAAACTCCAATCAATGCAAAAAAAAAATTATTTCTCACAGCCTTACCCTGAGAAAGGGTTTTGCTTTCCTAAATTCACCTTTATGACTATCAAATTTTGAACATCCAGTGCAGAATTCTTTGAACTGAACAATTGTAACCTAAAAGAATTAGCACTATATTTCGGATTGCAACATTAGTGACAATTTCGAGGTTACCAAAATCTAGGATTAAACCGGGACATTTTTTATTTGTAAAAAGGAAATACAAATGATAATGCAAATAAAATTATTTTTTTCCTTTTACTTCAAATTTCGACGGTACCATGGATGTTTGTAGTGGTTCGGAATCCGTTTTAAACCATAGGTCCCTGTCTAATATGATCGTAGAGCGTTGTCTTGAGGTTTAACCTGCCTTCATCCCTCGTGGTTCCACGCTAAAAGTAAAGCTGCATATTATCCTTAGCAATGGACATAGTATATAGCCGGGTCCTTTAGACCTGTTTTAGTGTTTCCTGCATTACGGGGGATTAGTAACAACAACTTCAAACTTTCTATAAATAGTACAACAGAATAAAAAGTAACGCCAAACATAAAAATACACCAACCACGAAAAGTCTCCAAATTGGCCTAAAACATAATTTGTAAGTAATACTTTACTTTTTAACAAATATTGATTTAATTTCTAAATCTTTTAGGTTGATCTAGGTTTTGTTTTAGAAGTACTCCTTCCAATTTTGGAGAAATTTGTAAATAAATTGTGACCGTGCGTAGGTGGACATAACGGTGTGCCCCTGTGTTTTTACGAACACACAGAATTTGAGAAATGCATATATAGATTTATTTTATTTCGATCTGTTTATATAAATCTATAAAATCAGAAATTAAATCAAATGAATCAAATTAAATCAATTAATCAAGACACCATGGTGGATAACCTCTACACCATGGTCGCTTTATAGATGCAAAATGATAATTCGAATTTACTGCAAAGCTTCTTGCTTCCAATAGGTACATATTCCTGTTGATCGCATGTCATTTTTTTATGTCGATATTATGAATTCAAAGATGAGTACATCTCCAAAAAGACTAGTACTTGAATTTTGAAAAGAGTAATTGAAACGTTGAAAATTCCGAATACCACTTTATAACATCATCGTAATTAACATTCCAACAGATCTGACAACAAAAGAATCAGTTTCTTAGACTCTATTAAAAGCCATTTAAGAGCGTTCGTATGTTAAATACGAAATATGAACAGACGAAGAAAAATTCATTTCTGATAGTTTTTCAATACCATCTCAATAAAGTCTTCATCATCATGCACAAAGAATAAAATAACTAATTGGAGACTTAAGTACTCATTAAATTCATGGTTCAATAAATATGTAACAAGCATAAAAGTTGGGCGAGGATTGCTCGATTCTTTAAGTAAATTAATTTTTGCAATAAAGACTCAGCAGACAATGGAAATTCATTAAGGAATAAATTACTTTAAGTAGGAGTATTTAGTAAAACACAATAAATTTCTATTTTACCTCACTGAGTCTTTTGAGAATTTCCAATGAGTTGATAATATGCAACTACTGTCTTCTTTTTTTTACAAGATTAGAGAACTCAGTTCCTTAATTAAAGACAAAGAGGAGCTAATATATATTAATGCTCTCATCCAAATAATATATATTGATTAAGAACTACTTAGCTGTAAAGTACTATATAAATATATAAGGATTTGTTATAAGAACAGTTGAGCAATTCGTCATAAAATAATTAAAGTTTCTTGTTTAAATGCAAAGTAACTTAAATTTAATCTGGTATAAGTTAAAGGGACATAGTGACTTGCGCTCTGGAGCTTTGTGCCTCAGGTTTCGGGTTCGAGCCACATCGATGCCATAAATATTTGTAGCGGTTCAGAATCCACTTTAAATGATAGTTCCTGGTCTAATATGAGTAATACTACTATACCACACCACTGTGCGTAGAGCTGAGTGGGTGATAAGTCTGATTGAGGTCTGCGACGCTTTACGCTCATATGAGACGGGGACCTATGGCTTAATGTGAATTCCAAACAACTACAAACATCCATGGCACCGTAGGTATTCGAACCTGAAACCTTTGCTACCGAGGGCCAGAGCGCTAGCCACTCGGCCATCAAGCTCCAACTAGGTTTCTATTAGAAGTATCCTAGAAGTATCTCTGTCAACTTTGGTGAAATTCGTACATAAATTGTGACCGTGTGTACATGAACATAGAATTGTGACCCTGGGTATTTATCACCCACAGACATATATAGTTTTATTTTATTTCGCCCTGTCTAAATAAATAGATAAAATCATAAAATCAAATTAATAAAAATCAATTAAATCAAATTAAATCGATTATTCATTCCACCATGGTGGATAACATCTGCTGGTAGATACAAAATGATAATTCGAATTTCCTGCAACGACTCCAACATTAAATTCGAACAATACTTGCCACAATAGGTACATCTTACTGATGCCTGCATGTCTTTTTTATGTCGATATTATGATTTCAAAGACGAGGACATCTCCAAAAGACAATTTCCAAAAACAGAATAGCACTCGAATTTAAAAAAAAATAACTGAAACGTTGAAAATTCCAAATACCACTTTATGACATCATCGTAATTAACATTCCGACATAACGCAAGATTTGACAACAAAAGAATCAGTTTCTTAGACTACTATTAAAAGCCATTTAAGAGCGTTCGTATGTTAAATACGAAATATGAACAGATGAAGAAAAATTCATTCTCTGAGAGCTTTTCAATACCATCTCAATAAAGTCCTCATCTTTCACAAGGAATAAAATAACTAATTGGAGACTTAAGTACTCATTAAATTTATGGTTCAATAAATATGCAACAACCATAAAAGTGGAATGAGCATTGCTGGATTCTTTAAGTAAATTAATTTTTGGAATAAAGACTCAGCAGACAATGGAAATTCATTAAGGAATAAATTAATTTAGGTAGGAGTATTGAGTAAAACACAATAAATTTCTATTTTACCTCAATGAGTCTTTTGAGGATTTCCAACGAGTTGATAACATGCGACTACTGTCTTCTTTTATTCCCCAAAATTAAAGAATTCAGTTCCTTGCTCAGCGTTAAAGTGAAGCTAATAGATATTAATGCTCTCATCAAAATAATATAAATTTATTAAGAACTACTTAGCTGTAGAATACCCTATATATATATGATTATTTGTTAAATGAACAGTTGAACAATTCGCCATAAAATAATCAAAGTCTCGAGTTTAAATGCAAAGTAACTTGAATTTAATTTCGTATAAGATTCTTTGCACAATCATACATTTTTTTATTTATAATATCATAGAACTTTCAGTTACAAAATATGTAAAAGCAAATAATATTTAATCAAGCAAATTATTACTTGACTTGGATTCGAACCCGAAACCTGTGGTACTAAGCGCCAGAGCTCTAGCCACTCAGCCATCATGCCCCATCTACGTTTTGCATTAGAAGTATCTCTGCCAATTTTGGTGAAATTTGTAAATAAATTGAGACCGTGTGTAGGCGGACATAACATGATGGCCCTGTGTATTTACACACATACAAAATTTAAGAAAGCATATATAGATTTACTTTATTTCGGCGTATCCATATAAATCTATCAAATCAGAAATTAAATCAAATTAAATGAATTAATCATCTCACCATAGTGGTTAACATCTGGTAATACATGGCCAACCATGGTCATCTAACTGTGGTAGCCATCGTAGATGCATAATGATATTTAGAATTTATTGCAACGGCTCCAACATTAAATTCTAACAAAAGTTCCTTGCCACCAATAGGTACACATTAATGATGGCCGCATGTACTTTTTTATGTCGATTTCAAAGATGAGGACATTTCAAAAGACGATTTCCAAAAAGAATAGCACTTGACTTTTGAAAAGAATAACTGAAATGTTGAAAATTCTGAATACCACTTTATGACATGATCGTAATTAACATTCCAACATAACGCAAGATTTGACAACAAAAGAAGTAGTTTCTTAGACTCTATTAAAAGCCATTTAAGATCGCTCATATGTTAAATACGAAATATGAACAGATGAAAAAAAATTCATTTTCTGAGAGCTTTTCAATACCATCTCAATAAAGTCCTCATGATGCACAAAGAATAAAATAACTAATTGGAGACTTAAGTACTCATTAAATTTATGGTTCAATAAATATGCAACAAGTATAAAAGTTGCATGAGGATTGCTCGATTCTTTAAGTAAATTAATTCTTGGAATTAAGACTCAGCAGACAATGGAAATTCATTAAGGAATAAATTAATTTAAGTAGGAGCATTAAGTAAAACACAATAAATTTCTATTTTACCTCACTGAGTCTTTTGAGGATTTCCAATCAGTTGATAACACACAACTACTGTCTTCTTTTTTTACAAGATTAGAGAACTCAGTCTTTTACTCAGCAACAAAGAGAAATTAATAGATATTAATGCTCTCATCCAAATAATATAAATTGATTAAGAACTACTTATCTGTAGATTATCTTACTTAGCTGTAGATTTGTTATAGGAACAGTTGAGCAATTCATCATAAAATAATTAAAGTATCGGGTATAAATGCAAAGTAACTTGAATTTAATCTGGTGAAAGATCCGTTGATCTATAATTATTGTAGAACCTTCAGTTAAAAAATATAGTTAAGTAAATAATATTTATATGTAAATAAGGTCTATATAAATCTGTAAAATCAGAAATTAAATTAATTAATCAGGCCAGCATGGTTAGATGGTGGATGCATAATTATAATTCGGCTCCAACTTTAGATTCAAACAAACGCTTCTTGCATCCAATTCTAGGTACATATTACTGACGGTCGCATGCCCTTTTTGATGTCAATATTATGATTTCAAAGACGAGGACATCTCCAAAAGACAATTTCCAAAAAGAATAACACTTCAATTTTGAAAAGAATAATTGAAACGTTGAAAATTCCAAATATTACTTTACGACATGATCGTAATTAGCATTCCAAGATAAGGCAAGATCTGACAACAAAAGAATCAATTTCTTAGACTCTATTAAAAGCTATTTAAGAGCGTTCATACGTTAAATACGAAATAGGAACAGACGAAGAAAAATTCATTTCTGAGAGCTTTTCAATACTATCTCAATAAAGTGCACAAAGAATAAAATAACTAATTGGAGACTTAAGTACGAATTAAATTTATGGTTCAATAAATATGCAACAAGCATAAATGTTGGACAAGGATTGCTCGATTCTTTAAGTAAATTAATTTTTGGAATTAAGACTCAGCAGACAATGGAAATTCATTAAGGAATAAATTAATTTAAGTAGGAGCATTGAGTAAAACACAATAAATTTATATTTTACCTCACTGAGTCTTTTGAGGATTTTCAATGAGTTGATAACATGAAACTACTGTCTTCTTTTTTTTTCCAAGATTAGAGAACTTAGTTCCTTAGTCAGCTACAAAGTGAAGCTAATATATATTAATGCTCTCATCCAAATAACATAAATTGATTAAGAGCTACTTATTTCCAGAATATTCATTATATAAAGATTTATTATAGGAACTGTTGAGTAAATCGTCATAAAATAATTAAAGTATCACTTTTAAATGACTTTTAGATTTATAATGTCATAGGACCTTCAGTAACAAAATATGTATTAGGTAATAATATTTAATCGAGCAATTAATACTTGACTCTATTACACAATTGCTACATCTTTTGAAATATTTTTAAATTGTGGTAATATCTAGTTTTCATTTTGATATAAATTCTGAAAGAAAAAAATTATAATAAAAATATTTTTAATTCCTTATAACTTAAAATATCAGCTTCTTTTAGTTATTTATCACAGACTTTATTTATTTATCAGTAGTATATATATTTATCAGTAGAGTTAATAACCCACCAATGATGGTGAAGAATGGAATCTCAGAAATATTCCTGCCAATTTTGGTACAATTTCGAAATAAATTGTGGCTGTGCGTAGGCGGACACACGTACGCATAAACTTTGAGAAATACATACATGGATTTATTTTATTTCGGTCTGTCTATATAAATATTACAACACATTAAATTACAACATCAACGTGAACAATTTGTAAACCACAAAAAGTTGCCAAATTGGCGTAAAACATAACTGGGTAATTTTATAACGAATCTTAATCCAAATTCCAACAGTAACCTTGAACAAAAGTGGTATTCCTGTTGACCGCATGTTCTTTTTTATGTCGATATTATGATTTCAAAGATGAGGACATCTCTAAAAGACAATTTCCAAAAAGAATAGCACTTGATTTTTGAAAAGAATAACTGAAATGTTGAAAATTCTGAATACCATTTTATGATACGATCGTAATTAACATTCCAACATAACGCAAGATTTGACAACAAAAGAATGCAGTTTCTTAGGCTCTATTAAAAGTGATTTAAGAGCGTTCATATGTTAAATGCGAAATATGAACAGATGAAGAAAAATTCATTTCTGAGAGCCTTTCAAGACCATCTCAATAAAGTGCACAAAGAATAAAATAACTAATTGGAGACTCATTAAATTTATGGTTCAATAAATATTCAACAACACAAAAGTTGGTTGAGGATTGCTCGATTCTTTAAGTAAATAAATTTTTGGAATAAAGACTCAGCAGACAATGGAAATTCATTAACGAATAGATTAATAATTTAAGCAGGAGCATTGAGTAAAACACAATAAATTTCTATTTCACCTCACTGAGTCTTTTGAGGATTTCCAATGAGTTGATAACATGAAACTACTGTCTTCTTTTTTTTTCCAAGATTAGAGAACTCAGTTCTTTAGTCAGCTACAAAGTGAAGCTAATAGATATTAATGCTCTCATCCAAATAACATAAATTGATTAAGAGCTACTTATTTGCAGAGTATTCATTATATAAAGATTTATTATAGGAACTGTTGAGTAAATCGTCATAAAATAATTAATGTATCACTTTTAAATGCAAAGTAACTTGAATTTAATCTGGTATAAGATTCTTTGGACAATTATACATAAGACTTTTAGATATATAATGTCATAGGACCTTCAGTAACAAAATATGTATTAGGAAATAATATTTAATCAAGCAATTAATACTTGACTCTATTACACAATTGCTACATCTTTTGAAATATTTTTTAAAATGTGGTAATATCTAGTTTTCATTTTGATATTATTTCTGAAAGAAAAAAATTATAATAAAAATATTTTTAATTCCATATAACTTAAAATATGAGCTCTTTTAGTTATTTATCACAGAATATGTATTTATCAGTAGTATATATATTTATCAGTAGAGTTAATAACCCACTAATGATGATGAAGAATGGAATCTCAGAAATATCCCTGCCAATTTTGGTACAATTTCGAAATAAATTGTGGCCGTGCGTAGGCGGACACACGCACACATAAACTTTGAGAAATACATACATAGATTTATTTTATTTCGGTCTGTCTATATAAATATTACAACATATTAAATTACAATATCAACGTGAACAATTTGTAAAGCACAAAAAGTCACCAAATTGGCGTAAAAAGTAATTGGGTAACCAAATTCCAACAGTAACCTTGAACAACAGTCATATTTCTGTGAACCGCATGTCTTTTTTTATGTCGATATTATGCTTTCAAAGACGAGGACATATCCAAAGGGCAATTTCTAAAAAGGTATAGCACTTGAATTTTGAAAAGAATAACTGAAACGTCGAAAATTCCGAATACCACTTTATGACATGATCGTAATTAATATTCCAACATAACGCAAGATTTGACAGCAAAAGAATCAATTTCTTAGACTCCTATTAAAAGTCATTTAAGAGCGTTCATATGTAAAATACGAAATATGAACAGATGAAGAAAAATTCATTTCTGAGAGCTTTTCAATACCATCTCAATAAAGTCCTCATGATGCACAAAGAATAAATTAACTAATTAGTGACTTAAGTACTCATTAAATTTATGGTTCAATAAATATGCAACAAGAATAAAAATTTGACGAGGATTGCTCGATTCTTTAAGTAAATTAATATTTGGAATAAAGACTCAGCAGACAATGGAAATTCATTAACGAATAAATTAATTTAAGTAGGAGTATTGAGTAAAACACAAATTTCTATTTTACCTCACTGAGTCTTTTGAGGATTTCCAATCAGATGATAATATGCAACTACTGTCTTCTTTTTTTTTAAGATTAGAGAACTCAGTTCCTTACTCAACAACAAAGTGAAGCTAATAGATATTAATGCTCTCATCCAAATAATATAAATTGATTAAGAATTACTAAGCTGTAGAGTGTCCTATGTTTAAAGGATTTGTTATAGGAACAGTTGAGCAATACGTCATAAAATATTTAAAGTATCTGATTTGAATGCAAAGAACTTGGATTTAATGTTTTGAAACATCCATTGCACAATTTAGCTTTATAATTGTCATAGAACCTTCAGTTACAAAATCTGTGTAAGTAAATAATATTTAATCCAGCAATTAATACCTGACTTTATTATTACACAATTGCTAAACCTTTTGAAATAGTTTTAAAATGGACAAATTCTTAGTTAACACACTGCTATTTCTGAAGCAAAAATCTAATAAAATAATTTTTTTTCTTTAATTTCATATTTTAAATATGAGCTCTTTTATTTAATGTGATTAACTGGGTAGTTGGTTAAATTTGCAAATTTACTATAAATAATTATGTGTTTATTTATACCGTAATTCTGCAACAAACAATACGAGTTTTTTTTTTTTTTTTAACTTTTAATATGGTTTATTTTATAATACTAAATTCCATTATATCTTTCAATGAACTTTGATTCCACAATCAGATTGTGTTGTACCATCAATAAATTTTATTCTGTGACAATATGAATGTAAAAGATCTCTTTTTTTCAAAAAGTTACTTTTTCAAATAAGGCATTTCATGAAATTTATAATTAGTCACATAAATACTCAAACATTAATTTACATTAACACATCGTTCGTAAACTGTGTAAAAAAATATTAAACAACTTGTAATTCTTAAAAATGTCATGGATAAACAACATTCGATCCAAAAATATTTATTGAATTGCAATAATAAACTTTTATTGGATCTTTTTTCAAATTTCTCTATGCATTTTTTCACTGAAATTATTAATATTATGAATTAATTTCAATATAAAATTCATTCACAAACTGCGTCCGTAAAACAAAAAAATATATTAATCAACTTTTATTTCTTAAAAATCATCGATAAACAACATCCATGCTTAAAGTATTTAATTAATTGTAATAATCAACTATTATTAGATGCTCTTTCAAATTTCTCTATGCAATTTTTCACTGAAATTATGAATCTTAAAACTTAATTTCAATATAGAATTCGTTCGTCTTTTTCTTTCTAATGCAGCTGGCAAACACTTAGACAGCTTGGTCTTGGATGCCTTAAGGGAAGCGCGCTGCACAGACATACTCACTTTGCATTACCCAGGGGGCGCGTGTAACTTGAAGATAAGCCACGGATTAGACCGGGACCTACGACTTAAAGTGGATTCCGAACCACTACAAACATCCATGGCACCGCCGGGACTCGAACCCGAAACCTATGGTACCGAGCGACAGAGCGCTAGCCACTCGGCCATTCAGGCCCCCCAAAATTCGTTCGTAAAAAAAGTATTAATCCTTTTATTCTAGATATTAATCAGAATATTATATGTTTGTATGCTGAACATAATATCCTGATATTCCAAAATGCTTCTTTTGTGTTACTTGGTAAGTGAATTGTTAACTGACTATTTGTTACTACTTGAGAGGTTAGATTGGCCGATTGACTAGTGCGCTGGCGCTCGGTGCCACAAATTTCGGGTACCAGTCCCGGTGGTACCATCAATGATTGCAGTGGTTTGGAATTCACTTTAAACCGTAGGTTCCATCGAATATTACTATTGGGCGTAGGGCTCACAACTTTACCCTGTCAAAAAAAATCTCAAGTTTCGGAATCTGCCAGTAAGCAGCCCACTAAGAGGCTGTTGCGCCTTTGAAGAAGTTATTACTTGAAATAAAATATGCAACTGACTGTTTTCTGCGCTTGGAGATTATGGTACTGGGTCCAAAAAGTAAGACCAATTTTCAATTTAAAATTCACTTGGCTTATGGAATTACAAAATTTTTTTTTTTTTTTTTTTTTTTTTTAGGTTACTGTCTTTGACATCTGTGTGAAATTTGACGTCGAAATATTAAGTAGTGTTGGAGTTACGCTTGGCTTTGCGAGACGCTAAAACTGATTCCAGCGATTTTTGAAATATCTGAATGTTTCGGGCCTCAACGCGTCAAATCTCGATTGGTACGGAAAACATTGAATGCGCCAGCTCACACTGTATTGATTCTTCGTGACATTTTCTCCAAAAATGAAACCCATATCGTTCCGCAACCACCGTATTCACACCGTGCGACTTCTGGCTATTCCCTAAACTCAAAAGACCAGTCCGGGGACACCGTTTTGAGTCAA
This sequence comes from Caerostris darwini, assembly GCA_021605075.1. Classification (NCBI taxonomy): domain Eukaryota; kingdom Metazoa; phylum Arthropoda; class Arachnida; order Araneae; family Araneidae; genus Caerostris; species Caerostris darwini. Next base: position 53,674 of record BPLQ01001095.1, on the reverse strand, counting down.
TTGACGAGATTCAAGCTTTGAAGGCCATTCCTACCGTTGACTTTTTAGCATGCATTGAGGATTGAAAAAAAAGTTGGTATATGTGCATTGTGTCCGGAGGGGATTACTCTGAAGGCGATGAAATAAATTTGGAAAAATAAATGAAGAGTTTCTGAAAAACAAATAATTGGTCTTACTTTTGGGGCACAGTAGTACGTGACTTGATATTGGCGAATAGTTAGTATTAGCAACACATATTTAATGTAAATTTTAAAACACACCTTATTAAACACACCTCCAAAAATGAAACCCATATCTTTCCACAACCACCGTATTCACACCGTGCGACTTCTGGCTATTCCCTAAACTTCAAAAGATCATTCCGGGGACACCGTTTTGAGTCGAGTGAAGAGATTCAATGTGAGTCGGCACTCGCTTTGAAGGCTATCCCTGCCGAGGACATTTTAACATGCATTGAGGATTGAAAAAAAAACTGGCATAAGTGCATTGTGTCCGGAGGAGATTACTTTGAAGGCGATGAAATAAATTTGGAAGAATAATTAAAAAGTTTTTGAAAAAAAATAATTGGTCTTACTTTTTGGACACAGCAGTAAATGTAGTTTATTAATTGCTAATCAATCGGAAAATTTATATATTTATATATTCCATATAAAATAAGTTGTCAATTTTATTTTTATATCATAAAAATAACTCATTACAAACATCCTTCAATTAACTTTTTTTACAATCATGATTGAACGAATAAAATTGACAGAAATAACACAAATCATTTTACAAATTATTTTACGCACTGGAATTTCAAGAAATTATAAATAGATGCTCAGAATTAATAACTACTAATATCCTGACATTGAATAATAAGAGGGGAAATAATTTGTTCAATAATAATTACTTACATCTATGATAGATTCTTTTAGAATTCATGCATATTTATAATAATGTAATTGACCAAAATGTTATTTATTTAATATTTGAGCATATTGAATATTACACTTATTAAAATCGTTGATGAATGATAACTTTTTCTTTAATATTGCATTGGGTTTATGTGAATGCAAATCACTCAAAATGGATACAACAAAATTGTAAAAAATTTTCAAATGATGCCATGATCGAATGTTATTAGAAAAAGTTATTAAGAATATAAAATCAATTGTCTATTTTTAACCAATTACTAATATTCATAATTATTATTGTTTAAGAAATGTATTATGAGTAACCCTTTTGAATAAAATTACAGCAAATATACAGTTGAGAAAGCAAAAAACAAAATGTTCTAAGTTTATGAGAGCTTATTTAAAGATTTTATTAGATTTACTCTGAGAAACCCCTTTTGGATAAAACTACACCAAATTTACAGTACACAACAAAAAACAGAGTATTTGTAAGTTTATGAGAACTTCGCAGAATATTCAAAAACATAAGTTTGGTAGTGTCAAAAAGCCTATAAAGTCTATTATTTTATTTTATAAAATATTCCCAAAAAGCTTTATATCATTCACTATAAAAAGGTATAACAGAAGAAATCAGTTCTTGAATTTCTTCTTTAGTATTACAAATTTGCTTTAAGTTTCTCTTTTAAAACAATTTTTTAAATGAAATATTTGTACATTTTGATATTTTGCTGTTAATTTTTGTCTTTTTATATTTATTTTTTAGTAATTAATTGTGTTTTTACTTTGTGTAAATTACATTTACGAAGAAACTGACGCAACAGAATTTAGTAAAGTAAATAATTTTCCGATTCAGAACATGATTCTTACTCAATATTTCTATTTTCGTTATAAATGGACTTTTTTCTCGTAGTTAAATATACAGGTTGTCTCATTTAAATGCTATTTTTATTGATAGTTACCATAACATATATAATGATATATTATTGTTAATTGTATAATATATAATTGTATTAGTTAAAATATTACAAATTAAGTTAATTGCATTGCCTAGAATATCACAAATTAACAGAATTGTATTACCTAAAATATCACAAATTAAAATTGTATTACCTAAATTATCACAAATTAAAATTGTATTACCTATAATATCACAAATTAATGCAATTGAATTACCTATAATATCACTTAATGCAATTGTATTACCTAAAATATACCAAATTAATGTAATTGCATTTTCTAAAATATTATAATTTAAAGAAATGATATTATCAAAAATATTACAATTGTAAGAAATTATATTACCAAAAATATCATAAATTAATGTAATTAATTATATTTTCTAAAATATCACAATTTAGCGTAATTATAATACCTAAATATCAAAATTATATTACCTAAAATATCGTAAATTAACGTGATTATATTACCTAAAATAACACAAAATAGCGAAATTGTATTACCTAAAATATCGCAAATTATCGTAATTTTACTACCAAAAATATCACAAAATAACATAATCATAAATATCATTAGTCTTTATAGTAAAAATGTTTACAATTTATTAAATTATTCCTTAGGACTTTCAAAGTATTAAATGAATAGAATAGAAGATATGTCGACAATTTTTTTGTTCCTGTATATTAAATATACACGTTTTATGTCATCGTTTATGCATATTAAGAAAATATATATACTTATATATGTATATTTCCATAGATATTTCTGTCTAGTCTACATCAGGCATAATTTCCTGTAACGGTTTCCACGAAACCTAATCTTACATAATCGTTTTTAACATTGGTCATAAATTACATAAATATGTATCAATATGCATTATGTCATAAATATCATTAGGCCATATAGTAAATATGTTTACAATTTTTAAAGTTATTTTGAGGACTTTCAAGTATTAAATTCATTTAATACTTTGAAAGTCCTAAGAAATCCTAAGAATAAAGGATACGTCGACAATTCTTTGTTGCTGTACATTAAAGCTACGCATTTTATGTCATCGTTTATGCATCTTCCAATAAAATATATACACATATACATGTATATTTCTAAAGATATTTCTGTATGGTCTACATCGGAAATAATTTCCTGTAACGTATTCCACGAAACCTAATCGTACATAATCCTTTTTGCCTAACATTGGTCATAAATAATATAAATATGTATTATGTCATAAATATCATCGGTCCATATAGTAAATATGCTTACAATTTATAAAATTATTTCTTAAGGACTTTCAAGTATTAAATTCATTTAATACTTTGGAAGTCCTAAGAAATGCTAAGAATAAAAGATATGGCGACAATTTTTTGCTTTTTGATTTTTCTGTTGTGCATTAAAACTACGCGTCTTATGCATCTTCCAAGAAGATATATATTCATATACATGTATATTTCTGCAATTATTTCCGTCTAGCCTACATCGGGAATAATTTTCTGTAACGTTTACCACGAAACCTAATCTTACATAATCCTTTTGCCCTAACATTGGTCATAAATAACATAAATATGTATCAATAATTGGTTCTAATCAGCATTTAAAGTTGGTTTTTGATTTTAAATCTTTCATTGCTATGATACATTAAAGAAGATGTATGCCCTCTATTATCATTGTCTACATATTTAACTCGAATGCTTAGCCATTCTGAACGATTAAGAAATAAAAAGAATGATACGCTTCATATGTTGAACGCTTCAACGATGATGCATAACACCGAGGAACCGAATAACGTAGGATAATGATTTCAAAAACAATTCAAACATGAGATTACGTTTTTTTTCTTTTAATTCATATGAATTAAACCAAGCAAAGAATATTAACAAAATAACAATTTGAATAATTAAGTAGGTTGCAACAATTATTTCAATTGTGGGGCTAGAACAGAATATTTAATTATGCAGCACAGAGATACAATACCTGCATTTTTATGAGTTGACGATGAAAATAATGATGAAAAGTCGTGAAACAGGTTTTGATGGAAGTCCTACTAGTTAAATGTGGCGTCAGGTATCATTTAGCGGCAGGGAGGCTGACGCATTCCGTGCTGTATTTACCACCTGTGTGTAGCATTTCACTTCATTTCATTTTTTTTAACATTGATTTGCCCTCTCAATATATATTTCGACATTAATATGACTCTTACTGATATAGTCATACCTTACAATTAGAGGTATACAAAGAGTCCATCCGCTAGCAAATATATTTTTTTTATTGAAATTTATGAAACAGATAAAAGATTATGAAAAATTTACTGTGGTAGAATAACGATGTTGGAAAAAAAAATGAATAGTTAATTTTATTACACATCTTATCTGGAACTTTTAAAATTTACCATGAAAGACTTTTATGGGACTTGCATGGTTTAGTTGTACTCGTGATAATATATTTTTTCATAACTAAAAAATAAATTATTGCATGTAAAAGCACATATTTATTAAAATATGTACTTGATGAGTAATAACAAGAAAAAAAGTTATAATTGTCTGAGGCCTGGTCAATGTTATCATATCTCTTTAAGACTTGAAATTTTTTTATATTTAAATTTTTAGTAGACATTGACACTAATAATATTAAAAAAAATAATTAAATTAATTTCATTTTTTTCACTTTGATTTATCCTCTCAAAATATTTTTCGACATTAATATGGTTCTTACTGATACAGCCATACCTTACAATCAGAGGTATACAAAGAGTCCATCCGCTATGAAATAATTTTTCTTTTATTGAAATTTACGAAACAGATAAAAGATTATCAAAAATTTACTGTGGTAGAATAACGATGTTTGAAAAAAAAATGAAAGTTAATTTTATTACGCATCATATCTGGAACTTTTAAAATTTTCCATGAAAGACTTTTATGTGACTTGCATGGTTTAGTTAAGCTCGTGATAATATATATTTTTTCATAATCAATGTGGAGTGAATTCTTGCATGTAAAAGTACATATTTATAAAAATATGTACTTGATGAGTAATATCAAGTAAAAAAGTTATAAGTGCCTGGTCAATGTTATCATATCCCTTTAAGATCTGAAATTATCTTTATATTTAAATTTTACTTTTTTTTAAAATTTTAGTAGACATTGACACCAATGATGTTAAAAAAATAACTAAAATAATTTCTTTTTTTTCGACATTAATATGGCTCTTGCTGATATTTCAGAATTAATAATTACAGGTATACAACAAAGAGTTCATCCGCATGAAATAATTTTATTACACAACATCGTTATTCTACTACAGTAAATTTTTGATAATGTTTTATCTGTTTCATAAATTTCAATAAAAGAAAATTAACTATTCAGTTTTTTTTTTTTTTAAATCTTATTTGGAACTTTTAAAATTTTCCATGAAAGACTTTTATGTGACTTGCATGGTTTACTTTTACGTACGATAATATATTTTTTCATAACTAAAAAATAAATTATTGCATGTAAAAGTACATATTTATAAAAATATGTACTTGATAAGTAACAAGTAATATAAAAAAAAAATTTTTTTTAAGTCAATTCCTATTTTTTTTCACTATATTGCAGAAAGTCCTTTATAAATAATTTTCATTCATTTTTTTAAGTTAATCTGGAGCCATCTATTGGTAGATATATGCAGCTTAAATCTAAAAAAAACTAAAATTAATTAATTAATTAAATGTAATTACTGAATTAATATTTGAAAAAACTGTATCAACATCCAGTGTGATCCACTACAAGTTTAAAAAAAAAAGTATTTGAACTTGAGTGGGTGAATAAAAAGTATTTTATTAACGTCTGAAAATTTGAACAAGATATATATAGGGAGAGTGTGAGCTAATAGAAGGAATTGAATAACAAGTAAAAAAGTTATAATTATCTGAAGCCTGGTCAATGTTACCATATCCCTTTAAGGTCTAAAATGTTTTTTTTATATTTAATTTTTACTCTTTTTTTAAATTTTTAGTAGACATTGACTCCAATGATATTAAAAAAATAATTAAAATAATTTCATTTTTTTAACTTTGATTTGTCCTCTCAACATATTTTTCGACATTAATATGGCGCTTACTGATATTCTAGAATTAACAATCAGAGGTATACAACAAAGAGTCCAACCTCTATGAAATAATTTTTCTTTTATTAAATTTATGAAACAGATAAAAGATTATTATGAATTTACTGCAATAGAATAACGATGGTGTGTAATAAAATTAAATATTCAGGTTTTTTTTTTAAATCTTATCTGGAACTTTAAAAATTTTCATTGAAAGACTTTTATGTGACTTGCATGGTTTAGTTGAATTTATGATAATGCATTTTTTCGTAACTAAAAAATAAATTATTGCATGTAAAAGCACATATTTATAAAATATATGTACTTGATGAGTAATAGCAAGAAAAAAAGATCTGGTTATTGCTATCATATACCTTTAAAACTTGTAATTTTTATATTTAAATTTTACTTTTTTTTTAATTTTTAGTAGACATTGACTCCAATGATACTAAAAAAAAAAGATAATTAAAATAATCTATGACCCCTACCTGAGGCATAGGGAGGGGCACAACAATGATCGTGCTGGTTAGGCTTTTCCATGAAAAACATTTCAAAATTGCCTCACCTGCACGATCGTAAGTTCTCGGGCTTAAATGATTTAAAGTGCAATACGAAATGTAATTATAGTACACAATTACTAGTTACAGATAAAGTTAGAAAATGTTTATTATTGACTGGTAATTAAATTATGACATAGAAAAGAAAATATTTTACGTCTTTAAAAGTAATTACTTTAAATAATCATGAAATATAGTATTAACATTCATTCTTTACCAGTAATATGCAAACAACATATTTTATCATGAAAGATTATTAAGTCCATTAGTGTAACATTTCTGAATTTTAAATCTACAATAATTTACAGAAACAGCTATAATAATAAAAATTACTTGTTTTTGAAGTTTCCAATGTTTTTATTAATTTATTGGTTGTTTCTAAAATAAATCTTTCCATTTTTAATTTGTATCGCAATAATAAAATAGGATTCATAACATGAAATTAATTAAATACAAATGATAGTATTAATTCAAAATGAAACGCTATGAAAAATAAGGATTATCAAACCCAGATTTACTACATAAAGAATGAAATTATAGCTGCATTTCAATAATTAAAAAAACATTTTTTGTGTGTGGGGGTATATAGCCATTACGAATTAAGCCTGCTCCATGTTTTGGTATTAAATGAAAAAAAGGAACTGCTATTATCAATTAATGCTACCTTCACACTACACGAAAATTCTACCTAGTGTAATTATGGATGGCGTTTCGTATGCCAATCATTCCGCAATTACCAGTTGTAAATGATGTGCACAAATCTAGTGAATAGGCTCTCATAAAATGCATTGGACTTCGTAAAATTGTTGAACATAACGTACCACCTGAGATCTCGCATTCACTTGAATCAAACCCTTAAGCTAATAAATGACAGTAGATCGATATTTCATGGATTTGTTGAATTTATCATCAAATAAATACATTGTTAGTGAACAGAGAGAGACGGATACTATATAGGGATAGACAGATGCGGAATAGATTTAAATTACTTATTCCCAAAGGTTGATGATGAACCAGTTTAGAAATGGATAGTGCGAGAATCATATAGTCTGATATCATGGCTGTTAATGCTACATGGTTGTTAATGCTGTCATGCATGTGAAGTTAATTGCTACTTCCGTGGTACTGTAGACGCTATGAAAGATGAAATTATAGTTCAATTTAACTTACTTAAAAGAAAATATTAATGCTGCCATGAAATACAATAACCTAAAAGATGCATTAAAAGCAGCTGATGCTACTGTCATACTACGTCAAAGTTTTATCAGGTGTAAAAATAGCATTAGCTGTAGAATTAACATATCAGCAAAGTACTACGCTAAAGTGTTATCTGGTATAGTGCTAATTCATAGGCAAATCTAGAGAGAAAACCGCAAAAAATAAACGAAGTAGAGTCAAAGGTAGTAGTTTGCAAAATACATTGTGGCTACAGACATCTTTGAATGGTTGTGCTAACTTATTATTGTTATAACAACCTGTTATTATTCTGTAATAACAGCAGAATTATATACATATCTACATACATGCATATTACAAATATAAACATATTACATATTCAAATTCATTAACTAGAATTATTGATAAATAAAATCTGTAACAGCCGTACGCAAGAAAAGAGTGTCTTTTCTTTGTGTACTGTCAGAGGCCTACTGCAAATATGTATGTCGATGAGATCCTGTCTTATAATGATTATGTATTTGCAGAAACATGAATTAATTTCCTTCAATAAAAATAACGAACTTCTCATTTTAAAAAAAAATCACTATTTTACATTGGGAAAATTCAAACATGTCCTTGACTCACTGCTTTTTTTCCGTTTTCTTAAGTTAAAAGACAATCAGAAAAGGCAATTCTAATACTTAAAATAAGCTCTCTGTTTTTTTTTTCTCTTTTTATTCTTCTCATGCAGAACGTTACTGGCCCACATAATATGCATATAGTGCGAAAAAACTGTCTTTCAATGGCTTATACATTGTACAAATTGTGAAGCCATTGGCTATTTTCTATACAGTGACACATTTTTAATGCTTATTAATACACAAATTTACATTTTATTTAAAATTGAAATATTGTTATAGTTTAAGATTTTAAAATTAATAAATACATACAATAAATAGTTGTAATTTTTTTTTGTATAATCAGTACGAAATTAAATAATTTAGTCTGAAAGAAACAATTTTTTACCTTACAGATACTACAGCACATGGCGATGGTAATACTGTGATTATGATTAGAATATGATGAGTTACTTTTAAAACTATATTAAGACCATTAATACTTTTAAGACTATATTAAGACCATTAACACTTTTAAGACTATATGAAGACCATTAACACTTTTAAGACTAAGACTATTATTAAGACTATGATTAGATACTTTTGGCAATCTTTTTTAGCACATTTAAGATTTTTTCTTAGGTGTAATAAGTTAGTAAATAATTATTTTGTTTTAATTAGTACTTTTTATTAACTTTCAAAGTTCAATTTTATAACTAGGTTTGTTGAGCGAAATGCTTTTGTTTTATTATAATACTGGCAGATATAACCAAGTACTTTGTATGTTTTTATGTCTGGTTACAGAATATAAAACATTTTTAGTTTTTGTAATTATGAAAATAAAATATTTAATTCTTTTAAGTACGAACTCTTTTTAAATCAAAGAAATAAAACGAATGGTAAATGGAGATTAAAAATATTAATTGATTAATATCACTATAACAATGAACTCCAACTTAACTTCTAAAAAGAAGTCACCAAACCAATATGAAAATAGTAAATTTAAAAACAATTTCAATAGTGAGTGCATAAAAAATAGATGAAAAAGATAAAGCCACCAGAAATGGAACATCATAATTGCACCAGGTGCAAAATGGAGCCGTGACGTCATTTCGTAATCGCAATTCTACAATTGAGATAGGATCTGATGGCATGAAAATTTAATGGTAAAGAAAAATGAAGGCTTTTAAATAAAGAAATAATTAAGGATATTTTTTTGTAATTTTATGCTATGCATCAGATAAAAAAAATTGTAAATTAAAAAAAAATTATTTCTCAGTATTATATTTTTTAGCATTTAGGAAATACATATATATAGATAGTAAAAAATTTTGTGTTTTATACAGAGAAACGGCAATCATAAATTGTGTTAAGCAGAATATGGCAATTTTACATAAATGGCAACATTTTTAATTTCTATAATTATGAAAATAAATACTTAAAAATTTTAAGTACAGACTCTTTAAATCAAAGAAACGAAACGAATGGTAAGTAAAGATTAAAAAATAAACTAATAAACATCACGATAACAGACAACCAATTATTTTTTTTTTATATACAGAGAGGCGATAATCTTAAATTGTGCTCAGCAGAAAAGTAAAATAGGGCAACTTTACATATGTGGCAAAATTACAAAAAATCTTATTTCTTACTATAATAATTTTTAATATTTTGGAAATACAGATAGATAGAAAGTTAATTCTTTTGTTTGTTTTTTAAGCAGAGAGACGACAATCATAAATTGTGTTAAGCAGAAAAGTAAAATATGGCAATTTTAATATAAATATTGAAATAGTGGTGAGAATTTCTTAAAAAATAAACAATATGTTGTTTTTTTACAAGGAATTTCAGAAGATTACCAATCAGAAGTGGAAAAAAAAGCTATATTAATACCTCAAAATTAAAAAAATTAACCACAACTATTTCAATTCGGTACCTATCATAATCTTTTCTATGCTCCTAAATCTGACAGAACAATACTCTAGAATACAATAGAAGCTAAATTCAACTTAATCCATTAAAATAAAAGATTTTTTTTATTTAGACAAAACACCAAGAAAATGCATTTAACTATTATACTAGTATGTAATTTGTTAAAAAAAATTAATTAATCCGCTTAATTTTTTCCCTGAGCAGGATCTCTTTAAAATTCGATAAGACTTTGCATTATGGTATTTGTTATATTGGATAAAATAAAATAAACACTTCAGAAAAAATTAATAATGTTTCATTATTAAAAACATGGATTACATTATTTATCAAAACACTGAAAAAATTATTATGATTAAAAGAAGAAAAAATTATAAATCGAATAAACATCTGGTTATTTCTTAGTAGTACTTAAAGAAAGATTGCATTAACATTCAAATGTAAATGCTTTTAAGCTTATGAATTCATTTTGCTTTTTAAGATCTACAATTTTAAATCTTCACATGTAGTTACGTGCGAAACGCTCTTTAGCAAAACTAACCAGAAATACCGTATTGAAGAATATGTTAGATAATGAACTTTTTATTTAAAGTTGAGAAAATCTCCCTTGATCTCATTTGTGAATTTTAAATTTAAATTTCCTAAGCATACTGAAGCATGAAAGGCTTTGCATTAGTTTATATAACAAGATTATCTCATGTGTTGAGGAAATGAAAGATTTCTTTATTAAATAACGGCATATTTTTAAGGTTATATTTTAATTTATTTCCTATTCCAATGAAACAATGATATTAGAATTTACCAAGGTCAATTATTTATCTCCCTTTTTTAAAGTTTTTTTTTTTATCAACTAGATATGAGTATTGTGCTTTCTGGAGTTAAAAGTAATACAACAAAACTTTAAAATAAATATTGTAATCCACACATTTCTTTAGATAAAAAGAAAAATTTTAATGTTATTTGATTTTCATATCAGTAGCATCTAAAGGTTTTGAATAGGTTTAAGCTTTATATACTGATTGGCAGATGTCTTGGCAAAATCTAAGCTTATAATTCCTTCTTGGATTACAACTAAATACCGAATTACAGAACTCAATGTCGACAGAAAGACAGTTGACACTCTCACAAAATTAAGAACGAAGCACTACAAAAATAAGAACATTTCTGCTGATGACGTTAAAAAATATAAAAAATGTGACAATTGCCCTGATGTTGAGCTTACTCCTCATCATATCTTTGGCTGCCTAGCTGTTGCAACTGTCATGCATTGTCTGAATCAGTCCTCGGAAGAGGATTTGTACTCCAACCTGGCAATCAACATAGCCAATATTATTATGGAGCACCACGATATTTGATTATCTCTTACTCTTCAGGGGATATGACAACAACAACATATATTGATTTTATTTTTATTCTTTTGAATTAAATTTTCATATGGAATTTACTACTTCTTTAGGAATATGTTTTTATTACGATTCTCTGTACAAAAGGATGATAAAATTTATGCGTGCCTTTTCGTTTCGCTTTAGTTATCAATATTTAAAATTTTGTTATTCATAAATAACAGCTTTTTTTAAAGTTTAAAAAAAAAAGTTAATTTCATTTATATAATTATTTGATTTTTAAGACTAATTCTTGTTGTACTTATCCTTAACTCTATTGCTAATAATAATAATAAGTATTTATGCATGTAAGAGTGATAGTTTAGGATTCGCATGTTGTTTAGAAGGAAACCCCAGAAAATTCTCACTAACTAGTCCGATGACACTGGTCAACGTTAATTTAGTTAAATGATACCTGTAATTGTTTCTTATATACTTTGTTAAATTAAAATTTCCCACCGGGTAGTCCTTTTGCAGTTTTATATATATATATTTCACAGACAACACAATATACTTCATGTATCTCCATTTGCTTGCGATTTTATTTAAAAAAAAGTCAACAACAATGTAGATTTGATTTGTCGCTCTGTGGTCATTTTTTGCACACTTTGGACTAATTAGATTGGGAATCTACAGTTTAACGTGGATTCTGAATAACCAAGAAATATCCATGCCACCTCTAGGATTCGACCCTGAAGCATGTGGTACCAAAAGCCAGAGGTGCGTACCAAACCCGTACAAACTTCGTTAAGCGCATTTGAAACGAAATCTATTTTTGCCATTACAAAATAAAGAAGCAATGATATCTGCAAACAAGCATTGCATCTCGCAATATTTTTAATGGTATCAGTGTTGACGGTGTGTGGGTAAAAAATTAGTAAAATATACCTACATAAGGATTTATGTATGTCACATCCACATCGAGATTAGAGCGTTATTGAAAAAAATTGTCACATCGTCATTAGCAATAAATAAGAAAAAATGTCAATTCTAACAATGGATGTTATAAAATAAAATAATATTATTTATTCATCTTTCTGAGAAATGACATAAAATCCTAACGAATTTTCTTATATGTAAAACTAATTTTGACTTTAATTTTGAATATAAAAAAGTAATAGATGAATAAAACCTGAAGTCATTTACGAATTTCAATTTATTATGTGTGAACATATTTTATCACTTATTTGATTAACAGGACTTGAATATATAATATTCAGTAATTGCTAAATTAACTTTCATAACCATAACTGATCCTTAGAATCCATTTGGAGAAAAATGAATTGGTAATCTGTTATCATTCTGGAACCAGACAAATCAAAATAAAATTCTAGACTACGTGACTTGGTACACGCAAATGATCAGTATTAGTAACACATATTACACATGTTATTAAAACATGCATGATTAAAAATTTCAATTTATTATGTGTGAACATATTTTATCACTTATTTGATTAACAGGACTTGAATATATAATATTCAGTAATCGCTAAATTAACTTTCATAACCATAACTGATCCTTAGAATCCATTTGGAGAAAAATGAATTGGTAATCTGTTATCATTCTGGAACCAGACAAATCAAAATAAAATTCTAGACTACGTGACTTGGTACACGCAAATGATCAGTATTAGTAACACATATTACACATGTTATTAAAACATGCATGATTAAAAATACGTTGCAAGCTAGTTGTCTCTTTTAAATAAGTTTTTAAAATGGAAGTTTTCTATGGTATGCGAAGAGATTAATCTGTTTTAAATAACTTCTAATCCTACTTATTAACACTTAATCCTACTTATTTAACTTATATAACATCTAATTCTACTTATTTAACTTATATAACATCTAATCCCATTAATAAGTTCTAATCCTACTTTCCTTGCATTTTTTGTTAACTCCACAGATAACATATTAGAACAACATTTTCACACGACATAGAAAATGCAACACCATGATTTGGTTCATGAAAATTCGATTCTATAGATTAGATTAGATTCGATTTGAAAAAATGAGTTCGTACTTCGGTGCAACATGATGAAAAGATTAGGTCGTATAAATAAGCAAATTTCTGGAAATATGCAGATGAACAAGTTATGCAGGCGACTTAAAATGCAAGTTGATTTACCAGTAATTACAGTGCGGCATAAAAAGTTTATAAATCAATAGTCGCACACTCTATCGCCTAAGGAATTCAAAATTCCAAAAAATTCTACATTTCAGAAGACGTATGTGGATTAAGAGATGCTTGGACGAAGATGCTGAAGGCAAATCCGGAAATTCAGAGGGATTAAAATGCTAGCTCGTTAACGACTGGCTGGTTTTACCATCATATTACTGCTGCATCGCAAGTAAATATGCCCACTGTGCATATAATTTGAACCAGATGGATTGATAACCGAAGTATGAAACGTCGCCAAAGACCGGAACCACCTAGGTGTGCAACAGAACACACAGATCGGCACATTCAAATGCGAGCTTACAAATTGCTGTCATTTTATTGCTACAACGCAAGCAAATATACCAAATGTGCATAGGATTTGAACCAGAGGAACTGATGAAAGAGATATGAATCATTGCCAAAGATCAGGTCCACCTAGATGTGCAACAGAACACAGATCGATGCATTAAAATATATGCTTACAAATTACTGGGTGATTTTATTATTATATTACTCCTGAATAGCAAGCAAATATACCCTCTGTGCACAGAATTTGAGCCAGATGGATTGATGATATATCAATCGTCGCCGAAGACCAGGTCCATAGACATGCAACAGGGCACACCGATCAACGCATTAAAATGTAGGCTTCAAATTACTGGTTGGTTTTACCATTGCATTGCTGCAACACAGGCATATATGCCCACTGTGAATATAATTTGCACCAGCAGGATTGATGAATCAAGTATGAATCGTCATCAAAGACTAGGCCCACCTAAACGTGCAACAAAACGCACAGATCGACGCATTAAAATGTAGGCTTACAAATTACTGGCTGGTTTTACCGTTATATCACTGCTTCAACGCAAGTAAATATGCCCACTCTGCACAGAATTTGAACCAGGATGGATTAATAACCGAGGTATGAATCGTCGTCAGAGGCCAGGTCTACCTAGATGTGCAACAGAACACACATCGATGCATTAAAATATAGGCTTACAAACGACTGATTGGTTTTATCATCATATCACTGCTGGAATGCAGACAAAAATGCCAAATGTGCATAGAATTTCAACCATATGTATTGATAACCGAAGTATGAGTCATCGCCAAACGCCAGGTCCACTTAGACGTACAACAGAGCAACTAGATCGATGCATTAAAACATAGAGTTCCAAATTATTGGTTGGTTTTACCATTATGTCATTGCTGCAACGCAAGCAAATGTGTCTATTATGTATAGAATTTAAACCAGATGGAGTGATGACCGGAGTAGGAATCTTCGTCAAAGACCAGGTCCATCTAGATGCGCAACAGAATACAGATCGACGCATTAAAATATTAACTTACAAATTAATATTTGGCTTTACCATCATATTGCTGCTGCATCTCAAGCAAATGTGCCCACTATGTATAGAATTTGAACCAGATGGATTGATGAACGAAATATTGATCATCGTCAAAGACCAGGTCCGCCCAGACGTGCAATAGAACACGTAGATGGACGCATCCGAAGGGAACAGGGTGGCAACCACCAATCAACTACTCTTGATTTGAGATGGGATAAACTGTTAGTTTAACTGTGGATAAGTTATGCATATGAACCAACCGCGTTAATTTGAATTGTAATTACTATATTTATCGGTAGACCTTCCAAGAGAAATATTACAATTTGGTGTTATATTTTCTGCATCCAATAATTTCACCGAATTTTTTTTAATTATTTTTTTTTCAATCTGCGGAAAAATAAATCTTCTAATTCTATTTTAGTGACTTATCAATATAAGTCACTATTTTAGTGACTTATATTGATAAGCCACTAAAATAGTTTAAAAAGTGCATTTTGATTTTATTTCTTTTCTTTAAACTTTATATTAAAACAGATGTTATTTAAAAAAAGACATTTTTAATCACAATGAATATGTTGGTTAATAATATATTTATTTTTAAAAGATTATAAAAAATTCTTTAATAAAGATTGATAAAACAATTAGGGTTTTGAATATATGAACCATTTTTACGCTTGAATATTAAAAACTTTCTTAAAATGCAATTCTGAAAGGACAAAAATCATAAATTTATGCATAAAAAAACGATCTAATAATAGATCGATGTTGATCTGTTGATAAAACATTTTAGATTAATACTCATTTATAAGAAATATATTTTATCCATATTTCTTAATATATTACGAACAGATATAATGCAGCATTGCTTGATTTTAAATAATATATTTTACTTTAACAAGTTTTTGTTGATAAAAAAATTTAATAAAAGGGATGAATTAGATTTAAGAAAAAAATATGGGTATTATATATTATATATGTATTATATGATATCATCGCAACTTAACATATATTTAATCCTGTCATTTTTTTTGCAATCTAATTTGTAATTTATTTACTACAATGTGTATCAATAATTTCATCAGGAAAGTGCATTTACAATATTAAAAAAATAAGAAAGCAATCAATAAATAAGCAATGCCTATCAAGAGATAGAATTTTTCATCATAAAAGGAGTTGAGAAAGAATTTTTTAAGTATAAATATACTAAATATTCATATGGAATAAAAAATAGCAGGATGAATTAGAATTTTTTAAAAATGTGAGTCTTATATGTTATATAATATCATCGCAACTTAACATATCTTTAAACATGTCATTTTTTTTCACAATCTCATTCACAATTTATTCGCTGCAATATGCGTCAATAATTGCATCATGCAAATTGCATTCAAAATAATAATAAAATAAAAAAAACATAAATAAATAAATAATAACTATCGTAACTAATCCCCAATGTCCGGCAGCGAGAGACGGACATCCCATGAAAAGTCTACTCATGGATGAAGGGAAAGAGCAGATTCTGTTGTGATGGATCACCTTGTAGATAGGAGTCTGACTTCGCTCCGTGTCTCTAAAGAAGTGTTTTCCGGGAGGACTTTTATGGGGAAATACCCCATATTTGCGTATCGTATGGGAGAAAAGCGAGGCCTGATGGCCGAGTGACTAGCTCTATGGAACTCGGTGCCACAGGTTTTCTGGTTCCAGTCCCGGCGGTGCCATGTATGGTTGTAGTGGTTCGGAATTCAATTAAACCGTAAGTACCGATCTAATATGGCTGTAGAGCGTTGGACGTAAAGCTGACAATCTTACCCTGCAAAAAGACCTCTCCTGTCTTGAAATATGCCAGTATCTTTGGGTTATTGGGGCTGTTGCGTCTCGAAATCAGTGCCAGTAGTAGCAGTAATCAGTATCTCGTCTCGACACAGTATTCAAACGGCCTTGGTCCACCAAGGGGCTGTTGCGAAAATGATGATGATAGGAGAGAACCATGAAATCTGCCACGGGGTAGTCCGACTCACGAGGCAAGTTCCTGACCATCCCAAACGTTATCGAGTCTGATCACAGTGTATATAACAAAGCCTCCAACCGATTGAACCTCAGCCCTAATGCTCACCGATGTCCCTAGCCACCAAGCCACGAGTCGGGCAGAAAGATTTTTTTAAGAATAAATATGCTAAATATTTATATGGAATTAAAACTAACCCAGCAACAAGAGCGAAAATTGAATTGAACTGGAATTAAATTTAACCTAACTCTGAATGATATGTTAATTAACATTTCATTATCAGAGTGATGAATTCTTATCAGGAGTTTAAAATCAACTGCCAATATCAAATCCTTGCTATCCGATGAATCGAATCAACTGTCGCCAATGATAATAGAGATAACAGTCCCAGCCAAAACATCAAAGGCTTCCTTGATTTATATTACATTCAAATCAGTTAAACTACTACTGTGTCCAAAAAGTAAGACCAATTTTCAATTTAAAGTTCCCAAAACTTATGAAATTTCAATTTTTTTTGTCTCTTTTAGGTTGTTGGCACTGTCTTTGGCGTCAGTGTTAAATTTCACATCAAAATATTCATTAGTGTTTAAATTACCCTTTGGTTTGTGAGACGATATAATTGATTCCGACGTTTTTTTAACTGTCTGAATTAATTGAGCAAAGAATTTGCATTCAATTTTGTTTGTGAAAACGTATAGAATGTTGCAGAAGACATTCGGTGAACATTCCGAAAAAGGATATATATCGGAAAGAAATGTTTAGAAGTCGTATACACTATTCAAAGAATGCGTTGAAGACGAAGAGTCCTCTGGTAAACCATCAACCTCAACCCATGAAGCTCACATCCAAAAAATTAAATATTTTCTATTTACAAACTGTCGATTTTCAATTAGAGACCTTGCTGATAATGATGGAATTTCAAAAGGATCGTTGAATTTTATTTTGGCCCTCAAACGTGTAAAATCTTGATTGACACTTGAAAACAATGTGCCAGCTCAATGCAAACAATGCATTGATACTTCGTGACTTTTTCGCCAAAAATGAAACCCATATCATTCCACAACCATCGTATTCACACCGTGCGACTTCTGGCTATTCCCTAAACTCAAAAGACCACTCCGGGGACACCATTTTGTGTCGATTGAAGAGATTCAACGTGAATCGCCGCTCTCTTTGAAGGTCATCCCTGCCGATGACTTTTTAGCCTGCATTGAGGAATGGAAAAAAAAAATTGGCATAAGTGCATTTTGTCCGGAGGGGATTATTTTGAAGACGATGAAATAAATTTGGAAGAATAAATAAAGAGTATTTGAAGAAAAAATAATTGGTCTTTCTTTTGGGGCACAGTAGTATAGTAAATAATTTTATAGAATTGAAAATAACGCTGCAACAAGTGCGAAAATTGAATTTAACTGGAGTTAAATTTAACACAACCCTGAGTGATTTGTTCATCACTAGCATTTCATTATCAGAGTGATGAATCTTTTATCAGGAGTTTAAAATCAGCTGCCAATATCAAATCCTTGTTATCCGATGAATCGAATCAACTGGCGCCAATGATAGTAGAGATAACACTCCCAGTCAAAACATCAAAGACTTCCTTGATTTATATTATATTCAAATCAGTTAAACAAACTATTTGACAAATGTATTAAGATGCAAATATTTCATTCACGATTTTCACCGGAGGGATTTATTTTTTGTTCTTTATTGCATAAATTTTCTCAACGAAAAACAACAATCCAGTCTTTAATTCAAGCATACCTATTTAGATATTCTAACATTCCAAATCTCTCATTTGAAAAGAATCTCAATTTGAAATATATTCATCCCGTCATATAATAACAAAAATATATAAATATTTAAAATTTATTTTTTGAGATAGTATCACAACTTTTTAATACACGGTTCTACAAGATACGGTCATTAATTCAGCACATTACTTTGAATGAGGAAAAGTACAAAACAAGGTGACAACAAAATTGCCTTGAAATTTAGATTTGAGATTTTTATCGGTCTTAACATAAATGCATTCTTGGAAAGAGACATATTACGTGTTTCAATTTAATATTAATTCATGATGTAATAAATTAAATAATCTCATAATATCATGAATTATAATATCACTATAAAATTCAGTTCCAAAACAAATAAATAACTTTTACTGTGGTAGTCTTGCAGAAAAATACAGAAATTTATCACTGAGAAATTATTTCTTGTAAATACAGCAATAAGTACGGGGTACTAATAAACCCCGTACTAATAAGTACGGGGCTCCACTAACGACGCACAATAAATGCGCAAAAGAGCAACGGAATTGATGGAAAAGTTTGCAGAAGTGTCTACAAAAAAATAATAAAATCTCTAAATAAATGTATTATGTAAATAAATTATGGGAAAAAGTTTGATAAATGATGTCTCTTTTTTATATTGACAATCTAACAAAAAAGCATCATAAAAGAAATATTCCTGATTGTGATGTATATGTAATGGAAAATAAATGTTTTAAATTCTATAGCAATCAATCCTGACGTCAGGAGTATCAGCCTTCAATCGAATATTTTCTACACCATACTATACCATAGTACTGCAAGCAAGAAACAACTAAACTTGTTACTTCAAAATCTCGCTAATCAGTTCATCTCAGGGAGTGAAATTTAACTCCTAACTCGCTTTATCGCTGCGGTTATTAATTTCAAGAAAATTTCATTTATTTGTATATTACTTGCAAATATTAATTTCTCTTTATTAAATGTGATATGTAACATTATTATTTCATCATAAAATCATTCTTCACATATGGATATACAATCAACTACCATAAATGTTTTATTCAGGAAATAGATATGCATAAAGCGTATCAAACAGGAAACAGCTACGCATAATTGAATTGATGAAAGCATCCAATTACCATGCGACTTCTTTGAAAATACAGCTAATGTGTCCAATCTGGATTTGTTGAAACTTTAAAAGAAATTTTTCGAGAGTTAATACCTGTTTCATTTACAAGCTCTTCAAGACAAAAATCATTCATTTTTAAAGATTTAAAAACTTGCTGACAAATCTCTGTTAAGACAGAAAGGGTTTGCCGTAGCCTTCAACCACCATATCAAGGACCAGATGAAATTTAAAATATAACTGATAAAATCATCACAATGAAAATAAGGGATAAAAAAGTTAATATCTCAATCCTTCAAGTAGTGCTTTTGAGTAACTCTACCAAGATGGATACATCAATTGGTCCCTACAGAATGGTCTTTGAATGTAATGGAATCCCAACTGAAAACTTCATCAACTAATTGAAATCTAGGTCTCATTAACTTTGTTTTTTTCTGTAACCATATCCATTTGCTATAAATTCATTCAAGAAAGTTAAGTTTGCACAAATGCCCTTCTCCAAAATTCACCAGAACTGGATATGTAATTCTACTCCTGCTTCTTATGTTCGAAATTTTTTTATAGTTTACTCGGCGAGAGAGTGATGTGATGTTTCAATCCTAACATCTAGCGGTCCAGCCTTCAATCGTTATTTTCTACACCACACTGCAAACTATAAGACAACTAAATTTGTTACTATGGAACCTCACCATTCAGTTCACCTCGTACAATGAATATTGTTAACTCGTGGTTTATCGTTGCGATAATTTATTTCTTATAATTTTATTTATTTATTTATTATTTATAAATATTAATTTCACCTAATTAAATATTGTGATATGGAACCTTGTTATTTCATCGCACAATCATTCTTCATATATAGTTTAACTCAACGCCCATAAACGTTTTATTCAGGAAATAGATATACATAAACCTTGTCAATCTTTAGAACGTTTGATCTTTCGTCTAACACTTATACCTTATTGGCCTTCACCTTATCTTTATACAAGCCGTTATTCAACTGGGTATTGATTCATGGAATTGGCGAGAACCTCTATGTTACATTTCTTGTCTAACTTTCAACAATTAGATTCAAACAACTTTGAACAAACTTTAAACAAAATCCAGTGACTGTTTAGACTAGACGCCTTATTATTTCCTAAATCTACAGTATTGTGAAAGCTCTGATGATGTAACTGTCCAGGAAGATTTTAACAAGCTAGAGAAAGAGCATTATTCCTTTAAAATGCAAGCAAGCAAGAGGAAAAATGCCGGAAAAAGCGAGCTCTAATTGTTGTGAATTATGGAATATATTTATATATAAGTATGTACTTTAATCTAATGTACGTACTTTAATCTAATGTAACTTAAAATTTACAGCACTTAGCGTCCTGTTTTTTTCCACTTAAGTTATTATTCCATAACCTTGTGTCCATTCAAAAAAATTACAAGCGTATTTAAATAGTTCTTTTTTAAATAAACAAAAATTATTTTCTGTATTCGGGTGCCATCTGGTGACTTGAATTAAAATTTTTCTTTAATATTTTTCTTCAAATATCCAACTTTTAAAGTTTATTTGGCTGCAATATTTTTTTTATATTTTTGTTTCATTCAAATATTCTATGGTTTACTATTTAAATATAATTTTCCTTTATTTTTTACCAAAAACTGACGCCGAAATAGTTGAAATTTCAAAAAAAATATATATATATATATGAATTATTTTATGAGCATTTTGAAAAACACAGTTTAATACGAAATATGAAAAACAAAGTAAATTATAAATTTAAGATTATGGATATATTTATGAATATTTTAGTTCCCTGAATGAAAATTTATAATATTTTATTTTCTGAAGTCAGGTCATGTCCCTCCGAGACAGATAATCAACTGCTCACCTGTCAGCTAACTTGAAAGGAGGAAAGAGTTTAAAGATCAATACTGAGGTGTCAACAGGATCTTTCTTTAGAAAATTATCTTGTCACAAGAATTCCCTATACACCAAAAATAATTCTTAGTTAAGGGATCAGTCAGTAGTCTTCTAATTATACGGGATTAGTGAAGTAGGGGTCTTTATTTCCAGCTTTAAGTAGTTAGAATGTAGTTTTGTTCCAATCGGTGAATTTTACAATTTACTACTGTGCCCAAAAAGTAAGACCAATTATTTATTTTTTTTCAAAAACTCTTTGTTTGTTCTTCCAAATATTAAAAATTATAAAAATTATTTCATCGCCATCAAAGCAATCCCCTCCGGACACAATGCACTTATGCCAACGTTTTTCCTTCCCAATCCTCAATGCATGCTAAAAAGTCATCGGCAGGGATGGCCTTCAAAGCGCGCAGTGATTCACGTTGAATCTCTTCAATCGACTCAAAACGGTGCCAGCAACGTAAAAGAGAAAGAAAAATTGAAATTCCATAAGCACCCGGGAATTTTAAATTGAAAATTGGTCTTCCCTTTTTGGACACAGTAGTATAATACTAGTTGACAAACTACTGCTGAGCGGACAAAGTACATTAGCGGTAGAAACTTCTGATATGATAAAGCTGCCATCTGATTTTTTTAAATACGATTTCCGTGAGCTAATTGATGCAGTCTAACTGGCATTTAATCAAAATTATCAGATTTTAAACTGGTTGAAGGAGAGAGCTATATGAAGAAAAGAATTTAGTTTCGTTCGAATCAGTGAAGTGACAGTTTCATTTTTCATTTTCAAAAGATTCTATGAGCGGTTTTTTTTTTATTTGTCCCAGCAGAAAAACTTTAAAAGAGTGACCAAGTCAATTTAACCTACATACATTCTCCTTCATTTCTTTTTTGGATTTATATCACAATGACACATTTAAGATTTAATGACTGCTTTACTTTAATGCATTTTGACTTCTTGAAAGTAGCAATTCAGGATCATATATTTATATAGATCTTAGATAGGTTTTATTAATAATTAAAAAACGAGTTCTCCAGTGCCGCTATTAACTGAAAGTTAAACGTGCGGTTATTCTTCTAGATACTTATCAACTATTTAATTACTGTTAATTTTAATACAATTGCTTAATTGAATTTAATGAAACTCACTTTTTTGTAATATAATGTACTAAATTGAAAAAATATATAAACGCGTCATTTACGTTTTTTTCATGTTTAGACCAAAAGTGTTTCTCAAACTATTTGGCACATACATGCATACAAACACAATCTCTACACATTCTTCTTAACGTAATTTCTCAATAGGCACATAAACTTTAAATACGTATCATTTTCACCAATTCAAGCTCGAATTGTGGACAAAATAAGTGGACAAATAAGTATCATTGGACATTGTAATTGTGGACAAAATAAGTATCATCCCAAACATTTGCTTACGAACTTTAACAGCAAATAAGAAGTTAAAAATAAAGAAGTTATAAATAGTAGAAAAAGTTGTAAATAGAAGTTATAAAGTAGTATAAAAGTAGTTATAAAGTAGCGTAATAAAGAAGTTATAAATAGAAGAAAAAGCTTTTTTTCGTCTTTAAGTATATATACCTTCAAAGGACTAATAAACATTTGAAAATTTGAGGTTTAAAAAAGCCGTAATAAAGCTTTCTTTCTAAAATATTATGTATATTTCACAAAGTTATATAGATTATGCATAAATTAAACATACAGGCAAGCATAAAAAACCCTTAAAGGTAAATTAAAAAAACATCATTATTAAACATAATTGTAAATTAAACAAACATCAATATTAAACATAATTGTAAATTAAACAAACATCAATATTAAACATAATTGTAAATTAAAGAAACATCAATATTAAACATAATTGTAAATTAAACAAACATCAATATTAAACATAATTGTAAATTAAAAAACATCATTATTAAACATAATTGTAAATTAAACAAATATCAATATTAAACATAATTGTAAATTAAAAAAACATCAATATTAAACATAACTGTAAATTAAAAAACATCAATATTAAACATAATTGTAAATTAAAAAAAACATCAATTTAGATATATTTTTAACCTGTTTTAACAGTAACTAATCTTGATTTGTAATATATCTTCGATTCATGTAACTATTATAAATACTATGAAAAATGACTGGTTTAGTTTGATTAAAAGTTGATATATGCACGACATAATCAATCAGGATCAATTAATTTCAAACAACAACAAAACGTCACAGATCTTAAAAGCAATAAAGTAAACAGAAAGACAAGCATAAAAAAAACCTTAAAAGGCAATATCAAAATCCATTCACAGACATGAATAGAAAACACGCAGGTATTTCAGTAAATGAGTTTGATTTTTTCCTCCTTTTATTGAAGAAAATTCATGAGAAGAATTGGCGTTCCTTCATCAAGTAAAATGATGCATAAATTAAAAATTATCAATTTAGATATAATATTTTTAACCTGTTTTAACTGTAACTAATCTTGCTTTTTAATATTTCTTTAATACATTTAACTATTACAAATACTACGAAAAAATATCACTGCTTTAGGTTGATTAAAAATTAAATGAATGCACGTCATAATCAACCGGGATCAATTAATTTCAAACAATAACAAAACGTCATAGGTCTTAAAAGTAATAAATTAAACAGAAAGGCAAGCATAAAAAACCCTTAAAAGTAAATTAAAAAAACATCAATATTAAACATAATTTTAAATTAAAAAAACATCGTTATTAAACATAATTGTAAATTAAAAAAACATCAATATTAAACATAATTGTAAATTAAAAAAACATCAATATTAAACATAATTGTAAATTAAAAAAACATAAATTTAGATATATTTTTAACCTGTTTTAACAGTAACTAATCTTGTTTTGTAATATTTCTTCGATTCATACAACTATAACAAATACTATGAAAAAATGCTAGTTCGTTCGATTAAAATATGCGCGTCATAATGAATCAGGATCAATTAATTTCAAACAACAACAAAACGTCACAGGTCTTAAAAGCAATAAATTAAACAGAAAGAGAAGCATAAAAAATCCTTAAAAGGCAATATCAAAACCCATTCACAGACATGAATAGAAAACACACAGGTATTTCAGTAAATGAGTTTGATTTTTTCCTCCTTTTATTGAAGAAAATTCATGAGAAGAATTAACGTTCCTTCCTTCAGTAAAATGATACATAAATTAAAAATTATCAATTTAGATATAATATTTTTAACCTGTTTTAACTGTAGCTAATCTTGCTTTTTAATATTTCTTTAAGTCATATAACTATTACAAATACTACGAAAAATATCACTGGTTTAGTTTGATTAAAATTTGATGCATGCACGCCATAATCAACTAGGATCAATTACTTTCAAACAATAACAAAACGTCATAGACCTTAAAAGTAATAAATTAAACATAAAGTCAAGCATAAAAAAGCCCTTAAAAGTAAATTTAAATAACATCAATATTAAACATAATTGTAAATTAAAAAAACATCAATTTAGATATATTTTTAACCTGTTTTAACTATAACTAAACTTGCTTTTTAATATTTCTTTAATTCATTTAACTATTACAAATATGAAAAAAATTACTGGTTAAGTTAGATTAAAATTTAATGTATGCACATCATAATCAACTTGGATCAATTAGTTTCAAACAATAACAAACCGTCACAGACCTTAAAAGTAATAAATTAAACAGAAAGGCAAGCGTAAAAAAATTCTTAAAAGTAAATTAAAAAAACATCATTATTAAACATAATTGTAAATTAAAAAAACATCAATATTAAACATAATTGTAAATTAAAAAAAACATCAATGTTACACATAATTGTAAATTAAAAAAAACATGAATTTAGATAGATTCTTAACCTTGTTTTGTAAAATTTCTTCGATTCATATAACTATAACAAATACTATGAAAAAATGCTAGTTCGTTAGATTAAAATATGCACTTCATAATCAATCAGGATCAATTAGTTTCAAACAAAAACGAAACGTCACAGACCTTTAAAGTAATAAATTAAACAGAAAGACAAGCATAAAAAAAACCTTAAAAGGCAATATCAAAATCCATTCACAGACATGAATAGAAAACACGAAAGTATTTCAGTAAATGAGTTTGATTTTTTCCTCTTATATTGAAGAAAATTCATGAGAAGAATTAATGTTCCTTCATCAAGTAAAATGATGCATAAATTAAAAATTATCAATTTAGATTACAATATTTTTAACCCGTTTTAACTGTAACTAATATTGCTTTTTAATATTTCTTTACTTCATATACCTACAACAAATACTATGAAAAAATCACTGGATTGTTTAAAATTTGATGTATGCATGTCATAATCAACTAGGATCAAACAACAAACCGTCACAGATATTAAAAGTAATAAATTAAACAGAAAGGCAATCATAAAAAAAACCTTAAAAGTAAATTAAAAAACCATCAATATTAATCATAATTGTAAATTAAAAAAACATCAATTTAGATATATTTTTAACCTGTTTTAACAGTAACTAATCTTGTTTTTTAATATTTCTTCGATTCATGTAACTATAGCAAATACTATGAAAAAATTACTGGTTTAGTTTAATTAAAATTTGATGCATGCACGCCATAACCAACTAGGATCAATTAATTTTAAACAACAACAAAACGTCACAGACCTTAAAAGTAATAAATTAAACAAAAAGGCAAGCATAAAAAAAAACCTTAAAAGTAAATTAAAAAAACCTCAATATTAAACATAATTGTAAATTTAAAAAAACATCAATTTAAATATATTTTTAACCTGTTTTAACTGCAACTAATCTTGTTTTGTAATATTTTTATGATTCACATAACTATTACAAATACTACAAAAAATGTTAGCTAGTTTGATTAAGATTTGATGTATGCGCGTCACAATCTATAAGGATGAATTAAATTTCAAACAACAACAAACCGTCACAAACCTTAATTGCAATAAATTAAACATAAAGACAAGCATAAAAAAACCCTTAAAGGTAAATTAAAAAAACATCAATATTAAACATAATTGTAAATTAAAAAAACATCAATTTAGATATATTTTTAACCGGTTGTAACAGTAACTAATCTGGTTTTGTAATATTTCTTCGATTCAGGTAACTATTACAAATACTACGAAAAAATAATTAGTTTAGTTAGATTAAAATTTGATATATGTTCTAATACAAATAAAAAATATCGCAATAGTATTATCTCGTATAAATAATAATTAAAATTAGAAAAAAAAATATTAAATAAATTCCCTTGCGGAATATAAAGGGCTCTGGTCATAATCAACTAGGATCAATTAGTTTCAAACAATAACAAACAATCACAGACCTTAAAAGCAATAAATTAAACAGAAAGACAATCATAAAAAAACCCTTAAAAGGCAATATCAAAACCCTGAATAGAAAACACGCAGGTATTTCAAGT
Organism: Caerostris darwini; assembly: GCA_021605075.1. Taxonomy (NCBI): domain Eukaryota; kingdom Metazoa; phylum Arthropoda; class Arachnida; order Araneae; family Araneidae; genus Caerostris; species Caerostris darwini. The sequence goes on along the minus strand of BPLQ01001095.1, from coordinate 26,303 downwards.
AACAATTGCCGCTTCCTCATAACTTGTAAATCTATTTAAGGAAAGTGCGCGAGGTAAAAAAAAATAATCCAACAGACAAGTACAAGATCACGTACGCCCGTTTATTTTAGGATCTCAAGGTCTTACCGCATGCAGACATTATGGGCTTTTTTTTTTCATCTTTTCATGGTTATGCACATCGTAAATTATGGGAGAAAAAATCTTGCAGTTGTTTTCAACAAAACAAAAAGTTCAGCGTTTAGCCAATAAAAAATGTAGGACATCGAATCGTTTATTTATTTTTTTTTTTCTTTAAGGAGTGATTGTACAATTGAGGCATTGATTTAGTCTGACTTGCTTAGTATCGGATAATGCATTGAATCTTAACTATCCATAATGTATTCCAGTAACCATGTAATTTTTCTTGCATTTTTATGTACGATGTAAATAGCTCCATTATATCCGAGAAGTATATTATAATGTGAAAGCAATGAAATAATTTTTTTGATAGAATATTTATGTTGGATTTTTTTTTTTTTTTTTTTTTTTTTTTTTTAAAAAAAAAAAAAAAAAATAGTATATAATAGTATATAAATCAAAATAGCATTATATCATATAAATAATAATTAAAATAAGAAAAAAAATTACTAAATTAAGTTCCTGGTGAAATATTAGGGTCCCTGGTAACGAATGAAATTTATGACGACTGACTAATTCACCTTTCACTATTCGATATACAATGCAAAAATTACATCAAAATTGAAAAGATTTATTTTACAAATGCCCAACATTGACGCTTAAGTCATTAGTTTGACCATGTCCTCATACCGACCAACTGCATTAAAATTATTTAAATGTTCAAAAGTTATAGGCCGACTAGTGTCACACAAAACACAGTTTGGGGAATCCACCACCTTCCATTTTATAGAGGTGGTCATGTAAATAGTCATGACCAGTCAAACATCTAAATAGAGCCACCGCTGTCTTTCTTGGAAAATTGGGGATAGTTCTCTCTTCCGCCACAGTTTTCCCTCTCTTATCTAGTACAGCGCGTTGAACTATGTCTTGTTCAAGAATTTTCTTAACAAACAATTTAGTCGTATGGAATGAAAACGGCTGATCAATACGTTTCTCTATCAAAGTTCCTTTCTTAGCCAGTATATCAGCTGACCCATAATTCCAGTGGGCTGGAATCCGTTAGAAAGAAATTCTTTGTGCCAGTGTAACTTGCAAAGATAATTTTTTTCTAATTTTCTTTCCAAGTTACATAAATTAAGTTTTCATTCTACAGAAAAATTTCGATGTTTTTATAAGCTGTATATTTTCCCAAGAAGTATGGATAAATCAAATAATCGTATCATAATAGCTTTGTTACAGAAATAGCAGATCTACCGCGAAATTATATGAAGTCCATTCCCAACAACCGCCTTTAAATCGCGAGAAACACTACTTCCACAATGCCCATAATATGTAGGATGATACAACGGCTATGGGACAAACTTTGAGGGGTGGTACAATTTTTTTTTTTTTTTTTTTTTTTTTTTTTCTTGTACAAGAATGTAAGGTGAAAGTGACGCGTTAAGGCATGAACGCAAAAATAGAAACATGGAAAATATTGTTTATTTATAACATTATAAATATTGTATTTATATAAATATTATCATTGCAAGTGTTTCTTTGATTCAATGTTTACAATAAATGCTCCGAATTTCGCCCGCAAACAGTTATACATGCTTGGCGGTATCGAAGGAGTGATTGACAAACTGTTTCAAAAATAGCAGGTATTTCATGCACGCTTGCAGCAGCAATGAATGATCAAGTAGTAAGATCATCAATTGAGTCAACGTCTCGTAAATGAAAACGCAGTTTCAAACATATATGAAGAATGAAATAAAGCAGGGGTCCCCAAACTACGGCCAGCGACAGAAAATAGCTTATTGTTGCTGTAATAAGTTGGGTAAGAAAACACAGAATGACAATAACTCGGTTTTATTGACTTGCTAGGCAAAGCTTAATGACAAGCATAATAAGTAGAAAATTTAACTTAAGCATAACAATTAACAAATAATTGAAAGGAATCCCACTAACATTATAAACTAGTGAACATCCCGCGGTTATCCCCGCTAGTTATGTTGGGGTAAAGAGTATCACATATGTATATATGTCGATGTTTGGAATGTGTATATTCTGAATCAAACATATAATTTTTATCCCGAAACTCCCTCAGGAACGGAAACGCTAAATTAACGCGAATGAAACTGTGGGGTATCCATTTGTGAAAAAATACTAATGAGATTACTGTAATTGTGATTTTTCACTGACAATAGTATGTAGTTGTGGGTCAATTTTACTTGTACCAATTATTAAAAGAGATTTAAGATGCTCATCGGTTAACTTAGATCTGTAAACATTCTTTGTGTTCTTCATTTTGGAGAATGTTTTCTCACACAAGTAAGTAGTACCAAAAACAGAAAACAGCCCACTAGCAAATTTGTGTAAATTATCAAATTGCCTCAGTGGAAGACTCTTACCAGCGAATTTAGCAAGCGTATGCTCGTTCAGAGCGAGTACTCGGCGACTAGTCTAGAAATTATAGATAATAGCAGAAAAGTTAAAACTGTTTTGGAACTTACTGAAGTAAACAGTATGGCCCTAAGGCTGGAAAGTTTGGAGACCCCTGAAATAAAGTTTGTATCGGAATTGCTAGACAGACAGATATCTATCCGCGCAATGTAAATGCCTGTTGCGATATATTTGTTAAAGTGTGTTTGTCTCAAGGCATCTCTTTTTATTATACAGTCCTGCACAAAAAATTTATGTTTCAGTAGTCCATGGTTCAGCTTTGTCCCAACCATTGAATCACCACGTATATTAATATTACAAAATTAATTGGATAAAAAAAAAAGTCAGTTTTTACTTTTGAAATGATGCTCACAAGATTGATTGTGTTTCGGCTATAAAAATTTTATAATCTCGACATTCGATTTCAATTGTTGTAAATCAGACTTATCCTTTTTTTAGCTCGCTTATTATTATAACTGTTGACTTTTAAATCACAAAAATGACAATAAGCCTTTGCTTTATTTCTTAATGAATCCTAGTATTATAACGTATATTACCTGCATTTCATTTTATAATATTAAGCTTAAAAAAATTAGGTTTAAATAATATTCCTATTCTTGGGCGTAGGCTGACAATCCTACCACGTAAAAATAAAATATATCTTGTCTCGAAATCCGTCAGTAAGCAGATGACCTCACTATGGGGCTATTGCGTCAATGAAGAAGATTCTTATTCACGTATTTCTATAGGGTATTCAAAGTTATCAACACCGATCTACTCTTCAATATAGAGAGTTTAACTCGTCAAAAAATAACGATTGAATTGCAGTTAAACTGAATGAATTTTGGGCATCAATTTTTTTGTTATTTGTATGCTGATCAGCAAAATGAAATTGATTAAATATGTTAGGGTATAAGAAAACAAGCAACCCCATGCGTTTTGCAATTTTACTCCTATTGCTTCTGCCTTGCAGAAACTATAGACATCAATTATTGATGAATATGTCATTTTAAGCAAATTATTTGACGTCTGTAGCTATTTTCAGGATCTTACTCCCCTCTCAGTTTCATATTTTCATGAATACATAACTATTTCGAGTTAATCGAATTATTCATACAATGATATTTTATATTTTTCCATCTACACCTAACAATATCATATCTATGCGATTAGATATTAACCATTTTGTAATACATTAAAGTATAAGAAAACAAGCAACCACATGCAATTTTACTTCTATTGCTTCTACCATGTGGAAACCATAGACATCATTCATTGATGAATATGTCATTTTAAGCAAATTGTCTAACGTCCGTAACTATTTGCAGGATCTTACTTTCAGCTTCATAACTATTTTCATGATTGCATTTCTATTTCAAGTTAATAGAATTAATCATACAACGATGCTTTATATTTTCCATTGACACCCAATAATATTATATTTATGCGGCTACAAAATAACCATTTTTTAATAAATTAAAGTAAAAGAAAACAAGCAACCCCATGCGTTTTGCAATTTTACCCCTATTGCTTCTACCATGTGAAAACCATAAACATTATTTATTGATGTGCATATCACTTAAAACCAATTGTCTAACATCCATAACTATTTTCAGGATCTTTCTCATCTTTCAGCTTCATAACTATTTTCATGATTGCATAACTATTTCAAGTTAATCGAATAAATCATACAATGATGTTTATATTTTTCCATCGACACCTAACAATATTATATATTAACGGCTAGATATTAACCACTTTGGCAAACATTGATCCCGGACTGTTATTTTTTTCTTTTAATTTATACTTTGGCTTATATTTTACACATAAAATAAAAGCTTACTCAATAAATTTATCAATATACTAAATAATTTTGATTAGTTAACATTGAATGAGTTGAATACATATAAAAAAAAATTAAATTATCATATCATCTCAGCAACGTTTGTATCGATTTACATAGAAAAATAATGAGACGAAGACACAATAATTACAGTGATAAAGTGATGTATAGATGTTTTATATACAATCTTATTATCGATATGTCATAGCTTATCTAATTATAATGCACGATATATCACAACGTATAGATCTATTACTTAGAATTCGAGAACATTCATTATGAGATTATCTAGAACTTAAGGTTGCAAATATTTTATTCAACAAGGTTTTAAAAAACCATTAGTAATGGTTAATTTGATTAGGTATCTGAATATATATTAAGCTTTTAAATTTCATTTTTCAAACCACAATCAGTTATATCTTTATTGCTAATTTATTATTCATGAGGTAGCTATCAAATAATAGATCAATCTATACGTTTAACAAAAAAAAATATCTCCAACGATGTTTTTAGAAGACATTTATATAAATATCATTCTAAAAATGACAAAGGATTAGTCATTTCCAAAAATAAATATAATCTATCTCAAAATCGACAGACAATTGTTTGAATCAGAAAAGTTCACGTTGTTCACAAAGATTTACATATAAATCTAAGAATATTTTTTTTTCAAGTACTTACATAAATGAAACTTTTTATTTTTCATTTTCGCATAAAATAATACTTATGAACGTTTCACTAAATGATTACAAGGATATATTTATATATTATTAAATATTATATGTCTAGGAAAATAAAATTTCATGATTTTATAGAAATATTTTTTTTTAATTCAACCTTCTTTTACTTAATGATAAAAAGTATGATTTAAAAGAAAAAATCAAAAAATTACTTTTTTTTGTAATCTTAAAGTCAAATGTAGTAGTTAAATAATGATAGTTAATTTTACTATAAGAAATAAAAAATAATTTTAAATTTGCGCTTCAAGTCTATTATTTTCTTATAAATGAACGAAATTTGGTAGTCAAAAATAGAGATTAAAATTTCAAATAGTTTATAATTAGAAGCAAAACGCCACATTAATCAATTTAATGATCATTTCGACACTTACTTTTGTAATATTTTTCAAAAAAACACAAGATGTTACAATTTACAAAAAAAATTTCTAAAAGGAATTAGTATAAAATTATAATTTTAACTAATTTTTAAATGAAATGATAATTTTAACAAATTTTTAAATGAAATGGTAATTTTAACAAATTTTTAAATTAAATGATAATTTTGACAAATTTTTAAATTAAATGATAATTTTTAAAGGAAATGATAATTTTGACTAATTTTTAAATAAAAGGATAATTTTGACTAATTTTTAAATTAAATGATAATTTTGACTAATTTTTAAATGAAATTATAATTTTGACTAATTTTTAAATTATAGTATAATTTTGACTAATTTTTAAATTATAGTATAATTTTGACTAATTTTTAAATAAAAGTATAATTTTTATTTTTTAAATAAAAGGATGATTTTGACTAATTTTTAAATTAAAGTATAATTGTAATTCATTTTAAATAAAATGATAATTGTAATTCATTTTAAATAAAATGATAATTGTAATTCATTTTAAATAAAATGATAATTGTAATTCATTTTAAATAAAATGATAATTGTAATTAATTTTATATAAAATAACTGTAATTAATTTTATATAAAATAACTGTAATTAATTTTAAATAAAATGATAATTGTAATTAATTTTATATAAAATGACGATTTAAAATAATTTTTAAATAAAATGATAATTGTAATTCATTTTATATAAAATGAAAAATTTAACTAATTATAAATAAAATGATAATTGATTAAATTATGTCAATTTTCTTCTAGGTAAATGATTTACTATACCTACTGAGAAATCTTTTCTAGACTAATAGCATAGTTACGAAAATTTAAAATTATTTGTTGTGCAATATTTTAAAGCCTGCCTTTTTGATGTTTAGATGTAATCTAGTTAATGTATTGTTTTAAGTTTTTTTTAAAAAAAAACAGGTTCAAAAATTAGCGTCTATTTCAGAAATATGCTTTGGGCAAAGTTTATTTTTTTACTTTCTAAATACATACTTGAAATAAAACTATTTTAAACTAAAAAGTATGCAAAGTTTTTATTCCTTTTTTTCAAATTGAATCCATTTTTTTGCCTTTCTGATAAGAATTAAGTTGAATGGTAAGTTTTATATTCATAATACGTGTTAACAATAGAAAAAGATATTTATGAAAGTCATTTAAAAAAAGATATACATAAATACATTAATAACGATTTGTTTAAAATAGCATTCACTAAATAGTTATGTATAAAACGTACCTTGAAAAAGTTTGTTTTGCTTACGTTTTGGATGCGCATAGTTCAGGGGTCGGCAACCTGCGGCTCGCGAGCCACATGCGGCTCTTTGGATGTGAAGCTGCGGCTCTTTAGTTCCATACGCAAATATTATTTATTTTATCAAAAGAAAAAAAACATTTAAAAATCGTTCTGAATCGATTAACGAGGATTAGGCATCGATTCTATCTCTCTGTCTTTTTGTCAGGTATATGTCTTCCCAAGGTCCAAAAGAAGAACTTCTAGGATTGCTACCGCTCTCGGAACAAACTAGAGAGGAAGATATAGCGAATGCTGTGTAAAAATGCCTTGAAAACAATAAGATCGATTTAAATAAAATCGTTTCAATAGTTACTGATGGAGCCAGAAGTATGACAGGAAAAATAAAGGGGCAACAACTATTCTTCAGAGCAAAATAAACTGCGAAATTCTTATGTTTCACTGTATAATACACCAAGAAGCGCTTTGTGCCCAAACCTTTCCGGCCAAAATAGTTGAGGTCATGAATTTGGTAATCAAGATTGTTAACAGCATCTTGTCAAAAACACTCGTCAGTTTAAAGAATTCTTAAACGAAACGGAGACTCCGTATTCCGACCTCCTTCTTCACAATAAAGTGCGATGGCTTTCCAAAGGCAAGGTGTTGAAACGTTTTGCTTTGTGCTTGAATGAAATAAATACATTCCTAAATGAAAAAAGCATTAATCATCCTGAATTAGAGAACGACAAATGGTTGCAAAAATGTTACTTTATGGTGAATATCACAGCGAAATTAAATGAGCTGAATCTAAAACTGCAAGGAAAGGGAACCCAGCCTATGTTTTGACACAGGAATTGTTTTGTTTTGAAGAAAAATTAATTCTTTTTGCTGAAGATATTCAGTGCGGTAAATTACACTCATGTCCATAAATTAAGGATAATTCAGAATCACACAGAAATTGAACTCTAAAATAAAAATTTCACCTGTAGAATTATCACACACATCTTGAAGAAGAATATGCAAATTACAGGAAACCACCAGATGGCGCGGATAGTGCGTCACAATGACGAGAGTGTAAGAGAGGGGTATATAAGGAATGGTGGCAAAGAAGTAAAATTGTTCACAAGAGCTTTAAAAGCCTTTCAGTGCAATAACCGCATAGTTATGGCACAAAGGAAGCATTTGGATGATTTTTTAAGTGGTAGAGTTATCGGTCGACTGGAATGTGGACGTACCCAGCTGGAATTATCCGAGGAACTTAGAATCGACCAGAGTGTCATCTCCAGGCTTTGGCAACGATTCCAAGATGATGGTAATGTGAGTAGATGTTACAGCACAGGTCGCCCTCGAGTTACAACTCCGAATGAGGACCGGTATTTAGCAGTTACTGCCAAAAGAAACAGACGGAGCACAGCATCAGACCTGTCTCATCAGCTCTCTTCAGCTACCGGTACGACAGTTTCAAGGCAGACCGTGTACAGACGCTTAGGGCACATTGGTCTATATGCTCGTAGGCCTGTCAGATGTGTTCCACTTACCGCAACTCACTGTCGCCTGCGATTAACCTGGAGTAGAGAGCATGCATTGTGGACACCGCAACAGTGGTCTGGTGTGATGTTTTCCGACGAGTTCAGGTTTAGTTTGCAGTCTGATTCTCGCCGGACTTTCATATGGAGAGCGCCAGGTACCCGTTACCACCAAGAGAACACCATTGAACGACACCGTTACGGTGGTGCTGGATGGCTCGTTTGGGGAGGAATTGTTCTTGGTTCCAGAACTGACCTGCATGTTCAGAGTGTAACGATGACAGGCCACATCTGTCGGGATGTCATTCTGGAACAACATGTACGTTTGTTTCGGGGCGCCATGGGTGCTGAATTTCTGCTTATGGATGACAACGCCCGTCCTCGCCGTGCTAACATTGTAGACGAATGCCTTCAATTGGAGGATGGATGCCCGTGTGGATTGGCCAGCATACTCACCGGACTTGAATCCAATAGAGCATGTGTGGGATATGCTTGGCCGACGAATTGCAGCCCGTCAACCCCCTCCCACCTGTCAACCGGAACTTCGGAGGGCATTGCTTGATGAGTGGTGTAATATTCGCCAAGATCAGATTGATAATTTGATACTCAGCATGCCTAGGCGTTGTAAGGCCTGTATTGCATCGTCCGGGAGAAATACTCCATATTAACCATCATACTAACCATGTTATACTGTTTTTTGTAAATAGGTTCTTTTTTGAAATTTGCTCCAGGGAGTAAAAATCGCAATTTTTATTAATTATGTCAAACATATAGCATCTTTTTTGCTCTTTACGTTTTGTTTAATAAATAGACTTTACAAGTAAGTCAAATTTGTTTTGCTTCTGTCTCTTTCTTTGCCTGAACTTCATTATCCTTAATTTATGGACATGAGTGTACTAAAGCAATAAGCAATATCGCGATAAAACCAGTGCAACTGTTGACATGAGGTACTTCAGCACAGTTATAAAAAAAATAAAAGATGAGTTTGCCGACAGATTTGAACAATTCAAAACCACTCTAGCATTCATAGTAAATCCTCTCAACACAAATAGTAACGAAATCCACATTGAGCCATTTGGAATTGTTACTGGATCTCTAGAAATGCAATTGATCTATTTAAAAAGTTAAAGCTTTGTGGAGTGGAAAATGTACAGAGTTGAAAAGCAAGTTGGAAGAGCTGGAGGTCGAGAAATGTATATACATAACGCAACAAAAGTGGACAGCTTTAAAAGAAATGCCGCGAGTTGAGGCACTTATATTCGACGCATGGAATAGTCTTCCAGATTGCTACAGTGAGGTGAAGAAGTTGGCATTTGGAGTGCTGACTATCTTCGGATCGACATATTCGTGCGAACATTTTAATTATATTCTCTTGCATGAATATAATTAAAAGTAAAGTAAGAAGAATGAAAATTTAGAGTCGTGTTTGAAACTTAAAATAACAAGTTATGAGCCAAATTTATCCAAACATTCTAAAACCATGCAAAGCCAACGCTCCCATTGAATTTGTTTCCTCAAATGTATGTTATTGTTTTTTTATTTTAAGTACAAGTTACATTGTTTAGTAAAGTTTAAATTTTCTACTTGAATAACCATGCAAAGCGATCACTCCCATTGAATTTGTTTGCTATTGAAGTATAAGTTTGTGTTGTAAGTAAATGTTTAATTGTTTTAATTTTTTACTTAATTAATAAGTAATTATCTAATAATGCTATATATTTATATTATCTAATTTGTTGTGAAAATCACTACTTATATATATGAATAAATAGATTAGTTTTTATCAAAAAACTTCATTTATATGAGTACTATTTATTGTTGGCAAGAAAATATTTTGCGGCTCCTTAAACACTTTGAAATTTTGTAAATTGTAATTTTGGGCTCTTCCGACTCAAAAGGTTGCCGACCCCTGGCATAGTTGGTGCAAGACTATTCTGAACACAAATAGATTCTTAAAATAGAGTTTTTCACTTTTTATTCGCAATAAATCTGATAAAAGGAGACCTCCATTTATAATGCGTTGATTAATAATCAAAAACATATGTATACAATTTGCATACGATATCTTTTGTATTTAATAAATTAATATATACAGTTATTAAAATATGCATTACGTTTAATATATTTAGTGAATGCAGATTGTATTCATACAATGCCGATTTACAATTAAAAAGACGTTTTTTTTATTTATTTAATAAAACGCACTTTTCTTGGAAACAGTTATCAGAAGTTTAAAAATTATTTGACCTCAAAATTTTAAACTAAATATATCAAAATAATTATAAATGCTTATTTAAATAGTTGAATAAAAACTTAAAACGAATAAAAATTCTGGAGGCATAAAAGTTATTCGTACATGTGAAAAATGCTAATTACTTTAGAACAATTGTTAAATTGCATTAACTAAAGTGAATTTAAATGGTAGGTCTCTTTTGTATCATTCTTCACCAATGCAAATGATTTCAAAACTTTAACACCTATATTAGGACATTTATTCATAGGATACCCTATTAATAATATTCTCGAACTATCGATTTCAGATATTTCAGACAATAGGCTATTAAGTTGACAAGGATTCATCAAAATTAATTAAATAATTTAGAAAAAATGGTCTACAGATTATTTGAACAGCTTACAACAAAGAAGTAAATGGTTATTTGAGAAGAATGTCGAACAAGGCTAGCCTCATGTTAATTAAAGAAGATAAGTGTTCATATGATACATGTTCATGTGAATTATTGGTCATAATCGTGATGTAATGCTTAGAAATGATGGGAAAATAACAGTTGTTACAGTTAAAACACCATGTGGACTTTTTAAAACGTAGCATTTCAAATATGAGTGTTTTACGAATTAATAGTACTATAATGTAAAATTATTATATTTGTTTATAGTATTATTTAAGTATTTTTTTGTGAATTGCATTGCAAATTGCATGTATTTGTATTGTTGAATAATATAAATATCCATTATTTTAGAATGTAAGCAACATTAATTGTAGAAACTTCAATTATTTGACTATTTGTGTATTTATTCGCCATATTCTATTTGTATGCTAGCATTTTTAATTAAATGCTTTTTCAAAACAAGGCGGTATGTTGACACCAGATATGTTTTTGACGAATTTTTCCTTGTCAGTTCGATTGTTTGTGCTTAGTTTCCGGACGTCTTGTCGAAAGGCGTCAAACTTAATTCTTTTAAATAAAGCTTTGTTATTGTTAAATTGGAAATGTTTTTGTTAATACTGTCTACTTATAATCGACTACTAGACATTTATCGCATTTCAAAATGTATAATAATAATATATGTAGACAACTTTTCTAACAGGAAATTATGAAAATAAGCGATAATTCGCCAAATATGATAAAAGATCTGATATAGTAAAAATGGACAAAGATTCCCACAATGTGCAATTTTTTAAGTTCTCATGTACACATTTGGGCACACTGTCCTAAAAACATTAATTGAATAAATGTTTATTTAACTTTTCCAGCTGTATTGTTAAAAATACAAATAATAAAAATTATAGTACTTTCCGCCAATTTAATATAATTCAACTAATTTTCCATCTAACTGTATCATTCGAAATTCTGGTATACAACTGCAGAAATATTTAAGATGTTTCATGACAAATTAATGAACAGATTCTAAATTCATTCAACAAAGAAATATCATAGCCGATAACCAAGTCATTCTATATTTATACAGGAGTTCGAATTGTGGGGTTTTTTCCGCCTTTGGAAAAAACTCATTCATTTCTTTGATAAATGAATAGAATCTATATTCATAATGCTCTGACATACTAGTGGAAGATTTCGACACATTCAATAATGCATACTTGGAGCAATTTCTTCTAATAATCTTATTGGAAACCATTTTCCACACTAATATAAGATGACTACTTAAATATTTCAATATCTGATAAAGTCATAACTTGTTCATTTTCAAACCTACGAGAATGGCACTAGGGAAGTTCGTAACTGAATAACTTTACGGCCTACATATATGCTGTGTCCATTTCCGCCATAGGCACAAAACATTTTGGGTTTCATCTGTTAGGTTTCCAAGCCTAACAAACTAAACAAAACCCAAAACGTTTTCAAACATTCTTTATGTTCCAAAATGTTCCTTAGCTTGGCAACTAAACGAGCTATCAAATATGTCACTCTGACTAACATTCGAAACTTTCTTTAACTTTTTAACATTATTATTAATTAAGTATATCGTATTCGTCAGTCCTGACATATAGCCAAGAATTACTACAGTTTTCCACTTGAAAATTCATGTATTGTTAAGAAAGAACCTAGGAAATTACCACACAATGTTTAGTAATTTGCTACAGCCGTTATCAAGTCTGATCTTCTGTTAATCCATCACTATTAAATGGTAATAGTTTTCAAAGTGAGTATATGAGCGCAGGCCATCAGCAGGAACTGAACTCGTTTGGTATTCAGGGATATCATCATTGTAGAATGGATTAGATTTGTTTCCCGATTAATTTTTGTGTGTGTCTTGTTTTGGATTCAATCAATCTCTATCTCGTTGAGTATTTTCAGCTTCAGTCCGTATGGACTATCACTTAGTGATTCTGAGCATGCGCATGCAACTCAAGGTATAAAGCAGCAAGGATTGGTTTAGATCTAATTCTTAGTTAATTTAACAAAATTTCAATTGTGTTGTGAATTTATGAATCAATTTGCACACTTACTCCCTACGCTTTAGACTAAGCTTTAGATACATACCTGTATAACATATGTTGTTGATCATAACAATTGAAAAACAAATTTAAAAAATTCACGAATTTCAATTTATCATGCATACACATACTTTGTCACTTATTTCAACAATAGAATTTGAATATATCGTAATCTGAAGATGTCTTCATAAACATAATTAGTACCTGAACAATATCTTTAAAAAATTTAAAAAATAATGGCTTCCGCTGCTTAAATACCAATATTATTTCTCAAAATTCAATGTAAACATCTGTTATTTCACTACAAAAATTCTCACTTACTTTTGGTATGACATAAATATTTAATTCGCATAGCAAATCTGACACTTAAGCCATATTTTTTAATGTCTAGACTCTTAAAAAGAAATAAGTATTTTCTGTAGCTATCAATTTGGTTTAACACATACAATTTATTTAAGCCATTTTGTTTATTTTTGAAATTTCATTATATTATGGAATTGGAAAAAATAATTCATTGTGATTTTTTTTATCCACCTTCTGTCAATCAAATTAATGACAAAAACAAGATATTTCACAAAAATATCGCGACGCAAATATTTCCTTTCTCAATTTAACTTTCAATCTCTGATAGAACTAACACCATAGAAATCTATGTGCACATGTTGTCTACTCTATAGAAATCTATGTTGAGCATAACTGGTATTTAGCTAAGCCATGAACTATTCAATACTAAATACTAAACTCCTAACTTGATATTAGCAAATCATAAGTTTTAGCTACACATAATTCACGCAAATTTTAAATCACGCATGATTAAAATTTTGTAAAAAATTAGTTTTTATTTTAAATAAAATTTTAAAAAAGAAAGTTTAATTGTACATGATAAATCTATTTTAAAAAATAACTTATACTCTTTTCTTCCTACTCAACTTTTGTGGGCGTCACGGAGCTCATACCCAAATAACATTCTGTTCCAACCTGATAATAAAATATTTTATTGGCATTTTATTGATTTAAGAAATGTTTTCGTATTTCGTTCAACTTTTACTATGACTAAGTCAACAAAGAGTATAAATAGTAATTACTAATTTACTAAACAACTAAAAGTATAATTAATAATTACTAATTTACTAAACAACTAAGAGTATAATTAGTAATTACTAATTTACTAAACAACTAAGAGTATAAATAGTAATTACTAATTTACTAAACAACTAAGAGTATAATTACTAATTTATTAAACTACGAAGAGTATAATCAGTAATAACTAATTTATTAAACAACTAAGAGTATAATCAGTAATAACTAATTTATTAAATAACTAAGAGTATGAATAGTAAATTGTCTCGATTTATCATTTTCTTAAATTTTATTCTGAAATTTGTAATTGTTCACAAATATATATGGATCTAAATGTAGGATTTTTTTATTTTTTATGTTTATTCAGCGAAAACCATCAAATTTATTAAGTTCATTTTTAAAAACAGAACATATTTGTTAAATTCCAAAATAAACAAATACTATTTTCTGCAAACAAATATTGCATTTCGGCAGTGTCTTTTTAGCAACAAGAGTTCACAATGTTAGGATAAGATATAAACAAGTAAAATAAACATACATAGGGACCCTTCATCTAGGTTAGTGCTTTATTGATAAAATATTTCACTTTCTGATTTAGAATAGATTACAGCAAATTGAAAAAAAATGCCAATTTTAACAATGACTATTATCAAGTAAAATATATTTAACAAATATAATAACAATATTGGATTTTTTATTTTTAATGTTTATCCAGTGAAAACCACCAAATTTATTAATTTCACTTTTAAAAACAACATATTTTTAATACGTTTTTATTAGTTTCAACCTGTATGTAAGTTTGTTTGTTTGTTTGTTTGTTTGTAACTTTGGGCTCGATTTTGCCCTACTTTAAGCGATCAGATTTAATTTAATCGTTGTAGACTTATCAAAATATTTTATTATCGTCGGTCCTTGATAAGTTTACTATCTTCTCATGATGAGGATCACCAGGATTAGTGATTTTATTTTAACTTATGAAGAGCAATTTAACCCATGTAGAATGAAAGTACCCAAGACATTCAAACCTACGTGGGACAGTGGCACAACGGATATCGCGCCTGACTACGGATCAGGAGGTTCCCTGTTCAAATCCTGGCTGGCTCGACATATTCGCATTTAGCCTTTGTTTTACTCACAATTACATTATTGTAAGATCTATAGTTCCAGCCCTCCGTACCGGGACCTCATTTAAATATTATAGTTTAAAAACACGCTTTTAGAGTTAATCAAACTAAAAAGTAAAAAATAATTGTTAACATAAAAATAAAATTACTGACGAGAAAATTAATGTCACTGCTCTAAAAGCGTGGGGTGCTTTGTGTTTTTAATCTAACTCTGCATTTCGGAATGAAACTAGCGAAAAATTATAACTATTGATAACGAGCATCCCCCGCTTTTAGAACAGTGACATTAATTTTCTCGTTCTCTCTATCATTAATTAACTCTAAAAGCGTGTTTTTTAGTTTTTTTTAAACTATAATTTATTGATATTACAAACTAAATAAACATTATTTTCTGCAAACAAATATTTCATTTTGGCAGTGTATTTATAGTAACAAGAGTTCGCGGTGTTAGAATAAGATATAAACAAGTAAAATAAACCTACATAGGGACGCTTGATCCAGATTAGTGCTTTATTTATAAAATATTTCACGTTCTGATTTAGAATAGATTACAGAAAATTGAAAAAAAACTCGCCAATTTTAACAATGGCTATTATAAAATAAAATTTATTTGTTTAGCTAATGCTCTTTATATAACCATAAAATCTGAACGGTTTTCTGTTTCGAAATAAATTAAGTAAACAAAAAAAAAATAAATAATTTATGATTTTCAATTTATTATGTGCAAACATATTTTATGAGATATTTCAACAACAGGACTTGAATACATAATGTTAAATAATGATTAAATTAAGTTTCATAAACATAACTAATCCATAGAATCTATTTTGAGACAATATTCCGTTATCATTCTAGAACCATAAAATGCAGATGGCGTGAATTGACATTGGCAAACTGTCAAACTTAGCCACATATATTTCATATCAGATTTAAAATTTACATACTTAAAAGCACGTTGCTTTTAAATAAAAAAATTGAAATAGATTAATGTACTTTTCAAAGTATAACTGATCCTTAGACACTATTATGAAAAAATGAATTGATAATCTGTTTTCATATTAGAACCAGACAATTCAAAATAAAATGTAAGAGTACGTGACTTGATATTGGCGAATAGTCAGTAACACATATTTCATGTAAATTTTAAAACACACGTGAATAATAGTACTACTGTGTCCAAAAAGTAAGTTCAATTTTCAACTTAAAATTCCCGGAGCTTATGAAATTACATTTTGTGTGAAATTTGACGTCAAAATATTCATTAGTGCTTGAGTTACGCTTGGCTTTGTGAGACACAAAACCTGATGTCGGCGATTTTTGAAATGTCTGAATTAATTGAGCAAAGAACTGGCATTAAATTTTGTTTGCGGAAACGTATAGAATGTTGCAGAAGGCATTCGGTGAGCATTCCTATATTGTAAATAAATGTTTAGAAATGGTATAAACAGTTCAAAGAAGGCAGAGAACGCGTTGAAAACGAAAAGCCCTCTGGTCGACCATCACCCTCAACCGACGAAGCTCACATCCAAAAAATTAAAGATTTAGTGCTTGCAAAAGACTTTGCTGCTGATGTTGGAATTTCAAAAGGATCGGTGAATTCCATTTTGGGCCTCAAACGTGTCAAATACTGTACCGAAAACACTGAATGCGCCAGCTCACACTGCATTGATTCTTTGTGACTTTTTCGCCAAACATGAAACCCATCTCGTTCCACAACCACCGTATCTACACCGTGCGACTTCTGGCTATTCCCTAAACTCAAAAAACCAGTCCGGGGACAACGTTTTGAGTCAATTGACGAGATTCAAGCTTTGAAGACCATTCCTGCCGTTGACTTTTTAGCATGCATTGAGGATTGAAAAATAAGTTGGCATATGTGCATTGTGTCCGGAGGGGATTACTTTGAAGGCGATGAAATAAATTTGGAAAAATAAATAAAGAGTTTTTGAAAAACAAATAATTGGTCTTACTTTTGGGGCACAGTAGTACCATTTCTAAATAAAAGGTTTTAGAAATGAAACTTTCCTGTGTGCTCCAGGATACGAATCTGTTTTTAATAATAATCCTTTAATTTATGCTCACAAATTTTCTTGGCGCCACAGACTTCATACTTAACATCGTGTTCATACATATTAAAAACTCATGATTTATGATAATGACCTCAGTTTATACGCTTCATAAAATAGCATCCGTACTATTTTGATGCAATTAAAATCTCTGTTAGATAAATACTGTAAATCTTATTCAAATAAAATAAAATAACTATTAAAATAGCGATTCATTTGCAAATGAAATAACTATTCATATTTTTACTACCTTTTATGCTACCTAACTATGAAAGATGGATACACCCAACTAAATTTTTTAAACTAACTAGATAGTGTTATCCCGTAGATTATTTTAAAATAAAAAAATATTACCATGAATAATTATTGCCAAATTAAAAATCTTCACCAATTAACACTATTTTTAAAAAATAGTTTTTATATGCAGTTAATTTTGTCTTCTTTCTTATATAAGTACGATTATGGGAATAAAATCTATCAAAATTACTGAGCTTAAAATTATAATTTATTTTTTTATCAATTATATAATTATAATTTAAATTATACATTTAATATTTATAATTAATTTAATTAATTGTTAATTTAATATTTAATTCAATAATTTTTATTTAATGCATTTGGTTTTAATACCAAACACACCTAAAAATTTATACACCTATTTCAGAGAAATATTTAATGTATACTTTTTTTCATGATTTTCAAATCACTTCAGTTCTATAGGATCCTATAGGAAAATTTTGCATTTTAAAATTTTATTTAAGTCAAACTCGAACTGCATATTTTACTATAAGAAACCATCTCGAGTTATTTGTTCAAGAAAATAATATTGACTCGAATAATTCTAATTGGATATGGGATATGAATATTTGCCCAAGCATTAAAAAAATTTTAATGTTATATCGGCAATTTTTTAAAGTTTTATTTTACTAAGAAAGGTAAATTAAAAAAAAAAATCATCAAATCCATCATATTGTTATACATTACATTTTACTTATTAATAATGGAGAAAAAGTACATTTTAATTCATTTTTTTTCGTTATATTTTTAATTAAAATTTAACATCCATTCGAAATTCATCAGTATTATAATTTTAATTTAAAAAAAAATTTTTTTTTAATATTCTATAAAAATACATAATAAAAAGTTACAAAAAATAACTAAAATATTAACAAATATTTTTTAAAATTATTTTATAACAAATACATAATAAAAAGTTATATCTTAGTTACATACATTATTTATTTGAATAATTTATTCAAATAATTATTTTAATTTATAAAATTACTAAATTTTCTTTATTTTTTTTGTTGTAAAATTATTTTAAAATTGCTATATGGCAATTATTTTAAAAATGCTTAAAGAATAAAATATTTTAGAACGAAAATATGAATACTTTTGTATCCTTAAAAATGCAGTCAAAATTCTCTTTTTTTTTTATTGTTTAACCTTTACCCAATAAATGTCAAAGAATTTTGACATTCTTTGAAAAATTACACAGTCGTCCCAAAATCTCATTTTAAATTTTGCATAATTTTTTTCCCAATAGTAATTTAATAAGATGCAAAAATTTCCCCAAAAAGTCGTAAACTATATTTAGACTAACGGAACTCTCAATCGAACCGGATCTAACCAGTTTAAAGGTAAAAAAATCAAAAAGTTAAGCGAACAAATTTATTCAAAGATGTGATTCGTCCTTTCTTTATGCAAAGATAAAGAAAAATTCCTTTTATTCCTGCTATTGTTGGCTGAAATACCAGCGTGACAGGAATACGAAATATGAATTAAACATCAATACAAACCACCGACTTTGAAGGTTAAATTTGTATTTTCCTTTAAAAAGCAGAAGCAATAAGATATCAACTCCTTTTTTGTAACTCATTTTTATGACAAACATAACAGACTACAAAAAAACGGATAATTTTTGTGCTCTCTACCGTATCAAATGAAGACTTTTGTAATTCTTTTTAGCGTTTTGGAATAAAATTGTTCTTAGACGCTATCAGATGATAGTTAATGACAACAGATTACAGTATTAGCATCAGTATCAATAATACATCAAACATTGTAACAAGGTATTATTTAAATTGAATATTAACTTAAAAGAACAATTTGGATAAATAGCCTAGTTAAGAAAATATATGTGATACCAGGTCGCGAAAAGTCTATATTTAGGTTGTTGACTATTAATTTTCTATAACCACGACTAAAATAGTTCTCTAAAAAAGGAAATGCACGTTATTTAAACTCTAATTTTAAAGTCATAACGGTACAGAGAATATATTATTCACACTTTAATGATATCTAACTATAGATTTAAAAGGTAAGGTCTAAACGTTTTGGACTGTTTACAAAGTTTAAATGTTTTTTTTTGTTCATAATCGTTAGCATATTTCTTCACGGTTCAAAATCAACAAATCCATTATGACAAACTACCTATTATCTTGTGTTATTTTTAAAATCGTAATTGTATAGATAATATCTATTATTTATTTTTAACCCGGAACTACTTTTAAAATAGTAACGGTAAACTATTTATACTTCGATTAAATCTAACTTGATGTTTAATAATAAAAATAAGTTCTAACTATATATATTCTTATGAGTTATGAACCATTATTCTTCAATTTATGCATGTATTCTCAAAGTTGACTTTTTAATTATTGTATACATTATCATAGATTATTTTTTAAAAGTTCAATAATATAAAAAAATTTATTTATATTTCAACCTTGAATAAATTATTTAAGCTATTTAAAATTTTCTAATAGTTAGTGTAGAAATTTTTTGAAATTTA
Source organism: Caerostris darwini (assembly GCA_021605075.1). Taxonomy (NCBI): domain Eukaryota; kingdom Metazoa; phylum Arthropoda; class Arachnida; order Araneae; family Araneidae; genus Caerostris; species Caerostris darwini. The sequence continues at coordinate 6,276 of BPLQ01001095.1, read as the reverse complement.
AATTTACCTGCAAAATTAACTTGTATGTTATAATGATGTATAAAATTGGATTACGATGAAAAAGATGAAAATAATTATCGTGTTTTACCTAATAAATTATATCAAAATAATTTTTAATTTGTTTGAGAATACTATTATTTATCCTTCAGCAATAAGAAATTAATTATCAAACCCAGGGGTGGCCAACACTCGGCCCGTTTTGAACATTTTTCTGGCCCGTGAGATTTATCACACTTTTACAAAAATAATAATTTTATAATGGCCGAAGTAGTGAAAACCAATGTATTAAAAAAAACATTGTGTGTGCATCCATATATTTAAAAATTATCTGTGGAAATTATGAGAAAAAATTAACTTTGATTTTAAAATAATATTTTGGCGAATATATGACTGATATTGAATGTTTTATTTATGAGTTTACAGTTATGAATTGGCAGAATAATTAAATTATATTCTGCTAACTCATGATGCGAGCTCATCGATTTGCAAAAGCTAAGTAAAAGAGTGGAGAAACAAATATCGCACTAGAAAATATTTTTTAATGATTTCATTTTTTTTTTTTTCCTTTATATTTATGAATTTCTTATATTTCATTTTTAGTGTTATATATTTCTTTACAATGAGCGTTTAGTATCCTTATTATTATATTATCTATGTTTACATGTAAGAATAATAGTAAAAATATTAATAATAATTCATTATGTTTCAATTTTTCAATCGAAAAAAATGTCTATAGTGGGTCTAAATCTAATATGGCGATATATAATTTTATATGCGGCCCGCGGAGTTATGGTGCATTTCCAAAGTGGTCTGCAAGATCATTTGGGTTGGCCACCCCTGATCAAATCTCTCAACATTTTTAATACAATCAATCCAATTAAACAAACTGAGTGTATAATAATTCAATGGATATTTTTAATTGAATAATATATTCAAATAATGCAATACTTAATGAAATATAAAAAAAGTTATTAGAAATTAAATATGAAAAGCTATGTGAAATTACGTTGCATAAAATAAACTTACAAATAAATGTGAAATTACAATTAAGTATTATTTCTTTATTTCAAATAAAAATCGTATTCAAAATTTATTTAAAACATTTTTGAATCGAAAATTAATTTTAAAACTTTATTCACAGAAATATCCTTATGATTTCCTTTAATTTTCCTTATGATTACAATGACTTAAATGTTACTTTTGAATAATAATTATAAAAACTTTTTCTTTGTTTACTTCTCAAGGAAAAAAAAATTACAGAGAAAGTTAAAACACTTCAAGTAGAATTTATTTATATTTAAATAAGTAAGAAATTAAAATTTTAATACATTTTTGAAACAATATTTTGTAAAAATATATGGAAATGAATTCAGGATTTAAAATTTTTCATACCGAGAATTTTTCAAAGATTATAATAAAAATGCTCTAAAGCAGTTAAGCTTTCTGTACTAAAAGTGTTTATTTATAATTAAATATACACTATATCAAAAAATTGAAGTACCTATGAATTTTATAAATAACATAATAAATAAAACAGCATACTTATAATAACAGGCGCGCATAATTCAATTAATTCATGGTAAGCATTTCCATTGACAACGCAACGCCAAAGTTAAGTCAGCTTTCACTCTGATTAGCCGCTGTCAATCATGATCGCTTATCTGATTCGTCAAAGTTGACGTAGCGTTGCCAATGGAAATGCACTCTTAATGTTCAAAACGTGAACAGCCTTGTTTATATGATTTATTGCGGTGAAATACATTGGCACTAATCGCAGTAGTGTAGCCTCTACCCGCTGTTATAATCTGTCAGAATCAGGGCCGGATTTAGATGAAAACAGGCCCTAGGCTATTCCCCTTATGAGGCCCTTTCACCTCCCATTTTTAAAATTTGTAAATTACAGGAGATATAATAAAATACATCAATACTGTAATATATATCAATATATTAAACATGTTGCGATGGGTACTAATTTTTATTAAAAAAAAATGTGGCACGGATAATAAATAATAAAAAATCGAGAACACTTATTTGGACAATTATTCTCAGCACCCTATATAGTACTTATCAAATAAAACACACAACATTTACAAAGAAACAAAATTCAAATAATAAAAATCTTTGACTACGAAAATAAGATATCCAAATACACCAATCTGCACTTTATTTATGCAAGAAAAAACAGAGCTTAATAGCATAAGGCACGCCAATATTTGCCATAGCTATCGGTGAGCGTATGAGCTATACTTTTGTGCAATCTAGTATATACAAACGAACAGACACAATGAGCCGAACGCGTGGATCACAACCAATACATTTTTATGTTTGTTTATTAGTCATATGTGTAGAATTTCTCCTTATTTTCGATTCAGTGTTTTATTGTTTATTGTTTTTAGAATAGTGTAATACTAATTTTGGTAACAATTTGAATGTAGGCCCCTCTTGATCTTGAGGCCCTAGGCTGAAGCCTAGTTAGCCTATTCGAAAATCCGGCCCTGATCAGAACCTTCAAAATGTCTTAACACAAACTTTTCTGTCACCTTTCAAGCCATCATAATATTTGAAATGCCTTGACACAACAAGGAACTTTGTTACCTTCTTATACCCCACCAAAATCCCACCAATTTACCCACCACTTCGTGCACAATTTACCCAATGAAGTCAAACAATTGATGCCTTATTAACTTTTCTATAAATGTAAAAAATGAAATAAGATATAAAAATATACGTATAAAAAATAAAATATTAATAAGTACACTAATCATTATTGCACTGTAACCATAAAATACATACGAATTTCCAGCTTTGACGGATAATTTTCAGTTTTTCGCAGACATTTCTTTAAAATCGACTGAAATCCCTCCTTCCATTTTAGATCTACCACTTTGACGCCTATCCGTTAAAGTACCGTTTCTCCAAGTTTCGAATCGTCCTTTTGTTTGGTTTATAACTTGTTGTGAATTGCTTTGTGAATTGAATACAATCTTCAGTGTAAGACGAGTTTTTCAAATAAAATTCGATGGCAGTAATCCTTCCTCTACATTCCTATTGTGTTCGTGCCGTGAAAAACTGAAAGTTCAGTAGCTCAAATTATTTATTGGCGCTATGAAGTATGAAAACTTAATTATTTTATTTGTACGGAGGAAGTTTGTTGTTAGTTAAATAGATTTGTGAACTGGAAGAATATACAAATATGAGAACAGAAAGTTGCCATGTATTTCACGACAGTCCTCTACATTAGAGTGTCTTAGTCTTTTTGAATTTGCGACCCGGTTTCCAATCGTAATTCTCATAATGTCCAACCACTTGCATCAATGCCTGTAATAATAATATAATTCGAGCATTTTAACGCTAAAGCTACGTTACGACCTTAATTACAAACTTACAAATTACCAAGAACAAGTAAATTTTTTTTTATATTTAGCGAACACAGTTCCTTTGCATTGACAAAACCAGAATCGACGCAACTCTGCCATTGTCTTACACCCACCATATATCGAACCTTCTTGTGTCTTCGCGAAGTTCGATTTTGTCTCGAATATTCTGGAAGGTCTACATGACAGTGACGCACACCTGTATAAATATTGCATCTCGTTCATTTCCAGCCAGTCTCAGTCGAGTCGATCCTTCTATCCTTATCAAATCTATCGTATATGTGTATGCTTTAATTTGCATGATAATGTAATTCACGATATTAAATATTCACAGCAATAGAATAACAATACAGAATCACAGATAAATTTTTAAGTGGGCTTAAATTTAATGATCAATAATTCTTAAGTAGCCATCAGGCAGCATTAAACCTCATAAACTTAAATGACATTTTCAGATGCTTTATAGCGAGTACATTAACAAGACAGAGAATTCTTTGAATTAAATCAGGCTTGTTCTTTTATTGTAGTGCGCAGGTTGGGCAACCAGATAGTAACTGGGTGTGGTTGGGTTTAGATACTTGAAGCACAGGGTGGTGAGCATACACATATTTATTTGCACACCACCACGAACACCACAAATCTATCTTGAATGTGTTTGTTGTAATTTTCGTGTTAAATGAAATTCACGTTATTAAATATTCACAGAAGTAGATTTATGCAAAATACAATACACACATACAATTTAAAAAGGCATACAATATTTAACACATTTAAAAACAATTGTAGATTCGTGAAAGGATTCCACTTCTAGACCGAAAACACGAAACTAGAATACGCTGGATGCACGAAAATACTTCCTCTCCTGGTGAGAGTCTTTAGGCCAATTAATAACGCAGTGTTGAATTAAATATATTTATATAAATTAAACATTTATCTACAGAAGAGCATGGTTGCTCTGCATTTACTTTCGGGTGAGAGTCTCGAGGCCTATTGACCATTTCTCTTGAACCCCAAAAGGGATCGCTCTTTCGGAAGCATGGGTGCATTGTTAACATGGTTCGGCAACTAACTCTATATGCCGTTCTTCAATAATTTCTTGGTATTGCCCTTGTTTACATAATTCTGGATTAACATATAACTTCCTAAATAATATTTGAAGCCTTTGTGTTGCTTCTGCAAAGTTTTTATTTAATTCTATCCAAACTCTTTTCCATTGAAATTTGTCAACATAGCGTGACTGTCTTTAAACTTAATACCCGACTAAAAACATCCAAGCTTCATTTACGGATAATCTATCATTATACCCAACTTTTCTAAAATGCAAAACAATTTTAAAAAATTTATTTTTGGATGTATTTGTCATTGTTTATTCAATTGTTTATTATTATTGTTAATTATTTATTCAATTGTTTATTATTATTGTTAATTATTTATTCAATTGTTTATTATTATTGTTAATTATTTTTTCAGTTGTTTGTTACTATTGTTAATTATTTATTCAATTGTTTGTTATTATTGCTAATTATTTATTCAATTGTTTATTATTATTGTTATTTATTTATTTGTTTATTTTTGTTATTTATTCAATTGTTTATTATTTTTGTTATTTATTCAATTGTTTATTATTTTTGTTAATTATTTATTAATTGTTTATTATTTTTGTTAATTATTTATTAATTGTTTATTATTATTGTTCATTGGTTATTAATTGTTTATTATTATTGTTCAATGTTTATTATCATTATTTGATGTATTTATTCAATTTTTAATTGTTTATTACTATTGTTTGATGTATTTATTCAATTTTTAATTGTTTATTATTATTGTTTGATGTATTTATTCAATTTTTAATTGTTTATTATTATTGTTTGATGTATTTATTCAATTGTTACTTGTTTATTATTATTGTTCATTGTTTATTATCATTGATGTATTTTTCATTGTTTATTATCTTTGATGTATTTTTCATTGTCTATTTATTCAATCTGCCTTTGTTGTTTGCGATTTCTTTAAACTTTGATTGCAATCTATCGGATAATTGCATCTCTTAATACTTATATACTTATTTGCAGTATATTTTTTGTTTTCAAAAATTCTGAAGAATAAATTTGTTCTTATAAAACAGCCAGTTTCGTCTTAAATTTGAAATTAATGTGTCAACTTTTTGTTTTATCAAACTTGAATGAATATTTACTTAGACCTGCCGCTATAGTATTAATTCTTTTATTTTTTCCCTTTAAATTGAGCTCATCCGCTAATCGAGAGGTCATATCACAACTATCTGAGTCACTATCAAGTGATGCTTTTATTTTTTTTTCCGCTCCCATGAATTAAAGCTGCGCAAAGCAGCTTACTATTACTTTTTATTACATCAGAAATAACCACATCGGTTGGCTACAGGTTCGAATCGTGATTATTTTTCGTAAAAGAAACAATTTCAAGGCCACACACGCAGGCGGTGCAACATCCCGGGCATTTGCATTTTTTTTTTATATATGTTTTCATTCTGATGCAATAACTTGTTATGTCTTTTAGTACAGAAACATACGTATTGATACAATTACAATTTGTTTTTAAATGGTTGGGTTTAAAGGGTAGCGTATAAAATGTATCATTTTTTGACCATTTGGTTCAGATAATATAAACGATTGGTGAGAAGTTAATTTTAAAAAAAATATAACACATCAAAATAGAAGGGTTATTTATAAATTCCACAAAGCAATAAAAATTAAACAACTATAACTAAATTAAACAACTTAATTATAAATTAAACAACGCAACATTTATAAATATCATTTTTAATATCATTTTATAAATATCATTTTTAATATCATTTTATAAATATCATTTTTAATATCATTTTATAAATATCATTTTTAATATCATTTTATAAATATCATTT